>CM061348.1:72037756-72637756 GCA_030867105.1 Liasis olivaceus | reverse complement strand
GGGACAATATCATAAACACAACTGGCATGCAGTACGTTGAACAACCAAATGACAGATGACGTAAGACTCTTCTCTAAATATTAAGAGTGGGCATGGGAATACTTTAATAGATTTGGAAACAAACAAGAGCTTGGGTAGACCTTAACTAGCAGCATTTTGTTCACTGTGTGTAGAAGAAATTCGCTGGCAACATCCATTACACTGTTCCCATGTTGAGCTTATCAGAAGTGAATACATATAAATACAGTTAATTTTAAAAAGTTTCCAGTTACTAATCCAGAGTCCAAACTAATTTTTTTTTGCTACTTTTCAGCATTCTATCTACACATTTCAGAAGAAAGATTAAAAATTGTACTTTCTTACAATGAACTCTACATCTTCAAATTTAGTGAAAAGTTTGTGTAAAACAATGTCCTAGTTCAAGATGTCCTGAAGCCTGTTTTTAAAATTCAACTGAAATAATATTTTGTAACCAGCATAGTTACAAGTTTACCAGACACATATATTTCTTTTTTTTTCCAGAACAACTAGAGCTATAAAACACATTGTGCATTTTAACATTTTTCAATCATCATAATAATAAAAATTTAGAAGCTTCCCAAGCTATAATAAAAGATTTAAAAATTATCTACATGCTGTTTTAAAGGTGACTATAAACTTTTGAAAATATCAGCCTTCATTAGTATTCAAAGTAATTTCCCAGACAAAGCTTTCCCCCCACTCAAAAAAGAAACAGATTAATTCTGGGAGAAGGAGAAAAAACATATTATCTTTCGAATACTAAGCACAACTAGCCAAATGGGAGGACCATAATTTCCATTAAACAATCCACTACACAGAAAAAAAAGTTACTCTTTTCAACAGGCATATGAGAGACATTTCCAATGGCTTTAGGCATTTAGTGGCAACATATGTTTTTAGAAAAGCAAGATGGTATCTGTGTACAACTATGTCTTTATGCTCAAGCCAACTTCCAAAAGGTAGCACAATACTATGCTTGCAAATTATCCTAGGGAAAACAAAACCAAGCAGTAGAAATTTGCATAAAATTTGTACAAGTTAACTTAGGAGAAAAAAATTAGGAAAATTTAGGAAAAATCCATGTTTTATTGATTTGCTTTATATTTTTAAGTTTGCAAGCTTCTCATGCCCCCTTGGCTTTATTAATTTCACATTTGTATGCTGCTTTTTCTTCTTGGAAATTGACATGACTAATAAAGATAATTCAACAAAAAAATATAATGATTTCAATCAAACACAGACCAGAAAACGTACGCCACATAACAAAGAGCCCTGTTACAAATTATTCCATGAAAATCCACTAAACATTAAGATCAATAAACAGTCTGACTTGTGCATAAGATACATTAAAGTAGGCATATGACAAATTTATATTTGGGATATTCTGGATAATACTGCAGAAAAGTGATTTCTTTCTTATACCTTTTCTTCGTGGTTACAGAGAAAAGCTTTAGAAGCAAGGTGAATTGTTTTAAAGGCAAGCAAAGAAAACTTGTGTAGAAAAATTGAGTTTTGCTCATAAATTTTTCAAGTGCATTTTCTTTGGTACATACAACTGTATGTACATACTTCTACAACAGTAAACATAATGCTGTAAAGATGACTGCCACAATCAGTTTTGAGGGTAGTCCATATCAGGGATGGGTTGAGGAGATGAAACTAGGACATGTATAACCTAAGCTGCTAATGTTAATCTTATGTTCAGTAGAAGAAATTGCAACATGCAAAATTGGGCACATAGTTTATCACTAGGCTCAAGGTTCTAAAGATTAAGGCCTATGGGGGATCTGGAAGGATCTTCTCAATTTGTTTCTTTCCAATGACATGTACAAGGTGTGCAAATATAGAGTGGGAAGGGCTACTAGATCTGGGATGAAAAATATAGATGTCAACTAGATAGCGGCAAAGGGTTAAGACTTTCTGCATGTAGTAGTTGTTCAGATTCTTGATTCCCAGATCTGATAGCCCTCCCCCCCCCCCCCCCACACACACACATTCATTTCCTTGAATTTCCAATTAATTTGCTGGTATTTTCCTTCCTCCTGTTGCACATTATTTGCCTACTTTCAATGACAGGATGAATCAGCTACGTGTGTATTCAAAAATCATTGCTCTGTAACAATGCCATCCTTCAAACTGTTCCCTTTCAAAAAATCTGAATACACTTTCCCCACATATGTGCAGAGAATAAGAGAGCAGCACCCTCAGTTTTCCCACAATAGTGCCATCCCTTCTCCTTGCACACTCTTTGGAAAGGAGAGATGGAGTGGGCCAGTGGTTACCTGTTCTGAGAAGGATTTTGTGGCAGAAGAAAGATTTGGTAGAAGGGTAGCTACCTCAAATCCTGGGACAGGATTTCAGGGACTACTCTATATAAATAGCAGCTTCTGGTATCCCCTTCCATAACAGAAAAACAAGTCAGCAAGCAGAGAAGTAGACACAGCTCCACTCTAATCTACCCAACCACTTTGCAGCTCGCATAGTACTAAACATTTCAAGGCACTACCTATAACAGAATGGGACTTTGTGGCATGGAAACTTATTTTTTAGAAAGCTTCATAACTAATTCTGTTTGCAAAGAATGTGCCATGTTGGCTTTCAAGTCTGTAGAACTTAAGACTTTGATCTATAGTGAAGGGTAGTCCACAAATACAAGGCTGTTTTTCTTTCTTCATTCAAAACTTCCTGAAGGCATAAACAAGTGCACATCCAGGAAAGAGTCTTACTAGTTCGGCACACTAAATTGCATTAAATACTTTGTGTTCACTGATCACACCAGAAAACCTGTAATTTATTCTGGAAATATATCACTGATCGGTAAAGCCTGCTTACAGTTCTTTTGGTGCATATTAAGGGCTACCAGATCTGGGCTGCAAACATCCAAATGACCACTAGATAGCAGTAGAAAGATACATAAACTTTAAAGCCTATATTGCCATCTAGAGATAATCAGGATTTCTGAAGCTGAGATGTGGTCACCCTGTGCCTCACAGCTTACAAACGTTTGGTCAAGGTGGGTCATGCTTAACAAGTGTTTACAAGAAACATAAGGATGAGGGAAACAAGGATGACCAATTGCCTTTGCTCCTTTCATAGCCATTGACTTCTTTAATTAGGTCCAAATGTGCCTTTATCTAACTTTTCTAGTCCTCAGGGCCAAAATGTAATACCAGCAAGGAGAACAGTCTTCCTCTGACCTTTTAGTCTGCTGTTGATTCATTTAAGTTGTAAACAACTGCAACTAATTGCACACACACACACACACATTTATTCTTTTTGCCTGTCTGCCTATTTCCCACTCATTCAATTCCATTTTCCTTTAATCAATCTAGCCACTTATTAACATTGCATTAAGTGGTCACTCTTCTTTCTTTAGTACTTATAACTTGGCCACAAAGAAAGAATGGAGGAAAAGGGGAAGACAGGGAGGAAAGCATCTACAGGGCTACATCTGCTCTGCATTGCTCCATTCTATCCCATGCTCGTGCTGGAACATAATCGTGATCTTGATTAGTTTGCCAATGTATGCAAGCCGAACATGCTGATCTTGCCAAGTCAGTATATCTGATTTGTTTAATTTCCAGCATATACTTTAATCTCTGTTCCTGCTAGATCCGACATACATGAAGAACTGACGATTAAACCTAGTCTTCTAAACACAATTTGCACTTTTGAAAGAGGAAGCTTTATTAATGACCCCAAATCTTTCTTTTGAAGATGCAACAGCTATATAACATTTGACAAGACTATCCTATTCACCAGCATTTGCATACAACTCTGAACAGTACAGTCAACAAAACTGTACTCGTTCTTTGATTACATCTACATGCATAGAATAAACTTAAGAAGAAAATCCAAAATTCATAATTGGTCAATATCTTTATTAGGACCAACTATAAAGTAACAAAGACGAGTGTCAACCCTCTGAAATTCTTCCCATGGCTAAGTGTACAAAAAGCGGGGGGGGGGGGGGGGAGAAACAAAATCATCCCAAATATAGGTCAGATGTTGCAATTACATCTGCTGTATCCTTATTTTAGACCTAGTAGCAAAATGGAGACGGAAACTAAATCAATTGTGCAATGCTAGCTGCTGCAAAGATTATCTTACACCCAGAATTCTGAGACAATCAAGCAACAGTTGATTCCTGTTTCTGAAAATGTAAAAGCTGCTACAGCCCCTTCATTTCGTAGGCATCTGAAGGACGGGGCCAATGACAAAACCTGTGGCATCCCAATGTGAACTCTGTTCCTTACACACTTCAGTGCAAAGATGAAAAGTTTCAGCTTGCATTCTGATGTTATGATGTACATTTTGGCACTTTGACATTATCATGGTTAGGAACGAATGCCTATGATCTCTTGACTTGGCTGAGTAGGAAAAAAAACCACGTGACATGAGTTACTATCATGCTGAATAATTCAAATATGACTCAGATGTTATACAACAAGGCCTGATGAAACAACACCTTGATTCTCATTTGTGATACCACTTCAGTATTATCCACTTCATTTACTAACTTAAACATTTCCAATGAAAAAATCTGCAGTGAGAAAAAAGTCTATTTGTGAAATCTTCCATTTTGTTGTTTTGTTTTGCTTAATCTGCTTTGACTTTTACATTCAACAGGGCACAGCGGAATGATGAGTGATGCTAAACATCGTACTTGCTGCCATCCTTGAACGTAATTAACATTCACTGAAGCAGGATGGACACCAGTCACAACAGAAGTAGCAGTAAGTAAACTCCTTGACGCTGCCTCTGTTCGCGGCACTATTCTAGCAAGACCTGAACTGAAGATATTTCTTTCAGATGTGGGCAGTGTATGTGAATCCAGCTGCCTGAGCACTTTGACACTTCAAGGCCATAATATAAAAGAAGGATTTCTTATGACTGATACTGTCACTTGCATGCAAAATTATAACGTGAAGCCATAACGTGCAGTCTGAAATGTCTTATAACTTCTTAATTTAAGGAGACAAATGTATATTCATTTCTAAACTGAGAAGCATAGTAAATGTAAAACAAACACACTGATTGCATTTCTTTAAAGAAACCAACTCTTAATTTCAGTGTTGCCTTCCAGGCCCCATCCTTTTACAAACCTGACTACAGAATATCAAATAAATGTGCTCTATATGAAAAATCAAGCAGAATGAAATCTATAAGCCACCAAGGGAACATGTTACATAATAGGAACAAACAAAGGGCAATGTTTTTTTCAAAGATCCATATGGCAGATCTGGATTTGGATACTTAGAATCCCCTACAGATGGGGAACTCCCAAGGAGAATGGAATATTTGAGTCAAAATCATCTAGGCATGTTTCAAAGCTTTTCCTTCTTTCTCTTTTAGTTTTTTATGGGAAAGGACAGCTTTCTGTTACTGGTATCTTCTTTAACTAAATAGCTCTCTTCCAAAGATAACTATTAAAAATTAAAATTAAAAAAATCTGTTCTGAAAGTTATTAATGGGCCACCAAATTAGAAATAGTTTTATTAAAGTTCTATTGAATTCAGTCCATGTTTTCTAAGATTATTAAACATTCTCATTCATGTTTATTGTAGTTTAAAACATTTGTAACTCACTTCAATAAGAGGAGCAGCAATACCATGTGTAACTATAGTAGCTGTAAGTGTAGAAACCAATGTGGTGTGCTCGCTAATGTGGTAGCCCACACCATTTTTTAAACTTATATTCCGCTATGAAACTCACTGGGGATAGCCTTGAAGATAATAGCAGCTCTTAACTTAGCCTACTTCAAACTGCTAAAATACCATGGTTAATGTTTCTTGAATGGAAGATGTGATACACAAATGAAATAAAAGAGGATACAGTTGTAAAATGGACAGCATACCTTTTCTGATTATTATATTATACCAGTTTGGCCTAGTGCTTAAGCCACCAGACTAGAAAGCAGGAGACTATGAGTTCTAGTCCCACCTTAGGCCTGAAAGCTGGCTGGGTGACTTTGGGCCAGTCACTCTCTCTCAGCCTAACCAGCCTCACAGGGTTGTTTTGTGGGGAAAATAGGAGAAGGGAATATTAGGTATGTTCATTGCATTGAGTTATTTATAAAAATAATAAAAGTGGGATTAAAAAAAATCAAATTATTATTTATTTATTTATTTATTTATTTATTTATTTATTTATTTATTTGGCTTGTATGCCGCCCATCTCCCCCAACGGGTGACTCTGGGTGGCTCACAATAAAAAACACAGTTTTCTCCAAAGATGGTTAAAATCTATAAATAATCGATAATAATCTATAAATAATTAAAAACATATTAAAAATGCCCTAAAAAACCTCCTCTGATTTTTGGCCCTAAAAACCTGTAAGATGCTGGGGGGGGGGACAACCCATCATCCCACCAGCCATCTCCACAGGTGCGGGCCCCCCTCTGGCCCCCAGGCCTTCTGGCAGAGCCAGGATTTAATACCTTTCCTGAAGGCCATGAGGCAGGGGGCACACCGGACCTCAGGAGGCAGGATATTCCATAGGGCGGGCGCTACAGAAGGAAAGACTCTCTGCCTAGACCCCACCAATCGAAATTCCCTGACTGGTGGGGTCTGCAACCTGCCCCTTCTGCTGGACCGAGTGGGACGGGCTGAAGTGACCAGGGCGAGGCGGTTCCTCAGATAACCTGGTCCCGTGCCATAAAGGGCTTTAAAGGTAATAACCAACACCTTGAATTGGACCCGGAAACAAACCGGTAACCAATGCAGCTCACGCAACAGCGGTGTTATATGTGCCCTCCTAGGGGCATTAAGAACATTCTGCACCAGCTGTAGCTTCCGGATACTCTTCAATGGTAGCCCCATGTAGAGCGCATTACAGTAGTCCAACCCAGAGGTGACCAGGGCATGAGTGACCGTGCGGAGGTCCCCCTGATCCAGGAAGGGGCGTAACTGCCGCACCACACGAAGTCGTGCAAAGGCCCTCCTAGCCACGACTGCCACCTGCTCTTTGAGCAGGAGTCGTGAGTCCAGGAGAACCCCCAGATTACGCACCAGGTCTGTCTGGGGTAGTGCAACCCCGTCAAGAACCAAAGATGACAAAGTCCTAGATCTTGAGGCTCCCCATATCCACAGCCACTCCATCTTACCAGGGTTCAGCTGAAGCCTGTTGTCCCCCATCCAGGCCCCCACAGCCTCCAGGCACTGCGAGAGGGCAGTCACAGCGTCACTTAGGGCACCTGGGATGGAGATGTATAGTTGGGTATCATCAGCATACTGATGATACCTCACCCCATGGTGCCGGATGATCTCACCCAGCGGTTTCATGTAGATATTAAATAGGAGCGGTGAGAGCACTGACCCCTGTGGCACCCCACAAAGTAGGGGCCGGGGGCTGGACCTCTCGCTCCCTATCAACACCGATTGGGTTCGGCCTTGGAGAAAGGAACTGAACCAGCACAACATTGTGCCACCCAACCCCAACTCCTGCAGCCGACCCAAAAGGATACCATGGTCGATGGTATCAAAAGCCGCCGAGAGGTCAAGAAGAGCAAGGATGGATGCACTCCCCCCATCCCGCTCTCGCCAGAGATCATCTAAAAGTGCAACCAATGCTGTTTCTGTTCCATAACCGGGCCTGAATCCTGACTGATAGGGGTCCAGATAATCCGTTTCCTCCAGGATCCTCTGAAGCTGCTGCGCGACCACCTTTTCTACCACCTTCCCCAAAAAGGGGAGGTGGGAGACTGGATGAAAGTTGTCCAGGAGGGTGGGGTCTAGCGACGGTTTCTTGAGGATTGGGTGGACCAAAGCCTCTGAAAGGCTTCGGGAACACCCCCTCCTGCAAGGATGAATTAACCACCACCAGGACCCACCCTAAGGTCACCTCCTTGGTAGATTTAACTAACCAGGAGGGACATGGATCTAAATCACAGGTGGTTGCACTGACAGCCCTGAGGACCCTGTCCACTTCCTCAGGGACAACAGGATCAAACCGTTCCCAGATAACTGGGCAAGAACGCTCCCTGGGCAACTCCTCTGGACCTACTCCACGCTTGACTTCCAACTGAGAATGGATCTGAGCAATTTTATCCATCAGGTGTTCAGCAAATTCCTCTGCACGACCCTGCAAGTAGTCCTCTGCCCCCCCTTTTCCCAGGAGGGCCCGGGTGACCCTAAACAGGGCTGCAGGGCGACACTCTGAGGATGCAATAAGAGCGGAGAAATATTGACGTTTCGCCGCCCTTACCGCCACTAGGTAGGCCTTAATAGCAGCTCTAACCCGTGTTCGGTCTGATTCGTCCCCAGTTTTCCGCCAGTGGTGCTCTAGCCATCTCTTAGCCCTTTTCAACTCCCTCAACTCCTCCGTGAACCACAGGGAGCGCTGGGAGTGATGGGCCAAGAGAAGACGCACAGGCGCGATCCTGTCCAAGGCCCCAGCTGCCTCCTTGTTCCAGGTTGTGGCCAGAGCCTCTCCTGGGCCGTGCAGCAAGGCCTCAGGAACAACCCCCAGCTCCCTTTGGAACCCCTGCGGGTCCATCAGGTGCCGGGGGTGGACCGTTCGAATAGGTCCCACCTCCCTGCAGAGGGGGGCAGCATAGGAGAATCCTGCCGCCACCAGGGAGTGATCTGACCATGACAGGGGGGATAATATAAAACCCCCCACCAGATCACGCTGCCACTGCTCCGACAAGAAAACCATGTCTGGAGTGTGACCACTGTCCCAGGTCGGGCCATTGATGACCTAGGATAGGCCCATGGCTGCCATGGTAGATAGATTATTATACAGTATGATATTATACTGTTGGGCATACAGAAAATCTGGTCTGGTATTATATGTATACATAGCTTTCACACATACTTTGGATCAAGATTTAACTAAGGCTGAAAGGAAAAGTAAATAATCAACACTTCTTTCTAAAATTCCGGATGAGTGACAAAGGATTATTAAATTACAAAACGAAAGCAGCATTCAAGAGCTGTATTATGCAGTTAGATATAACAGTATTCACTTAGACTAAGAATTTATTAGATTCTCATTATCTTCTCAAATAGAACACTTCACGAAATAGAAAAGCATATTTGTTAATCAAAATTGGCTAATGTATTTTAATTAGTTTTAGCTCCCTACTTTTTTTAAAACTGTATGAGTGGAAGCCTTGCTATTATATAAAATCTCTCTGTTTCTTTCTCTTTCCCTTACACACACAGGGGTCTTCATACCGCATGGTCATGTTCAGTTCTGTAGGCCAAGTTTTTAAATATTCTATATATGGTTTTGGATGCCACATTTACAAAACAATGTTCCTAAACTGGAAGGGATTCAAAAGAAAGCAAAGAGAAAGACTGAATAGCTAGAAGATAAGCCAGGGCAAGAAGCTGGCTATCTTTAGCATAGTCTTACCACCATCTCTTGAAGAAGAATTGAACTCTCATGAAGCAGAAAGTTGACCATAAAAGTAAATAAATTGGCCATTCTACTGTGAACGACTTGAGTTGATATATCCAAGCAAAATATTGTGCCTCCCACAGAGACAGAAAGCAACTAAAAAATCATTATTGACCATCATCACTTTCTTCAAAAGATGGTGGTGAGACTTTGCCAACAGGCAGTGGTAAAGATTTCTAGAAAAGGTTCCCATGTAGTGTCATAGATACTTATAAATATATTATGACATAAACCTCTACTCTGATAAGGGTTTTGGAGATAAATTATCCTGCTTTGTTCAATGCTGACACAAGGATGTATCTTAAAGTTCTCAGATGCCTTCAGTAAAGTCTATTGTATCTTTTTTGACTGAGTTAATAAAAATATGTTGAGATATTATTGTTTGGCTTAGGTAAAAAAAGCAAGCTTGAAAACATCTAAAATGCATGAGAAAATATTAAAAGCCATCTCTTATGCTTCTTGTAATGGAAGAGGGAGGGAAAGAGAGAAGCACCAGCTTGAACTGAAGACCTTAACATTTGGCAATTTGGTATAGGAAAGTGTATGCCTTCAATGATCCAGGAAGGACCTAAGATGTATAGAATGCTAACAGCCAATTGTTTGAACTGAACTATATTGAAATCAGATGGGCAGTCATTGTTTTCATATGGTTCAATACCTGCTTTAGCCTAATCAAGAAGTTATCAGAGCATCAATAACCAGAGCAGGGAATTACTGCACATGGTCAGATTAAGTCAGAAAAGGACACTCCATGCAACTGAAAACAAAGCTGGATCAAGGAAGAGCAAAATTACATCCAAAGATTCATTTCATTAGAAGTCCATTTCCGTGCAATTTCTACACAGACAAAAAATTGTGTACATTCAACCACAGCTACTGAAATGATTGCAGTGGATGCTATAAATGAATGTTTCCAAAGAATTATTCACCCCACTGCTTATTTAAATAAAATCCCATAAAAGCCTAATTTATGAAAAATGGAAGATGCAATCTTGAACTAGATTTAGGGACAATATATGCTGTTGGTGTGTTTGTATTATCTATGCTAGATTGCAGCAACTTGCTTGAGCTCAAAAAGCTTAGTAGGGTCAGTCCCAGTTAGTTCATGGAAATTCCAGGGCTGCAGGCTTGACTAAGTTGAAAAAACATCCTGGAAGAAAGCAGTCGCAAACCAAGTAAACAATGTATTGTCATAAAAACTTCAAAGACATCTTCATGAACTAAACACTATATGCTACACTACATGTTATATCATAATTCTATTTTTGATTATGTACTCTTAAAAATAGTAAAAATTTAACAGTAGTGTTAAATAGTAGTGAAGAACCTGGTTCCTGAAGATATCAAACACAGACACATATTATTATTCTGTGAACTTTGAACAATTCTCTGGTGTCTTTGTTTTACTTATAAAGCAGGTCAAACCAACCAAGGCAATTACCACATTCTAGGAAATACATAATTTTCCCAAATACTGTCAGTTATACACTGATAAAACTTTGAGCAACTCCTGGTCACTAGTAGAGCAGCGTCTCTTCTACTTATTATTGCATATTGGATTATTTAGGCTGAAGATATTCTACAAATCTACCACTAAAATCAAACCTTTAATATGCTTGTTTGTTTCCTGATAAGTAACTCTGATGCCTTCTTTCAAAATGATCAATAATTCAACATCTATGGTAAATCTTTTATAAGGAGTGAGGAATGTAGTCTAATCTATTTGGATTGTGGCACATTCTTCCAGAATGTCTCCTGCATAAATGAATGGGACAATTGCATGCTGTTCATTCTCTCTTTCTCTTCCAAATATTTAAATTGGGCTTGCACATGATAACATTCTGGATTATTCCATAAGATATATGCTTATTCAGGTGAAACACAATCTGCAATTTATAAACATATCATTGTAAAGCTTCAACACTGGACCCTAATTCCATTTCTATAATTTTAAAACTGTTGTGTTTGGCACCCTATCTTAAACATACTAACTCAACAGATAATGTGAGCTAAATGCACCCCATTGATGCGGTTGACATTGATCCTGAGCAGGTGTAAACAGAAACTGATTCAGTTATGATGTAATGCAAAAACAGAGGCAGATTCTTACAGGGGAATCAATTCTTACACAGATTTAAAAACTATTTTCTCCACCAACAACTATTAAATAGATCCTTGCAGAAAGCTACCCTGAGTCTTTCAAATCTCTCTTTAAGTAAAACCGGGAGAGGGGAAAGTTAATCCTGTTAAAAGAAATGTAAGAGCTCCTTCAAAAAGATTATATAGAACGTGAACAATATGAAAATAGTAATAATTATCTTAAATAATTTCAAATTGCCCTCAGAGCAGCTTCTAAGATTGAGACTGTCTTGTTGGCCATGTGGAAGGCTTTTATTTGACAATTTTAAAAGGGTCTGTGGCCTGTTGGTTCTTCTTGAGCCTCTCAGCAACTTTTGATACCATCAATCATGGTATCCCTCTGGATCACCTGAGCAAAGTTCATGAGGATTCCATTCTTCTCTCGTGTAGATTTCAGAATGTGTTGCTTGGAGACAGCTGCTCTGCTCCTTGAAAACAGTGCTATTATGTGGTGTCCTTTAGGGTACTATCTATCTCCAATGCTTTTCAGTATCTAAAAGAAATTGCTGGGAGAGATCAGGAGATTTGCAGCTGGGTGGTATCCTCTGAATGTCTGCATGCAATTTGGAATGGGCTGGATGAGGGATAATAAACTGAAACTGAACAAGGTGGAGATGATCACTGGGAGGGTTCATAATGACAGAGAGGCCCCGCAGTTAGAGTACTGCTCCCTGTTATGGAATCATGTGCTTCTGAAAGGGACAGTTGCTATTATGACCAATGTGGTAACAGCAGAACTAGCATCTGAAATAGGAAGGATTGCCACATCCACAAAGAAGGGGGAATAATAAATTCCACAAAGAACTGGCATTGACCATCTTGGTCAAAGGGATGAGATCCCACCCTGCACATATAGGTATGTTTGGTCTTCACCCCTTACGGCTAATTTATGGGAGAGAGACATAGCCTCAAGCTCGGCGCAGGCTCCATTTCAAGTCTGAGAGCAGAAGCCATTTTGGACTTTTTAGCACTCAGGTCTCCTAGTGTTGTTATTCTAGAAAAAACTCCCTTGCTGCTTTTACTATATGGCTCCTGTTTCAAAGCTAACTGCAAAAGGTGGTCTCAAATCCTATGTCTTGTCCTGAAGTCCAAGTGAAGCAGGCTTAGATAATTTATAATTAGATAATTATAAATAAATATTTATTTATTTATATATCAAATGTTATCAATATAACATTTATCGCAATATCCTCCAGATGTGTCTGAAGTTGTCATGTAATTTTTTTGTCAGTTAAATTCTGGTTTTATATCATTGATATGCTTTATATTTATTTATATGATTATATTCTCCTGGACATATAAACCACTCCAATAATGAACAACTCTTAGTAGCGTATATCCCAACCTCTGTGATTGATTGATTATGTGCCATCAAGTCAGTGTAGGCAAGAGTAAAAGCAGTACAATAAAAACAAGTACGTCAGTAACATTGGAACAACATATATAGGGTACTGGGAAAATTAATCAAGGTAATCAGTTCAATTAAATTAAGAAGAGAAGCCTTGCACTGGCAGAGAAAACATGCTCACAACATTCCAACCCACAAAGCCTGATGGAAGAGCTATGCTTTTAATGGCCTTCTGGCATTCAAAGGTCTGGCAGGATGCTGTTCCATAGGAGAGAGGCGGTGATTGAGAAGATTTACTTCCATGATCCCTGGAGATGACGTTTCCAGAGCAAAGTGACATGGAGGGAGCCCATCCTACCTGATCTTACTGGACAGGCAGATACTAGTGGGAGTAGGCAGTCCTGTAGAAATCTAGGTTCTGAGCCTTTAAAGATGACAACCAGCACTTGAATTGCACCAGAAGCTAACTGGTAATCAGTGCAACTCTGAGTAATGTTCTATGGCAAATTGGGGTGCACCTGGACCAACTGAAGCCTCCAAATGCTCTTCAAGGACAACCCCATGTAAAGAGTATTGCAATAATCCCGTTAAGTAACTAAGGCATGAGTAACTGTGGATAGAGTAGAGCCTTCCATTTCAGAAGAGTGGTAACTGGAGCTACGTCCAGGCCCTCCTGGCCACTGCTGCCACCTGCTTACTGAGGATCCCCAATGAGGTCCAGAGAGGGTAGCACTACCCCAGTCAGAACTAAAGATGGTATTTTTCTGGAATCAGATGGGTTCTGTACCCACAGCCACTCTCTCACTGGGATTAAGCCTAACATGTCCTTCACCACTTAGATTCTAACAGCCACAGATACCAGAACGGTACTTTGATGGCATCATCTGTTTGGTCAGGAAATTTACACAGCTTGCAGAACAGAGTGACCTGTTTAAAATACTAGGATTTTTTTTCTTTGCAGTAATTTATAGTTGGGACTGTATCTGTAAATAAGGCAAATACAGAATAATTATACTTTCCAACCATTTAAGAATCAAGTAGTGTGATAAAACCCAAAGGCTTTATTTAATCTACATTACGTCTATCACATCAGCTCTATAGGCACTTCTACACGGGCTTTTTGCATTAATTCAGAATGAGTTCCAAATCCCGTTCCTACAATATTGTTGCTGTTTGAGAGTTGAACTGGTTCTTTTTTTAAATTCCATGCCAATTCATCTGAAATCAGAGCTAAGCTGGCCTTTTGAGACTCTGCAGCTGCGAGTGGCTCATCTTCCCAAAGGGGGGAACTTTGCTTCCTGGGTTTGCATTATGCTATGTTATTCCTGATGCCTGTTTGTAAACATCTTCCCTCTCCAGCAGTCTGCAACCATGATTAGAAGTCTTCAGAAAGTGCCTGGTGGCAAACGTACAACTTTCACTTTAACACAGAATGTAGGTGTAAAGGCAGCTATGCAGCCAAGAACTCTTCATAGTAATTGCTCAGGTTGGGTTTTTTTTTCCCCACAAACACCAGACTAATGAAAATAGTTTGAATTAAAAACCAATGTGGAAAGCTTGCAATTTGTTTTCTTTCTATAGGAAAAGTGGGAACGTAGACATTTTTATAAATTTTGCAGGACTTTGTGTCAAAAGACTGGATAGTAATTTTGGCAACTTCTATTGGTAGGCTGGATACACATTATAGGTTGTCCTTGCTTACCAATGGTAATTGGAACCAGGAACTCTGACACTAAGCGATGTGGTCATAAAGCACGACATCACATGACCACACTGACTTATGACAGCAGTTCCGGCAGTTCCAGTTGCTGTTGTTAGGTAAATCCTGCATGGTTGCAGTGTGCTGAGGTCACATGATTACCATTTACAACCTCCTGCCATGTGACTGTGGGAAGCTGTGACATCATAACTGTGAGCCTGTTGCCAAGCACCTGAATCATGATTACATGACCATGAGGATGCTGCAACAGCCACAACTACAAGGAATGGTCGTAAGTCCCCCTCGTTCAGCACCGTTGTAACTTTGAATGGTCACTGAATGAGTGGTTGGTAAACGAGGACTACCTGTAACTGGTTCACATTGTTCTCTGCTCATTCTCAGAATTTTGAGGTGAGCAGTAATGAATATGATTGCAGATCAACTTCAAAATTGTTTTGGAAGGATTGGAGAATGAAAATGGTGGTGTTGTGGAAGTGTCCTATGTAACTTCATCCCTGTCTCTACACTATTGTACCAAGTCACTTCCTGGTAGCTATTTTACTGTAGTTGGTGACACTAGATGACCCCACCTATCTGCTTTCCCAACGATTCCACCCAGAAATTCTATATTAAGAAGCTCTCCAGAACCAAAAAGGTCAGACAACCCCAGACCCAAGAGTAGAAATAACCAGCACTAGCACAGAACAATGCAAAGTGGATCACTCCCTTGCCAAAAAATATAGCGTATGAGTTTGGCCATGCCATCAGCAGGACAGGGCATCTGGTCCAGGAGCAACCCCAAAACCTATCAACAATAGGGTGAGCAGCAAGCCCCACAACAGAACATACAATCATGCCATAGGATGGTGCTAGGCACACAAAGGGTGTGGCCGGGCTTTCTTTCTGCAGGATCAAGGCATACTACAGCCAGCCTGCAGCAGGAGGAGTCTCCTGTTAGGGAGAGCAGCAGTGGTGTATACAGTGAGCCCACCATCGCCTGCTGGTTTCCAAAAGTCCACCCCTGCCCAAGCCCCACCAATGGGCTGTCCTGGTGAAAAAGAAAAGCAGTGACTACCACACCCCTGATATAAGTAAATATTTTCTATTATTTGTCTAAGAAACCTCACTTTATAATTGTTTGATCAAGTACAGGAGCTGTACCTTCTCTGCTCTAAAAGAAATGGTACATTAGAAACCCAAGCAGCATCACCCCAAAGTTATACTTCCATGATATAAAATGCTACTGTTTCAGCAATAGCAGCATTTAATATTTGCATGATCTTTACGTCTGGTTGCTTTGCCACTTCCTCTTTGGTATTATAGAGCATGCATTCTGGACAAAGGATTTGACTCTACCTCTGTTTAACCCTGAATCATAACACAAGCCGGCTACTTTGGAGCAATTCAGGCTTTCTCTGAGGTAATCCAGGCCCTCTCCAAGGTGGACTACTTCCAGCTTCACAGTACTTTTGTGAGGGAAGAAACTTTTTCATAGGTATTAGTCAAACAAAGCCTTAAACTGTTTGCATTCATCATAAACTCCCTAATCCCTACCCATATCCTGAAATTTCACAGGCTGCTTACCTATAGGCACATCTCCAATGTAAGCTTATTTTTACTGGAATTGCTCAAAAAGCCTTGAAGAAACAGAAGCAATTCTCTCAAAGACTCTCCTTTCACAACACTGAACCCATACGTATATTTCTGAAATTTGGTTGGTTTCATGCTAGTGAATTTTGCCCAATAAAAAAAGGCACAAGCAAGTTATTCAACATATATTTAATGCATATTTTGAAGAGAACTAAAACCACAGTTGTATGGATTTATTCTTTAAGAAAAGAATGTGATACCCAGTTTTAAAATATTAGAATTGGGAGCTGCTAATACACATTTTCCACCTAGATTAAACTCAGAAACTTAATGCAAGGTTACTAATATTACTTTAGGAGTCTGCACAGAGACCCAAAGATGGCCAGTGAAAAAGGATGAAAATGCCCTTCTTGATGCATATCCACACTCAGTCAATATCTATGGTTTACAACCAATACATAGTCTGCATTATGTATGGGGATATACATATGGACTGTATTATCTTTGACTCTTGATGGGGTTGTGCTGCCCTGGAAAGAGTAGGTTTCTGCTCAAAGTGCAGGTGGAGACCGTGGCCAGGAGGACTTTTGAATAGCTTTGGGTAGTGCACCAGCTGCAGCCTTACCTGGAACACAATGCACCGAAGACAGTCACTCATGCCCTTATCATCTCTCAATTAGATTACTGTAACTCACTCTACATGGGGCTGCCCTTGAAGTCCACCTGGAAACTTCAGCTGGTCCAGAATAGAACAGCACACATGCTTAGTAGTTGGGCCTGGTACTGCCACACCTTTGCTACACAAGCTACACTAACTACCAGTAGATTTCCAAGTGCAATCCAAGGTGCTGGTAGCTACCTATAAAGCCCTAAATGTTCTGTGCTTGACTAGCTTAGAGACTGCCTTTCCCCAATAATTTCTGCCTGTCCTACCCAGGCAACTAGGGAGAACATGAAGGTCTTCACCAATCAGGAGATATGGTATGAAGGAACTGACAGTGTGTACTGTCTGTAGCAGTCCCTCTCCTCTGGAACTGCTTGCCTTCTGAAGCATATATAGCCCCACCCTTATGGATTTCTGGAAGCCAGTGAAACCATGCCTTCTTCTGAACGACTTGGGGAATTATATATTGTGATGTCACTTCTTAATTTTATAATTCTCAGTTTTGTTTTTAATCAGAATCTAGTTTTGTACTTGTATCTTGTTATTAACAATTTCTGTAAACTGCCTAAAATCTGGGTGGTTTTAGGTAGTTAGATAAATTTTACAAAGAAAGAAAGAAATGAATAAATACATTTTCATCTATTGTATGATACAAGTGGAAACACATTTAATGCCACTGATTTTAGTTATATGTGCTTTACTGATTTGCTTTATATTTTGAAACATGCTATCTTTAGAATGTACCACCTTTAATGGAAATATATCCATAAGCGTTAGCAAAGCTGAACAAAGAGTACATTCAAACTTTCAGAGACTTGCCACCTGTTCTTAAAGTCAACTAGGAAGCCTCTGTTGAGCACCATAGGTTATGCAAAACAAATGCAACTCTACATTAATGTTCATTTATTCAGGATCCTTGGTGATGAAATATAAACATAGAATTGATTGATTGGTAAATAAATAGATGCTTTTTAATTGGTCTGTATCAAGTGGATGCCAATGATCTCCAAGCTAAATATATTTAAAGTAGTGCTAGTGACAAGAATAAAAGTACTCCGGCTTATTGTAACATAACACACAATAGCTTGAAAGGCAGTACCCCAACCCTATAACATAATACCTTTGTAGCAATCATCCCGTGCAACAAGCATACAGTACAAGGTCACCTTGATGTATTTTCCTTCTGACATTCGAGGATGTCCAAATGTAGATAATGGATTTTGTAACCAACAGTTGTCAAAGGCCATCTACTGCCTTTGCCAAGCTTTCGCATCGCTTCCAAATATGCTATGGTGTGACAGAACAAATGCGGAGAGAAAAGACAAACCCCTGATGGATGTGGAATTTTTGAGGTTTTATGTATTTCAATTTATTATGAGAACATTTTCCTTGAAATCACAGTCACAATATATAAGGACTCAAAGCTTTGTTTTTTCAGTTCAGTAACTGGGTGGGGGTGGGGGGAGGACCTTCTTGCTTTTCTTGCTCTACAGTTAAAAAGTACACATACATCCACAAGAATTTCAGTAATTATCAGAAAAATATTCTGCATTCATGGAAACATAGGAAGCTGCTATTTAGGGTTCAGAAAAGTTGGCCACAGTGTCAACATACAATCAGATTTGCTTTAGGCATCCTCTTCTCCCTCGCTCCCATCATTTTCTCATACACATATATACATGCTCTCCATGCAGTTTCATCAAATGGTCAATTAGTTATGGTTCGTTTTACCATGTATATCAGGAATAATCATCTTGCAAATCTGTTGTGTTACACAAATCTTATACATAAAAGTACACACAATGGAAAATATGTAAAACTATCTGAAACCAGCAGAATAAGAGGGCAGGCAAAGCTGGCTAAAAATCTAGAAATACAAGCATCTGGCTAGGATTGAAATATTCAAGGATACTGTATGCTTTATCCACTTTCAGTAGAGGCCAGGTGATTACTACTCTTGGTTCCCTTCCTTTATAGAATACTTGTGTGTTCAGTTGTTCCTTTACTTCTACATCTTCAGATCAGGTAAGCTCTAAATCTGCAGAAGCTCATACGTAGTTAATGATGGATAAGGAAATCAGATATCCACATTATCATCTAAAGAAACTATCCATTCATCAACTTAGCTGCAAATCTTGAGATTGTGTGAGAACTATGTATGAAGGGAGATTAAGAAACAACTGCACACCAAAAATAGACTCCCACATGTACTTAGACATGCAAGACGAGATGGGATGTTGATGAGGACAAGAGTGAACTAAGAGACCAAGAGAAAATTCTCACTTCCTGAACTATTCATACTCTTTCAAACCTATGACATCACTATTCTTCCTGCACTTATATAAGCCTTATTACAAAGAGCCAGAAGTTCTTAGTATTAGCTACCTGATAAGAAATCATTTATTTATTTGTTAATTTATTTCTTTATATGTTGCCCCTTCATATAATTTTAGGTGCTTACAATAAATGCAAACATATCCAGTGTTACACATTAACATTTACATATGCCACAAGTACATACAAAATTCTACCGAAAATTTTAGAAACTATTGTCATCGGTTGCCTAGTTTTACTTTAATTATTTCCAATTTTTGTGGAGTTGCAAATGAGGTTACAGAGGAATCCAGTTTCATCCACAGAGATCATTGCAACAGCTCATATTGCTGGCTAAAGGACATGGGCAATTTGTGACTTTTCCAGAACAGAAGAGCCATTTCCATATTCTGGAAGCATATAATTCAATTGTTTTTTATAATTAGATTTAAACTATTCATATGTCATATTGAGCATATTAAACAATAAAACAAATACAGAACACTCATTTCAGATGTTTTAAAACATTGTGTGGTTTGGTTATCAAACAAAAGTGACACCATTCTTGTTAAGGTAATGAATTTAAGCATGAATTTACAAATATGTATTCCAAGAAATACTTGGATCATTCAAGTAGCATATGGCAAAATTTGTTCTGGGAGGAGCTAAATAGGAATTCAGACAAGCTTACACATTCCAACATTTGCAGTGGTTTGGAAGACCAACAAAAACAAGAAACATGAAACTTCAGGAAGTTCTTAACCTACTTAATAGATTCGAATCTGACAAAAAAATACTTATGAGGGTGCATAAGTAGTGTTGTACAAAAGAAAGACCATCTTGAATAAAACTCTTTGGTGTCTGGAAACTATTTTTCTGACTTGCCTATATGCCGGCAAAGTTATTTTCAGTGCAAGATTGACCCAGGGTTCACTAGGTCTAAAACACCATTCTTCGTAGTACTTTCCTAGCATTCTATTATATTGTAATGTCTTTTTCTTGAATAATTTCATTGTGTCATTTATAAATAGATTCATTTGAGAAGCATGAGAGAAAGCTTTACTAGCAAAGCAGCCACAGAATCCTGAAAGCTCTTTTCATGTGTTGTGGTATAATCTACAAATCAACTACTTCTATTTCTGGTGTTTCAGAAAACGTGTGTATTAAGTATGAATTTCTAACTCTGAGGCCAATTGTGGTAGTAAAGCAAAGAATCTAGAACATTTTTGGATTAGACTGTTATCACTCAGTGAGCAAAACACAACTGTTTAGTCACAATGTTTGTAACAATTTTTGGTGACCTGGGATCTTTTCTTTTCTTGAAACTTCTATATCATATTAGTTCACTCTTGATTCAGCACCTGCTAATTTTTCCAAAGTTTAGAAACAGTGTACTGGCCTATGAGCTTCCACAATCCAGGCAATTCAGGCTGGGGAAGATGGGAATTAACTCCAGCACATCTGGAGGTCATCAGTTTAGGGAAAATTGAGAGGATAGATATACTGAAGAAATATTCCTTTTCTTTTATAATGTATACATATGCTATATATTTTAAATATATAACTTTGGACTTTAAATATATAACTTTGAAGTATTTTGGAAGATGCTATTTTCCTCTTGTTGAAACAGAATTTTGAATATGTGCCATATCTCTGGAAAAATTCTATTGTTCTGTCATTTGCACCTATGAACATAACCAAGTTCTTATATGTATGTGAACCAAGGCTGCATAGTAACAGCAGTAGAATAAAATTGTAGTTTGGCTGTGGAAAAAAAAACTTAAGCTGGTGTGTCTTGAGAGGTATAAAAATAAGATGATGAAAAGAAGCTGTGTTGAAAGGTAAAAAATACTGAGGACAACCTGAACAAATGACACTGCCTTTCTTTGCCCTACACCATTCATTTGTCACGGAAGCTGTTGGAACAATAAAGTCTGAACCAAGCCACTTATCACATGAATGAGTTCTGAATGACATACACATAGATATACAAGATGTTGCATCACTGAAAATTATGACCATGTCCATCAGCTGACATATGCATATACAGTGCAGTCTCTCATATTCAAGGTTCTTCTTTTCCACAGTGGCAAACATAATCCACAGACTTCCCAAATGTTAAGCATTTAAACTGGGAAAAAAATTCAAATATTAATTGCAATGGCTTTAATCATTAATTCAGGTATTAGATATAGACATAGATATAAAGTAGCTTGCCCTGCCAGTCTTAGTAGGGGTGTGGCATCCTCTTTGATAGTTCCTTCATTAGGGCAGTGTTTTTTTCCTTGTAGGGCAAGCTACTACAGGAAATCCCACTCTCCCTCACGCTGTTGTTATCTAGCCTGGTAATGAAACATCTGCAAGAAAACAAAGCAACAAGCTTTGCTCAGAGAGCACCAAGAAGCCAACTGTTCATCCCTAAATTGCAGTTATGCTTAAAAGTTTGTGAACTCTTTTGAATTTTAAATATTTCTGTGTAAATATGACGAAAAACATCCGTTCTCCACACAAGTCCTAAAACTAGACAAAAAGAACCCAATTAAACAAATGAGCCAAAAACATTATACTTGTTCATTGATTTATTAAGGAAAATGGCTGGGTGACTTTGGACCAGTCACTTTCTCTCGGCCCATCTCACTTCACAGGGTGGTTGTTGTGGGGAAAATAGGAGGAGGAAGGAGAATTAGGTATGTCCGCCACCTTGAGTTATTTATAAAAATAATAAAGGTGGGATTTAAAAAATCTAAAAAAAAATTTTCAAAGCTACATATTGGTGTGTGGCAAAAGTATGTGAACCTCTAGGATTATCAGTTCGTTTGAAGGGGAAATTAGAGTCAGGTGTTTCAGTCAATGGGATGATAATCAGGTGTGAGTGTGGGAGGTCCCACCTTATTTAAAGAACAGAATTCTGTCTTTCCACTGTATTCACTGTCAAAGCCTGATCTTCACAACACAGGTATGTGAAAAGTGTGTCATGGCTTGAACAAAAGAGATTTCTGAGGATTTTAAAAAATCTGAGTTTCACTTAAGGCACATATTTTATTCTCAGCTGTTGTTTCTTTATACATATTTTACATTGCTGTTGAATTTTATATTTTGTTTGCCGTCCAGAGTCACTTTGGTGAGAGCAGCAGCTATATAGATCTAAATATATAAATACTAACACAGACATCTCTTCCTAACCACAATGACACCAAAATGAGAGGATGTGCAGTGTGATGTCATGATCCAAGCTCCATCCTTTTGTACTTCCATCGCAACACACTTCTTCTGCATTTGTATCTTGGTGTCACAATACACATTTTGTAACCTGATTCCCTTGCATGCATCCTGGCTGTCCATGGACTCCCTTGCCCACCCATACTCTTAAAAATAAATATAGGCTTGATCTGAAACTTGCAAGCACAGGGAAAAATACTTCTAAAAAGGTAAAACCAACAAGATAAATATCACAGGCAGCATTAATAACCTCAAGAAATACAGTATAAACAGAAAAGAGGCTAAGTATGGATATCTAAGTAGAAGAGGGATCAGCCAACTACACTATAGTAGTTGTTTAAAGTAAGAAATATAATATATAGAAGTGCTTGCCAGATCATATCATGGGGGAATCTTGGAATCATAATCAAAAGAGCTTGTACTTTGGATAAAAGGAGCTTTCAAGGACAAGATTACTTTAACTTAAAATCGAACACTTGATGAATATTTCAGATACTGTGGTTCTCCCCCCCTTGCCAAATTAGCTTATTTCCTAGTTTTTTATTCGCTCATTGTGCTTTATACCACCAGTCAGTGAAATATATATTATAAACAGCAAATCTCTGTGAAAATCAATATAAAACCAACCAGACAAGTATCACAAGCACCATTAATAATCTCAGATAAATACAGCATGAAGTCCCAATAATGAAGTTCCATCATAATACTACAGTTATAAACACCAAATGATTTTTTAAATCCCTGGAAAAATAAACACATATTTAGCTGGAGCCAAAGTGATTGTTAACATAGGTGCCAGGCAAACTTCTCTAATAAAGAAATTCCACTGATGGGACACTATACCATGATTTTATATTATCTGATATTTTGCATAGAATTATGGACATTTGGAGTTGCTTCTTTAAAAAGTAGCATTGGACATTGTTTAATAAAGAGAATACAATTTAACTGATATTTCTATATTCCACCATACTAAGATGATCCCAAAGAAAGTGAGTTACAGTATCTCCCCTCCCTATATTTCAGTAGTATTTATCCATAAATCTGCAGCATCAAAGATGAAACTCTGGGATGAAAGCTTCTTCTTCCCGTGGTGAATTTCAAATTATTCTTATTACACAGTACATAAGTTACAAAATTTGGAATAAAGAGAAACTGTCTTCAATCTACATTTTCAGTAGCAGATTTTAAATAAAAAGGCAACCAAAGCCCATAAAATGTTATCATTTTATCTGAATCACTTTTGTTATGGTACTTGCCTTATCTATGACAGTCACCAATGTGCTAGTTTGGATTTTATTTCAAAGAATCTGTGGGAAGCTGATATATAAAGCAACGGAATGTTAATATGTTTTATCAGCCAAATAAAATCTTAACCACATGGTAGCACACCACATTATTTGTGTAAGTGAACATATCCCCTCAAAAATCTGATTTTATTGCTTGAGCTCTCCCATCATCAAAATAGCTCTGTCCAGTTGTCCTAATTCACTTTTCCTCCCAAATAATCATCGGTGTGCATTACCTTATGATAGACTGAGTGAAGTGGGAACATTCAAGAAGGAAAATTTTCAAATAGAGAGAAAAGGGATCTAAGCAGCTGAAAAATAGCAAACCAGAAAAACTTATCTGATTATCTGTTTAACACAGTGGAGCAGGCAAATGTAACAAACTCAGAGAAAAGTTGGCACAAGAACAAACAGCATATTCAAGCCCAAATAGGAGAAAAGATGGTAGATAACTGGGAACAGGACTGCAAACAGTAATCAATGCAGATATGTTTGAGGACATAACAAATGTCTGAACTATGCAATGACTTTTTAAGGAGTTTGCTTAAGTAAAACATTGCATAAAGTATGAAACTGTGAAAAAGTTTAAAACTTGTGCGCAAAAGAAAATTGCAACCGCAGCAACATGGATAATTTTAAACTTCAATACAACAGACATCTGTTACTAACTACAGGTGAAACTCGAAAAATTAGAATATCGTGCAAATGTTCATTTATGTCAGTATGGCAACTCAAAAGGTGAAACCAATATATGAGATAGACGCATTACATGCAAAGCGAGATATGTCAAGCCTTACTTTGGTATAATTGTGATGATTATGGCATACAGCTTATGAAAACCCCAAATTCACAAACTCAGAAAATTAGAATAGTGTGAAAATATTCTAGGCTCAAAGTGTCCCCCTCTAATCAGCTAATGAATCCATAACACCTGCAAAGGGTTCCTGAGCCTTTAAATGGTCTCTCAGGCTGGTTCAGTAGGAATCACAAGCATGGGAAAGACTGCTGACCTGACAGTCGTGCAGAAAACCATCATTGACACCCTCTATAAGGAGGGAAAGCCCCAAAAGGTCATTGCAAAAGAAGTTGGATGTTCCCAAAGTGCTATATCAAAGCACATTGATAGAAGGTTATGTGGAAGGGAAAAGTGTGTTAGAAAAAGGTGCACAAGCAGCAGGGATGACCGCAGCCTGGAGAGGATTGTCAGGAAAAGGCCATTCAAAAGTGTTGGGGACTTTCACAAGGAGTGGACTGAGGCTGGAGTTAGTGCATCAAGAGCCACCACACACAGACGGATCCTGGACATGGGCTTCAAATGTCGTATTCCTCTTGGCAAGCCGCTCCTGAACAACAAACAACGTCAGAAGCGTCTTACCTGGGCTACAGAAAAAAAGAACTGGTCTGTTGCCCAGTGGTCCAAAGTCCTCTTTTCTGATGAGAGCAACTTTTGCATCTCATTTGGGAACCAAGGACCCAGAGTCTGGAGGAAGAATGGAGAGGCACACAATGCACAATGCTTGGAGTCCAGTGTGAAGTTTCCACAGTCTGTGTTGATTTGGGGAGCCATGTCATCTGCTGGTGTTGGTCCACTGTGCTTCATTAAGTCCAGGGTCAACGCAGCCGTCTACCAGGAGATTTTGGAGCACTTCATGCTTCCTTCCGCAGACAAGCTTTATGGGGATGCTGACTTCATTTTCCAGCAGGACTTGGCACCTGCCCACACTGCCAAAAGTACCAAAACCTGGTTCAATGACCATGGGATTACTGTGCTTGGTTGGCCAGCAAACTCGCCTGACCTGAACCCCATAGAGAATCTATGGGGCATTGCCAAGAGAAAGATGAGGGACATGAGACCGAACAATGCAGCGGAGCTGAAGGCCGCTATTGAAGCATCCTGGTCTTCCATAACACCTCAGCAGTGCCACAGGCTGATAGCATCCATGCCATGCCGCATTGCGGCAGTCATTGCTGCAAAAGGGGCCCAAACCAAGTACTGAGTACATATGCATGCTTATACTTTGTAGAGGTCCGATATTGTTCTATTTTCAATCCTTGTGTTATTGATGTCATGTAATATTTTAATTTTCTGAGATTGTGAATTTGGGGTTTTCATAAGCTGTATGCCATAATCATCACAATTATACCAAAGTAAGGCTTGACATATCTCGCTTTGCATGTAATGCGTCTATCTCATATATTGGTTTCACCTTTTGAGTTGCCATACTGACATAAATGAACATTTGCACGATATTCTAATTTTTCGAGTTTCACCTGTATATTTGGAAAAACACAAAGCATAAACTATTACTGAAACACTTTTTTCCTTGCATATCATATTAGAATAAATGGTCACTAAACGTATGTTTATATAAAAATACTATCATATATAATACAAATATCTATGTTTTCACACTCAGCATACTTTCTAGGATTTTTTTTTTTTTTTTGGTTCCAGCTTCAATAAATATGTTGGAAACAGTGCAGCCAGCCTGCAGCACTAGCAATATTGCTCCACATGTATATTTATAGTTTCTGCCATCTTTCTTCCTTTACCACAACTACTATATCTTGGGCACAACAGTCTTTTCCTACAGTTCATGATTCTCAAGGCGTAGAAAATGATCTAATAAGTACAAGCAGAATGTCTTTTTACATCTAGGACCATGGTCAATGGATCTGACTGGAAGCAAAATGCTTAGCCTTATATGCTTCTCTTCCTCTACTTCTTCCTCCTTGCCTCCACTCGTAACAGAAGCCTGACCTGATCATTTCGACTGGTTTTTCAAATTAGGATAAGGGCTGCATGAAAATGGGCTGATAGCTCTGCTCTGCATTACAGTTATCCATTTCTCCTCTGATAATGTTTCCATTGAAATTTGCATGTGTCTTTGCAGCAATGCTACTAGATCTGGTAGCTCATTTCCATAACCCTTCTTGAAGCTCTACAGAAATCTGAAAAACGGTTTCAAAATACAGTAAAATATGTATGGATAAAAGCAAATCGATGGCTTGGGTCTGTCTCTTTAACTAACATGAAATTCAGCTGAAAGGTAACTATACCCAATTTGTTATTCTATGAAGATACAAGTAATAATAAATTCTTGTTTGCTTTAGTTTTTGAAAGTTTAAAAAGGAAGCTAAATACACATACTGCAGCAAGAAAGATTTGCGATGTAAGGTTACATAATTAGTCCCTTCTGAGCAGTCAAGATTATACATACATTCCCTTCCTCCTGGGACAGTCAGCATATATAATGTTCCAGCTGTCAATCAGAAATAATAAATTTGAGAATTGGTTATCCAAAGATTAAGAATAGTCTTGAGTTCCCTCCTGTTGTGCCGTCAACATTTGGGTTGTTGATTTTAAAGACCATAAGCCCTTTAGAGTAGGGATTGACTTTGAGGTTAAGATCCCAAGCCCAATTAATAAGTTAAAAATAGTGCACACAGGAGGGAAGAATTCTATACCAACATTTGCAAAAATTAATAAGCTGTATTCATGGCTGTTTTCAGTGACTTATGTCTCATTGTTACCAGTAAAGTTAACATTAGCAGTGAGCTATCTTAAAAAACCACTTGCTGTGGAATATTTCAAAAATCTTGGACTATATTCTCCAACATAATTAATTTTGTCCTCAAGGCAATGACTTCAGTTTTTTTTTCTAAGCAACACAGTAATAAGGAAGGTAATTTAGAGCAGAAACATTTATAGAATATAGACATCAGTGGTAAACTCTCAAGCATAATTAATTTACAGTTAGATGCTCAATAAACATTTAGCTATTGTGATTTTCAGAACTTTAGGTATGTAAAAGCCACATGAGTTTCTGTTAGAAGAAAGTCCAGGGACAGCCATAAACACTGAGGACACCATAAACAAATCTTAATTAGCTTGGTAAATAAACAGATCATTGATATATGCATCCAGGCAATGTTTAGCCTTGCAAATTATCAAGTTTGAGTCATGTATCCTAAGACAAACAAAAGGCTTTTTGCATGCAAATCTACATATTTTTCTACTTTAAATTTTTTGCTTACAATTTCCAAACAACTAATTCCACACAATGTGGAGAAAAAGCAATTATCAGTTCTCCAAACAATATCTGCAATTCAAAGAACTCCTTTATGGAAATCTTGGCTCAGATCAAATCCTCCAAGTCTTAATAGGGCCATATTGGGCAGTCCAGTAGAAGAACCCATGGCCAATCTCTCATTTCTTTTCCATAGTTTATATTTTCAGAGCTACATTTTGGGTACTGGCATCTGCAGGAGGAATCAAAGCAAACAAGATGGCAGTTGTGGCAATGTAATCGAAATCCCATTCCTGTGTGTGTGCGGTGTTGACACATGTACGAAAGGGGCAGGACTTGGATTGCAATGCTATGACCACCATCTTGCCTGTTTTGATACCACTTGGATATAATTTTTTTAAGTAATGTAAATCAGGATATGGCCATTGCCAAAGGGGAAAAAAAATACAAAAGCAAGTATCTCTGTAGCTTGTGAATAAGTTCTGAATCATTACAAACATGAATTTCATTTGAATCATCCCATGTTACAATATAGTATTATAATATTGATCATGGCATTTTTAAATATTAAATTCTGCAAAGTAATTACAGATATGCATAAATACTACAAATATATATTACTTTTGATAAAGGGATGTAAACAGAGTAGAGTGTCTGAAAGTTGCTGAAATTAAATTATCCTTTTGCACGAATTGGAATAATTCTGGTCATAAAGACTTATTACTGTCATGTCTAAACAATTTTTTTACAAAGACCCTGGTTACAGATTGATTTGATATAAACTACTTACATTAACAAAAAATAACCAGGTTTTGGAAATCAGAAAGGTAGTCCCTTTTCTCAGCAAATAAATAGTATCTCTTTTTTGGGCTGACAGGTCTGTTGCTAAAACACCCTTCAGGAAAACCACAGTGGTGTAGAGTTGAAAATTCAGTGTAGGTACAATTTAGTATTCCTAACATGTGGTTAAAGTAGTTGCAGATCTGCAGAAATCCCCAAAGCCCAAATTCTAGAAGTTCAATGTGATATTCAGCAACTTATATTTCTATCACTTCCCAGAAATAATATGATTTTCCTCTCTAATGGGCTGATCTTTCATATCTACCTACGCATAAACTCTAGTCATGCCAACAATTCCTTATTTCAAGGTAATTGAACCCAGAGAGTTCAAATATGGAGGAGAAAGCACGTTTTCTGATACAGATGAGCATTTTGTATGAGTAAAAAAGAACAAAACAGGAGATGTAGGCATGAAGCATTTTAAGAAAAATCTTTTGTTCAAATCTCCTGTGTAGTTTCAGAATTCATTTCATAATTAGTGTTGCCACATCAGTGTGGGCCCAGCAGCAGAACCACAATCTGTTTCCTGTGCAAGTTTTATCATTTGCATGATAAATGGGGTAATGACTTTTCCCACTTTGTACAACAGGAGTGGGGGCTAAGATAGCAATGAGCCAAAGTAGTCTATTGTTGAGGTGCAAACTGAACTCAAAATAAAAGCTTAACTGAATTGTTTAACTCAAACTGTTACGTACTCTCTTCCACTTTTGAGATTATTTTAAATAAATGAGTTTTCTTTAATAAACACTGAAGTCATTATGTCTTCTGCTGATGTGTATTTCTTTGCTAATTTAACCTTTTTTTATGCTGGGTATTCACAGAACTTTGCATTGTTTCACTCTTGAGATCACCACCACCTTGGGTGGGTGGGGGGGGGGAGATCCCAGACCCAGCATGACAAAGTCTGCTCCCTTTTACAGAGAGGGACAGAATGCTGTCCCAAAGCTTTCTCCAGCATATCGTTCCATGACCAAATGCCTTTCATGAACCCTAAACCATTCCAAACATTTCAGTGTGCCCCACCAAAAATCCAATTGTCTAGTTACTAGGACAAGGCGCCTTGAAACATGATACAAGAAATGTGTTACTACTTCAAACGAAAGGACTCCCTTGGGGAAGTTAAAAAAAAAAAAATGCCAGTCCATACAACCCAATGTCTATGTAGCTAAAAGGGCGTGAAACTGTCTTTCTTTTGAACATTTTTAAAAAATACAATGAGCATGATATCCTATTGCTGAAGCCTTGTGCTCCAGCACAAAGAGTCCTGCGCAGGCATACTGGTTGAGATGGCTATTTTTATTCTGACGAGATCATGCTGACTGAATACTGCTTTGACGGCACTCTGCAGAGAAAAAGGAGGAGATAAATCTTTGGGGTGAGCAGAACCACCCAAAGCCTTTGGATCTCGGCCATGAATACTAGCTAGTTTTACAGTGTGCACAACTCAAAGCATAACAGTTAAAATATATTGCTTAAAGCCTTCTTATTTTGATTTGTCAATGTGTATTTTGGTGACACTTCCTTCCAGGGAATAATTTATCACTCCGAACTCAGTAATGTTTCTCCCAGTAGAAAACGAGATTGCTTTCTGGTTTCCAGTTAAGTGAATTAGTGATGAAGGAATTTTATTAATTCTATCTTTTTCACATCTATAAAATACATATAGTCTCTGGTACTTTTTTAGATTCATAATCGAAAAAAACAATGATAGAGAATCAGAGAAACGATGACTTCCCTTTGATGTAAGAAGGCCTGCCTGGAACGCTGTGGGAAAAGTTTGTTCTCTTCTAAAAATCACTGCATAAACATCCTGTGTGACTGAACATGTTTAGAAGCTGATACTTAGACTAGCTATGATAGCACTTAAAACGGAAGAGCTTAATATGCGATCACTTTCAATAGATGCTGCCTCAGGATGTGGATAAGATACTTGAAGAGTTTCATCCGGCTACATGCTCGGGCCTTGCCTATCTTGATTGATTACGCATGCTTGAATATAAATGTCCAAGGTACTGCAGTGATACAGCGATTCTGCAGTGCTTCTGTAGGGACAAGTTTAAAAAGTAGTTCTGTACAATTTGGTTTTGTTTGTATGATTCTTCTTTTTCTGGACACACATCTCTTTGTTTGATTGTTCTAGCTTTTTTTTATAATGTAAAGTGCCCAGAGTCATTTGGGAGATTGACTTTCTTTAAATTTATCTCAAATTATCCCATGACATTTGAGTTGTATGGTCCTACCCTATCAGAAATTGATGGGGCTGAGGTTATTCAGTCAATAGTCAGATGATGGTCATTTCTATTTCTTGATGTCATCACAATCAGTGAAGGTGGTGATATACTAAATTGGTGCCTGAACTCAACTGAATCTTGACAAGGTAGAGATATAATGAATAGATATTTCCTAGGGTTTGGAATGTGAAATACAACATATTATGGATAGGGTTGTACTCTCCATGAAAGACCAGCCGTGCAATTTGGGGATACTCTTGGATCTAACAGTATTAATTAAGCGCTGTTACTAGAAGTGGTTTGCCAGTGTTGATTTTTCCTAGACCAAAGTCAATATTTAGTACATTATTTAAAAACCAAAATATTACTAAGAACCATCTTTTAAAAATCAGTTTGCTAACCACAAGTTAGCATGCACTGTTAACCTCAAGGATATATGCATTATACATGAGCCTGTCCATGAACATAGTACAATAATTACAAGTAAAATTGGAGCAGCTTTCTTACTTGGTTGTATAGTCACAATATGTAATTACATCAAGGGGTTTGTTGTTACCTCTGAAGTCTAAATGTCATGGAATCCAAATATATTAAGGATTGTTAAGGAGTATATTAAGAAGAGTTGAGCCAAACACACTTCAGCTCAACCCTAGTAAGACTGAGTGGCTTTGGGTTTTAGGATCCCCTGGTTCTGGGGACCTGCCATCACTAGTCCTGGATGGATGGGGTTGTGCTGCCCCAGACAGATCCTGTGCTCAATTTGGGGGGTTTCCTGTGTGCAATTTGGGGGTTCTCCTGGGCTCTCTTGGATTGAAGAGCAGGTGTCAGCCATGGCTAGGAGGGCTTTTGCAGTTTTGTGTTGTGTGCCAGTTGTACCCATTCCTGGACAAGGAGGCCCTGCTCACAGCCACTCACAGTCACTCATGCCTTAGTCATCTCCTGATTGGATTACTGCAATGTGCTGTACATAGGGCTGTCCTTGAAGATTATTTGGAAGCTTCAGCTGGTGCAAAATGCAGTGGCACAGGCAGTTATAGGTGCCAGTCATTCAGCACGTGTGAAACTGTGCTCCGTGAGCTGCTTTGGGAACTAGCATGCTTCTGGGAACAATTCAAGGCACTGGTGGTTTCCTTTAAAATCCTTCATGGCTTGGGTCTGGGTTACATACAGGGCAGTCTCTCCCAGTGGTGTCTATCCGTCTTGTTAGATCTGGCAGGAGGGGCATGCTCTGGGTCCCGTCTGTGAGAGAGTGCCATCTGGTGGGACCCAGAAAGACAGCCTTTTCTGCCATGGCACCTGCCCTCTGGAACATCACTCCCCTCAAGATCAGACCTGCCCTGACCCTGCTGACCTTTCACAAGGCATTAAAAACCTGGTTGTCCATCAACCTGGGGCCCTGACAGCACAGGTGAGCCCGTTTCTTAGATATATTTATTGTGGGATGTTGTGAGTGTTCTCAGTTGCTATTTTATGCTATTTATGTTTACAATTTTGGTTGTGTTTTTTTACTGTTTTTTGTTTTTTAATTGTTAGCCACCCAGAGTCATGTATGTGAGATGGGCAGCCATAAAAATAAATAAAATAAAATAAAATAAAAATCTTTTGCCATATTATGATGCCCAAGATCACTAGAGAAGACCATTAACCCAATCCCTTAAGAAAGAAACAGTGCTAAATAGGGAACGTTTTTTATCATGGCAATCCAATTCTGGAATATCCTGCAGAACTATACATTCATGCATCAACTAAAAACTATCCTCTGAGGCGCTTGTTTTTTCATGGGACTATTCATAGTTATTTGCTTCTTCTTAATGGGTGTGGAGGACAGAGGGAATGGGCATGAAGGACTATTGCTCCCCACCTTACATTTCACCTGCCTGTTACCCATCAATGCCCTGTTTTATATGAAATATCAGGTCCTTATTGGGACAATATAATTATATGGTCCACTCAGTACTCCTATTTTCTTTGAATCCTATTTCCCTTTTTTCATTCTCTGTTTGATGGCAGTCAGTTCCTTTGTCTGAGCCACATAGAGAAATATGTATATGCAGAAGTACACAACCAGAGATAAGAAATATCTGCACAGATGGGTTAAAAACAAAACATTAAATATTAGTACGCAATACTTAAAAAGCACATGGTCCCTTTTTAAACCAAAAGTTTATATCTCCAACACCCAAGTATATTTAAGTTTTATCTTGCTTCACATAGTGGTTTGGATTTCTGCCAAAGATCAATAGAAAGCTCACATTTGCACTATGCTATAAAAAAAGTCAGAGTTACTGAAAGAATGCCCCCCAATACAATGGAAATCTATTGCTTTTGTCTATTAACTTTTCAGAATTACATCTGCTTAATTTTCTTAAAATTTATTTATTTATTTGTTTGTTTGTTTGTTTAAATTTACAGGCCACCTGATTCCCAAGTGGCTGGGCAGCTTACAATGAAAAACCAAACGAAAAATACAACAAGCCAGAAGAGCAAAGCAGAAAGAACTGAACCAAACCAAAATAAAAACAAAACCAGAGCTAACAAGGGACTCCATAATTACCCTGTCCCCAAGGCCTGGAAAAAAAAACAGGTATTTAGTGATTTTCTAAATATCAGAAGAGTGGGAGCCACAGAAATCTCTCAAAGCATATCATTCCAGAGGACAGGAACTGCAACTGAGTTTATGTGCTTCCTAGGTCCCACACAGTGACCTCCTTTAATCGATGGGACCTGGAGCACACCCATTCTGCTGGACAGAACTGGATGGACAGCGATAACTAGAGATAAGTAGTCTTTCAGATAGCCTGGCCCTATGCCATGAAGGGCTTTAAAGGTGATAACCAGCACCTTGAATGGTACCTGGAAGCCAACTGGCAACCAGTGCAGCTCACAAAGCAGCAGGATCACATGCACAAAATGCGGAGCCCCTACCAATGCTCAGACCACCACATTGTGGACCAGCTGCAGCTTCTGGATGGTCTTCAAGGGCAACCTCATGTATAGCACATTACAATAATCCAATCGTGAGGTGACTAGGGCACGAAGAGCCTTCCAGTCCAGGAAAGGGCACAATTGGTACATAAGATGTACTTGTACAAAGGCCCTTTTGGCCATAGCTTCCACCTGCTCTATGAGCAGGTGCCAAGAGTCCAAGTGGACTCCCAGATTGTGCACACGTCTCAAATGGGAAAGTGCAATGTCATTCAGAAAGAATGATGGAATACCTACAGATCTAGGAGCCAAAACAGACAAAGCCACTCCGTTTTGTCAGGATTGAGCCTGAGTATAGGGCAACAGAAAACGCATGCCTCCTGGATCCCATCAGATGACACTGTTTTATTGATGGGATGTAGAACATGCCAACTGTCAGAATGTATGGGTCAGTAAGAGACAGTTGGGGACCTACGGAACTGTAAATATCTAGCCGCTGGCCATGTAGGGCTTCAGAGGTGACTAACAATATCTTGAATCACATCAGAAGCCACTGTTAAACTTTTAAAGGTCCTATTAATATGTGTGATTGCAACAGCCTGAACAGTCTGAACTGTAAAAAAATATATATGTAAAATTAATATCATGGACTGAAAATGTGGTTATTTTCTGTGTTTTTTACTATAAACATGCCTGCGTGGCCTACAGAATCTGGTGAAAGAGCAAAGAGAATGATTTGTACATTCACCTTTTCCAATATGGTTAGGCATGGCTAGGCATGTAATACTGATTGTAACGAACTGCCACCTGTTGATCTTAAATCCAGTAACTTTCCTTGCAACCAATATTGATTCAAAAGAAAGTTCATTTATTAAGAATAAGTTTACAGATCCAAAGCATTGCTGAGACTGAGCAAAAGCGCGCCAAAAACCGCTTTTCTTTCTTTCCCCCCCTTACATTGCCCTTCTTACTTTTCCCCCCCTTCCATCGCCCTTAGTTCTTGTCTTCTGATTCCCTCACTGGCATAGCCTTGAACATTCCAGAGCCTGTGATAAGGAGCCATCTGCTTCAAACGGTCTCTCCTTCCTACTCCCCCTCCCCTTTTACAATGGCAGAACCGCAGCATGGAAAAAAGAACCCATTTTTTTTAAACTAGCCATATAATAATCTATTCTAAAATCTTGCGAGGATTCTGACACTGATAAAATGAGATAAGATGATATTGTGGCCCACAACTTTCTAAGCTTTCCTCTAATGTACTGGCAAGTAGAAAAGGAAAATCAGGCTCTCCATTACATGCTTATCTTTGGACTGAACTATTTCTCAATCTCAGTTAATCTGCTTTCCGAGAGCTTTACAAAATTGACAAAGAGAAGTTAACATTTCAAAATTGCTCTAATTTAAAACCACATAGCATTCAATAAACCAAAAATTGTAGTTTTCAGCAGCATTCTTTAAAAAAAAAATAAAGAAAAAGCACATTTTTTGTATTCTATATAAAACTATATAAAATTTTACATGCCCAGGGACACAATATAACTAAAAGTACGGTATAATTACTCTAAACATTAGTTTTAGCCATAGGGTCATGTCAGTTGTGTAGTAAGAATTAGTAGTTGCTGGAATTTTTAATAGGAAATCTGAATTCCAAACTCTAAGTGGCCCAGTCACATTCTGTTGAGGTTCTTCCACTCACTACCATGTTCACTCTCCGAAGCTTCAGAAGCAATCTGAAAGAGATGTGATTGTCTTCACATTGGCCAATTTGAAATTATGAGAACAAGGAATGAATGCCACTGTGTCACAGCAAGTTTCTGCAGGTTCTGCAACACATTCAAAAATTCTACACCCTACTTTAGAGAAGGAGAAAGGGAGAAAAGGAAAGGGGAAAGGAAGAGAAGAGAAGGCAGAAACTGACAAAAGGTGTGTCAATTTCATTTCTGCTTATTTCTTCTGGACTACTAACTAGGAGCTGCAGAACTGTTAAGATACAATTTCCCTTACACAACCCACAGTTCAAGAGCTGGGAGAAGAAGTGAAGGAGTTCCCTCCAAAGGGAAACAGAGCTACAGTTCTTTATACAACCACCACCATTACCAGCTTCTGTCACAGATATTTCAATTTAACTGCTGCAGAATCAGAATTAAATATATTCGGCTCTCCCACATCTTCATGTTGTTACAGAATCCATGTATAAAATGCCCTTAATCTAATTTACTTCATCACATCATTATGAGGCAAAGTGGAATATGTCCACGTACATGCGACATTTGAAACTACCTGGGGGGAAAGTAGGATAAAAATTAGTGTCCTTAAATAGGCAATAAATTCTGTTTATATTAATCCTCACATAGCAGTTTGTAGATGTTGAAGAATGTCAAGTTACTAGTGTTGGGGGTGAATGCCAATTTTCAAACTATTACTGGAAATAAGAAAATATTTATCTTTAAATTAATGTTTTATGTTTATTGAAAAAGATAAACAATTGAGAACCTCTCCAATTTTTTTCAAGAAATTGTCTGGAAGGAAGTTGGAGTTCACACTTACAACGTGAGTGAGAAATGCTACCACATATGAAAAACAAACTATAATTAGCATTTAAAAATCTGTTTATGGAACTCCTTCATTTTTTAAGTAGCTAGGATGTAATTTGTATTGTTTCTTCCTATTTCAGTATGTTTACATTATTTTCTATTCTTCTTTCAGATATCGATGTGTCAGTATTTAATCTGATTGTCAAACCATGTATTATATAAGTAAAAATAACAATTATTGGTAATACATACCTATAATTATTAGTATTCCACTGCAATAATAGTCATACTACAATCACAGCATTACAAAAATAAATCTCTCAGAATGCTGCTTTATTACCTATTCCATAGTTCTACTGGCTGTTTATATATTAAAATGTTTATTTTAAATAGTCATTCATGACCAATTATGTTTAAGAAAAAAAATTTAACCAGCACAGATTATCATCAGTGGAAATAGATAGTTTGGCAATACAGTATCTTATTATTCCATTTAAAGAACATTCTCTTATCTCTAAGTCAAGATTTTTGCTCCTAACATGCATTTCTTAGCTACCTGCCTTTTCTAGATATCTTTGCTTGGATAAATCCCTTTCCCAGTTCTATATTTATATATTCTATTTTACTCAGCTGCTTCCTGCTTTTCCTTATCTCTTAACTTTTCAACTTATTTACTCTTCCTCCCACTCAGATTTTTGTTACAAGTGTAAATATCCGTATCTCTTCAGTCTTTTAAATCTTTTAACAGAATCAGTCAATGGTAAATAGGAAGTACATTTATCACTTTTCTAGTTTGCTTTGCTTCTACTTAGATTAATGAAGTTTTATTTCTAAAACTTGCATTCAGCATTTTTCAAACCAAAGTGATTTCAAAGCAGACAATAAATAATAAAGACAATCCAAATATAGCCTGAATTTTTCCATTTCAAAATAAATGCAGAACCACACAACACAACAAAAATACAGCTAAAGCATGAAGTCAAAAAGCTGGATTTTTTGTGAAGACATGCCACTGAGAAGGTATCCCATAAAAAAGATCTTAATATCTATAAAATTCAAGTGCTGAATTCACCAGGAAAAGGAGGGTCTTGAGATTAGTAACAAGAAATTTATAAAAGATAAGGCACTTTCAAAACTGAAATATCAAATCAAGATCTCCATTAGCAAAATGACTGTTAATATGAACACAGCAACTATACTGCTAAAGCAGCAATCTCTAATGGTTTCTGAACCTCAGCTGCTAAATATGAATCTCAAAACATTTACTTAGAATAGTCCCTGAACATACTATATTTCAGAAGCTGCAGATTGTGGTTACATATCCTTATTGGGAAGAACCCTTATTGGGAAGAACACAAAAAGAAATGTGCTGGTTCAGATCAAAGTTTCAATCAGTTAGAATCTTGTTGCTAACATTAGCCACTCAGATGCTCTTGAAAGACTCATGAGCAGGACACAAAAGGAACTATGGTTCACTGCCTCTACTCGAGGCAGCTTGTATTGGAAATGCCCTGTCCATATACATTTCCCATTTAGCAATCATGATTATGACGTATCTTCCCTTACTTTTTTTTATTTTTGGTGCCTTCAAGTCAGCTTTTGACTCTTGGTGACTAGCCCCTGCAGTTTTCTTGGCACTTCAGAAGTGGTTTGCCATTGCCTGCTTCCTAGGGTTGAGAGACGGTGACTGGCCTAAGATCACCTAGTTGGCTTTGTGCCTAAGGTGGGACTAGAAGTCATGGTTTCCCAGTTTCTAACCTGATGCCTTAACCATTACACCAAACAGGTTCTCTTCCCCTACCTAAGGTCTGTAATAATCTCTGTGAAACTAGATCATCAGCAGGAAGTTCCATACAATTATTTTGTAAAATTACACTTTTCCCCAGCTTACTACTAAATAACTTGATAGTCTTATGTTGTTGTTGTTACTATCATCATCATTATACGCATCCACGATGCATTCATTTGAGGAGACAACTAGCAGCTTCTGAAGCTCCCATATATTTCAGAGCAGCTCTTTCAAACATCTATCAGGAGTGTCTCCAAATATTAATGAGCTGTCTTCACTAATTGATTACTTTTTTTTCTGCATCTTTTCCAGTTTTACTATTTCTTTTGAAAAAGAGAACTAGCACTCCTGAAATAGCAACTTCCTTTTATGATTCCCAGCCTTTGGAAAGTTACAATAAAAATGTTTATGTTGTATAGGCCTATGTTTATGGCTATATATTTTATATTATCTTTCTAAAAATGCTAACGTGGATTATTTTGGTGGAAGGAAAGGCATAGCAGAAGTTGAAAATAAGTCAGAGACACATTTTGTTCCCAATTCCCATGGACAATTATTTTTAACAGTATGGATGAAGCAGTGTGTGTTGTCTCAGCACTTTCTTGGTCCACAGTTTGGAGTATCTGACATTAGCCAGAAGTCAGCTCTGAAATCCCACCAGCAAATGTGCTGTTATTATCAGAAAGATAAGGACAAACAACAGAATCAGATCTGACATTGCTGTAAAGACAACTAAGCTATTTTTTATTTTATAAATTGCAGGGCATGGGGGGGGGGGAGGAGTAATGTGTAGGGCCAAATGTCAACAGTGCAGAAGCATCAGACAACTAATGTATAGATTGTACTGCAATTTATTTTGTGTGGAAAACTTACAGACTTTGTTTGCTTAAGGAAACTGTAAGGGTTTTTTTTTTCCTTAAAGAAAACACACATGATATGATTTACAATGATTACGTATAAAATGTTGTATGGAAACCACAGCTCAGGGTTTTTCATTAAATAGTGATTCCTTACTGGGATATTCATGTATAAAATGGTGTATTTTTCCAAGAATCTCCTCAAAAGTTTTTTTTATTATTTTGACAAATTCACGGAAAGGATGACAGCACCTGAAAATAAGTTTTCCATTTTGTATAAACATTTTATAGAAACAACCATATATAAAAAGCTTCTTAAATATATTTTGGAATCAAATATACAGTATTTATAAAACTCCAAACTCTTTTATGTCATTGTCTACAGACAGAGTTGACATCCAACTGTAATATTGTTTAAATACAGACTTCATAGGCAAATCAGAAGCTTACCCAATATGAAAGAGTGGCTTTAAAAATACTGCAATTCCAGTGAATTTGCAGTGAATACTGGTGAAAATATGTGTGATTAGTTAACTTTACAGGTTATCATAACAGATGAAAAGGAGAAATGATAACAGTGTGTTGTCCTTATGTCTGCTTAGAAGAATTTGTTGAAATGCATATGTACATTTCATTTGTGCAAATGTTCATGCACAACAAACTATCTTAGCATTCACTAATTTGTAATTTGAACATACTTGCTGTTAAGGGTTACCTTCAATTATTGCCCACAGCAGTAAATCATTCTCCACAACTCAAGCTGCATTCAAGACCTCTTACAGGAAAATCAGGATTTGGCTTGGGTAGATAAATGATTAATTAAGAAAATAAGTAAGTCCTAGTACCATCTAGAATTGGTCTCTACAGAGTGTAGGTATGTATCAAGGTTTAAATCCCATGTTTCTTTCTCCTGCTGTTTTGTTGGAATGGACTGAAGCACATTTCTCATGCTAATCTGTTGATGGCATCTGCACCATGTTTACATAATGGTCTTATCTGTTCTGAGACCGTCTATCTGGCTTTGACACCTCCATCCCTTACCCATGCACTCTCCACTAGCAAAGCTGAAAGGCAGTAGGCATAATCCTACTTTTCTTTTTAAAAGCTGGTGTCCCCAGAAAAAAGTTAATAGAAACAGGGACCAATGCTGCATCTTTCTTCTGCAGAGCCAGAATATGAATGGAAAGCAAATAAATAAATCTCACTAGTCTTACTAATCGAATCTTTATTTGTGAAATCACAAAAAGAAGTATCTGGGTAAGCATTTCTTCAGATGAATGAAATCAAACTGATTGAATTATCATTAAAAATAATGCACTCCTCTGGGTACCAAAACTGTCTGGTACCAAAACTAGTTTCTACGGACTCAAGATCAAATCTAAGGAGAAAATAAAGAAGAGCGCAACCTCCACAGAACATTATTGTTGCATGAGATTGTACAAGCAAATGCTTCGTTTATTTAATTCATCATTAAATCCTTTGGTGTTTCAATGTTAGACAAGTACAGTGAGCAAGTGGTTGAGAACAGAAGAGTCTATCGCTGGTTTATGGACAGTTTGGTACACATGCATTCTGCACATGGTGTTTTACCTTGCCTATACTGAAGTCAGCACATTTTAAAAAACTGAATGTGTATTGGTTTCATTGATTTGTACTGAGAGCACTGGTTTTTCTAATGAGCTGTGGTTGCATTTCTTTAGATGCTGGCATTTTCTGCAGAGCTTGACAAAATAGCAATAGTGCACTAGTCATACAGTTAAGCAGCACCGGTCCCTTCTTTTTCACACCCGGTCTAGCTACCTGCTATGCAGTATTAGGAAACATTTAAGAAAACCCATAACAGAGCAATGGAAATGCAACTGTACCTTCCCGGCTGGGATGGGAAGCTGTCGCTAAATGCTTAATTAAAGTTGAGAAAATAAATTTTTTGTTCTGAGTGTTGGATCCAGCATCTCAGGGTAATAACAGGCAATCTGGGATTTGTTTCTTTGTGTGTTTTCAATTTTTTTTTTTAAAGGGTAACATTTGACAATCTCTCTGCCAGTTGGCTGGCCAGAAGCGATCAACAGGGACTGCCACCCCAATCCCCCCCATAGGCCTGGCATGAAAAACAAGGGTGCGGAGGATTACTCTGCTTAGTTTCCGGTGATTCCTATAGCCTATCAGAATGCCATCAACTTGAAAACAATATTCTGGGCAAGATGTTTTATTTCTACTCAAAACTATTTTTTTTTCATGCATACCCCTAGAGAATACCTTTGTGACAACTGGGAGGGAATCTATATATTTGGTACAGCCAAGGGGGACTGATTGACAAAGTCCTGTAATTACACTCTTATGGGAATAAAGGAAATTGTGACCTGACAAAGGAATTGTAAAATATCAAACCTCATTACAAGTGTTTTGAAAATTTATTTTCACTTTCAAAACTCTGTATTTCAAGGAAAAAGAGTCCAATAATATATATTTGTGGGTGGGTGTATGTATTCTCCAATTTACCTGTTTTGAAACATGCTCTAAATATGCAATTCTCTGAATAATTGCCAGGTCTGATGAAATTTCACCTCCAAAATGTTCATGTAGCGGCTAATGGCAGTAAAGTAGTAATAAGCCACAAATTCTGTTGCCTGGATGTCCAAATTACAAAGTGAGAACCCCAAAAACACACACAATTCCAGCAAATTATCTAGGGAAAAGATAAAAAGCAAACTGTCAACAGTAATTGGACTAAATCAGAAACTGTAATAACATCAATAGAGGAAATAAAAGTTTGTTCATTGAGGCAAAAAGGAATGTGGTCGCTGGTTTCTCTGCTCCTTTCTTTTTAGTCTGTTTTCTTCTGTTCATTTGCCTCTAATCAGGGCTAATGAGTTCCAATTTCCAGAGTTCCTGCATTACCTAAAGAAGCTTTGAGCCCCTTTTGGAAATACACAGAAGCAGTACTTCAAATGCTTGCTTTGGTATTATTCAGTACTAAATTATGTTATTTGCAAAGCAGTGAATAGAGCACATAACTCTCCAATTCCTTTGGAGAGCCAGGATTCACTAACATAATAAAAGTTTAGTTCAGCTACTAAAGTTTCAATTAAAAAAAAAAATTCCTAATGGTGTGGCAAAAGCTATTAAGCCAGAAAATAGCATAAAACAAAGATTGTACAGCAAGATAAAGGATACAGGGATCACAAAGAGACCTGGCTGGTACCTTAAAAAATCCTCCAAGGTATTTTAAAAGGTGTGTTTCTCTCAACAAAGTCTCCTAACAAGCAGCATGTATTAATAGCAGCCACATGTAGTAAACAATGATAGAGATGAAAGCAAGGAGCCCCTAATTAATGGAGCTTTTTGCTAAACAAAAGTAGCTGTTTTATTGCAAGCATGGTGGCCTTTGGCCTCCTCTACAACCTTTCGGGGCAGAGCAAGAAAACAATGGAGCTGGTCTGCATTAAATGCCTAGAACCCAATGCATATGTCAATAAACAAGGTGTGGCAAGCCAGCAAGATTGCAATAGAACCTCCTCCAAGAAACAGAGTGGCCTCAAGTTATTTTAACTGTTGTGCCTTGGAAAAGCCTGGCGTGAGAACCACCAAGCTCAAAATGTTAACACCAAAACAAATAAATCTCCTTTTATTAAGCTAACTTCCAAAATGACCTCTATGGACATCCTGACAGCCATATATGCATCTATGGACATTTTGGAGCCAGTCCTTAAAGGAGAGGCTGTTTACCTAACATCTTGAAACAAAAGGCTATACTGTATTAAATTAATTATAAAACACTTGCACGAAAAACAATACAGTTTGCAGAATAGGTTCATTCTATAAGACTAATATATATGTGTTCACCGATTAAGATAACTTCTCACAGTTTTTTTCCCAAAAATGGACTATAAAAACTGTGAAATAAGCCAGACACCCAAACTAATTCCTGTTTAACATAACCTATCCATTATCCAAAATTTTCCTTTAAATCATATGACCACTAGGACTCTGACACAAACCATCACAAGTCTCATATACTGCAGCAACTTTAAGGAGAATTCATTATCAGCTTGAAATCATTCTTATCTAATACCTTAACACTTTTTATCACTGTGTTCAATACAGCCTGCAAAAACTGAAACACAGTTCACACAGATGTCATTGTACCCAGCTCCACTGGATGGACTGACTGATAGTTAAATTAATTATGTCATGCTTTCTGGCAGTTTGGATTGCTTCTAAGCAACAATCGGGCCTCCATTTACCACTCTCTCTCCTCGGAATACTTCAATGACATCTCAAAGCATTAGGAAATACACTAATTTGTAGCCTGTCCAGAAACAGAATGAAGATTCTGGGGCTGCTGCTCATTATTCCTTCAGATAGCAGGGAAAGAAATTGAGAAAGCCGGGGGGTCAGGTAGACAGCTAATGGGACAGCTGGGGAGTAAACTCTGAGGGAAGGATGGAATGAACGTCTGTTTTTGTAGATAGACGGGGTGGATGAGTGAGTTGACAAATGACTCACAATGACAGAAAGTAATTTTGGTGACTGCAGTGTCTATTGAAGAACATGACTGAGAGGGGATTTTCCCAGTAATATGAAATGGATATATGTTTTACTGATCCAGAAAACTTTAGTTCACAGAACTACGTCTCTGAGGGAAAAGGTTCCCTCCTGTGATTATACTAAAATGTGAGCAATTTAACTGTCTTTCAGTCCCAACAGGTGTTCCATTGCTATCGTTACAGTGACAACTATTTTGCAAATAGCCCCTCAGCAAAGCTTTCTGGGGCAGTGTCTTTAGCACTTTCTCAAAATGCAAGGTGCCCAGAAGCCCCACACCACTGAGGATTTTTAAAAATATGGGACACGTCACTGATTTAATGGAACTGATACACAGAATTAATAAAATTGATACCTAGAATTTATATAATTAAATGAATGGCATTTACAGCTCTTGGAGGGTTCCATTCTCTTTGTGAATAATATGGGTGAGGGAAAAGTTATGATGTAAGAATTTCTTCTGGTTCTCTAGGCTCGAATTTGGTTTAACTCAATCCAACAGTCAAGCAGGAGCCCGTAAAGGGAATCCAAACAAGCCCTTTTGCTTTGCAGCCAGAAAAACTCATACAAAGCAGGATGCTTTTTGCACAGCCCGAGGTTTGTTGCTGAAATCGGGGCTGCCTGTTAGCTCCTCCCTCCCTGCCCAAGTATAGTAATTGCCTCTTGAACCAATGGGAAAAAAGCCAGGGCTCATCAGCCCCACAATGGTTCTGCCTCACCGAAGAAGACATGCCTGGCTTCATTCTAGAAACATGGGGCAACCAAAGCCATTATGTAAGTTATATGTGGTCACTTACCTCACCAGTACTATTAGGCATGTTAGTGACTGTCTCAGTCTGTCTGGGTAGTTGGATTCTCAAGAATGGCAACTATTGAGATCACTTTCACAACTGGGAGATGTCCAGCTATTATTTTATTAGGGAAGGGAAGGGAAGGGAAGGGAAGGGAGGGGGAAGGGGGAGGGGGAGGGGGAGGGGGAGGGGAAGGGAAGGGAAGGGAAGGGAAGGGAAGGGAAGGGAAGGGAAGGGAAGGGAAGGGACCTTGAAGGTCTTCTAGCTCAAACTCCTGCTTCAGGACAAGAATCTTCAGATCATCCCAGGCAAATGATGGTCCAATCTTTGTTTGAAACCTCCAGTGATAGAGTTTCAACAATTCCAGGAGGCAGGCTGTTTCACAGCTTAACAGCAATTCTTCCTTATTTCAAGCTGGGATTTGGGGAGCTTTGGAGCATAAATTTACACCTTCTTCCCTATGATCAGCCTTTAAGTATTGGAAGACTGCTATCAAATCTGCCCAAGAATTAGGGCAGCATGATTTCCTCCTGGCTCCATAAAGAGAGGGGAGCACTCCAAAGCAGCTGTGTCAATGTAGCTTATGTCTTAATGAATCTGGGGTTTTTTTCCCCACTTTCACAGGAAGAACTGGAGTCTTTTGTTTAGAAGTAAGTAGACCTTAATGCAATTAAAAGTAAGTAGTCCTAACCTGCTCAATAGCCTTCACTTTGGGGAAACAGGATATGCAATCCTTTATTTACAAAAGTATAGCATGGATTTAAAAGTATATAATCTGAAATAGCTTAATTGCTAAACAAGAGATGCTGGGCCAGCATGATCTGGAAGACATGCCCATGTCCTCTCATATAGAGGCTGCCCTGTCCATAAATGAACCAGAAATGGGTGAGCTTCTGAGTGAAGATACTATGGCATCCTAGCCATATTTTAAAGCCCACTTCTTTAATGGTGCTGTAAAAACCTAGTTGTATTTGAGTTAATTCAACAGATTTATCAATTTCAGAAGTCACTATCTACAACTGACCATTTTTTTTTTCAGACTTCTTAATGAAGAATCTTTTCCATAAGAATTTGTCTACCTTGAATCCCATCCCTTCTCTTGCACAGAATCCAGTCTCACTTGGATACTATTTAGGTCAAATGCTATGAAATGGAGAATCCAATCTGGTGTTAGTATCTAACCCAGTGTTTCTCAACCTTGGCAACTTTAAGATGTGTGGACTTCGATAATCCATGTGACAATATCTACCTAAGGAGCATGGATCTGGAGTTGCACTGATTTTCATGGAAATCAACTGAAAAGGAATAAACTTCTTACCCAAATGTCAATGAGACTTAAATGCAACAAACTCTAAAGCCAAACCAATGTCTCTAGATCATTACACTAATCTGTACTGTATTTGGATTCTTAAGAAAACACAAAATTTCAGGGTGAAAGGAATGTTGTGCTAACTCAGACAGAAAGCTGTACCCCCAACTTGTCAGAGCAAGGCAATTCTGTATTATTCATTATCAAATCTATCCTTCAGGGAAAATCAGCATTAAATTTCTACCAATGAAAAGATAAACTTCAGTTCTGTAGGACTTAACAGAGGCTCTTTTATCTGTAATAGCAATTCTGCAGTACCTTTATCAGCTTATCTAAAGTACACTGCAGGCAACTGAAAAAACAACTGCTGGTAGTGGTAGCCAAATCTAAAAGGAAAAAGTTATGCCTTTTACATACTGTTCAGATCTGGTTTTGGGAATTCCATGACTATCAAGATAATCAAAATTATTTGAATTTGAGAATGCATGATTACCAGTTCACACTTTTCCTATTTGACCATAGGAACACACAGATTTCAGAATGTCTATATGGAGGAGGCTTATGCAGGAATCACCTGGCCCTTTACCACACCACCTGAGGAAGGAGCAAAGAATCAGGAATTCTCTTATTTTTTGTTCTTTGGCATTGGTTTTGCCACAACAAGGGTATCACAAATTATTATGCAAAGGGAAATCTGGAAGAACTATCTAGTACTCCAACATCTCCACATCCTTAACATCTTTGATCTGATTTAATCTTAAGTGAAAAATTACATAGACGCACATATAAACGCACAGAAGAGTTTTAGCAACTATATCTGGGAATTTTCTTACTTTTCTCACTTGGCTTTATTAAAAATTAGAGAAAAGCTCTTAATATTATTAAAGCAATTTTCTGAAATAAACCTTCCTTGGAGATGCATAGAACAACACTACAAAAATAAGGAAAATCCCAGGAAAATTTCTCCCACTTAAATAACTAAAATTAAAATCACCTTATGCGGACTTTTGTTTATGAACTTTGAAGCAATTATTATTCAGTACAGGATTTTTTTATACATGCTAAACTTGCAACTACACACATTCCTACCTGCATGCTCTATAACCAAAGATCTATTTTCCCTTCAACCCACCTTAAACAGTTTCTATTTCATATAGTTTTTTAATGACTTGCCTCAAACAAATATAGGATAATTTTAATTCCATGATATATAGAATTCTATAGGTTTTATTTATGTCATTAGTTTCTTTGTACTGTTCTAACACTGTTAACTAAGTGAGGAGAGAGACGGAGTATGTCACTTAATGGTATCCATTTATTTTGAAAAGCTTCACTGGCCCTTCTGCATGCTACCATACAACACAATGAGATCTAAATTACTCATATCACATTTCATGCCATGAACTATTTTTAAAAAGTGTATGCAGTGGAAGAAATAAAAGATTGGTGACACCACAGGGCAGCCCTTGCTCTGCTGCATTTAATAGCATTTAACTTTAAACACACAAGGGGTAGTAAATATATAGTAAGAGACACAGACATTTATTTTGGTGAGCTATTTGCTGGCTTTATCATTTATTGAACAGTATTACAAATGAAAAAATTGCTATTGTACACAATCAGTATCTGATATCCCAGCGGTCCCCAACCTTTTTGGCACCAGGGACCGGTTTCGTGGAAGACAATTTTTCCACAGACCGGGGGGGGGGGGATGGTTTCAGGATGATTCAAGCTCATTACATTTATTGTGCACTTTATTTCTATTATTATTATTATTATTATTATTATTTCTATTAATATTATTATTATTTCTATTATTATTATTATTATTTCTATTAATATTATTATTATTTCTATTATTATTATTTCGGTGGGAGGTAACGCTGGCAGCGCTTTACATGAGGATAGGAATCGGTTGCTGGTCCCGCCTAGACACAAACATCGGAAAGACACAAAGCAACAGAAGGTCCGACTCCCCTGCGACCGCCAGCTGGGCTCAGCCCTAGGAAGGAGGCAATGGCAAACCATTTCTGAAAAAAACCTTGCCAGGAAAACTGCACAGACTTGTCCAGGCAGTCTCCAAAGAATCGGACACGATTGAACGGATTTGAAAAAAAAAAAAAAAGCTTGTGGGCTTACCAAAACTTTGATTGAGACAAGTGCGCAGTGCAGGAAAGAGGCACAGACGGAAGTGGTAAATAAAATAATGGGTGGGCCACGCACAGAGTAAAGTAAGTGTCAGATTCTGAGCACGCAACCTAGATCCCTTGCATGTGCAGTTCACAGTAGGGTTTGCACTCCTATGAGAATCTAATGCCACCGCTGATCTGACAGGAGGCGGAGCTCAGGCAGTAATGCGAGCGATGGGGAGCGGCTGTTTTCGCTCACTCGCCCACCTCTCACCTCCTGCTGTGTGGCCCGATTCTTAACAGGCCACAGTCTGTTAAGGTCTGCAGCCTGGGGGTTGGGGTTCCCTGTGATATCCTATTGCAATGTGTTATTATGGTGACCATACGTACTATAGATTTAGATAATCCTGGCCATTTGTATTTTTGTATTTCATTTAATAGTTTTGATATTTTTAAAATACAAAACTATGGACTGTGGTAACTAAATTAATTGATTCATAAATTTGGTTCTATACTCACATTTGTTAGAAAATGAAGAAAAAACCCTTAGTAATAATTATTGCAGTAAAAATGGCAACAAAATATTATTAGAACATTGTTGAAGCACACATTATTTTATTTTTTATTTTTATTTATTTATTTGATTTGTCTCCGCCCATCTCCCCTATTATGGATATAAATCCAATATAATCATATCAAAGGATATTTTTTACATTACTCCAACAATATATATTTTGTTGACCTAGGTTACAGTCTTGAATCTTATTTTAATAATACTCTTCCAGTGAATCAAATATCAGGAAATGTCCCTGTCTATTTCTATCCCTCTTCCCAAGAAATTAGTTTAAATTTTTAAAATAATTGTAGACAAAAGTCCAAAGAAAGAAACTGTTTATGTAATCTCTTGCTGACAAAATGTTCTCCAAGTAGTTTGTCCCAAGTTTCAAGTTTTTATCAGCAGAGATTAAATAAAGGTATTATGGATTCAACTAAACTTAATGGATCAATGCAAACAAACCCAAGCAGACAACTTTGATTAGAAATATTACAATAAATGTAATCACATGGCTTTACTGGCCTTAACGTATAAGTAACTAACACACTTTGCCTTAACATTTGAAGCAACCAGCTGGCATCTAAGTCCACAATTAAGCATAAATGCTTTTGGGAATAGGATGGCTCGTACTTTTCAATACATAATGCTTTAGAGGTTAGTAACCCAGTAAGGAAGAAGACCCCAAAAGAGTGTAGAAAAACAAAGCCCTCAACAAACAACCCCATTCTGCTAAAGGGGCAGCGGCAGTTTTAATGCTAAAATGAAATTTACTAAAGCTATCAATGGCCTCTCCACCAAAAGAATTTGTATATTCAAAATAAAAAGGCTTTTCAAAACTCAGAAATGCTATTGCCAGATACAGGACATTATTGGTAAATGAATAAATAGCCTGGTACAGATTTGTGTGTCAATTTTTAAACAGTTCGATTTCTCCAAGCTTAATTTTGGGGTGTACTTTCATCACACATGAAGCAAGTCCAATGTGTGATGAAGGTCACCCCAAGTCAATAATGTTTGGTGCTCTTGTGGCTTTCTGCAGGAGTAGAGTTGAACCAATAGCTTGGATCCTAATTCAGTATGATGAAAGAAACCTACATTAATTTGACTGACACCATGACAAAAGCTATCTTTCTTTATCTGTTGATTTAATTTTGTATATGTTCAAAATGGAAGTGATTATTACAGCCCTAGACCTTCTCTGGTAGGCCATGATACCAACAAAAATGTATGTTATTCATTAATTTAACACATCCAGTTTGTGAGATGAGAGCAAAGAAAATACAGATTCACATTTCATCAGGATGCCTGGTGTGAAGTCTTGGACAAGACACCATACCTTAGCAATTTTGTACTTTACTTTTGTAAAGTAGCATGGTCAGTCAAAAGACAAAGATTTGTTCAAAGATGCAAAAGCAGACTCAAGAACACAGCTAGACAACTAATAACAACTTCTTAACACAGATTCTGAAAAGCAAACCAAAGTGACACTGTTTGGCTGCAAATAGCCTACTGCATACAGTATTTGTGTCAGAGATAAAATTAAAACAGTGAACTATCTTTCTTCACCCTGCCAAATCAGAGTGTGAGCTTGTTTGACTCATGTTTGACACAGAAAAGTCTGCCTGTGAAAGACACATAAACCTTGGAACAACAGGTGCCAGCTTAATTAGACTTTCAAAATAGTTCACTACCCACCAGCAAGCATATGTCCAGGAAAGCAAGCTGCCTGTATAGTGGCCTGGGCAGAGTCCTCTATGCTGTGGTCCCAGATAGACATAAATTAGGGATGAACAAGCCACTAAAACCTATACAAATATATTAGATCTGACTCAAAGCATTCTGCTTTGGGGCCAAATATTTAAAATAAAACCAAGAAAGAACAAAGCAGGCTATTAATATGAATAACCATGAAAATATTACTATTTTATATCCTCATTGACAAAGGCAGGGTTTTCAATCTTTGCAGTTTTACTCAGCCAGGGAATAAACAGAATAAAATTTCCATGAGCTCCATACAGCATTGAAGCTACAAACTACACAGGTGTATGTTTTTAGAGATAATAATGGGCAGAAATACCACAAGCCACAGTGGTTTACTGTTGACCCTTTCTAACCATGTGCTATAGAGAACACGCCATACATTTTGTTATGGCAGCCTTTAGTCATGGTATTTGCCACACTTGTTGTGATGAACATGGCACTGATTTCTGGTCGGACTGTCCCTTAATGAGTCTTTCTCTCAACTTTGAACTTACAGAGGAATATATGACTCCTCCTGGTAATGATCCCCAACCCCACCTTCAACATGGGGAAGAAAGCTATGAATATACTCACCCGCTGTGTCTCTACCTCTGTTTCCAACTGGAGAGGAGTATCAAATAGCACAGAGCCCTACTGATGGGCAAGATCTGAAGCTTACATGTTCCTTGCCTTTTCCCACAGAAGAGAGCTGGAAGGTATGGGGGTGTGTCTGTTACTTGATGCTGAGGCTTGGAAGACCTTAACTGAGCAGCAACTGATAACTGTTTTTTTTATGTTTTTGTATCAGGAAAGGTTACTGGCATAGGCATCTGTGGGGAAGGTGAGAAGTATATTGGAACATCATGATGCAAAAACTGCAACTTATGTCACTGTGTGCATGTTATCATTTTGATGCAATCCTGTTTTGCCGTGGAAGCGTATGGCTATTGGAAAATAATTCCCTATTGGAAAGAAGTGCCTGTCTCCAATCAATGGTTGGGGTGGGGAGCATGGAAAAATGAAACTGACAACCTCAATTTTGGGGTTAGCTTCTCAAAAAATAAAGACTCTCTTGAGTTGGGCTGAACTCCTGGTAATAAGTAAATGAATATCTCCATGTGATTTGCTTGGCAATCATATGAAAGGGTTGGCCATTGCCACCTTACAGGGATTCCTCTACTTCCCAGTTGAACTACAGTCTTGAAAGGTCACAAAAGAAAAAAAGAACATAAATACCCAATGTGTGAGAGAGATAAAAATGTCATAAAGCAAAAAGTGAATTGATTTCTATAGCATTACCTCCTGGCCACATAGGATTAAAATAGATTCAAGTCTTATCCACATCCCAACCTGGGAAACAGATCAATCTCACAAGAGATAAATGAAAACTTTATTTCAAAGAAAAGAGAAAAGGTAAATCAACTCTCTTCCTTTTTAATTTTAAATATACAAAGTGCAAATATTCATAATGAAGGAGATCAGTTAGAAACTGTTCAGATGATGGGAAAACAGTACCTTAATTAAAAAAAATAGAGAATTTTCAAAGGAAATACAGTGCACACAATAGAGTACAAGTTGCCACTGTTGGTGACAAATAACTTGTTACTAGCCCCAAACCTTCATAAAAAAGAGACAAGATGGAGAGTTCTAAATGAATATAGATCACAAGAGATTTTAAAGTAAGAAAATACCTGCATTTATTCCTTAAAATATGATGCAAAGCTAACATAAAACAGTTTCCTAACTGTACAGAGAAATCAAAACACCAAAGATTCAAGCACAAAAACCCAGAAATTAACTCTAATTCAGCTTCTTGGACAGATAGTTACCTATCTCTACAGGCACAACGATTTTCTGGAACAGTGAATTTTCTCTGCTTCACAGTACCTAGGCTTCCCCCTTGATTCCTGGAGGTTCTAGCCACTTTGGGGAGACAATTTGGGGAGACAGTAAACCCCACTGTTCCAGCCTCAGTCCAACCACTTCTGTCTTTGTGTTAAAAAGGTCCAAATCTTTTTCCAGCTGAGGGAAGGCCGGAGTAACCCCTTTTGTGTACATGACAGAAGCATCTCTCCCTCACAAAGATGTGGATTTGGCATGTCTGAATCATAGCCTGCACACTCACAATGCACAACCCTCATTGTCTCTTACCTTTCCTTTTCACCTCTTCCCTGCATGGTAACAGAACATGTTCATAAAAGACTCCTTTCGTAGGACTACTTCATGTAACCACAGAAGATGACTATGATCAAATAGTTTATGCAATAATAAATGTAATAATCTCTAAGTTGCCATAAAACACCTTGCTGCTTTTATATCCAGTCCTGGTGATTTGTAAATTCTTTATTTCCCAGTAAGTCTCAGAATTTCATCTTACAATTCCTAAGACTCCCTTCTAGTCCGTTCTAGCATTAACACTGGCTCTATATCTTCTTCCATACATCTTTTGTATTGAAGACACACACAATAATTCATTTTAATTCATTCAACTTCTCTATTCAACAGTGTAACTATTTCTGTAGCTGGTTTTCTTCTGCTTACTTTTCTTTTTCCAGTGATAATAACATACTCATTTTCTTCCTTTTCAGAATTTCTTACTGCTTGGATTTATTTTGCCAATGACTGAGCTCCTTTCTATTCTCCTTGTTTGGACAAATCATCTATTTTCTGAACAAAGCTTTTTTGTCCGGAAAATAAGTACCTTGACTCTTCCTGTTAATCAAACTTCTTCTTCTTGAAGTTGATGTCTTTTCCCAATTCACAGTTGTTTTTTGTAACCATCAAATGTTGTGGAACATATTATTTCACTGACATGCTGATTTTTAAAATAACCTGTCCATTTCTTTGGGGTATTTTATTTTAAATAAAAGTGGCATTGTAAGAAATTCTCAACAATTTTAGACTTACCTACATTTTGATTTTGATGTCTCTGTGGTCCCCATTTCCAATCACCTCAACATTTGACTAGTTGATGATCCAAAGGCACAATAATTTATCTCTTGTGGTGGCACTTTCTTTAACTATTCTGTGTGGCTAAATCATTATTACAGCACTTCCTCCTTTACATATCTCCCTCCTTGCATTCTTATTTCATATACTATAACTTTATCCCTCTAGAGCTTGAGCAGTTAAATCTCTTAGACTCTGGAAAATGGCAGCTAACAATTTTGAATTGAATTAATGTCATTTGCTCTGACCTTCCTTCACCATTCTTATTTTAAAACAAAAACAGAATGAGATATTGGTTCTACGCCAGGAAATGTCATAAAAGTCATTTTTATTTTTGCATCAGATAAAAAGTTAAGTCTCCTTCAAGCTGAGTTCAATTCCTGGTGACTTCACAGTCATGTTTGTACTGTTTTCTTGGCAACAATAAAGACGTAGTTTGCCATTGCTTTCTTGCAGGTTGCCTACAGCTCCTGGTGGTATCTCATCCAAATACTTGCCAAGACTGACCTTGCTTAACACTTTGAAATCATTCAGACACATGATTTTAATCAAACATACAGTATTTAAGAGCTTACAGAGTCTTACATTTCAAGTTGTTTAAATAAAATTAGTTTTTCTTGTAGAGTATTTTTATTCCATGTCATGGTACCTATGAAATTATGTACCATGAATCACTAGTACACTAATGATCTTCTCAAAATAGTAATCATCTGCTTTTCTTGAGAGCTTTTCACATATTTTCAAGGCATCACTAACCCTTGCAGGTAATACTTGTCATCTACCTTTTTTTCACACACATGGAACACAGATATCACCAGATTTCCTTTGAGGCCAATCATACACTTAGGTGGGCATTTGAGAACATGAAGAAATGCAATAGAGACATACTGGCAAAAAACTACAGTTAAATAATATGCTCAAATGTTCCTTCCCTCATTGAAATTACTAAAACATCTGTGATTGGAGCATGAGATTCAGTAAGTGTGTCACTCTCTGTGCTTTGAAAAACCTGAAATGAAGATCCAAAAACACATTCCTAAATCTCAATATTAGTCCATTTTGAAAGGTTTGGGGAATTTACAGTTTTAGAGGTCTTTAAAAATGATTTAATTCGTAATGCAGGAGGTATTGATTTTGCTAAACATTATAGTTAAATCTAGCCATGATTTTCTTATGGGAAAAAGATACATGCATCATCTGAAGCATAACTGAACTGATGTCAGATAATTCACAAGAACTGGCACAACATCTAGCATAACAAGAATTACTTTTTAAAATTTTAACTAATTTATTTGTTTTATAGCCATGATGTTGGAAAGCACTTATTTTTTATTAGTATTCCATTTACAATCCTCAATATTTGATAAAATTTTGCCTATGGGCATAATTAATCTGAGAGGAAGGTATGTTTTAATCTCTAAAGAAACAAGCTATTATAAACAGATGGCTTTTTTCTCCATTTTTCTAGTTTGAGAATAGCTAGTAGAGACCTACTGTGAAACAGTCATGGATTTATTAGACCCATGTTAATTTCACATATTAAAATCAAACTTTATCCAAAAGAATTGTAGACTTCCAGAAGCTTAGAATTCCAAAAATGAGAACTGGGTTACTCCTGAACCAAGAAATTGAATAGAAAACCATCACCATATAAGACTCTCTAGGCTTCACAACTGAAATGAATGACAGAATGTCAGAAGGCCTGCTACAGAAACAGCCATGGTTACATGCTTGTCATGCAATAAGCCATCACGTAAAAATCTCATAGCCTTTGTTAAAAGTTATGCTGCAATCTATTTTTGAATAGTCATTCCAGACAACCTTCCACAAGTCCACTTGCCAATAAACCTAGGACAAGGAACTCTTTGATCTTGGTAAGCCAGAACATTCATGAGAAGAGTTTGAATTATACCAGCTAAAGTGGGCTGCAAGAAAAATCTGGACTAGAATTTTGTGAGAGTGTTTGTTTTTAAATCCTGAATGGCATTTTTCCTTTTCTCTCATCTTTCTGAGAACACTGAAAGTCTGGTTGGTAGGCTAAATATAATTTAGAACTCTCTCTGATGCTGTTTAACATTATGTATAAGATTTCTTCCAAATAACCATTTGGCCAAAAAGGTCCTTGTCATTCCTTCTAATTATACATCTACCATTTAAGAACAACATGAAATTTTGCCCTGTAAACTAATTATTTGACGAGCGCAGGACATTTCCAACTCTCCTTTTACTGGGTTTCATCTTTCCCACTGTGACCAGCTGTATAGCCTTTCCTCATTCTCCAGTCTCATCTGTAACAGACTTATCCCTCTCATTTTTGCCCCAATTTCCAAAGCAGAAAGGGGGGGAAAGGTTTTATATCAAGCAACTCTGGATTGTAAAGAGAAGATGATGCAAGGAAGAAAAAATACAGCATCAATTTCTTTAAGAGAGAGAGACTTTTCAACCTTTTAATCCAGTTTTGGAAAGAGAAGCTTAGTGAAGTGTTGTAAGACTTGGCAGAGAAGCGAGACATGGTTTGATTTTTAGAGAGCATCCTGGAGAGGAAAATGCGGTCATTGTTGCTAAGACCAAAGAAGGACTGCTGAAAGATGCATTTTCTATTTCCTTGAGTGTCCCCTCCCCACAACAACCAGAAAAGCCTCTTCTGGGTGTTGCAGGACTATCCTTAATGGAGTGTATTGTTTCTAAAGAGTTAAGGGAAAAGGGAGCTTAGGTTAAAATAGGCAAAGGCATCTCTTGTAAGCAGGACCACCTATTTTCTTTATACCTTCTTCCCACATGGAAATGTTCCTCAGCCTCAAGAGTGCCTTCTCAAAGCATTTGGGGGTATCTGTAAATGCGACGGGCAAGAATATAATCTTCCATCATCTCCTGCCTGCTTATGAATACATTATAATATATATCTACATAGAGAAAGAGGTGGATTAGAGAATAGTTACCACTGCAATTGATATATTTTTTCAAATGACAGCATCAAGGGGTACTGTTCAGAATTAATATTACCTGAATATTCTTCAGAATTCCTTACAGATGTGTGCTACCTGCTTTTCTATTAAAAGGGGTCAGAATCCACTAGAAAGTGAACTCACAAACAGATCAAGTACTCCAATAAAAAAAAAAATGTTTGCACAAGGCTCACATATTGCTATACATTCAGTATTACTTCTCATTTTTTCTGCAAGAAGTTGCATGTATAGAAAATTATTATTTTATTTACTTTGCATATAACATTGCAACCCAGGATATAGTATAAAACTACCCTTTGTTAAGTGAAAGAAATCTTCTGCCAACAGAAAGGCATATTTGGACACATCCCATGAGATAAATCTTCCAAATGGAAGTAAAATTGGCACAGGCCAGTTTTGTATTAACCACAACAATGACAAAATGATGAACCGTACATTGTGATGTCTTGACACAAGCACCGCCCTTTAATGCTTGTGTTGCAACATCACATGCAAGTATGTAAGTTGCAAAGTTTGCTTTGCAACATCACAACATACATTATGTCACTTGTCTACCCGCCCCTGAAGATGCCAGGGTGAAAAGTGGCCTGGAGACTGCTATGTGGATTTGTGTGCAATAGTACTGGGTGCTTTCTTCCAAGGCACTGAAACACTTACACTTAAAAAATCCAAATCATTATAGGGACCATATTGTGTCCAGAATGAATATTTAGCAACCATATTTGGAATCATAGAATCAAAGAGCTGGAATGACCTTAACATTCTTAAATATACAGTTATTTTAAAGCAATATAGGATTCAATGAAGTCTTAATTATGTCTCAGTAAAGACATAAAGCACTTATGGTTATTGTGTATACAGTACACTCCTATTCAGAACATGATCAAAGATGTACCCCAGTACTGTACAGCAAAGATCTGAAAATTATCTAAACAGATTAATTCCTATATAAAGAACATTAGAGAAAGTTATTAAAAATCCAGCTAGGGAACATAAAAGTAAGCCTTCTATAGTTCTGGAGCAATTCCCATTTAAGAGAATTAAGATAAATGTCCTAATCAATCATTTCAGATACCTGATAACAGAATTGATCTTAATGCTTTGAGTAATTTAATTTCTATAATATTCATGAAATAATATTAGCTCCCTCTAGCGGTCACAACTACCAAAGGGTGTGCAAACTGTTAATCTTGGGTGAACTTCCAAGATAAAACACTGTATTTATATTTAAAGTGGACATTTTGAAATCACATCAGGATTGCACTGATGGTATCTTCCTTATAGAATTTTGGTGTAATTGCATTAACATGCAAGGATACTTAATTTCCCTAAGACTAAGGCTCTAATTCCATACACACTTACCTGATCCAAATCCCCATTCTGCATAGTGGGACTTCCAAATAAACACATTAATTAAGATTACATGAAAACCTCATAAAACACCTTATAATTGGATTTTGCTAGATTGTGCTTTTTCTCAATTTTCTATGAAGCAAGTCTACAGATTTTATACACTGAATTCCAAATTTATTCACATTATACTCCCCAACGTATTCAGTACGCTGTTGTACAATCCAGGCTCCGCATCTCCCACCAATTACTGCTCAGATCAAGCCAGCCAATAGCTGAGCAGAGAGAATGGCAGTCCACTCCATCTAAGAACAGCAGCTAATTGCCAAAGGAACAGCTTCCCCACTAGCCCTCCATGAATTCACAAATACCAGAAAGAGGGGGAGGGGGCCTGAAATATTAAAGAAAAATATTTCTAGCATTTCTTTCCTTAAAGGCACACAGTCACATATTTGTCCATATCCTGGGGTGGGGAGATGACTGGGTATCTTACAGTTGCAAAAAAATTAAACTGAAATCAATCAGGTGGAGTCCTTGGTGTTCTCTGATCTTGGTTGTTTACTTGCAGACATTTCATTACCAACTAGGTAACATCATCAGTAAGAATGCCAAGCTGGGTCTATGATACTAACAGTTTCTCAGTTGAAACTATGGTTGAGTCTGTCCATGTGTTGTGAGATTAAGGAGTTTTCATCGTGTCTTCTGACTGTTCATTGGTGTTCATGGATGTGCTCTGCTAGCCTTCTGCTTGTCTGTCCTACCTAGTGGTTGTTACAGTCCTTACACTGTATGTTGTAGATGACTCCTGTTTTTTCTTCTTGGGCTACTGGGTGAAATCCAAAACGACCAGGGAATTCCTGGAAGCTTGGCATTCAGACAAATCAGCCATCAATAGACACATAGAAATAAACCATATTTACACACAATTCAAAAGATACAATAAAAGAGCCAAGAAGGAAACAAAAAGATCAGAACACATCCTCTCCAGCAGCCAGCTCCCAGATAAGCAAGGATTAACATCAGACAAACAATCAAACAGAAAACAATACCCTGATTAAGGAACTACCTAGGAGCAACCTGTCAGCCCTCCAAGGTAGACCAGACAGGAAGCACGGCCAGATGAGCTAATTCTACTTTATTGTAAGGTTACATTAATGCAGTCTTGCAAGTCTGAAAGTACATTCCTCCCTCTTCCCTCCTATACAACCCAAGAAACTAGGTAGGGTGCCTTCTGAGCCACTTGCCCCACTAACATGCCTGCTGTGGGCTAAGTTGCCTTTTATCTCATTGTTCCCTTGGCTATGTTTCTTCTCCCTGTCTCCCAAGGTCATTCCCACATACCATTACAAAACCACAACCCCACCAAAACTGGCAGGGCAAGCTACTGTATATAAATAGGCAGCAAACTCCACACTCACTTGCACTGATGGTGTTACCTAGTTGAGTAATAAAATGTCTGCAAGCAAACAATGAAACTCAGAGAGCACCAAGGACTCCACAGTTCAACTCTGAGCGACATATATTCTTGTTTACTGAAATCAATAATGATTGCTTATTTATTAGGAAAGAAAAATAGCTTTTTAATGTATATATTATCAACAGATTTTTAAGTTAATACATTTAGACAACAATTAGATTGTGGCTGTACAATTCTTGGCAGGATTTCAGAACCAGATGGATAGTTCCACATGTCCAAATGACCTCTGAGCTTTCCTTTTCAAACAACAATCAGACATTATATGATAAGTGCTTTTAAAACTGAAGATACTTATTTTTAAAAAAGGTTTCTAATATTACCTTTTGTAGCTCTGCTACAAAATCTTTTTGGGCATGACCAAGGCCTTGAATATATTTAAGTAGGAGCTCTTTGGATGCTGACCAGAGCCAACATCTCATAGACTGATCTAGCAAAAGGGACATTTTGCCATAATGTTTTCTGCCTCTCATACTGAACTGCCTGGTACATAGAACCACTAATAAATCATTCTGTGCTTATATGCAATATTCCAGCTGGAAGGCGACTTTCTTATCTTTTATTTATAAGCACTCCTTAGCTAGGACTTCCACCACTTCCCACTTAACGACCCACACGTCTTGGGGTTACGACAGCAACCAGGACTTCCAGGATTGTCGTTGCTAAGCAATGCAGTCATGTGACATCATGCTTTATGACCACATTGTTTAGTGATGGCAATCCTGGTCCCAACTGCCACTGTAACCCGAGGACTACCCATAAGGTCATGGCAGTAATGTAAGTGAAAGTGGCTGTCCTATATTGTCCCTGAATCTTGCTCTCCAACAACCCATTTAGTACCATAAAGTACTTCATGCTTTTCACTGTAGGAATCTGGATTGGGAAAATGTGGTGGGGAAAAATCTTTCCTACCCCAGAACCACAGTTCTGATCCAAGTCTTTCCCTGTGCAGCAAAACTTGAATTTGATATGAAGAGATCTTCATCACAGACATCCAAATTTCTTGTCTAGTTTGGTCTTGAACACATTAGGGAATAAAGGAAGAAGTAGAAGGCAAGTAAATCAAATGGCAGTGAAGAATGACAAGAGAGGAGAAGCAGGAGAGAAGAAAGCAAAGGGCCAAACCATATAATATGATTTCCCTCAGAACTGTCTGTCATACAGAAAAGAGGAGGGAGAGGCAAAATTGGACCATAAAAGGTAAGCAAGAAAGAGGACTTTACAATGGGAAAGTGCTCAACATCTGACCTCTTAACACTGGGCTGACATCCCCAGCATGGTACCAAACAATGTTGATATACTTAAAGACATGCCTTTGGGGCCAGGACTTCTTGCATTAAAAAAATCTACTGTAATTTTTGAGGGAGGAAGCTGGCATGTTGCAAAGCTTTGCCTCACCTTTATTTTCAGTAATGTCTCTAGAGCCCAGTTTTTAAAAAAGTAAGTAGTAATGATAGGCCTGGGACTTTGTCCACCTTTGCCTGGGAAAAAAATGTTATATTATGTCCCCTATCATAGCCATTTTGTGCACAGGAAAATCCACCTAGCCACAATTTTGTCAGTTCCCTAAATTCAACATGCATTCATAGCCAAAAATGTTGGGGACTCCTGATGGTAAGCATCAATTGACTACAAATGTTAACTATACTTCAGTGTTTTCATAATTAAGAATCATAGTTATATTTCATTTATTAAGAATAGGAATCATCAAAATCTCAAGCCTACAATAAGGTGTACAAGCATTTTAATGCCAAGGTTGGGAGCTGTTATCAGTGCCAGCTCATTGTAAAACTGAAGTTTTTTTCTAGGGGGAGCTTCACTTCATTTATTTTATTTGGGGGCACCGAAGATACGGCTGGTGATGCAGTGATAATAACCAGTGGAACAAGGCCAATAATGTTAACATGAAAAATAGACTGGCTAAACCTCAAGAAAGCCTAACACACATTTTTCACCCGCAGGGAGCAAAAAGAAAGGTTAAAAAAAAATGTGCAGCCAAAAGTCTGTGGATTTTGCCTTTGAATCTGGGAAGCACAAGATGGCTGCCCACCCCGTGGTAAGCTATTGCAAGCATATCTGTGCTGTAAGGAAACCAAGTTAACTCTTTATTAGAAAAATACAAGTCAGAAAGAACGTTCTTAAGTCTAATCAGAATCTTCAAATAATCTATTCTCATTGCTCCAAGAACCAAAACATACATTTAAAAATTAGGCAGACTTCCCAATCTTTAAATTTAACTGATATTTTGACATGCAAGAAATAATTTTAGGTTAATATATCAATCAATTACCCTGCTTGGAAAAGGTCAGTCAAGATAAGTATGAAGACAGCTATCAATTTATTTGCTAGTGGTTACTAAAGTAAGAGAAATACAACTATGCCGCTATGTTTAAAAGAACTAGAAATCTAATATTTAAAACTATTATACATAATTTAAAGATCAAAAGAGGATAAAATAATGTTACCTTTCTCAGGATTTCAAAAACAACATGCAAATTTCACATCTACTTATGTTAACAGAACTTCAGCTTACAGTCTTTTGACTGCTTCTAAATATTGGGCCCCACAGGGTTTTCATTAGAAAATAATATCTGATCCAAGTATATGTAGGATAACTTTGGTTTCTGTGAAAAACAAAAATGTCCACATGGAAACATTTCACCTCAACCTTTATAAAAATGACCCCATTCATGTGACTGCAGACCTCTCCAATATCAGATGCCCTGTTCCATGCTGTTCCAAATGTGATCAGCAATATTTATAGAAAGAAACAAGCAAATACTTGCATATTTTGCTCATACTGAAATCATTAGACATTTATTTATTAATCAAACCTCACTAGAATTCACAAAAGGCAGCTGAACAAAAACTAACAAATTTCTTTAATGATTCATTTGAGAAATTGTCTTAGGGATAAATCTATAGGTAATTGTTTTTAAACAACCATGCAGACCAAAGGTACTTACTCATACAGCAAAGGGTGCTTTGGGGTAAAAAAAATTAAGAAACTTTTAGGTGTATGTTCTAATAAGGAATAATTTATTCTGTTATGAAATCGCTCAAACGCTTCAAAACTGAAGACCAATTAGTTTAATTGTATTGACTACTCACTGTTGCATGTACAGAATTATATAAAAAAAATCTAACTTTAAAAGAGATAATCCTATCCATACACAAAATCTTCTTGTAAATATATTGAAACAAGTGCAAGTCAGGAAAAAAAAACCTTTCAAGCAATGCCATGATAGGTATTTATTTCTCACATTCACCTAATATAACAATATATCTACTTTAAAAAATTATATTCCTTATCTATATACCTGGTGGGCAGTGGCATTCAGAGGGTACTTCTCTTGCTGTACGTAGTTTGGCTAATCCTTCACTCAGTTTCTGTCAAGAAAGCAAATAAATGAATGAATGAATGAATGAATGAACGAACGAGAACAAATGTTATCCATGTTATTGCTAAACATACAAGTTCTGGCCAAATTGAGGCCAAGTCCCATTGATTTCAATGAGAAAATTAAGCAAATATTTATATCTCTTCCACTGGAAATTCCAAAACTTGCTCAGCTTTGATTGGATCACACCCAGTATTTAGTTAATCTTATAATAATAGACTGCTTCAAGCCAAATAATCTACACAAACCAGCATTTTGATTTTTTGTTCCTTTCTATTATTTTATATTTAATATGCAAAATTGCTTACTAATAGTTGAAAGAATCCATTCTTAACCATTCATTGCACCTGTTCCCTTAGAGACTCTGTAAAATCACTGACTGAGACCCAAATAAAGCAATGCTATCCTATGCATTTTCTAAACTAAAGGAATTATCTTTATAGACAATTGTCTATTTGTAGACAGGATTATGCAACTTTCACATTTAAAAGGGAGGAAGCTAGAAAACGAAGGTGCACCACTGAATTTTAGAATACTTGTTTCTATTCAGTTTTAAGGATCTATGCAGCATAGATGAGTAGTAAGCATCAAACCAATCAATCAAATAATAAAGCAAATAGGAGAAGGATGGACACATTGAAAACTAGAAATATTAGTGCTAGATTGAAATAATGCTATTATTGACAATTCAGCAGCCCATGAAAAAAATTACTTATAACTTTCTGGTGCACTACCTCATGGTTATTCAGGCGTTGGAAAGGAGTTGTGACAAATGACTCACTCCCATTTTCTAATGAATTAACAGAAGAACTCAACCACTGCAATCTAGTTATTGTGGTGGGAAGAGCAATGCAACTTTTCCAGCTTGTATTACAAGCCCCTGAAAACTTCATTTCCAGTTTCAGAGCAAAGACTCTGGGCATATTTTGAAATAGCAAGGGCTTTGTAAAATTAAGATCCTATCCCTGTGATATTATTGAAAACTAGATGAGACATTATTCATCCATTATAATGGTGGCTCAGCTCAGTCCACAGAGAAGCTCTCTAGAATGAGGCAGTTAGGCTAGAAGATTTAGAAAATTAAGAAAGAAAACTCTGCTTATTTATTTAATGCAGCTCTGAAATATTTTGAGACTTGCATTATGCACTGATGAAGTTATATCCATGGATTGGTAGGGAAGCCAATTTACACAATGTACTTTAGGACTGTGCAAACCCTTCCAAAAGGTGCTTCAGAACATAGAGGAGCACGTCTTTTGGGCTGTGGGTTCAAGCTGTCTCTGCATATATGTACAGGCAGTTACCTCCCTGCATTTTTCCCAGCAAAGCAAAGTGACTTTGCATGCATGGACATGCAGAAACAGCTGGAAGTAGCACCTAAAGCAGCTGTGCAGGCTTGGAAAAAGATACAGCTGCTTTAACCGTTTGAAAAGTGGATGTTCTAGCCCACATCCAGAAGCACCTTCTCTAATATACAATAAAGTAACCATTTTTCCTTTAGGATAAAGGCTGGGAAGTGAAAGCAGAGAAAAACACAAAGAACTGCTCTTTTTAAAAAATAACAAGTTCTTGTCCCTAAGCGTTTTCCAAGACAAATTCATTTGAGAATTTCATAACTGCGGAGTTTCACCTAGAGACGTGCTCTTGGGACATTTTGTGCAGTACAGGAATGAGATATCATACTGTGATGCCCTCTTTGGAGCTCTCATCTTTCACTTGCATGCCATCACTGATGTCTTTGCAATGACATCTATTCTCTTCTTTGGCACTGACCTGTAACAACTAAAAATAACTGCCTGGTAATATAGAAAATGGACATTAACATGTTTTAGCAAAAAGAGCTCACTATTTTCAAGCATTCTTCAGTCATCCACTGAATGAGGTAAGTCTAAAGACAATCACTTTAATTTAATTTGTGTTTACAATAGTCAAATAATACAAATCACCCAGATCTCCTGCTTTAACAGCAGGTGGAGGACCTTTGAACAATTGCATCTTGAATGCCAGTTGCAGCCATTTTTGGAACAGGAGGCTTAACTCATGCCTTTGTCACCTCACAACTGGACTGCATGGGGCTGCCCTTGAAGACTGGTCAGTCACTTCAGTTGGTTCAGTAACTGGCCTGAATAGATACAGGAGTACCAAGGTTCACTTATGTGACATCACTACTACAGAAGCAGCACTGGTTGGTAGTTAGTTCCAAATGCAGTTCAAAGTGCAGGCTATCACCTTTAAAACCATACATAGCTTAAGGCCTGGATATCTCCAAGACCACCATCTCCAAGATGAATCTTCTCCTTTGGTGAGATCTGTCAGAAAGGGCTTGCTGAGGATCCCAAATCTGAGGAAACATCATCTACAGGGAACCTTCATTGCTCTTTTCTTATCAAGTTCAGTTTATCTAACTTCTTCTCAAAGTACGGTACCAAAAAAAAAACCCAGAATTGAGGTGGGATCTGACCAATGCAGAACAAGGTAGAACTCTTCTTTCCTGTGATTTGGAAACAATTAAACCTTCTCTTAATTACATTCCATTTGATACTTAATTCCAGTTTGATGAAGAACAATTGCCAAATATCTTTTTAAAGATAGCTATATACGCCCTTAATTGTCATGCCTTCCAACCCACACATAACTAGCTTCCCAGTCCAGAATGTCATGGGGTACTTTATCAAGATTCTTTATGTCCATGGCCATCCAACTGAGAATGTTACCAGTAAAAAGAAAAAATGTCAGTTGCATAAGACCTGCTCTTGACTAATCCATACTGGGTTTTGGTAATCACCACACTATTATCAAGGTGTGTGCAGACTGATTGTTTTATTGTCTGCTCTAGAATCTTCCTATATAAGACTAACTGTTTCACAGGTGTGGAGAGCCACAGAGATAACCTTGGAGAACCTATGCAGTGACAGTTACAAAAGCATGTTTTAGGCCTGGGAAACAAAGTGTTATGGGAAACATAGGCAGACTTTCAAGATTCTGCTACTACAGGTGAAACTCGAAAAATTAGAATATCGTGCAAATGTTCATTTATGTCAGTATGGCAACTCAAAAGGTGAAACCAATATATGAGATAGACGCATTACATGCAAAGCGAGATGTCAAGCCTTACTTTGGTATAATTGTGATGATTATGGCGTACAGCTTATGAAAACCCCAAATTCACAATCTCAGAAAATTAGAATAGTGTGAAAAGGTTCAATATTCTAGGCTCAAAGTGTCCCCCTCTAATCAGCTAATGAATCCATAACACCTGCAAAGGGTTCCTGAGCCTTTAAATGGTCTCTCAGGCTGGTTCAGTAGGAATCACAAGCATGGGAAAGACTGCTGACCTGACAGTTGTGCAGAAAACCATCACTGACACCCTCCATAAGGAGGGAAAGCCCCAAAAGGTCATTGCAAAAGAAGTTGGATCTTCCCAAAGTGCTATATCAAAGCACATTGATAGAAGGTTATGTGGAAGGGAAAAGTGTGGTAGAAAAAGGTGCACAAGCAGCAGGGATGACCGCAGCCTGGAGAGGATTGTCAGGAAAAGGCCATTCAAAAGTGTTGGGGACTTTCACAAGGAGTGGACTGAGGCTGGAATTAGTGCATCAAGAGCCACCACACACAGACGGATCCTGGACATGGGCTTCAAATGTCGTATTCCTCTTGGCAAGCCGCTCCTGAATAACAAACAACGTCAGAAGCATCTTACCTGGGCTACAGAAAAAAAAAAAAAAGAACTGGTCTGTTGCCCAGTGGTCCAAAGTCCTCTTTTCTGATGAGAGCAACTTTTGCATCTCATTTGGGAACCAAGGACCCAGAGTCTGGAGGACGAATGGAGAGGCACCCAATGCACGATGCTTGAAGTCCAGTGTGAAGTTTCCACAGTCTGTGTTGATTTGGGGAGCCATGTCATCTGCTGGTGTTGGTCCACTGTGCTTCATTAAGTCCAGGGTCAACGCAGCCGTCTACCAGGAGATTTTGGAGCACTTCATGCTTCCTTCCACAGACGAGCTTTATGGGGATGCTGACTTCATTTTCCAGCAGGACTTGGCACCTGCCCACACTGCCAAAAATACCAAAACCTGGTTCAATGACCATGGGATTACTGTGCTTGGTTGGCCAGCAAACTCGCCTGACCTGAACCCCATAGAGAATCTATGGGGCATTGCCAAGAGAAAGATGAGGGACATGAGACCGAACAATGCAGCGGAGCTGAAGGCCGCTATTGAAGCATCCTGGTCTTCCATAACACCTCAGCAGTGCCACAGGCTGATAGCATCCATGCCACGCCGCATAGTGGCAGTCATTGCTGCAAAAGGGGCCCAAACCAAGTACTGAGTACATATGCATGCTTATACTTTGCAGAGGTCCGATATTGTTCTATTTCCAATCCTTGTGTTATTGATGTCATGTAATATTCTAATTTTCTGAGATTGTGAATTTGGGGTTTTCATAAGCTGTACGCCATAACCATCACAATTATACCAAAGTAAGGCTTGACATATCTCGCTTTGCATGTAATGCGTCTATCTCATATATTGGTTTCACCTTTTGAGTTGCCATACTGACATAAATGAACATTTGCACGATATTCTAATTTTTCAAGTTTCACCTGTATAGTCTATATTAGAGTTCCAGTCAACTTGAGTCTGTTTCCTGATCTAGCCTACCTTGAAGGGCTGGCAATAGTTTCCTGGATCCTTCTTTTCCCATTTTTGAAGTTAGAATTTCCTGTGACATTTGCCTTCCTTTCATTATCTAACATTTCACTTGTTTTCTGGGATTTCTCAAAAGTAATACATAAAAGTTCAACCAGATCATTAAGTGTGTTCCTATAGTATGGTAGGATATACAGTAGGTCATGCAGCCTTGGAGATTTAAACTCATTCAAAATAAACCGAAATTTCCTGACCATATATCTCTCAATCTCAAGCTTCAGTCCCAAGCTTCAGTCCTGCCCCTTCATCCTGCCTGGTACAACACATACCTTCTTGCTGGGAAAGACTGAATCAGAATAGGAACTGAGTAGTTCTACCTTTGTAGCTGGTTGTGTGCTAACATCTGGCATTTTGCCAACTTCACTGAGCAACTGGTGTAAATATTCTTTTCTCTTCCTTTTATTTTGAATGTGCCTGAAGAATTTTTTATTGTTGTTAGCATTGTTCACCAACCTCATTTTATTCTGATTTTTAACCTACCTGACACTATCTCTACAATTATGAATTATGTTTATTTTTAGTTCTTCTTTCGATCACCCATATGTGTCTTTTTTTTCCATATGTGTTTTTTTTCAGATCTTCATTAAATATCTAAAACACAATTCTCTAATGAATGAATACATCAATCCCCATATTCTCCTTTGTATGCCAGTTTTCAAAAAATAATATTAGAAAAGACTTCTTAAAGTCAGGCATTCCAATCTTTCAGTCACTCAGAAAAAGAAAATAAACACAGCAGGAGACTTAATAAATGTAAGATTTATAATAATGGTTCATTGATTTAGCATTACTGTATAACCAAAGCAATCCAGATTTTAAAAAGTTCAGCAAGTAAGAAACTATTCTCAATCAGAAACAAAATGGAATGCAAATGATATCTGGATAGGTTTCTAACTTCCAGCTAAATTTGAAAATTAAATCTCCCATCTTTCTTTGAATATTTCTGCAGCATCCACTATTTGTATTAGAATTACTTTTTTTTCATAATGACTGTTTCAAGAAGGGATTCTTCATTACAATATCACTTCATTAAGCTGCAATCATACTATTACACTACAGTAGTAATTTCCCCATTTCTCTTGGCTTTTGTTCATCTATTTGTAAATCACAAGCCAGTGAAGTTGGACTGAATTGTATTGTATAGACTGGCTACAAAATTCAAAACACTGGTACGAAAGTGCTATTTATAGCAGGAGAGTGTACTCCAGGATATCTTGTAAGTTATCCTGTGACAGTTAAAGAGGTCATGAAGAACTGTATCTGAGACTAATTGAACGATTACCCTATATCAGTAATATAGCAGACTTAAGAATCAAAGGACATACTTATTCATTTGGAACTACCTATATTTAATAGAGGGATTTTGCAGTTCTGCAGAAATTTTAATCTGGAAATCGAATTTAAACTCCATGTTCTTCTTTCCTTGACTGCTCACAATCAACGTTAAGTGGAGTTAGCGTATAGATGTTGCTGTCAGATTCTGCCCTGGTTTTGTTTAAACGTTAAGCAATTTCACGCCAATTTTCCAGTCTTGGAGATATAGCTACAGACTGAGAAACACCATAAATTGTTTTCATCTTTTGACATGGATTTTGCATCAAGTATCTACATCCAACACACTTCTGGTCTTTTAAAGAAAGCAAACGATAGGTGCTTTGCATAGGATTAGAAAACATACCATGAAAGGGATTCTTAGCCTTTCTAATTCTTCTCTAAAAGTTGGCTGCAACCTGTAAAATCTCATGAGCAAAAAGCCTCAAATTCTATAAACCTGTTAGATAAAACTTAGTGTGCCATATTTACTTATCTATCAGTATTTGTAATCTGCCGCAATTTAACAGCATACTGTTAAAACAAACATACACCTGGAAATAGAAACAAACAAGGGAAAAACAACATAGAAATGCAATCCAATGCAAAACCTCAGATAGGCATTCTCAGTCAATCAATCAATCAGCAGGGACCAAAGGCTCACTGGAATAAAACATATTTAATTGATTTTTGTGATGTCAGCCAAGGGAAGCCGCACATACTTCCAGGAGGGAGTATTCCAGAGAGAAGGGGGCTACCACCAAGAAGGACTATTCCTCCTTATAATTCCAGATATGCAATTTTACATCATGTTTCAGAACAGCAGCCATCCTGATTTATTGCAGAAAATAATAAGGAACAATACTATAGAATCTTAATCTCTTACTATAGCATGCAATGTCACATTCTCTGTTGATATTATAATACATTTCTTTGTTTTTACAGTGTCACAACCTCCTCACTTCACATCAGCGGTTCCCCTATGAAGAAGTGTAATCAAGTTATGAGTGGTATCTAACACTTTGCACTTAACTGGGTACTTAAGAAAGTCCCTTTAATTTCCCTCTTGTCAAGCTTGACACTTGGTGGCTACATAGACATGTCCATGTAATTTTCTTGGCAGTTATACAAAAGTGGTTTGCTACTGCCTTGTTCTAGATTGTTTTTCTGATTTTCTCATCTATCCTACAACCCTAGGGTTTCCTACTGGTCTTGCCTCCAAGTACTAACCAGGTCGCACCATGTTTAGCTTTGTTCCAGATCAGCCCAGTTCAATGGGGTGGGGATGGAGGGGGGGATGTCTTAATTGTGATAGATAAGTAAAGTGAGATTAAGATTTGTCTGGGTGCAGTACCAATCAAATCTGTGTATTAATGCCAACCAATCTCCAAGATATGGCCCACAGTTTGCAAATATTTGCAACCCTATTTACCATGCTTCATAAATAAAAATTAGCTTCACTTTACACTTACTACAAGGCTCTTCCTACCCTGGGAAAGGTTGCTAAAGTGTTCTTGATTTTAAGAAAGGTTATTACTGGAGCTTTTCCCAACCCTACACAATATGATGATTATCAGTAAGTTTGAAATGTTTCAGCCATTTATAACAGAAACCACCTCTCACCAACCTGGAGCCCTCCGGATATGTCTTAAATTACAATGCCAACATGGCATTCTGGAAATTCAACTGATACAGACTGTTTTGAGCACCGGCTGTCACATAATTTAAAAACACAAGATAATGAAGTAGCCTAGAAATCCAGACTTCACAAATGTATACAAATCTTTACTAAATGTAATATGCATTTACAGTTTTGAGAGTTGTAACCCAACATTTCTGGAGAATACCAGTTTAAAAGAGGATGGAGACCTTGTCATCTTCAGAAGACTTTTACAATTTCAGAACCGTAGCAAAGAAAACATTATGTACATGCTCAAAATACACATTTTTACATACATCCATGGCTGTTGATTAAACTGTGAAATAAAGCAAAAAACAAAAATGATCCCAGAAAAAGGCAAAGGCAACCCATTTCCAAAATGGTGCCAAGAAAACTGCATGGATGCATCCACCAAGAGTTAACCTCAACTACAGGACATCTTTAGAAGTGAATATGTGTAGCTCAGGGTTGAACTGTGGAGTCCTTGGCGTCCTCTGAGCTTGGTTCTTTTCTTGCAAATGTTTTTACTTATATATTGAAGAGCTTTCAATCTTGCAATTAAAATAGGGTGTCCTGGCAGATAAGACTGGATTAAAGCAAGGTCTGAATCCTTGCTCAGTCATTTAGTTCAGAGGATACTCTAAGACATGTCATGATGGTTACATCCATGCAACATGCCAATGGTTTACTGAATTGATTAAACTGCTGGGGTTCTCACAACATACTAAGCAATGGATTATCTCACTCTAGCTTAGCCTGGTTTGTTGTGATAACAACATGGAGCAGGTGTTGAGGATAGGGTTTTCACCAGATCCCAAGCAATTTGAAGAAATTTGATGGAGTACCACAATCCAATACAGCCCACAAGCGATATCATTTTGAGAAGCTAGAGAACAGGGTCCCATCTGCCTGCTTTCAGAACTGAGTAGCTGTCTTGGACTGTTCCAGCAGAAACGACACCCAGTGCCCTAGGAGGCGCTTTGAAGACCAACAACCATGCCGCTTCAGCAGAACGAAAGTCCAGGACGCAGCACCTTCCAATGCCCACTCAGCCTTGGACTGAGGTGCGACAGCGCTCTCTCTTCCTGCCTTCTTGGGTCGAGCCCTGCTCTGCCAATCAAAAGGCGTCCGTGGCTGAAAGTCGGTCAAACGCAACCCTGCCCACCTCCCATTCGCAGCTCCTTCCGAGACCTGGCGGGGAGAAGCCAGACCTTTCTTCGAAAGTTTACTTGAGAGAAGCACGTGAATAAGGCAGCCTCCGGCCACCCCGCCCCGCTCTTGTCCCCTTCGCCTCACCCCGCCCTTCTCCTCACTTACCTCCTGCAGAAGGTCGTCCACCTGAGGCTGCAGCACGGCGAGCAGAGGTTCAGCGGCCAACGGCTCCCCGGGGCTCCAAGCGCGGCTCGCCAACTCTTCTTCCAGGGCCACCAAACGCCCCTGCAGCTTGGAGGTCTTGGCACTGAGCAGAAAGCAGGCGCCCACCGAGAGGAGCGAAAAGAGCAGCGAGAGGATAACGGGGCCCCTGCCAACGCCCCCGGCGCATCGGCCGCCGCTTTGGGGCGCAGCCTTCGGCGCCTTCTCTCGAGGCCCGCTCATCGCGTGCGCGCTCCGTGAGGAAGACGCGGCGAGCGCTCAGGTCCTCCCCAGGGAGCGAGGGAGCGCCGGCTCCTGCGATCCTCTGGCTGAGTAAGCGCTCGCGCGGAGGCGGGCGCGGGAGCAGCTCTTGGCACCCGTTTGCTGAGAGAGCGGGGCAGGAAGTTTGGGAAGTGTGGCCTCTTCCCTAGCATGGCCCTCCAGCTGCGCGGGGCGGGGGCAGGGAGGATGGTAGGTGGGTGCCTGCCTGCCTCTCCCCCCTCATCCCTCTGGCACTGGGGAGGCGGAGGCGGCGTCCACGACTCGAGGCTCTCCTTCCCGGGGGATTCCGAAACGGATAGCCGCCCCCAGCGCCTTCGCAGTCTCCTCCCAGCCCAGGCCAGGGCTGCGCCAAGCACCCCAGCTCAAAAAAGGAGAGCGGACTAGAGGCTCTGAGCGGGACACCTTCGCCTCGTTTCTCCTCCTGCCCGCCCGCAGCCGCGGAAGGATTCTTCTCAGCTCGTTGCGGTGGGCTCGCCGCGGTCGCCCCATCGGTTTCTCAGATGAGGGCAGGAGCAGCGCTGAGGTCTCTATTCGCAAGCTTTGGATGAGGGTTGACTGGTAGAGCCATTTCGAGTCTTACCAGATAGGTTGGAAAGACTGGGATGTATGTGCAAATGTTCCAGTCCCCCGTGCTATTCCCATTTTCGGTTGCATGGCAATGTGTTCCATTGAACTCAAATGGGGCTCCCTTCTGATTTGGCTTTGCTTTGTACCAGATGGAAGGGATGGTTAGCTCAAAAATGAACTATCCATCCAACAAGTTATCTAGAATCCCTATGAAGTTGTATCTTCTGGTACTTTTTTTACTTACATGTTATAGGGTGTATGGTCTTTAATTCTCAAATGGCTCCATTCCACCCCAAAGAAAAACACCAAATACAATTTATAACCCACAACTTATAAGTATACACTAAAGAGGCCATATTACTGAGATGGAATTGTAAGAAGAGCCCTGCTGGATCATGTTACAGGCCCATCTAATCTAATCCAGCATTCTGTGTCACACAGTGGTCAGCTTGATTCACTTGGGAAGCTCCTGAGCCTGGACTGGAGGCTGAGGACCCTCTTCCATTCCTACCGTTTAGGGCTGCCTATGATTCAGGAGGTAGCAAACATTCATCAATGTTAGTAGCCATTGATGGCCTGATCCTCTATGATCTTCCACAATGCCAGTAGCAAATTCTAGTTTAACTGAGTCCCATGTAAAAATGTATTTCCTTCCATCAATCCAGAATCTCCCTACATTTAGCTTCAATGGGGAACTTTGAATTCTAAGGTGGTGAGAGAAAAACTCATTATCTAAGCTTTGCATGATTTCATGCACTCAGTATTTGTTTCCTTTTGTTCTAAGCTGAAGAGCCTCAATTGATGTACAGTAGTCTTTGAAGAGGAGTTCCTTTAGACCCTAATAATTTTGATTGTCCTTTTTTGCACCTTTTCTAACTCTAAAATAATCCTTTTCAAAGTGTGATGAGCAGTACTCTGAATGTGGTTGCACCATAACTTTGTAATGATGTACAATAGTTATATTTTCACTTCTTTATCTACTGGTTCCAATAATCAAATTTCAAATAATAATAATAATCAAATAATAATCAAATGTTGTGGCAGCTGTACAAAGTTGACATTTCATCAAACTGCACACCGTGACTAAAAGTTCTCTTTCCTGGTCAGTTACTGCCAACTAAGAACTCATTAATGTATTGGTGAAGTTTGGAATTGTTATGTCAACATATATCACTTTACATTTGTTCACGCTGAATTTAATTTGCCATTTATAAAAGCATTTCACTCAATTTGGAGGCTTTGGGAGATTTTTACAGCCCATTTTTGTTGTTACCACACTGAATAGTTTGATTTCATCAGCAAACACAGCCATAACTGCTCAGCCCTAACTTTAGATAGTACATTAAGTATCTCAGTTTTACAGACTATTAGTCAGCAGTCTTTACATGCAATGGACAACATTTGAGTTCAAAATGTTGTTACTAAACCCTGAAGCCCAACACTGCCCATTTTAATTCAGACTTTACCAGATTAAAGTCCATGGTATCCAAAGCATTCTGGGATAATAGACATAATTAACATAACTTGCATCAATCTACATTGTTTACATTATGTAACAGATATAAGTTGGAGGCAAGTGATGTCAGTTATACTCTTGGATTCAACAGACATTTGGCTTTAACAGACATTTCTCCCCAAATGCTCCATAAAATCACACCTGCACATAAGCTAAACAACACCAGTTCCAACAACAATCCCTGGAGGATTCCAGTTTATATATATCATCAGTGTGAAAATTGGCCATTTATTCCCACTTTGATTCCTATTTTTCATCAGTTGTCAATGATTGCTCCGTCCTCTTACTTGAGGGCAGCTGAATTTGCTCAGATTTGATTTTTTTTTTTCCAAAATATACTGTTGGATTAGTATTGTCTACATGTTTGTTAACACCTCAAAGAAGTCTAGGAAAAACAAGATGTACCTTTAAAGGTACAACCATCTTTGGTTTCTTTTCATTCAGCCTCACTCTTCCTTGCATTTGCTTATTTTCTTTTTAATAATACTTTCAATAATTTTCTCTAGAACAGATACAAAACTAACTGGCCTAATACCTTTATTGCCTCTTTGATCTTTTTTGAGTCAAACTGGCTGTTTTCCAGTTCTTGAGGAGTTCTGTGTTCTTGTAAAAAGATCAACAATTTCATATTAAAGTTCTTCAAAAACTCTTGGGTGGATACTGTTTGGACTTGAGGTTTTATTTATTTTTAGTATGTCAATTTGGCTTATAATTTCATCTAACATTACCTCTTTGTCCTGTCTACACAATCTTATGCATATTTACTCACCCTTAAGCCCCAGTGAGCTTGGTGGGTCTTATTCTAGTATGAAATTGCATTAGGTTTCCATCTTAAAACATTCTTTTACTTGAAGGTAATATATATTGAACTCAGTTGCACAGAGGAGGAGATTAGACCTGATGGGTCTAAAGGGCCCTTTTTAATTCTATGAAATGTAATTCTGTTTACTTGGACTTTCAAAAGGCTTTTGATAAAGTCCTTCACCAAATATCCTTGAGCAAACTTAGTAGTTATGGAATAAGAAGGGAGGTTCTCTTCTGATTAGAAAGAAAGCAAGAATAAAAGGCCCTTGCGATGAATAAATGTAAATAATGAGAATGTAAATAGTGAAGGGATGCCTTAGGACCAGTTTGCTGACAACACTCAATTATTTAGGATGATTAAAACAAAAAATGTATTATGAAGGGCTCCAAAACGATATTTCTAACTGGGACTTGGGTATTAAAAAGATAAATGTAGTTCAGTGTAACACTGAAGCATAAAATGCCTAACTTTATGATAATGACATCAGAGATAGTGATAACCAATCAGAAAAGGAATTTAGTTGGCTGAACTTTGAAGGTAAGTGTTTTTTATTTACTAGGCTGTACATGGAAACTTAGAATAAAAAATAGACGCAGTGCAATTCTGTGCATTTCACTCAGAAATAAATCTTGTTATCATTGTTGAAAGTTACTTATAGTTGTAAGATAAACACTGCAGTCTAAATGCATCAAATAAATAATGTATTTGGCGCCCAGCTGGAGACAATACTGACTGCCTCCGAGTACACACAGAGTGCCACCTCCTGCTGTATAACTATAGTACATTTGTAGTGATCTGAAGTCAGAGCCAGGCTGCAAAAACAATGAAGACCCAGTTTCTAGCTTTCCCTTGTACTGCAACACTCCTCCTTGTACAAATTAAGCGTTGCAAAAATCTCTTTGTGGTGAGTTGTGGCTTTTCCAGAAATGAGATGTTTTAAAAATAAGAAATATACTTTGTTTTCCTAGATGAAAAACTAAAGTGTGGCAAATTAAAAGTATTCCATACAGCAACTTCCTAAGGACTATGTGTTGGCAGAGTGTAGATTAAAGTGTGGGAAGGGACAAGTAGTTCAAATCAGGAACAAATAGACAGGAATATGGCTCTTTGTTGCTCACTTATATGACAGTTCATTCAAAAATAGACTCAGTTGTCTTTAGTGGAAGTTATTCTTCAACAGATAAAAAGAAGAGCCAATCTCAGTTTTAAAATGTGTGCCTTATGCTGCTCCTCAGCCAGAAAGTACTATAAAAAAACAGCTTGCTCAGGAGAGCTTTAGTAACAATAATACATTCCTGAGAGACAGAGAAAATTTTAAGGCAGGAAAAGAGACATGGCTATTGATACCCTATTCCACTTATCAACCTGCCTGGTGTGTTTTGAATAAAATAAACCTTCAAGGCAATCTCCGGGCAGAGAATGCACTGCAGCCGTTCAGTCATATTGCAGCTACTGAGATATGGTAACAAGCATAGCTGTTGCAGAGCCACTTCATCTGAGCATCCAGAGCTGAAGCCTCTCCTGAAATTCAGGATCTCTAAGTCATACTTACTAATGTTCCTGCTGGAGATTTATTCTAACCCAGGAGCAGACAATACAATTCCATGGATACTAATCTATCTGTGGCTATTCTCACTGATGCCTAGCTGCATCTGCCTTGTTGGTACACATTTTAATAAAAAATGGAAATGTTGAAAAGCACCAGCTACAAGCACAGCACCATATTTATAGAGAAACCATACAGACCTAGAGGGTGGCTGCCGGTGAATGCTTTGTCAGAGGTCCACCTGCCTTGAAAAAAAGACAAAGCTAAACTGGGTGGTAGGAGGATTCCAGGGGGAGAGAGGAAGCATCTTCACTAATGTGTCTTGGGATGTTTTGTGGCTGTTCATTGAGGTCAAGATTTGAGAGAATGCCCAAAGCATACTTCCAAAACTTCCAAAAATGCTCAGTTACTCCAGAAGATTGCCCATTTCTACTCCATTTTCTGAGTAATTTATCTTTCCTATTGCCCTTATTTTTAATATCTGTAAGTGCCATGATACATTCTTATGTATTCTTCCCATCTGTCCTCCATGCATCCACTCTAACAGGTTAAGTGTATAATTACATGAAAAAAAACCCGTTTTCAGACTTACATTCTGCTTAATGGAATAAAGTTCTGATCTGACTATAGGCTTCATATATTCTGCAAGATGACAACTGATGGATGAAAATCAGCTCGGATTGCAATTAAGCATCCATGAATTTAATAGGCATGAATTAAAGTTTATAGTATATTCTTTTGTTGGTTCAGAAATGGTAAATTGTTGTAGTTACCTTTAGCTTATAATGCCCCCTACTGGACCTTGCTCACTTTGTTAATCTAAAACATTAAAACAATCTTGGCCTACTCTCACGTTTTCTTTTAATGCTCCCATCAGCTTATCATAATATATTTCAAATATACTTACACTGATATAATACCCTGCTGAACTGTCACTATTCATGGCCTCTTAAATACTAGGGATACAATCCAATGCTAAACATTGTTAGCTTGGATTTGACATGTGTTACATAAACCCAGGCAATTGTGGTTCATTCAATAAAGCATAGTTAAACAATCAAAGCTTAGCATGAAGTTAGAATCCAACTTCAGATCAACATTTTTGCTTAGTATTTTTAAAAAAATATTGCTGTGGGGTTTTGTTAAAAATTCAAAATGTTACATTTCTGTGCCTCAACAATCCTAGGTAAAAACTGTAATACCGAAGAAAGCAAATGTAATCCAACCTGGACTATAATCCTATCCCCAAAAGTAAGACCCATTGGCTATAATGCAGTTTGTGCTGTAGGATTCTAACATAGTTCAAAAAAATTGCACATGATTGTGTTAAGCCTCTTTTTCTCTAGCTATTCCTCTATTCTTCTTCATTCCTTAAGTTTGTTTTTCTGGCTTGGTGCCGTCTTGGGAATTTAAAACCCTTGCTATTTTGATTGCTCCTAATAAAGGTATTGGCTGACTATGGTTCTTAAAATATTTACAAAAAGGATTCCAAAAGGAAATTATACATTAGCAGTAGTGCATCATTACTATTTATCCTGGATGGGCTGTATTTTTCCTGGATGGGATATCTTAGATTGCTAAGAGTGTTTTCCCCTCTCTGAAAAAAAATCTGCTCTGGAGAATTGAGGAATTCTCTTGGACTCGTTTGGATGCCTGAGGAATGTTGCAAGCAAGGAAGGAGGAAGAAGGGACAGCAGGTTATAGCAATACATGTCATTGTTTCAGTCCTCTGCATACCAGGTCCACAACATAGGACATAAATTAATTAAATATTAATCAAAAGTGAAACTTCGTTTGCTTCTATTTCTGCCACTGCCTTCTTGTTTGGTATTTAATTATCTCACCATTAAATTTCAAATATTTCTCAGTCTTCTTGTTTGATGTTTTATCAGGAGCAAGGCAAAGTTTTTGTGACCTGGGAGCTGTTGTAAATATCTTTCTTGTCATTCACTTAAATGATATGGTACTTTTCCAGAGCAGATATAGAAGTTCCATTTCTGGACGTACTCAAGCAGCATCTCCACACTAGGAGGTCTTGTGTCACCCCTGCTTAGTCTGTGCCAATTTGTTGCTAGTTGGACAATTGACTGGCTGGTAAACAGACCTGGCAAATATTGCTCTTTTTTCTTAAAAAAAAAAAACTTTCTCCAAATCTCCATATAACCCCCAAGTCTATTCAACTATTAACACTTGTTCTGTAGTATAAGTCACTTTTTAATAGGTATATATTTTCAGCACTCCTCAACCTTTTGGCTAAGATCAAGTGTAGTTCAGTATTACTTTAATCATTTTAAGATAAACCAAGCCAGAGTGTACTTAAGAGCAGATAAATGTGCCCTCCATTTTTTGGTCTATTGCCCCTATAAATCCAGTGACCATGGATTATGGAACTTGTAATCCAAAACATTTGGAAAAATCAGGTTAGTTATTGGGGTTAGGTTTCTTCCCATCCAGATATAACAGCCTCCACATACCAAGCCAGGACTTCCACTGCATCTCCTGTTTGGCCCAGGATAAAAACTTACAACTAAATATCATCAGTGTATTGATGAAACCTCATCTTGTGCCAATAGATGAGATGCTAATATTGGATACTTCTGACTTAAATGTGAATATGAACAATACCACTGTAATAACCAATAACCTTGTAATTAGTTATTAAACTTAAGCACCACTGATTACTCATGCTGTAGAAATTAAACAGCAAAGCAGTATTTCACTAAAATATGTAAAATTGTAAATTATTTACCAGTTCCCTAGCAGTTAATAGAAATCACAGAATGCTAATCATTGTGTCTTTTGTCCATGAAGAGTAGTTTAAATAGAGAGTTAGGGTTAACCCTAACCCTAACCCTTAATGAAAAAGAGATTCATTGATCCAAGTGACTAAACATATGTCTCCTTTGTAGCAGTTATTTCCTACACTTTACTTAAACCAATAATTTCCCTATTTTCGAAGTCGGTTGGTTATTCATCGCCCATTAGCAAATTTTGATGAGTGGTACAGGTAGTCCTCAACTTACAACCATTTGTTTAATGGCCATTCAAAGTTATGACACTGAACAAAGTGACTTACAACTGGACCTCACTCTTATGGCCATCACAGCATCCCTGCGGTCATGTGATCAAAATTCAGGCGCTTGACAACCAGCATGTATTTACGATGGTTGCAGGGTCCCGGGGTCACATGATTGCCATTTGCCGACTTTCTCAGGGGGCTTCTGACAAGCAAAGTCAATGGGGGAACCAGATTCGCTTAACAACCACGTGATTTGTGACTTTTCCTATCCATAAACAAAATCACTTCCACGGAAGCAAGCAGAAAATTGGATTTTTCACCACCAAGGAATTCCAGATGTATAAAATGCAAATTTACTGTGATCATGTGAAATAAAATCCTTCAAAAAATACAGCACATAGAATATCTAAAAGTACATTTCTGAACTGGCAATGAACACTCTTTCAATTCTGGCAAGGAAAGATGAAAAGTAAGAGTTAACTCAGGTAAATTCAGATATTTAAGGGAGGGAAATAAGAAGAGGGGAAGAATGCTAATGCTTGTATTAATCAAATCCCACCCATCTCCAAGAATCTATGGAAAATGAATTGCTAGGGAGCTTTCATTTCTTCTAAACTCTGCATTTTTTTGTTTGTGTATTTCTGCTTGAATAGTTTTCCAGAGGAAGGAGGGAAAAAGGGATAAATGGGAGATAAAACATGGGCTGATGGCCAAAGCATGTAGTTATCTGAATGTCTCATGAAATTGCTGTAATGACTTACGAACATTAAGTCCAACTGGAAGCAGCCAACATAATTAACCTGGAATTCCTGGCAGCATTCAGTATCTGACATTGATAATAATTGATGGTCAGCTGAATAGAGTTCTTTACAATTAATCTGACTCAGCATTTTGTTTTGTTACATTAATGGATGACCTTGGTTCAAACAGTCTCTGTTTATAATTATTTCACAATATTGTTGCGAGAATAAAATGGGAGGCACCCCAATGTATACAGAATTCTTTGGATCAAGAACAGGAAAAAAAATACAAATTACTTTTTCTATGGTTAAAATAGCCATTCAAAAATTAACATAGCCATGTTAGAAAGGCCATTACAAAAATTTAAATGGTTTTACAGACCTTAATATATTTCTTGGTTAAATTTCTTAGAAAACAATAAAGAGCTTGCCATTGTCTTCTTCAAATATGAGTTTGGAGTTCCTTCTTGCAGGTAGGCTGGTTTCCCTCAAGTCTGCCTTCTCCCTGTTATGGATTACCTACAATGTCAACTCTATTCTTCCAATATTAGCAGGTACTTATGGTCCTGTCAGTATCCTTTTCAGGGTCATTGAAGGTACTGAGCCACTGCACCATGTCAAGGTGGTGTGGCAGTGTAAAGTGGGCACAGAGGAAGAGTGAGAAATGTAAGAGGGATACTTTTGAACTATAGATTTGGATATGGTAACTAAGAATACCAAGGACTGCAACGAGAACCAATCCATCAACACAGACCAAAAAAGACTGGTTCCTTGAAATAATGATCAGCAAGCAGAAATTCATATACTTTGGCAAGCAAACATGTTTGGCAAGATTGCGGGTAGTAGTAAAAGGGGAAGAGAATACAGGTAGTCCTCACTTAACCATTCATTGACCATTCGAATTTATAACAGTGCTGAACAAAGGGACTTACAACCGGTCCTTGCACTTACAACCATTGCAGCACCCCTACAATTGTGTGATTGTGATCCAGGCGCTTGGCAACCAGCTCACACTTATGATGGTTGCAGTGTGTCAGGGTCATGTGATTGCCATTTCCGACCTTCCCAGCCAGCTTCCGGCAAGCAAAATCAATGGGGAACTGTGTGATTTGCTTAATGGCCATGGTGATTCACTTAATGACTGCTGCAAAAAAGGTCATAAAATCAGGTGTGACTCACTTAACAACCACTCTGCTTAACAACAAATTTTCCAGTCCCTATTGTGGTTAAGTGAGGAGTACTTGTAGATAGGTAGATGGACTGGATCACAGAGATTATTAGAATGTCCTTGAATGAGCTGTAGATTTTCAGTGAAAGCAGGCTGAGATAGTGAATGTTGGTTTATACTGTACTGACAGCAAGTGTTGAGACCAATTTAATAGCAATCTAACAACTGATGCTCTTTCTATATTAAAGGATTTTATACATGGGCATAAAGTAATTTAAACTATATTAGGACTGCTAATATTTCTTTTACTTCCAGGTATCAATAGCAAAGTAGAAACAATTACGTCCCACTTTGATATCAGAAAGTGGTTATGGTTTATCTATACCCTCATCTATACACTCAGAGCAATTTGCCCAACAAAAATAGTATTTTTCAAATGTTAACCCCAACATAATAACTAAATAAGACAACTGAAATAGTATTTTCTGCAATATAAACAGTGGGTAGTTAAACTAAGAATCACATAAAATATTGTAATGTTTTAAAATGTAAGCCTAAGTGTGAAAATTTGGGGAAACCGGGTAATTTTGAATTACCCTGTTAAATCTGAATTATATTCTTGAAATATTGATTGTTCTCTGAAAACTCTTGCTCCTAATGTCACCATTGTTTAACAGTTTCTGATTTCATTATTGCCAACTTCATTATTGCCTTCTTTAACTCAAAAAAGTACAATCATTAAAAAAAATTTTTTTTAATGTTTACATGATAGTATCCATGATCAAGACTGTAACTGTTCAACCAGATAGACACAACAGCATCAGTATAGAAACATACGGTTATATTTACAGAAACAACTGTACAAAATAATTTATTATTTACAACATCTCACAATAGATGTTGACAGACATAGTCCATATCATCTCCTTTAAGGAAGATAAGAAAAGCTATCTATCTTTTAGGGCATCAAAGAAGCGATGCTCCAAGGCTTCATCTAGAGTTATTCTCTTGGATGGATCATATTCTAACATCCTGCGGATAAGTTCAAAAAGAGTCACATGGTCTTTATCATGACAATGCATAAATTCCTAGGGAAAAGAGAGAAATATTGACTTTAGAAACTTCTCTTAGAACTTCAGAATTAAGTGAAGAAATACATTTTTTGTTCCTTACCTTTAATGGTTTGCATCGTCTCCTAACGTAACGGCCTGCAGAACTATGTTCATCCCAGTCCAGTTGGTTATGACGGAAATAACATTTCCTATATACAAAAAGACTAAATTAGTTACATACTCTTTTTGCTGTAGTTCTGATGCATGCCTAAAATTTTTACGGTTAGCATCATTCCTGTAACCTTATTAAATTACTTCTTAAAATGTTTCCCTTACTATAACTTGCCAATCTCCATTTTGGGCTATCAGTATGACTGGGCTGTTTACAAATATCATTTATTCATTCATAAATACATAAATGTTTATTTCTCTTTGAGCGTTTATAATATCCTTAATGCAATCCTATGTAAAATTACTTGACGCCACACTAAATTCAATGAAATGTATGCCCAAAGTATACATAGAGATCTATTTTAACTGTAGCCTTGTGTATAAGGCAGAAAAAGGTCAGTGACTATTCCTATCTATCTATCTATCTATCTATCTATCTATCTATCTATCTATCTATCCATCCATCCATCCATCCATCCATCCATCCATCCATCCATCCATCCATCCATCCATCCAACTTGTATGCCGCCCATCTCCCCCAACGGGTGACTCTATTTCTCTACAGAGCTGTACAAAACTATTAAAATTTGAAATGCATTATTTTGATCATACTGAAAGCATTTTAAGCTTCTTCAAAACAGTTTTTAGCTCAAAAATCACTTCTTTGAACTTGAATGACTTTCAGAAATAGCTGAAACAATGCACTCTGAACTTTGAAAAATACATTCCAAACACAACTGGTTTCAAACTCAAAATACTTTGAACACCTCTATTTTCTTCCTTAAGCTCTCCTATGCTTTCTTCCTTTCCTCAAGCACCTTTCAGGGGTCCCTTTCCTTCATCTTTCTTCCTGATTTTATTTTTAGGTTGCACATAGACTTAAGCTACTTTTCTCAACTACCATTAAGGTTTCCATTAAAAAATAGTTGTCACTGATGCTACCCCTATAGTGCACTTTATTTTACAGCTACTTATTTTGGCACACAGCATCAAAACTATTTCTGTGCATTTTAACTTGGAAATAAAAGCTCCCAAGTTCAGTTGGAGTTATTCTTTTTTAAGCATGCAGTATTAACACTGGAAAGGAAAGAAACCTTTGCCTTGGTCAAGGCCGTTTCTAACACTTTAGAGAATGATAGAAGGAACAGATTAAGAAGTATTCTAACTTTCAGGGGCAGCTTGCTTCAATTTTTTGGCTGCCCAACTCAAAGTCTTAACTTGGGATGGTTTAGGAAAAGACATTTTTGGCTGCTCTTGCAATCCTAACTTATTTGGAGCAACAAGCCAGGGATTGGATGTTGCAATAAAGCATTCATTCCTACTCAGTTTTCTCTATGCATGCAAAGGGAAAACGAAGCAGAGGAAAGTGGGCTATATCCACAAACATGCGGTTTATATGCATTAAACAGAAATTGGGGTTTATGATCCTATGCAAATATTACCAGTATGATATATTTTAACCCCCCATAAAAGAAGCTTTCTTTGAAATTTGCTGTAAAAAACATGTTCACAATTTAAAATAAGCATACCGTGATTTTTTAATCATATGTAGTGGTAAAGGTCCAAGTATCCTCTCCATCATTGCCAGGTGTTCCTTACTATCATGTGTCTGGGAAAAAAAAACCCCCATGAAATTAAGCATATACCAAATGTAAGCATTAACAATCTGAATACACTTTGCCCATAGCAGCATGTTTTCAAAGAAAAGGAGCATTTCTTCAGTCTCCAGGGTTCTGGATCCTGAGAACCGTGCAAAAACCTGGGATGCAGTGTTCCTCATCTGTTCATTTTACAGGTAGTCCTTAATGACTGCCCTGTTTAGCGACCATCCAAAGTTACGATGGTGCCAAAAAAGTAACTTTATGACTGTCCAGCGTTCCTGCAATCAAAATTTGGGTGTTTTAGACCACTGCAGTCACGTGATCACCATTTACATGCTTCATAGATGGCTTCCGACAAGCAGAGTCAATGGCAGTAAAATTGCAAGGTGTGGTCACATGAAGTCTCACTTAATGGCCACATCGCTTAGACACAGAGTTGTGGATCCCAATTGTGGTAGTTAAGCGAGGACTACTTGTACTCAATATACTCTTTTTCTAGTGGTGTGCATAACATTTTGAATTAGAACAGTTCTGAATTCAGAATGGCTGTTTGGATTTAGAAAGAGATTGTTCTGACCTCACTGTAAATGTTCCAACAGTCTCCTGGCTATGCCAGAAGTACTCAGAACTTGGTCACTTCCAGACTAGTAAGAACAGCACTGAAGCACTTTCGTAAGGCTGGAACAATTCCACTGTACCATATTAAGGTAAGCAAATTTTGTCTCTAAATATGATATAATCTGATAAATAATCCTATCCACATCTCATAAGATACCACATAAAAAGTTTAACAGATCAAAGTGGATTCAATGTTCCATTTAACTCTAGAATTCTAACTAAAATGTTATATGCATACCTGGAAGACAGTGAAACCAAGATAATATTCAATCAGAATGCAGCCTATACTCCAAACATCACAGGGCTGAGACCAACCAAGTGCTGTAACACAATTCACAACATTTTAATTATTTCACAATGATGCTCAGGATGAAAATCATGAACCAACATCTCCTGAGTAATGCTCACCTGACTTCTTAAACACCAGGCTTTTCCCCATTACTTTTAAAAACAGGAAAAGATAGGGAGGGATAGTAACACTGTACATATTAAAAAGTTATGTATTAAAGAGATTCTTAAATTGTTTATAGGAAATGATTAAACAAACAAATAAAACTAAACTAACTTTAAAATTTTTTACTAACCAAGTATAACTTCAGGTGCTCTATAATGACGTGTAGACACTAAAGTGCTGTGATGTTCATTATCATATGTTGCACTACCAAAGTCTACAACTTTAATATCTGTGTTTTTCAGGGTGCGTTCATCTCGCCTCTGTAACAAAGTTAAAAAAAAAAGCAGCATATTTTAGTTGTATTTCTTGAATCTCTTATAACTGGACTATACTGTGATCCAAGAAATCAACTTCTTAAAAAAAACTATGTACTTCAGACTAAAAAAAAAAGAAATATTATTTATGGCAATTGCATACACTATATGGAATAAAAAATGTATAGGAATAACCTAAAGGGAAATATGTTTTAGCACTTACCATTTTAGAATTGTACTTTACTACATAATCAGACTCTACAAATAAAATATTTTCAGGTTTCAGATCTGTATGAGTCAACTTATTATGATGCAAGACTGGAAAAAGAAAAAGAGGTAGGAACTCAATATTAAATTCATGTATAATATTTTAGATACAAATAGTTTTTAAATTATTAAATGTACTTACAGTTTATGGACTGACAAATCTGATAAGCCATCTTCCTAATCAGTTCAATAGAAAATGGCAAAAAGCTATTTTCTTTAATAAAATCATAAGTACTGAGTCCCAGCAGTTCAAATACAATGCAGACATGACCATGATGTTCAAACCATTCCAACATCTGCACACAACGACTAGGGAATAGAAACATCACCAAAACAAGACATTAATAAATCAGTAAATTATTTAATTCTTTAACACAGTACTAATGTTTTCATTTATACTTACAATGTGCTACCAGGATCCAAGGTACTTAAATGCTCCAATACCTGTATTTCTGAACGAGCTGCTTCTCGGTATCTACCAACACTTTTTACAATTTTTATAGCTACATGCATCTCTCTCCTATGAAATAAAGTAAAATACTGCAAATTAACTTCAACCTTTTTCAAGCATGTAAGAAAAATCCCACTGTAATCATGATTATTTGCCACTTATTAATACTATAGATAGATGGGATTACATAATATTAGTATGTCCTGATTAAGAAATAGTATTAAACAGTTATCGTTTAACAAAAGTATAAAACTTTAGAACATTGTTGTCTTATATGTAAATAATATTTTATACCTTTTTTTCTGGCAGGGGGTTGTAGCTATCAGCACCAAACCCTACCAGAATAGTACAAGATTACATATTGATCAATTCAAGACTTCCCCTTTAATTTGTAGGAGGGGAGTAAAGTCCAGCCTATTCATGAAAAGGTGGTAGGAGAAAATTTTGTAACTGCCAGCATTATTTCCCATGATGATCCAGAGAGTCTCTTAATCCTTTTCAGCAGTATTTTATGGAGCTTCAAGCAAAGGAGAAATCAGTAAACATTGCCTCCACACCCTCCAACCATGAGAGCGTATCATACGAATTCATTTTCATTTTTCAAGAAATCTAGCAATTTTCTCTTCAAAAATAGCTGGGTATGCCAGGAAACAAAGTGGCAACTTGGCATACTTAAGATTCATTGCATTAACTTCTCTGAAACAGGCACAATTCACAAAACTGAAACTGAGAAGATAGATCAAAATATGCTCGAACACTCTAAGAGGAACTGGGGGAAAAATCTTCAGAATAATAGTAGTTAGTATTATTTTTAACATGCCTTTCAACCACCCTAACAACCAATTCAAAGTAATAAAAACATCAGAATATGAAAGACTACTAGTAAATAAAAATCTTTACACAATAAAATAAATACCTTCTTTACAATCACTAAACACCAAGACCATAAACATGTAATCCCATATCCTATTAAAATAATCAGTAAAAGGATTCAATGAAGAATACATAAACCTTAAAAATACAAAGATCAACATTTAAATGTTGAATTCAGCAGAAATTATAGGAACGCCATTCATTTTTCAGAACAGGAAAACTACTGAGGACCTTACTGCCTCAAGAGTAATTCCTTGGAGGTTACAGAGCAAGCACAATGGAAAGAAACAGTGAGTGGGGCAGCACCATTCTCTTTCCAATGTCCTGTCTTCTCCAAGCAGCCAGCCGTAAGAAAGGAACGTCTGAAATTAGGCTGAGAGCCTCATATGTCCCACAGCCCAGGCTACAAGCCCCTTGTTTAGGGTAAGAATATTCTTGCTTAAAGAATATCACTACAGAAATGTACAGTCATGTATTTGAGACAAAACTTATCTATCTAGCCAACTACTTGTAAAAATCAATGAAAATGTGAGATACAAAATTTATAAACAAAAATATATCTATGGGAGCTGCAATAATGAAAAATACTACCCTTAACAAATACCTGACCCCTTATCGTTTGCCTTACTTTTTTTAAGTTTAATTTGCTATTATGGTCTACTACGGGTGAAACTCGAAAAATTAGAATATCGTGCAAATGTTCATTTATGTCAGTATGGCAACTCAAAAGGTGAAACCAATATATGAGATAGACGCGTTACATGCAAAGCGAGATATGTCAAGCCTTACTTTGGTGTAATTGTGATGATTATGGCGTACAGCTTATGAAAACCCCAAATTCACAATCTCAGAAAATTAGAACATTACATGACATCAAAACACAAGGATTGGAAATAGAACAATATCGGACCTCTGCAAAGTATAAGCATGCATATGTACTCAGTACTTGGTTTGGGCCCCTTTTGCAGCAATGACTGCCACTATGCGGCGTGGCATGGATGCTATCAGCCTGTGGCACTGCTGAGGTGTTATGGAAGACCAGGATGCTTCAATAGCGGCTTTCAGCTCCGCTGCATTGTTCGGTCTCATGTCCCTCATCTTTCTCTTGGCAATGCCCCATAGATTCTCTACGGGGTTCAGGTCAGGAGAGTTTGCTGGCCAACCAAGCACAGTAATCCCATGGTCATTGAACCAGGTTTTGGTACTTTTGGCAGTGTGGGCAGGTGCCAAGTCCTGCTGGAAAATGAAGTCAGCATCCCCATAAAGCTCGTCTGCGGAAGGAAGCATGAACTGCTCCAAAATCTCCTGGTAGACGGCTGCGTTGACCCTGGACTTAATGAAGCACAGTGGACCAACACCAGCAGATGACATGGCTCCCCAAATCAACACAGACTGTGGAAACTTCACACTGGACTTCAAGCATCGTGCATTGTGTGCCTCTCCATTCTTCCTCCAGACTCTGGGTCCTTGGTTCTCAAATGAGATGCAAAAGTTGCTCTCATCAGGAAAGAGGACTTTGGACCACTGGGCAACAGACCAGTTCTTTTTTTCTGTAGCCCAGGTAAGACGCTTCTGACGTTGTTTGTTGTTCAGGAGCGGCTTGACAAGAGGAATACGACATTTGAAGCCCATGTCCGGGATCCGTCTGTGTGTGGTGGCTCTTGATGCACTAACTCCAGCCTCAGTCCACTCCTTGTGAAAGTCCCCAACACTTTTGAATGGCCTTTTCCTGACAATCCTCTCCAGGCTGCGGTCATCCCTGCTGCTTGTGCACCTTTTTCTACCACACTTTTCCCTTCCACATAACCTTCTATCAATGTGCTTTGATATAGCACTTTGGGAAGATCCAACTTCTTTTGCAATTACCTTTTGGGGCTTTCCCTCCTTATGGAGGGTGTCAATGATGGTTTTCTGCACAACTGTCAGGTCAGCAGTCTTTCCCATGCTTGTGATTCCTACTGAACCAGCCTGAGAGACCATTGAAAGGCTCAGGAACCCTTTGCAGGTGTTATGGATTCATTAGCTGATTAGAGGGGGACATTTTGAGCCTAGAATATTGAACCTTTTCACACTATTCTAATTTTCTGAGATTGTGAATTTGGGGTTTTCATAAGCTGTACGCCATAATCATCACAATTATACCAAAGTAAGGCTTGACATATCTCGCTTTGCATGTAATGCGTCTATCTCATATATTGGTTTCACCTTTTGAGTTGCCATACTGACATAAATGAACATTTGCACGATATTCTAATTTTTCGAGTTTCACCTGTATTCTTGGATGCATGTGTCAACTTAATAGTAAAGAGAATGGGTTTAAATAATGTATTAAAAAGGCCAAACCCCAAAATGGTTAAAATTAAAACAAAGTTTTAATAATTAGACAGTAAAGATTATATGTAGCTTGGGGTTGAATGTTGTGTTGTTAAGACTTCTCTGAGCTAGGATTTGGGCTGCTAGGTTAACATCCTCAGTGCAGGCGATACAGAAAAGTTTAAATTATTATAGCTGGCTACAGAGCTACCATGTAAATATTTTTGAACTATTTTTTGAAGTTTGTTTTGCTTAAATTAATAGCATGGACAGTAGGATTTCTACCTTCATTCAAACACATTTCTTTTGATAATAATTTTGAGAAAACAGCATACATACATGTGATGATCAATGCATTCCACGACTTTCCCAAAAGCGCCTTCCCCTAAAGTAGCAATAACTTCATCTAAAAAAAAGAAATAAATTCCCGCTGTTATTGACTAGCTGAATTAAGCAAAACATTATTAAGCCTATCATTACAAAAACATTAACTTACTGTCTGCTTCGGAATGTGTTATTTTTATTGGATAGGTGTCACAAAATAGTTATCTAGCTATCAATCTAACCTTAAGCTTTATTTACTGTTGTGGTTGCCTGAATAGCAATATTTAAGAGTACAGAAAAGAAAAGAAATAGAATACAAAGACAAAACAAAAGATAAAAGAGAGCAATGAAGCTTTCTTAGCCCCACCCCCACTTATCCTCTAGCATACTATTCTAAACAGATGTTTTGCTGAATTTTTTTTTAAAAGTGTTGAAAAATATTCTATACATCTTGCTCTTAGTACGTCTCCACTTTGACAGATCAGGTGACCCTCCTCATCATCCTCTACACTCCTGGATCTTTTCCTTCGGTGGCTCTTCTGGAAACGGCACCAAGATCGTCCAGCCAATCAATATATCAGAGTGAATTCAGGGTAGAATACGCAATTCATTCAGCGGGGATATTCAGGCATTCAGTTACGCACCAGGCCACGAACAGTTGGCAGGAGCAATTTCAAATTCAGTCCCCAGAAATTCACAGGGCACAGTTTATGTTACAGAAGAAAAACATGGCAAGGAACAGATTTTCAGATAAATACTTAAAGTTGTAATACAATAGAAACACAACACAATTTTGTCTCTTAAATATTACATTAACAGAAGATTGAAACTAAGATTACAGTCTAAATTATTTATTTTTGATAGTTGAAAGCATGTTTTTGTAATTTTTATCTTTATAAAACAGGCCTGATCTCAAATGTTTAAAAAATTGTAATTTGATTGATATTTATCAACAGGTTATTCATGCAACTATTTATGTTCCATAAACAGATAAGCTAAAGAGAGAAATATTAGTAAAATTTGTAAAATGCAGTCTATAATCTAATATTCTGATGATTCAGATCTATAAGAACAAAGTCTTGAATCTGAACATTTTTAAATTTGAATATACATAATGGTAGTACTTTATTATTTGTGGAATATCCAGATCTTGCTAACTATTGAAAATTTACTCTCCAACAATAATAAAATCATTCAATGCCTAAATTTGCTTGAAACTATTGAACAGAAGCATCTTGAATTAATTACAGACATCATATTAATAAACTAATTCCACTGAAACAGATCCATTTTGAAGTACAAGGAACAAGCTAGACAGGGTTGCTTCATCATGCTGTAAGACTAATTCAAGTAATGGTAAGACAGCTTTTATTTTATGAGCTGCAAGATAAAAGGCAACAAAGTAATCTGAGTTTTCCAAAGTGGTGGACAAATTAAGCCAAATGAAAACTCATACAGTTAATACTATTCATTATAGAAGAATCTACATGCATACACACACCATCACACACAAATATTAAAATAAAATGCAGGTGTAATTCTTCATATCAAATCTTCAAACATTCATATCCAGAGAATCTAATATTCCTCGAAGTAGCTAAAAGCAGTAATATATTTATTATTCTTTTTTTTAAGCATACATACCGAATGTGAGCTGTAACTGGGATCATGTTTCTTATGCTTTCTTTTATGATTCCTTTTCCCACTTCGACCAGAAGATTTGCTATAATGATGACAATGACTCTTTTCATAATGTCTGTGATAATGCTTATGGTCATCTATGTCACAGAAGTCATTTCGATATTCCTCAACGTATCTTCTGTCATGACGGTCTCCCTCACGTGTAGATCTATCATCCAAGTAGTTACTGAAAATATATTTATATTATTTTCCCATATTAAAAAAAGTAGTTAAAAACAAATATATTTTATAGAAGTGTGCAAAATGTTTCCATCCTGACCTTTTTCAAATTCAACATGCTTGTTTCATGTTCAAAACAGCTGTTCCACGCTTGACTATTCAAGCTTAAAATACTTCTAAAAGAATCAGAAGATCCTGTTTCGAATGTGAAACAGCTGTTTCAAGCTCAAAACAAATATTTCAATCTAGAGATGGGCTGTTTTGAGTTTGAAATGGTTTGGATTTTAAATGTTCTGCACACTAGTAATATTTTCTACCATCTAATCAACTTCCAAAAATGGACAATATTTTCTTAGAATCCCTATTTATCTTGAGCTCATGATGAAAAATATACTGTTTACTCTGTTATACAAATGAAAGTGTTAAGCTCTTCATGCAGACAGCAACTATATGAAAGTTGGGAGTTCAAGGCATTAGCAAAAAAAAACAGCAAGCAGATATAATTAAAAGTTCAACCACTCTAATTCCAAAGAAGGCATAATTAATGAGCTGCCCCACCTGAGTGTGTGGATTGCTTATGATGAACAACAAAAAAACTATCTTTTTATTTAGACAGTTCATCTCATCTGCAGATATTCTAAAACCACAAACCGATACACAGGGCAGGATGAAAAGATCTTTGAACTGGGCAAACAAAAATGCTGAGGGAGAGAGACTGCACAGTGTTCCATAAAAATGCCATCAAGACTTTGGAAGCCTGTTTGTGCAAAACATCTTTCCCCAAGTGGACCTCTTGGTACTCTACTTCACTCTGAGAATGTATTCCTTCCACAAACCTGGGTCAACAAAGTCCTGTGTCATTTCACTTAAACTGTAGTTTAATTTAGGTTTTTTTTACAATAAAATATTTGTTTTATAAAGTGATGACTAATTAAATCAAGTAATTAAAAAGTGGAGTCACTTCCTTAGCCAACAACTCGATTGAAAATAGCACTTTTTTGAAAGAAAAGAGGGAACTGGGAGCTCACAACCAGAGCAAGCAAAGAAGCGCAAGAGAGGACAGTGACCACTATCTCTACAGACCAAACATCACTGTGAATATATCTACTGGGAGAGAAAGTCAGGGCTTCAAACTCTTTTTGGATCAAATAATTTCTAAAGAAGAATACCAAATTACTAACAATAATTAGCATAGAGATAAAAAGCCAGCAAGGGAAGGAGTGGTTTCCAGTTTATTGCACAGTATGTCAGATGTACACACGTGCCATGAGTTTGTGCTTCATGCTGAGAGTTCCTGACTCAAGAGAACAAGCTGGTTCTCTTGAAACTAACATGACAGAACTGGAGATGCTCAGACAATCACAGAAAAATGTAGACAAGACCTTCTGAGATGTGACATTTTCCCATGATGACTTCCCTTGTCAGGGAGAACAAGGGTCTTAGAGAAGAAACATATTAGTTTGAAGATAAGGAAGACGTTCCCATGAACCCAGTTACTGGGTGATGAATCCCCTTCCTCTCAGACCAAGGATATATTTGGGGGGGGGGGGGGTTGATTGTAAGTGATTCTATCAGAAAGACAGGTGTTTGTCATGGATGTGGTTACTTGCCTACTCAGTCCAAAAGTTGCAGATTTCATGTCCCATCTTTAGATAAGCTGCTCAACAGTGCTGGGGAGGAGGCAGTTGTTGTGTCCATATTGGTATCAATCACATTAAAAAATGTAGTCTGCCATTCTTCATAGCCAAATTTAGGCTGCTGGATAAATCCAGGACTGACAAGTCAGCATTCTCAGAAATGTTAACTGCCCTCTGTGCAAGGCTGGCTAGACAAGTAGTGCTCAGAGGTCTGAAGGTGTGGATGAGACTATGTCAGGAGGAGAGATTTAGTTTGTTTGATATCAGGGAATATTTTGGGAGGAGAGATGGGATGCACCTGAGCTGAAATGGAACTAGGCTGCAGGTGCATAACATTACAAATGTAGCAGAGCAGCTTTTATACTGATTCCAGACAGCATCTGATTTGGAAGGCTGTAGATATTTCAGGGAATACTATAAGAAATAGGACCATTATTGGAAGTGAGTTAATGGATGGTCATGTCAGTTGAGAAATTAAAAAAAAATGAAAAGGATATGAAAAAGGCTCATGCCAACATTTGGAAAATGGCATGTGTATGTCAGAAGTCTTGAGCCAAAACCACAGATATAGTAGAGATGGAATGGAGAGAACCAATGGAATATAGCCATTTTTAGGTACAAACCTGATATAAAGGGCAGAGCAGGATGTATTGGGAAAAGAGTTTCTCTTTATATATAGTCAGGCTTTAACTCTAACATACTAGAAAATATTGGACAAGATATCTTCATAGAATCATTAAAGTGCCAGTATCTATCCAGAAATGTGAATTAGATCTAGGGATGTGCTATTGCCCAATCAGTCAAAATACTGAAGGAGATCTTGAGTTGCTGAAATAAATCACAGAGGCATGCTATGATAAGTTCTTGTAATAATGGGAGTCACTGATTACCCTCACATACTCAGGCATGACAAAGAAATCAAATTTTTAAATACCTAAATAATTATGTCATAGAACAGTGGATCTTAGAACCAACCATGTAACTGTCATAGAACCAATATAATTATTACATTTAGCATATATACAATGGGAAACTGCCAGCAGGGTCCAACACAGTCACATCTGAATATAAAAGAAAACTAGCAAAAAAAAAGGCCAAAATGAAAAATCAAGCCATAATGCCTAGAGGTTTCTTAATTCTTATTCACAATAATTGATATTCAGCTAAATGTATTTCACAATATAAGAAAGGGTCAACCAAAACCAGGAAGAGGCCAAAATGGCTTTCTAGTAGCATCCACGAAGTATAAAAGAAGGCTACCTTCAGAACAGGAAAGCCTATCCTAATGAGAAGGAAAAGGAGCACAAATTCTGACAGAAAACATACACTGTATGGTGATAACAAGGAATGCAGGACAAGAATTTGAGAAGCATGTGGCAAAGAGCATAAAGGAGGATAAGAACATCCTTAAACACATTCAAAGAAAAAAAAAAAAGGCTGGGGAAGTGATTGGGCCACTAAACAACAAAGGCATGAAAGGGACCCTCAAGGATAATACTGTTGCAAAAGATCTGAATGGTGTCAGAAGCAACTCCCAGTCAGGGAAAGTCACAATTGGCAGACTAAATTAATCTGTGCAAAGGCATTCCTGGACACAGCTGCCGCATGCTGTTCGAGTAGGAGCTGTGAAATCAGGAAGACTCACATATTGTGACCAGTTCCGTTGGGAAAGTGTAATCCTATTCCAAACTTAGAGCTGGAAAATCTCTGGCAGCAGAAGAACCATAAAGCCATGGTCAATCAGTCTTGTGGTTGAATGTATTTATTTATTTTAGAAATGTATAATGCCTCTCAACTCTACAATGAGTATGAACAGTGTAAAATAAAAACAATAATTCAATACAATTAAACACCACCTAAATGCCAGAAGATAAACAACCATTAAAAGACACATAGGATCACTGTAATCCAAGGTCCGGGAAAAAGCCAGGTTTTCAGAGCTCTTTTGAACATGGCCAGGATAGGGGCCAGATGTATTTCAGGGGATGGTGTTCCAGAGGGTAGGTGCTGTGACAGCTCTTAGATCCTACTGGATGGCACTGCTTAACTGGTGGGACCTGCAGCATGCCAACTCTGCCCAACTGTACAGACCAGATGGACAGATCAAGCACTTCCCAAATAACAGGATAAGACGATACCTCAGTAAACGTGATCAGACTGCCCAGTCCAAATCTAACTCACAGTCCATTACTCGCCTAGTATGTTCCAATAGGTCCAACCTCTCTCTGGGTGTGGGTGAGTAAGACAGCACCAACAAGCCAAAAACAATCAGAAAGTGATCTGACCATGACAAAGGACTGATAGTAATATCCTCAACCTTCAGATCACGTCATGACTACCTTGAGGTAAAAACCAGATCTAACATGTAACTGCCACTGTGCATTGGACCCTTTAATGATCTGGATCAGGTTCATGTTTGCCACAGTGGCCATGAACTACATGTGGGCAAGTCAAGTCTCCAAAGGCTATCACCTTTGGAACTTCAGTGTTAATTAGATAAGGCTATGCAGCAGTAACAAACTCACTGTTCCCTAAAGCCCAACTTCAATCACTCTCTCTCCACCATCACTTTTACCCTCTCACACCTGCCCATTCCCTCTCTCAGGTCCTGGACACCATTTAACATAACCATCTATATGACAGTCAATCAAACATCCTCAACTTAATTGCCAGTTAATCTCCCCAAGCTGCTTCAGCCTTGCTGCACTCAACAGCTGAAGGGAAGTTGCATAGCAAAACTAGGACCAGAGGCTATCCAATGAAGCTCACTGGAAGGATAAGCAAACAAGTAAAAGAAAGCACTTCTTCACATAGTTTATAATCTACTTATATAATTCATTACACATGACATGATGATGGTCATTGGAAGATTTTAAACGGAGACTGGATAAATTCATAGAGGACATGCCTATCAAGAATTAATGGTCTTGAAGACTCAGGGTTACTTCCAGGTTTGGGACAACATCCCCACGTATGAGATACAAGGGAATCATGGTAGGAAGGGGGTAAGTCTCCATCTTCTACTTGTGAGAACAACAGGGACATCTGGGTTGCTACTGAGAATGAAAATGTTGGACTAAAATAGGCCTTAGATTGATCTGCATAATACTTGAGCTTTTAATGAACACTACAGATGCTAAAAAGCCCTTTGCTTCAGTTCTATGAGAAAGGGAGGTTGTGAATTGCTGAGTGAAATGATCAGCATCATCCTCAAAGACATTAGCTCCTCATATATCCTTTCTGACTAGCAGAAATCAATCTAGGCTATGCAGTCTGTACGTAAGTTGTGGGTATGTCTCCACAGTTATAGCAGAGATGAACTACAGTCAAGAGCTGGCCACTAACAAGGCCTAATCAGATCCCTACAAAGAAAACACCTGGGTATTCAATAGATAAGACATGGACAATCCATTACAAACCCTTTATACAGCAATAAAAGAAAGAATCATACTGAGCTAATTCTCCAGGGAGTTTAATTTTATTACTTTCAACAAGTAGATACTTCAGCAAAAAATAAAGCAACAATAAAACAAATGTTAAAAAAATACATAGTGTAATTATCTCAACTTCAAATTACATGAAGTGCCATCAATATAATTCTTCTCTTGGACAAAGCATTCAATTAATATGGACATGAAAATCAACTTTGCAAGCTTAGCTCATAGATGACTTTGCACAGCTTTCTAAATGCATCCAAAGTCACTGAAGTACACAAATAACCCTACTTCCTTTCCTTACTATGGCAAATAATTATTACCTTCTACAATTCCAGTGAACAAGATTATTGGAAAAGGAATTCTTATCTTTCTCTCATTAAGTAAAAATAGCAACACATACATCATTTATAATACTCATTAAACTAATTTAAAAACAAAATACAATAACTATATCAAATACATACTGCATTAAATCAAATATATTTATACAAATGTATTAAAGTAATATAGCTTCTTATACCTTATTTATAATTAAAAATTGTAGTTAAGTACCTGTCTGCAGTTTTAAGTGATTTATAGCGTTTGTAATTTCTTTCACTGCTATGAGACTTCTTTCTGTGCTTTTGGCTATCTGTAATCTTTTCTTCTTCTTGATCATCCTCTTCAGAGTAATACGTTCGTTTTGACTGCTTCATCTTTTAAAGAAAATATATCAAGATAAAAGTATTACATTTTAGTTTAATAAAAAATTTAAAATAACAAATTAAAAGCAGAACCTTAAATGTTAACTCAAAAGGGAGTCCTACTGTTTCAATAGGAGTTGGTTTTACTTGAATAGGACAAATGTAGGTAAGGCTATATAGGTAGTCCTTGCTTAATTACCTTTTAACAAAGGTTCAAAGTTATGATGGCCTCAGAAAAGGTGCTTTACAGCCCATAAAGCACTTCCAGCTGTTGTAAAACGTTGTGCCGCTCCCCCCCCCATGGTCATAAAGAAGGGATTTCAAGAGTTAGCTGTTTGCTTTTCTACACATTGAAAACAACAAGATCACAAAGGCAGTGGGAAAGAGTACAGTAAGCTATTTACATAATGTGCCTGTGGCTCCCAGCCCTGGGCCACTGGTGCAATCACACTGCTTTCAATATGTACAAGAGAGTAAGCAGGCATTTGAGGATTCCAAAGGGTGGGGGAGTGGTTAGGAGGCAAACAAAAGCTGAAGGGGGAAGGGCCAGGAAAGGAGAGATTGGAGAGGAAGGGACTGCAAAAGAGTAATGCGCCTGCGGCTCCCAGCGCAATTCCATTGCTTTCTATGTGTAGAAGAGTAAACAGCTTACTATCTTGCAATCCTTTCCTCTCCAAACCCTGCTCTACAAGGGGAAAAACAATAAAAAAAAAAAACGCAGGTCAGGCACAGGACGTGTACTGTCTGTCATGGCGATTATGTGACTGAGAGATACTGCGAAGGTAATAAATGGTCGTAGACTGGCGTGAAGTTATTTTTTCAGCACTGCCATAACTGTGAACAGCTGCTGAATGAATGGTTGGTAAGCAAAGACTACCTGTACTGTTTATTTACAGACTTATTTAAATGCTACTTTTTAAAGGCTTAATCACTGCAAGCCAGTTTAAATAATATAATTATAGATTAAAATCAACATCAGATTGTAACAAAAAATAATTCACAATCCTAGGTCTCTTAAAAATAAAAGATTGTTAAATTTTAAAAAATTCTCCAGTCTAAACACGCAAGAGAAAGTGGCCCAGCATAAATACCCATAGAATTGAGGCCCTATGCAAAACCCCCAAATTTGGAAGCCATCACTAAAAAGGCCCTATCAATTGGGATTATGAACATAATTTCTGTGGAAGATCTTATTTCCTAGGCAGATTTGTATGGGTTCAGATAATCTTTCAAACAGATCCTAAACAGTTTAATTAAATTACTTTACAGGTGGAAATCAGCACTTTTAACACTATACTCTATATTCAAATTGTCTGGCTCACCTTAAGAACCAGGATGATCAACTTCACGTGTTGAAGTTTCGAGACTGACTTAAAAGACAGTTGCATGTCCATTGCCAAACATGATGTTGATTGAAAATACATACAGTATGTGTGAAATGATTATAAAACAACTACTCTCTTACTACAAATAAAATGCAATATTAAAATTTATTCCAGATAAAACCCCTAAAGCTAAATTTGCTCTAAAAAGGGGTGTGGCAGTTCAGTAGGCCAGGGGTTCTTAAATTCTGAGTAACGAATGTGCACTGGCAAAACAAGTAACACTATGGCTCAGTCAGTTCTATAAGCATCTCTGGGGATGCTTATAATCAACCCCTCAGTTTAGCTTTGTTTTTTTCAATGCAGCTAAAGTCCAAGTTTGCTCTCAGAAATAAACAATTTTGGAGGCTGACTGCATTCTTGCTGTCTCTTAAATAAAAATAACCTTCAGAATTATCTGACTATTACAATTTAACTCTATAGTTTACCATCAGTATTTAGATCTCTAAAGAATTCTACATATCTATCATCTGATGAACAGGCAGGTTAACACTTCCAAAATGTTCTGGACAGCGTGCCTATGATTAGTGAGGTATGTACATATCTAGTAGATATGAAAGATGCTGACAGCATTCATACATTGTGTTAAGCTATGGTTCATGAATAAACCATTGTGGCTGTGTTTACAGCACACGCTAAATCAAAAGGAAACATAGCTCATTATGGTTTGTTGCAATGTGTAAACTCACTGAAGATCAATGTTGTTTGCTCCTACTGTATGTCACAACTACCTTTTGTTCAAGAGCTTGTCCCAGTTTACACTGGGAAAAAGAGGTGCAATAACAATTATAAATTGAAGGCATCCCTGACAATACAGTACAGCAAACAATAGCATAAGATAGTGGCTCCTCAGTATTAAGTGAAACGATGCTCCTTTTCGAACTGACTTTCAATTACCATCTTTCTTGTGGATCTGTTTTAGAGGCAATTAGTGAATTCCTAAAACAAAAAGGGGTGAATCTATCTCAGTACTATTGGATACTACATTCACTCGGAATCTTAACATATCAAGGCTGGCTGTGATTATTCAGTGCTGAAAGATATTTTTGCAACAGTCAGAAATTCGACTATGTCGCCTCCAGACCTAACCCAGAGGTGCAGTCCTCCAGGTAGGATTGGAAAAACGGGTGTCTACTCGTTGGATCGCAGCTGACGTGCAAGTGGATCATCCTGAAATATATGGTCTAACAAGCCAAATCAATTTAAATCACGTCGTTTGCTTTCTATACTTTTAACAGCTAGCCTAAAACTGCAATAATTGTCCTCAAGAAATGTATCGGGTTGGAGGGGAAAAAACCCTCTTTCGCTATTGTGCAAGTACCGCGGGGGAGAGAAGAAAATCCAAAATTACAGCAACTTTATTTGCCCTCCTCCTCATTACCCGAAACGGAGCTCCAGCGGCTCCATCCCAACCCAGGAGATCGCCACAAAGACGCTCCGCTTCACACCTACCTTTTTCCTCTCGACAAGAGTTGACCTGATGAGGGAAAAAGGAGCGTTACAAATTTGTCCGTCACTTCCTGGCCATGAGCAGCCCAGACGACCACCGTCCTCGCCGTTAGCAAGCAGGCAAACAAACAAAATGGCGGCTTCCTTTCTTCCTCCCCTCCCACCTCCGGAATTACGTCCCACATCCGAGGGCGGGAAGAGGGATGCCGCTTCACCGCGGGGATTTCTCTCTAAAACGGCCGCCGCGTCCACGTTCCGCGTAACTTTAAGCCTGGTCGCGAAGGCTGTTGCTGCCCCAACGTTTAGCGCAGAACTCCGGAATCTGGACTACGCCGGTGATGCGAGCAGCGCTTTTGTCCCCACGCCCTGAAAGAAAGAGAGGGAGGGAAGGAGGGAGGGAGGGAAATAAGCACGGGCCGGGGAGAAAAATCTATCTGCACGGTCGCTAAGAGTGGATGGCCCAGGAAATAGGAGGTTGGGCTTTTCTAAGTCTATTTCTCTGAGACTTTGAGTGGGTTAGATGAGTGCGTCTGCAGGAAAGAAGGAAGAGGACGATCGGCCTTCCCCGCGGAAGCGAACGCGGGATGCAACGGGGAAAGGGGTCGGAAGCAGTCACGTAGCTTTCCACACAGCTGCGCGTCGAGCCTGTCACGTTAAGGACGGGGCTCCAAAGTACCCACTGCGGGTCAATCGTGGCCCGGTGGCCTTTGGACACCCCCCACCGCCATCGGCCTCGTGGCGGTACTGGAGTCTGCCAACCATTTTAGAATCTGGGGGTGTAACTCTCGTTCCGCACGACCGAGGATCCTGGATCATAAAATGTATGAGGATGGGTTTTTACTTTGTTATTGCTTGTTAAGTTTTCAACTAGACTACGTTAGATAGATTTATCAATTAGGACACCCTGAAATTCGGACTTAGTTGTACGGTGCATCATAGCTCTCACTTTTGCTTCAGAAGACCGCCGCCTTTTCTCAGAGCAAAGCATAAAAAAAACAACGAGGCTAAGATATAAGTTTCTGCGTTAAGAGAAAGGAAGGTCTCGCGCCTTTCCCTCCTGAATCCACGTCGTCAGATTTCACCGTACTGTAAAGACTGAGGCTCCGCCCACAGATCGGCCGTAAGGTGAAAGCGTCGGAAGGACGTGTGTGGGGGGCTTGTTTGGAGAGATTATGACGTCAGAAGCAGCGATTGGTTAATTTTTGTGGCTCCCCACAACTTGATCGCCACGGCGCGAGGTTGATGCCTTCGTATGTTCAGTGCACGAGGAGAGGTGAGCAGCCTTTCTCTGCTGGTTGTAGCGGTGCAAGAAATTACACGTGGTTGCTTCCAGATGAGCTGGAACCCTGAGAGTGCGGGAAGGGTTGTAGCTCGCATGGAAGGAGGCTCCGAGGCTCTCCGAAGCACATATTCGCGCTGGAAATATGGAGGCTGCTTTACGACACCAGGGTAAATGGGAAAGGGGCTGCTTAAAACTCGTCGCAAGGTGGATTGAAAACGCGGAGGAGTAGCATGCCGTAATGTTCTTCCTGTTATAGGAACTGTAGTGCTTTAGTTAAAAGTATAAATTTACAGAAAATATTAGGGGGAAAGAAAGGAGAGCACTGTAAAAGCAGATTGTCATTACATTCATTTATATATGTGTATGTATGTATATGTGTGTGTATGTGGAGTTTCTGTTTAATCTCCAAAATTTTGTTATTTTTTCCAGTTGTATCGAGAAAAATAAAACTGGACCAGGAAAATAAAAGGATGTTTTCTTCTGTATTTCCCCAATTTTTGTTTTTGGTTTTTCCAACCCTTCACATCTCTAGGCAGGAGGTAGATCTACTGAAGGAGGTGGGACCTAAGGAACCATAATGGTGCCTAAGTCCGTCTCTCCAGTTATCACAATGGAGCCAGGTGGGGTTACTGCAGGCCTTGATGCTGCCCAGTTTCATTCTAATCAAGATAATGCTCATGATCTGCTGCATCATGAGTAACCTGTCTTACATAGACATGGGAGGAAGTGAGGAAGGTCTGTTTCGGGCAACTTCTGCCAACTGTTATTCTGTGCAGGAATGGCAGAGACCTATTGGTTGATGAAGGTGTGTAATAGTACATAAGGATGTCACCTTTCTGTCATGCCCCCTTTTCAAAGCTGTACCAGTTTTGAGAGCTCATGCTCCATTCTGAATGCTCAGATGAAGGTGGATTTGGCTTGTGTGCCAGCCACCCCATTGCCAAGCAGAATCTCTGATTGATGTAATGAGTGATCTTGGAAGTGATGCTGGAGATTTTCTGGGTTTTGGTCTTGAGAGACATTAAAATTCATGCTGAAGCCATGTAAAGGGTATGGTTCATACTTCAGTAACTTCATACAGATTGTTTCAGAATTTACTCATGGAACCAGTTATATCTTTAATCTGTTCTTTTGTCCTGGAGGGAAGTGATCCATAGATGGAGGCCTCAGAAGTGACATCCTTGCCATGGAAGGACTTTTAACTGGTGAAAATTGGATTGTTGCAACTTATTTTCTTCTGCAGGAGCAAAAGCCAGATTAGACTGGTCCATGCTCTAAGACCATGCTGAATTCCGGGGATATTTGGTATTTCATATCTCAACTATGTCAGCAATCAGCCAGGTTTGAGAAAACATCCCAAAGTTTCTCAGACACTTGATACAGGGACTTTCAAGTGCTCCATCCCATCTTTTAAAAAATAAATTTATTGCTTATATATATAAGGAGGATAAGAAACAGCGTTAACCAAATACTAAACTAAAATATAAAAATTACAAACAAAATGGACACCCTTCCAAAAGAGAAGAAAACAAAAATAATTTTAAAAATACCTGTTAGAATTTATATATACAAAAATATATATAAAACAAAAAGCCTGGTTCTTGTACAACAAATAAAATGACCACACTGAATAATTATATTGATTATACTGTTTTTTACCCGTCTGGCTTTAGATAGATTTGATACAGATTTATCTAAAGCCAGTTATATGGTGAAAGCATTAGTTCTGCTCCTGTTTCCCCATGAACGTCAAGAAACTGATACTGGGGGATTTCTGCCCATATCTCTGGGAAACATTCTAGGCTATTGGAGCTGGAGGGACCTTGCAAGATTCTCTTCCGTTTCCCATATTATTTAATATCTATATGAAGCTGCTGGTCAGGATCATTTGCAGGTTTGGAGCTGATTGTCATCACCCTGCTGATGGCACTCAGCTGTATTGGATGTGGGAGAACAAACTGAAGCTAAACTTTGACAGATGTACTTGATTCCAGAGGCTGGACGTCAGGATTTCCAACACAGTTTGGTTGCAAGGATCTTAAGGATCAGGCTGGCATCTTTGGAATCTTCCTAGATCCCAGCATTGACACTGGACAGCCATACAACATTTGTGGCAAACAGTGCCTTCTATTCAATTTTGGTTGATAAACCAGATGCATTCTTAGGTGGAGGAGATAACCCTGGCTTTGGTTACTCGCATATTGGTTGTCTCAAAGCTAGATTATTTTAACGTGTTCATAGTGGGGCAGCCCTTGAAGTCAGTCCAGAAATTGTAGGTGGCCCTGAATGTGGCAGCACAAGTCATAAATGATGTCTCTTTAAGTCCTTCGTTATTCCTTTATTGAAATAGTTTCACTGAGTATCTTCCGAATCCAATCCACTGTAGCCATGAGGGTACACCAAGCCTTAAACAGCTTAAACCCAATCTATGTATACGGCTGCTTCCTACCTTACAGACCATTTTGCTGTCATCAGAGAAGTATACAGATGCATTTGGCACTGATGATTAATTTTGCTTTCTCTGAAGGGAGACCATGTTAGACAACAATTACCATTGGAACTGAAGCAAGCCTTCTCATTAAGTTTAGGAGAGAGCTAAAACATGGTTATTTATCCTTTGGATATTCCTGTGTTTTAATGTTGTTTTCAGTATTTTATTTTTGTTGTTTTTAGTAATAATTTTGAATTTTGGGTGAGGGGGTGGTTTTATAAGCCATGCACACGTGTCAGTAAGTGCTCAACATGTACAACACATGTAACCCTGAAAGATCCTGTTCTGGGATTCTCCTCCTGTCCTGCTTGGAATAGTGATCTAGCCCTGGATGTGCCCACATCTGGATCCCTGCAAGACCATATCGGAGCCTTGCCAAACTGGCTTCAACTATGCATGGACAAACACTGGTCCAGACAGGGTGGGAATAAGTTCTAGCAATGATTCCACCCTTGTTTGAGATGGTGGCCCAACATAGGTACCTGATAATGTATATATGGAATAGATTACTTGCAGACAATAGAAAGCCTCAAGACCTTTTTTTTTAAGGCTTTCAGAAACCACATGACTAAATTTAGGTCATAGAATTCCAAGTAATGTAAGCACATTTTTCTGCCATAATCCATACATTGATTGAATATAAACACTTGCTTAGACTTTACACCCTTCTCTTCTGCCCCCCAAATCTGCCCTAGTCCTTTAAACAAAGTGCATGGAAATCCAAGCCCATTTACTTTGGGTGGTATATATCACTGTATTTACTGTCCCCTGAAATTAAGTATGTTCTCCCTACATCAAAACCTGACCTGCTCCTGGTTAAGGCCAAGTGACCAGAGAAGGAAAAATATGTTCCACTGTCATATACGATTTCATGACACTGAGTCTTTCATTATACAGTAAATCAAACTATTTTATACATTGTAATGAAACGGTTCATCTTAATGTTTCTGGTTTAATTTCCACACTCCACTCTTCAGTAGTCCCTAAGTTTTATTTTCCATTCACGTGACTACAAATTGGGGTTTGTTTATCGTCTTCACATACTCCTCTGGACTTGAGGTTGAAACTAGTTCAACAAAATATTTTATTCTGAGTTTATTGGACAGCATAAGAAAGGATGCATCAGAAAGGATGGACTGCAGATTTTTTTTGCCGGCAATGTAAGAAAATGTGAAGGTATGTTATCCCTTATGATTTGGTCTTGTCTGTTATTGGTTCCTTTTTGGAATAATATATGTTACAATATTATTCCAAAAAAGGAACCAATAACAGACAGTAGATTCATGGATAAATGTTTTCATGTTAAAGACATGAATGAATTATATTCCAAAATGGTGGAATTTGACAGTTTTTGAAGAACTTTGGTTATACTAGGCATGGGGAATAGCCAAGAGAATTATACCGAGACTGGAACAACCGATATCTGTTTCTCTAGATATCAAAGACTGGACTGAAGAAATGTGTAATTTATCAATATTTGAAAAGGCTGTTTTTTCTGCCAATCAAAAAATGATACAGTGTACTTCCCTTGGCATAGACTTCATAGTATTTTACAAGACCAGACATTTTTATGGATAATTTCATATTTTTTAATTAAATATATGTTATACTTAGGTGACAAATTTAATATGTTAATTCTTGCAGGAATTGTTTTTTGTTTTATTTTGTTCTTTTGCTCTTTTTGTCTGTGTTCATAATCAAATTTAATAATTAGATTATCAGTTGGATGTTATCATTTTTAATTTTTTTCTTAAATGGTTTTTGTTCTGTTTTCTCTATATTTCCTTAACAATTGCAATAAAATATTAGTTTAAAAAACATGATATACTCCTAATTATATCATGGTTAGTTGTATGTTAAAATGATAAAATGATGGAAATGTTACAACAGTTTAAATGTATATATATATATTTTTGATCAGCAGGTGGCAATAGTGGTATTGACATTCTGTAAGGCTTTGAATAAAGTTAACCATTTTGAAAGACTTATTTAAGCTGGTTGTGATAAAGCAATGCATTTCAATTATAAAAATGTATCTCCTGCACTAATATTATTTTTTTAAAGGATTATTTCCTTGGGAAATAAAACGGAGAGCTTGTGTATTTCTTTTCAGATAGGAAACAATAGAACAGGCTGTCTCAGGAGGTGGTGGACTTTCTTTCACTAGAAATAAAGGAACCTGGATGGCCATTTGTCAGGTCTGTTGTACTTATGGATTCCTGCATAGGACAGGTTGGTTTAGATTGTCTCCAAGGCCCCTTCCAACCCTTATCGTCCATGATTGTGTGGGCATTATAGTTATAGGATCCCAATATTACATCTTCACTGACTCTCAGTTTGTTTTTGCATCAGGTCAAAATGCAACCACATAATCTTAAAGGGTTTGATTTGAAGTAGCATTTCTTCCCATATACTGCTATTCAAGCTGTAAGATTGCTAGTAGAGGCCTTGCTCCAAATGTCCTCACAAGCAGGAATACAGCAGATGTCCCCTCCAGAACTTCCCTTTTCAATAGTAGCTCCTCAGCTTTGGAATCATCTGCCCACTAAAAGTCTTTGTTACCTTTGGAGTACAAAGATCTCAGAGCAATGGTCACTGGCTTCAAAATGGCAGGCATGACTGATAATAAAAGTTCTGCCCTTTTAACGTGTGTCACAAGCATTGCATACATGTGCAGGTAGTCCTCGTTTAACAACACTAATTGGGACTGGAAACTCCATCGTTAAGCAATGTGGTCATAAGTTGAAAAACCATGTGACTGCACCGCTTAACGACGGCAGTTCTGGCAGTTCCAGTTGCCATCATTAAACAAGGACCATGTGGGTCGTTAAGCGAGAACCTCACACAACCACGGCTTCAGACTTCCTGCCAGCTTCCCCATTGATTTTGCTTGTGGAAAGGTTGCTGGCAGAGAAGGTTGCAAATCGCGATCATGTGACTGCGGTATGCTGCGACAGCCATAAGTGCGAGGTCCAGTCGTAGCTATCACTCATTCAGTGCCATCATAGCTTCAGTCGCTGAACAAGTCGTTAAACAAGGACCATCTGTAAAGAGGGATGGGACTTCAATTCCCTGGTTGTGCCCACCATTTGTAAGTAAGTGACTGTCACTGCGGGACAACCCATTCTGCTGCTAAGTTCAGGTTTCATGTTGCTGCAATTTTTGTTTGCTTCTGCTGCTTTTTAACTGTTTTTTGTTTATTTGTGTTTTCCTTGTAGGTTGTGTGAGAGGGTTTAGCTACAGCATATCTTAGGTATAACCCAAGCTTCTAGTATACATATAGTGACCATACATCCTTTATTATAAAGGATAGTTCTTTATTTCAGAAAGCTATCCTTTAGATTTATTTTTCAAAAACTCACTTTTGTCCTTTATTTTGGTCATTTAACTTTTACTGTACAAGTAGTACCAGTTAATGTACAGTCTTTCACATTCATGTGAAAAATATGGAAATTGTCTTTTTAAAATAAATTTACATATACTGTTTGGTTTTAGATAATTTTATTAGAATATGTGTTTTTGTAAAGTTTTTCTTGGTTTTGCCCTTGAATTTTCCTTTGTAAGGCAAAGTTAAAAACATATTTATTTTTTTTTTATCCTTATGAACCTTTTTTAAACTTGCCCCTTTTTCAGGTTTGTCCTTTATTTTTTTCCAAGAAAATATGGTCACCATAACTATACAATATATCTAAAACCTGTCACACAATGAATATATACATATTAAAAACATTCCAAATCTGGGCTAACCCCATATCAATATTTTTAATTTTACACTCACATTACAAAATTTAGAAACCATAAACAGTTCAGGCACACTGTTAAAATACAGTATAAATTAAATCTGTTATACAAATTCTGTACATAGGTAAATTAGCTTCTATGACTGAAGGGTTGGATAACATGAAACATGAATAATGGGATTTTTCATCACTAACAACTACCTTTACTTATGACATTGTTCTGAAATATTAATGAAAGGCATGGCAAACATATCACCATAATCATTTTATAAAGAAAGTACCATCACAAAACCATAACGCTCTTTATTTTAAAGGAACCTTACCATTTGACTGCCAGAGAGACCAAATAAGAGTAAGAATTTGAGATCAGCAATAGCAATTCTATGCTATCAGTGATACGTACATTCTAGTTTGACTTGAAATATAACTCACAATAGGAAGAGAGCTGCCTTCACAAGTCCCAAGGCCTGGTTGGGATGGGGGAATGCTGCACGTTATCTGGACTTATGCAGCTTGGAAACAGGTTGTATTTTGAATATATATAATACTGCTTGGTGTAGTGTCATCTTGTTTTTTAAAAGTCTTTGTGACACAATTTCCATTTGCAGGCCACATTTTATATATATATTTGATCCCTAGTTCCATTGATTAATAAATAACGGTGCTTACATGTGTTCAAGAGGTCTTTGGTTTATGTTTTAATAGCAGTTTCTTGTAGTGTGCATGTCTCTGCTTTGGAAACGTTCCTGAACAGTTTACTCTTTTAAAAACATTTTTAACAATCCACACACATAAAAAAAATAGCATTGTTAAGCATCTTAGTAGCTTTTTAAATTTTTGCCAAAATAATACACCACTTGAAACGTTTAGCCAGTATTGCTGAAGTCTAGTATAAATAATTATTTGCCTTCTGCTTTTGTCTACCGCTAGTATTTTCAGCACCAACTTCATCTCATATTAGGGAACGCTTTATGTATTGCTTTCAGGTGTCATATTCATAATAGAAACCCAATGCGTGCATAATGTCACCAGGAATCTAGGCTGACTCAAAGTAAATTTTACCGTTTAAGATAATGCAGTTTTTCCTTCATATATGACACATATATGGGCATACTCATTTTGCTTATTGAGTTGTGGATGATTGGAGTAAAAGCTCTACGCTTTAGTTACATTTTGCCAGCATGCCAACTTCCTCTAGTAGCTGCAGAGTTTTCTAGATCAAACATACAGTATCTTTGGAAATTTCTGGAATTCTAAGTTGAGTATTAGTATATGAAGTTTGTATCTTTTAAATAAATTCCTAGTAACCATGAGCTTAAGATGAATGATTCTCTTGGAAAGTTGATGATCTTTAAAACTATTTCTCTAAATTATGGAATCACAGATTTTGAAGGAGAAACAACACTAGCATACATCCAGTAACCATCTCATCATTATCTCTACATTAAATGTGGTAATGATCTATTCATAATTTCAAACCATAATTTGGTATTACAGAACTGAACTCTAGATTTCTGCCCCTTCTTTACTCGTACACAGAATAATAGTTCATTCTTTAATAACCCAGTGGGTTTCTCTGATGTCTAAGGTAGCCAACTGTTTCTCGCTTGCCACAAGTACTAAATTATAAATCTTGGCTTTGATCCTGATATACAGAGTTAATTGGGAGAGCAACTGAAAACCAAACCTGCAGGTTCAAATATAAAATACTATGGCTTTTCAGAAAACAATATTCAGTTGTGCCATCAGCTAAATACTACACGAGGGAAGATGCAGGAATGAGCATGTTACCGCTGTCCTCCGCTAGTTGTTCTTGCACAGAAAGGATTATTATCTACAGAAGAACCCTGGGATTCTAAACACGTGGTGAGAATCCTGCAGAGATTGGGGAGTTTTGCTCTGCAGATCATTATGTACCACATATAGAAAGCTTATGAGGATGGCAAGGGAGGGAGGCAGCCTGGCAGAGCTATCTCATTCATCCCTACGCCTCTTCCTAGATAGAATTTTCATGCAAGGCGAATTGAATGGCTAAATAAGTAACTTTTTTAGGCAGGGTCGGAGACAAGAAGAATGCCGGGTATATTTCCATAGCACCAATAATCGTTTGCACACATAATACTCTATAAGGTTATCTTAGGTGGGCTTCCATGGATTTTTTATTAAATGAAAACTGGCATCACATCAGTTTTAAATCTAAAAATAATCAGGTGTTATATATATATATGATTTATTACTGGCTGCTGCTAGTTATTAAAATAAGCTAGTATAATTATAGTTAGGTCCATGAAAGCTTTGCTTTGATTGTGCAGTTCATCCCTCATCTGTGCATTTCAGGAGACTGTTCCCATTCCAGTGGCAGTTCATGAAAACTATTGTCATAATTGATTCTTACTATACTTTAAGTGACAGCAGCACTGATCCTAATGTATTTGTTACTTGGATTTCTGATCATCTCATTCGGAAGCATTTTAAATGGAATTGAAGTAATTATGTTAATCTCAAGGGGGGTTTTTTGTTCCTGTTTTGTAGTGATGTGAATATGATTCCAGAACTACAGCTGAAAGAAATGCTGTCTTTTTCTATTAAATGAATACCAAATTGCACTTTCAATCTTGGGCAGGCTAAGTTTAAAAATGCATTCAGTATGTTCGTAATTCAGTATAGAATGACTGCCTTACTCATTGTATAAGGTCAGACCAGTGGCTTAGTTTCTGCAGAAGACTGAGGATTCTTTCATAAGCATAGCACTTTTCAGTATGCAGAGATGAACCTGTTCATAATAGTTTCTGATGAAATCTAGGTGAATTATTTGGAATACTTTCCTCCTTCCTGAAAGTTAGTATGTGCTATTCACTGAAAAAATTATGTTAATGCTTTCTGAAAGGATGTGTATAATATATTCATATTACATGTCTGAAGTATAGATTTACTTTGTTTCTCACACATAGCCAAAGCAGTGTTGCAAATACAAATAATGGAATTAAATATTTACAACCGATACTAGCTGCTATGAGGGGTCAATCTCAATATTTTAATATACGCATTTTGTTATTCTCTTATTTTAAGTAGAAATACATTTGTTCACCATGATCTCCAAAAGTCAAATATGCCCATTTTTAAAATCTGGCTACAATTACAGAGTTACTTTCAGATGGCTATGTATGTTACAAAGGAGAATTAGTACAATCCTTGGATTTATTTAGTAGCATAGAAAGAGCTGTGCTCTGTTCAGTAAAAGAAAACATGGCGATATATCAGTATTTTAAGTAAATATTGATCTATTAAGTGTAAGTCACCTTTTAGCAGGGTATTATTAATGGGATAATCCCATTAGTATCAACCGTGGGATACTTAGTTCAATCCCTTTTTGAATGCAAGAAATCCTGCATGAGAATATCTTTCAAATGGGCTACTGGTCTTAGTTCAAAGATAGCCAGAAGACCGCTCCACCCCCTGCTTTTTTTAATCATTTGTTTTTAAGATTTATATCATTTTTAGGTTTAATTAGAGATTTTGCACTTCTAAGTTACAATTTGCTTTGCAAATTTTTTTCATGCAGTAAAGTGAATTATCATTAAACCATTATAAAATTGCTATTTCATCTTCTTCCTACTATTCAACCAACATTCATCTTCCCTAACTTAAGCCCATTAGATTAATCTTGTCTTCTGGAGCAGCAGAGAAGCAGCATTTGCTTGTTTTCTGCATCAGCCCTTCTGGTATTTGAAAAGTGCCCATCTCAGTATTTTCCAAGCTAAATATCCCGATTTCCTTTAACTTTTCTTCCTAGGCACGTTATTCTTAATCACTGTTGCCCTCTTCTTTAATTTTTTCCAATTTGTCTCATCTTTCTTAAAATATGGCATGCAGAACTGCATACAGTACCAGACAAATCTGATTAGTGTAGAATAAGGAAGGAGTATTTATTCCTGTGGCTAAACATTATGGTTCTATTAATGTTAATGGCACTAATTTGCAGCTGTATCACATTGCTGACTCTTCACTTTGTTATAATCCAGAACCCAAGAGACAGATCTCATGTACCATGTGCCAAACCAGGTGTTGTCCATCATATATCAGTGTTCTGAATGTGAGCACACCTGAAGGCAGACATTTGCATTGTGTTGTGCTGGAAATCATACTGTTTTACTCAGCTTTCCATTATATCAATGGCATTTTGAATGTGTTACTGTTATATGAAGTAACATTCTGGATCATCTGCAAATAAGAAGAATTTCCTACACCTAAGTGATGGATCAATGGTTGAAGTATACCACGTCCTAGTAGGGAGGCTTGTGGCACCTCACTCAAAACTTTCCTTGATTTAATGAAGAATTATTGATAAGAGCGCAATGATTTTACAACTGTGAATTCATCCATGAATGTCACGGCCAGCAAATTATGTCTACATAATTAGACATTTTGCTACGAAGTATGGAGAACTTTGTCAACTGCTTTGCTGGAACCAAGATACATTATTTCTTGCACCTTTTTCAATATATATTCAGACAGTAACCCAATCAAAAAGAAACACAATTATGGCAGGATTTATTTTTGTCATTCCATGTTCCCTTCTACTTACAGTGTTTTCAGACTTATTTCTAATCTGTTTTCCTTTCTTTTCTAATATCAAAGTCAGATCGATCAATTTGTAGCTTCTTGGATTTTCTTTTATTCCTGTTTGAAGTCTGAGACATTTGCCTGTCTATATTTTGTGGCATTCCCCCATTCTTCAAAATTTCCTGTAGAAAAGGTGCTCACAAGTAGAGTATAAAGAAATTTATGTTGCTTCCTATTCAGATGCTGAGATTGTTATTGAAGAAGTCTGAACAGATCCAGGTGATTCAAACATTGCAGGTCTCTTGTAAAAGCTACCAGAAATAGCTACTACATTGTGACGTACTCCGTGCAGAAACAGAGGAATTTGTAAAGAATTTGACACGTTTGGAATTGATCACACAAAGTAGCGTTATATGTCATCACTGATTTGGTTGCCTGAGGAAAGTAGAAGTCTATGTGCACATGCAAAAAATGTACAAAATTCTTTCATATCGGTCCTAGGCTACAAATACCTAACTCAGGTCTAGATGGGTAGTCAGATCAGCATATTTTTTAGTGAAAAATCATTTATTAGTAAGGTTGGCATGAAACATCTTTGTGCCAGCATTAGATGTCAGCACACAATGGAACAGTTGTGAGAGAACAGAAGTTTTCAAGAAAGCCCCTGCAGATAAATCAGTAAGCTGTATCCCAGAAGCTAAGAGAGCTTTACCCAAAGAAAAGGGCTCCTCCTCAGAACACTGAGGGAATGTCACAGAATTCCACTGTAGACATGTTCAGAAGCAAAAGCCTATCTAAAGATTCAAACATACCCAGTGCGTAATGACTGCTTTATTGTTCGTATAATGCCAGTTGAGACTTTGACCAGCATGATAAATTCTTGCATATGATGGAAGGCAAGAACTAGCTCTCTAAATTCCACCTATTGGTCACTATGCAAGTGTTTTACTCAGTTTATGCTTTTTTCACCAGGCTTTTTGGAACTGGATGAATCATGGAATGCATTTGACTGATGCATAAATATGAGTCTCATCTATCTTTATATGTGGCATCAGATATCTGTAATTCTCAAGCCAAGCCCTCAATGTGCTGGATATTACTTGCAATTATCAGAATCTGAACTGATGAGTCTTTCTGATATAATTTTTATTATAAAAATGCCCCAGTTATTAAAATGAAGATTTGCACATTTACCGCAGTTCTGCACAGTAAGCAATAAGCTATGGATTTGTTTTACTGTTACTTATAATGAATTTAAAAACACTATTTGAGTATTATTTATTTATAATTTGCAGCCATTGCTTGCCCTCCCATTAAGCATTATGGCAGACATGATTAATGTCTGATTGTTCCCCATTACTCAACTTTCACTGTAGCTCCCAAATCTGTAGCCCTAATGCATCTCAAAGTCATGAATTTGAGAAAGAATGTCATAGGTGGAAGGCAGTGACCATGACCTACAGAGAGAGAACCATAAAATAATGGACCCATCTTAGGAACATCATGTTGATAATTTCAGTGCAACAATTCATAAGACTGTAAGACACACTAGAAATAAGAGCCCTACTATCACATGATTATCTTTTCTAAAATATTTCTCTCCTCTGATAATAAAGAGAAAATAAGTAGGTGAAAGTAACTGTTGCAGTTAACAGATTTACTTTCTGTTAATGATGCAAGACTCCTTAAAGACTGTTCTCTCAACCATCAGTCAACAGAACTAGAAAATATGCTACATGCTTTATATCATATGGGTCACGCTGGAAGTCTTGGATTTCATCTGAACAGCTTAGGAATTAACCATGAAGAACAAAAATGATTCTGACTCCAAATTGAAGGAGACATAACAAATGTTCACAGCTCAAATCTTTCTGTATTAAAAAAAAGTACCATATGCATGGATTGTCCATTTTAATACGGTTTTCTATTAGTCTTTTATGTCCTGATGTTGGAATATTGTACACTGAGGCTGAAGACTGTGGAGGAAAAATAGTCCTTTCCTATGTAATAGCATAACGTAATTGGCAACATCTACTTTTCACAGTTCTCTGAGAGTTACTGTCAGATACACCCTGCTTCTGAGACACAAACCCTGTACTCTTCCAGTGGAGACTGTTTTGGATTGCAGCACCATAACTTTTCTTGCTTTTTCTTTTTCATTTAGAAAGACAAATTTAAATAGCAATAAGGACTTGGTTCTGAGGAAGCCAAGATCAAACCACTTACTGGCTTTTCACTATAGGGTTCCATATAGGTTGTAGCAACATAATTGTGTGTGCAGTAAAAAGACCACTCACTGAGTCTTTTTGATGAATCCAGTTAATCACATTAAAGAGTCCCCAGATGCACACAAAAATAAAGAATAAAATATTCTAAATCCCAAATAGGCATCTTTGGAATCCATAGTGCAAAGTAGTTTTGCTGATTTAGTTTGTCCTAGTATATTTATAGATTCTTGTCTTCAAGTCTTTCCTAAGATAGTTGATCTACAAAACAAAAACATGAAAGTAGTAAAAAGCGGGAAAACAAATACGGTATAAAGTTATTTAGAATTAGTTTGGCCGCACTTATCTAAGTGCTGGCTATGCCAGATTTATAAAAGCAAAACAGCAGTTCGTGGCAGGAATAATAGCAATTGGTGTATATTCTCATCATACTGGGTAATTACATTGCAAGGTCATGAAACTAAATATAGTTAGTCAACAAAATGTTATATATAAAAACTCATTTTTTATTACACAGTTTTCCCTGATTATGTTATCTTAATACATTATCAAATATTTTGAAGACAACAAGGCATGTATCTTTCACTATTCAGTTCAAGAGAGAAATTTTTGCTAAATAGATGGCAAAGGTTTTTCCTGGAACACCTACTGGGTTCATGAGGGTCCAGAGGCTATGACACTGCTTTGCAGCATGTCCAATTCCCATGCATCTATTAAGTAAAAGTCTCTAAAAAGCAAATATAACTCAGCAGGAGTAAGGATCTGGGCTTTGAAAATTCAGATGCTGCTTTTTTACTGAACCCCCCAGAGATCTGAACACCTTCTACCTTGACCTTGTTCAAGCAAGCTTTGAAAACCTGGCTCTTCCCCCAAGCCCTGAATTAGGGAATGTGACGGGCTCCTTCTGGGAATATGTGGGTTACAATTCTATTGCTGCTACTGGATGTCTATAGTTCTTTTGCTAGTTATATTATTTTAAACTGTATTTAATATAATGTGACACTCAGAGTAGTTAGGAAGTTAGATGGCCTTAGATATGCAATAAATAAATAAATAAATAAAATATCCATTGCTTTGTAAACACTCTGAAATTATCTCTCAGGTACCTTAGGTAGACATTTTGGTTGGACTAAATAATTCTACTTTATTCATATTTGCCCATCTTGTTTATTAGACTGTTTATTAGATTTATAACACACTTTTCCTTTAGAAGCTCAAAGAAGCATACACAAAGCACTGCTTCCTCCAATTTTTCCCCATGACAAAAACCTTGTGATGTGGGTTGCGCTGACAAAGGGTCATCTACTGAGTTTCCATGGTTGTGGGATGGACTTGAAGCTGAGTTTTCCTGGTCCTATTCCAACACCTTAATTAATTCACCACCCTGACTCTCAAGTTTCTGGCATGAGTTTCAGGGGTCAACTATATAATAGATTTTTTTATCCTCTGGCTTGTAATGGGAACCTAAAGAAGGTTCAGTGAGGAAACAGCATTCTCTAGCAGAAGGTAGTCAATTTGTGGTTCCAGCTACATAGGCCCTGAACTTTTTTTTTTTTTTGATATTATAGGAGCTCTTGCTAATTGGATCTCAGATTATTGTTCCAATGATTACTGAAAACTAGCTGCTCAAGTTCCTGCCATTTTGAAGTGGGAAATACATGAAATTCTAGGCTATAAAATAAGGATAAACAAAGAAAAAGAGTCTTCCCCCAGAAAAATGAAAACTCCCAGCCTGCCTCATCTATTTGCATAATTTATCCGTCCACTGAGACTCTTACCCATACTTTGTAGATATGTTTAGGTATGTGTCATGAACAGATAGCAATAAAACAAAGACTGGGATATCATGCAATCATTACATTTGCTTGTATGCAAAGATGCTTTAATTGCCTTTTATTTCTAGCCAAGTTTGTAATTACTCTGGATGAGAGAGAAGATAACATTTTCAACATGTTATCCATCTTTTCTACACCAATAAGAAATCTCAACTCAGATTAAAAGTGCAAATACCTCAAGTTTTTCCATCTCTCTTTTTCTGTTTGGTTTTCTGGACTTTCACTTTCATAGGAAGCCAAATACAAACCTAAAAAAATGAGATGGGGAGAGAAAGAAGACAAATTAGTTATTGAATTGCTATTAGTAGTTCAAAGGTTAACAGTCTCAGAAAACAAAAACAAGATGCTTGTTAAAAGTAAGGAAACAATCTGCTGCACAGCTAGGGCATTTCAAGAAGGCCAGACTTCTTGTTCACAAACTCTTCTGAATTCAATCATAGCCCACTTGATATTGTCTTGGGTCATTCTGACCATTTCGAATCATTCTGTAAATCAGAGAATGGGGCATCTTAGATACATAGAACCATCAGCCAATCAAGATGTCTTTTGGGGAATAGCCAAAAGAACTGCCAACCAACCAAGGCATAGTTACTGTAGATAGACAGACATTATTAAAGAGGTTTTCAACAGAATTAAAACAGTACAAATTTTGAGTTGAAAGTAAGAACAATAAAGAAAAGTAATAAGTGAAGAAGAAAGAAAAAGCAGAAAAGAAAAAGGGAAGAAAAGGTTACAAAGAAGTGGCTTCCAACCTTCTTAACAACGGTTATAAATGCGTTTATATTTTACCCTCTCTCTCTAAGGTTACATCATACTTTCCATAATCAACCCTTTCTAATCATCAAATCCAAATATCCAATCAAGGCTTAGTTACTATGCAGAAACAACTGCACTGGCATCTCCCCTTACATTAAAAAAGAACTAGTAAACTTATTGTTTCACAGCCTTTCACAACTTACATCCTGCATTTCACCTCCTTTTCAAGCCAGCATGCTGATGCGGTGCAGTGGCATATGGGAGCCAGGGGAGTCAGATATCCTAATACTTCCTAGTGCACACGAGGCAGCAAAACACTTCTGCTGCTGCCGTGATGCTCCCTAATAAAACATGGAGATTCCTTGTTCACAGGAAAAGCCAGCACTAACTCAGCAATATACCATAATCACACAGTGCTGTGGGAGAGGGGTTAATTGACATGCCCATCTGGAATCTGCACAGCATTCCACAAGGACGTGATGCATAGATACTTGTAATTACGGCTTAAAATGAATGGGTGTTCAGAGCCCCCACACCTTCAAATGATTTTAAACGGCTTCATACATCTAATAAAAATGAAGCTTCATCTGAACCCACTACACAACTACATTTATGAGCCACATTCAGGCACTGAAGTTTACATGATAAGGGCAGAAGAAAGATGCATTTGCTGGTCCCAATTCTTCTACTGTGCTCCTGCCATCCAATCTCTTTTCCTCCATGTGCTGGAAACCAGTATGAAGCTTCTTGTCCTTTGGTCTCTATACTGGAGGTAGCCTGCTAAAGCATGAGAGAGCCATCACAGGTGCCATCTGATGCCCAGATGACAGGGAAGTAATTAAGAAAGTGGGACCTGTTAGCATGTTCCCACTTTTGTCTAATGCAGTTCTATTCACATGAGATTTACAAGTGTCCTAGAAATGATTCTGACAACACTGCACTTTCCTCCTGCTTTTCTAAACAGAAGTCACAACACCTAGGAAAACAACATGGAAGTATGAAGTCCATATATGCCATGTAAGCCTTTCTGTCCCTCTGTTCTTTGTCCCTCAATCAGCCCCCAAACAGTTACCATACCTGTTGTGTCCATGCCTGCCCAAGAGTTCCCCCTCATCAGACTCAATGCACAAGATGATTGACCCATCTGCTGAAGTGCCCTTTTTCACTCCAGAATGCAAGTACTTTCAGAATGATCTGATCCTTCTTCCTTTTTGGCACCAATTGTAATTGCTTCATTTGTTCATTTAAAGTTTTGACAGTTTCTTATGGGTCTTGAAAACGATTTTCCTTGCTGTATTCTGAACTCACATATAACCAGTAATGTCCCAGCTGTTCCATACAGGTTTTGTGGATGGGTTTTAATGACTTTTGTTTAAAAGTCAAAAGTTCAGAAACACACCAAAAGTCTAAGCCTGTACGCATATGCAGGCAGAGTTAATTCATTCAGGCTCATCTCTGACATGAGGATAATGGGATATGATTGAATTAATTTCTTATGAAAGGACACAGGGTAACATTATCTATCAGGTGGATAGGAAGAGAAGTCAGACAAAAACTCTATAACAAATGGGCATGATTAATTGCATCCAACAACAATTTTACTCTTTTTCAAGCATAGCACAAAAAGTGAATCTTCCTTTGCTGGGAGCTGGCCTCTATTTTCTGTGTCTGAAGCCATCACGAACATTATTTGCAAAAGCATAGATCTGTTGACATGTTGTGGCAGACCCACACAGTAAGGCTGTCAAGGTCTATTCCTCTGTGGATAATGTACAATGATTGGCTATAGCCAGATGTCCTGCTGAAAAGTTACGGAAAGGATGAAGTCTCAGATAATCATCCTAATAGCTACTGATTGTAGACAATGTGGATTTGTACAAGGGCAAATTCTGAAATCCGTATTTTCGGTCAAACATATAGAATAATGTCAGTAGCAGATATGCTATTCATGAAATCAGGGTGTTCTTACCATCTTCAGTAAAGATAGGGGCAGTATGTAAATAGTGGATTATGTTATCATCCCGTTCAAATGGACATTCAACTTGTTTCCATGTTATGAATTCTCCCACTTGTTTAGCCAGTTCCAAGAATTTCTATATTAATTTTAAAAAGAAATATTTAGATAAAAGGAAATAATATTCCAGTAAAATTATGACTGTGGCTTCAGAATGCTCCAATATTAATCTGATAACATGCCTGAAAAAAATTGGAGTATGTGATTTTTTTTCCACTAGAGCTTTTCTATATTTCTGTAATATGGAAAGAAATACATTAATTTGCAGTTTTAATAAAATACTCTGATCTGGAATTCAACAGCTTATGTGCTTTACATAACTTTGCTCTGATACTATTTTTAGCAGTCTTCTAAAATTATGCATCTCACCAATTAAGACTAAGTACTTCTATAATATATTATTATATCCAAGTATTGACAGAATTATAATTATATATCATTAATCATTTCCAAATCATAACCTTTCCTTAATTTCCTTACAATTACCTAAGCTTCTTAATGTGACAGTAATACCTATATTCTTAGTAAAGTCTAAGTAAATACAGAATAAAATATCAAAGATATAAACATATTTGTGAAAATTCATTCATTAATATAAAAGACATAAACAGTAACAATGATTGAAATTCACCCAAAATAGTCCTATTTGAATAATCATTAATCATACATGGTAATAAAATAGACAGGCTGATGATTCTTAAATAAGCATTGGTGTTAATACATAATCATGAAACAAAGAATAATAAATTTGTCTGACATTTTTAATCTGATTAGGGGTTATCATTTAAACACAATCCTTGGAATTTACAATAGCTTTGGTAGTGAATACTGATGCAAAGCTTTATTCCAGAAATGGTTCATTCTCTTAGAACTTGTAAAATAATATTTAAAAATTAAATGCTGAGATTGCATATATATGCAACATAACATATGCAAGAGCATAAAACGACAATTCCATGTATTGTTCTCAAGCGGGCTCGGCAAACAAAATTTTCCCTCCAGGCTTGACTGTGGATCTCTGTCCCTGTTTTATGGGGAGATCCCAGCTCTGCAAGTTGCTACAGCAGCTAATTTCCATCCCGAGTGCTGTGCAGTGCAGCTACTGCTGCTTCCCACCTTGCAGTCCACACCAGTATATCTGGCTTCCTTGAGCAGCAAGATGGAAGGAAGAATTTGCTATGACTCTTCTTCCCTGCAAAATCCTCCTCCTGGAAGAAAGCAGGCCCTGCCTGATACTCAGAGTAGGAAAAGAGCGATAGCAGCAACCAGTACACGGTTGCTGAGAGGAAGGGGAACCAAATAACTCTATCCGTAGCAAAACATATTTTTGTAGGCAATGTCAATATCAACATTTTTGCCTCTGACTACATCCTCTTGTATCTGCTTCCCTTGACCTTCAGGGGATGTTTTTCAAGGTGGGAAAAGTTCGGTTGTGTAGTTGACCCTCAGAATGTAGGCCCCATAGATATGAATCCTGAAATAAGTTTGCATCTGTGTCTGTGTGTATATAGCAATTACCTTTGCTTCTTTACAATGAAACAAAAGCACAATGGCTCAAAAACATTTTCTGTGATAAAGATACTTGCTGCGCTTACTTCAAAGTTGACATGCCCATTTGGAAGGCGGTTTGCACATCCCTCATTCAAAAAATAAATGTCTTTGATCAGTAGGCTGAAGAAGGGGATCACAATCTGTAAAGAGAATGACATAACAACTGTCTCTGCCGTTCTATTCTTGATGCATAAAAAAACAGTTCATTCACATTAAGTAAGGAGATTAACTTTTCAATTCTAATGAATAAACAGTATGTGAGCCAGGCCAATGGACCCATAAAATATCTGCAGTGCTGGACTAATTTTCCCTGCACACAGCAAAGGCAAGGCCACAAACACAGATACAGTAATTCCACAAAGATTAAATACATTCCAAGTTTTCAGTTGATAAGTTATTGATATTTAGAAGGATAATATTTAAAGGTAAATAAGATCATTTTATCCAAAGGAAAAGTTTCATGTGAATTTAGTGACTATCAGCTCTCTACAAAGAAATGGGAAACACTTCAACACAACAAGGGGCGGAATCCTGAAAACAAAGTCAAGTAAACATTTACAATTAATCCCCCTAAGCAAACATATGGAATAGGCATTTGTGACAAAAGCCTGTGAAACACAGAGCAGAAATTCCAATCACATGAATAAAAGGTGATCATTTTTGTTGCAACACTGATACCCATGGACAGAATGTTTTTAATACAGGGCTTAGTTTTCTCATGGATCAATGCTGAAATCTAGTGAAACAACATGGATTTACTTTGGCTATATTATCTTCTACATGTTTGGTTTCATCCTGAATTTGGAACTCTTCTATTCTAACTATAGCATACTAATTCTGGTACTCAATTCATTTGAACAATTTGGAATGAGTAAGCTTGTGCAGAAACCAGTGCACAGGAGTATAAATATAAAGATGCATTTTGAATACTAGGCTATTCATCATGGTACAGAAAAAGCTATTTTTCTAGAACATTAGCCCTAAGAGGTACTACTGACAAATCCTCCTTCCTTCCTTCCTTCCTTCCTTCCTTCCTTCCTTCCTTCCTTCCTTCCTTCCTTCCTTCCTTCCTTCCTTCCTTCCTTCCTTCCTTCCTTCCTTCCTTCCTTCCTTCCTTCCCCCTCCCCTCCCCTCCCCTCCCCTCCCCTCTCTCTCCCCTTATATATTTATTAGACTACTGTCCTGCCTTTATTTTGTGCAACTTAAGGCAGTGTACATAATGTTCCCTCCTCCTATTTTCCCAACAACAACCCTGTGAGATGGGTTGGGTCAAGAGAGAGTAAGTGTCCGAAAGTCACCCAGCTGGCTTCTGTGCCCTTAGGAGCTCAGAGTCTCCTGGTTTCTAGTGCAGCACCTTAACTATTATAACAAATGGCTTTGCAAATTTACTACTGAAAATGCAGTTTTATGTGTGTGTGGTTATGTGTCTATATATATCCTGTAGCAGTATTTATTTCAAGTAATACAATTTACATGAGGGAGGGCAAGAAACTGATTCCTGCTGGAGGGAAGAATAGTGTCACATTTCAGGCAGCACCGTGTCCTAGCCAACCTTGGTTTTGATCCAAATCTCTCTTTATTAGAACTGCTTTGCAGATAAGCAAAGAATGGAATTTGTCTTCTTTTCAAATATCCTGTTTATAAATGGAAAAACACATGATACGGATTGCTGTGCCTGAATACTACGATCAACATTCCCCAGGTTGGTGCCTTTCAAATTGTGTTGGTCTGCGAATTATACAGATGTAGCCCAATACAATTGGAGAGGTTAGGAAAGCTGATTTTTTCCTTCTTGAATTTCCCTCTGTGGGCTTTTTTCCTAAGGTGGCTTTTGGCCTAGGACAGTATAAAAGCTGGTAAAGAAGCAGTTAGTCTGACAAGTTAGCCCTCTGTGGCTACACCTCCACTGTGACCCACAAGGACTAGCTGTGGTGTGCTCTTCTGTCCTAAAACATTGTTTTGACGTTTTAAACCTACCTGACAGCAAGGAGGGAGAGAGAGAGAGAGAGAGAGAGGTTTAAATTCCCATAAGCTTCTCTCATAGGAGGTAGAAGGAAGGGCTACTAGTTTGAACTGGCATTAAGGAGGAAATCTTACAGAACACCAGAGGGAACTCTATGAGAAGAGTTGGAATGGAACTTTGCAAAATGTCTGGCAACTAAAATGGAGGAGACAGTAAATGGCTGTTTTAGGACAGAAAGAGTTTAATTAGTATTAATATGAAATTCTGAGGTCAGAAACAAATACTCAAACAAATGGTTTTCCTATCTATGTAACGCTAGGGAAGAGGGAGAAATCATTCACAGTGGTGTGCAATGCAATCAGCTATGCTTGAAATTGAGAAACTGAAAGTGCTGTTCTGAGTCTGCTCTGTCAGCAATTTCAATAACTGGTGAAAAAAATTGGAACGCTGGATGTCAATCACATCTCCAGAACTCATAAACTAGTCACCCAATCAGATACATCTTCAAGTTGTTTGTGATTCTTTCTCTGCTCTGAAAAAAAGAAAAAAAGCAATTCCCAGTAGAGAATTTGCCTTCTTCAGGATGCAACATGATAAATAGATCACAGTTTCTCTTCCCATAATACTCTGCTAGTAAAAGTTCAACCTTAAAATACTCTAAAAGAGAAACTGAAATTGTAATCACAAACTGCAGAGCAATAACAGGATATAATTATCTGTAATATAACTATACACTTGCCAACTGCTGCATGGGTAACAATCAGCTGCAATGAAGTCCTGTATAAAACTTAAATAATAGCAGCCACTGGAAGAGTTACAAGAAACCTGCCAGGTTCCACTGATGATCTTTTTGACCCTTTTACAGATTGAGCTCTGTGCCTAGTGGCCAATGCAAATATTATCCTGAAGCAGAGTTCATGGAGTATCTAAAGGTAAATTTCACACCACAGAAGCTGACTCAGCTCCCCAAAATACTGGGAGATCAAACAGGTTTCAGAGTTGACTCCGATGGGGCAAACAACTGGTGGAAATGCATAATGAAATATTGTGGAAGTTTGTCTTCCTGTTTTCTGTTTTAACATCAGAGAAGCAGATGTGAAAATTTGCTGGTGCTCTATCTCTGTCCATCTGTCTTGAAGAGATTTTTAGAGAGTAGGAAGAAAGTATGCAGGAAGCACAAAAGGCTAAGCCCTACAATGACTGTAGTCTATTATGAATGGATGTTGTGTCCTTTATTTACCAAAAGTGTTACATTAATTTATATCCATCAGCTCCCAATAAGAGTTCCAACAACTTTGCATGCCCTCAATAAGTTTCTGAACTCAATTCAGATTGATGATCTTAATGTTCAGAGCTACATGGTTCAGGACGCAAACATCTACTGGATTACTGTTTCCTGCACAAGTCCATCCATCCATCCATCCTGACCTTTTTATGACTTTAAAATCATGTGAGATAGGGGTTTTTTTAGCAGCAGAAAGAATAGATTCCTTGTTTTATAAAGCTCTGAGAAAGGTAAAAGGCATAATGTCCTTACCCCCACCATTCCCTTCTCATTGCACTTTGTGTTTTTTCCCCTTCACTTTCCCTTTTTATCTGTTGACGTTGACTGATCGATGACTTCAGAGTACTGAAATAATGCTTGAGATAATATTTTCACTGACTGAAAGTATAAATCCATCTGGTTTTTTCAAACATCAGATTACATTTTCAGTGGGGTCCCTTGTATGTGTGCGCCCAGGGTAACTGATCATCCTACACAAGCAGCTCTAGCTACTACCCTTAGATAGGTTCTCTACAAAATGTTGCTATTTCTCTCAGTTTTTAATATGCTAATACAACCATTTTAAACTGAGAGCATTTTTGATTTTATTCTCTGTCACACTGAGTACATCTATCACCATGTTGCACTTTATTGTTTCCTCTTTTTTCATACTCTGCTTCTGTAGATTCTTACTGCTTTTTAACTGTTTAGAAAGAACACTAATGTACAGTATGTTGATCTAAATTATAGAAATAACAAAATTAAATAATTCCAGACAAACGTGTAAAGGAATGGATGCCAACCTCCGAAAAGTACTGATGGCCAAGATGCACTGACATCATTTTGGCTTTCCTGTTTAGCTTCCTTAATTCTCAGTGCCCTAAATTAAATTCATCATGCAGTTTCTTCTTGATAACATCCTTTAGAATGCAATGGAAGTACAGTGTACTGTGAACGGCACGTGCTGAATGTGTTGAAGATTTGCAAGTCAAATAAGATTGTCAATTAAAGTGTTAAGATATTCATCTCAAAAGATTATTTGCCTAAAATAATTCATTTCATGATATATATGCTTCCATTCAAACACCAGATTGTCTCTTACACTCTTTTTATCTTTGTCTGTACAGATCTTGCTTCCAGCAGTTCACAACTCCAAGCTTCTAGGCTGACAATTTTAACAGTTTTTTTTAAAAAAAAATATTTAGTCACTGCCCAACTTAAGAGATGCAGAAAAAAATATTTCTTCTTTATTCAAGTGGTAAACAAATGAACCAACAAACCCAAACACTCTATTTTATACATATTCTTCAAAAGAAGAAGAAAAGAATTTGGGTATAGGATCAGCAATGAATAATATTGCCCTTAAATAAGTAATCATAACATTTCATTACATTTTTTCCAGCATGAATAAAAATATTGTCTTCTGCATAGTTCTAAGAAGGTAGTGAAATTTGAGAAAGTGGTGAAATTAATACTTGGAGACTGGGATACTGAGTGGGGTGGAGAATGGACTTTGAAAAAAAGTCATTTAGATTCTAGTTTGTTGCTTAAATAGTTTCTGAATAGTATCTACATTCAGACAAAATAGGAAATAGCTATTCACTGAAAAATACCTTTCCTTTCAACTATTCACTCAAAGTTGGACTCTAGCTGAACAGGTCCTATGGAGCTGCCTGGTGTACAGTCATGCCTGATTATCTGGGAAAAGTTTGAACCAATTAGTCCTGATGAAGTTAACAGGTCCTGGAGCTATATGGCCACCTGTAATTTAGATCCATGTCCCTTCTGGTTGGTTAAGGCCTTCCAGGAAGAAGCATGTGGTTAATGCTTCTTTACAAGGCGGCTTGGTTTCTGCCTTCCTTGGAGGAGACAGTTGTTCCCCCCTCCTCAGGAAACCCATGCTGGACCCAATGGAACGGGACATTTTTCTTCCAGTCTTCAACTTTCTCTTTTTAAGGAAGGTGGTTGCCTTGCAGCTCCAGAGGGTTCTGGAAGAAGATTATCTGACCCTTTTTAGTTAGGATTCAGACCAAGTTACAGCACTGATACAGCACTGATTGCACTTGTCCATCCTGTCCTCCTTGATCTCTCAGTGGCTTTTGGTATCAGTGATCGTATAGCCTTCTGAACTAACTCAGGGGATTGGGAGGCATGGTGCTGTGGTGGTCCTCCTCTCTCCAACACTGGTTCCAGTCAACGCTAGTAGCGGAGAGAGGTCAAGTCTGAGGCTTCGGCTTTCTAGGGTTCCTCCATCCTCTCTCCCCATTCCTATTTAAGATCTACATGAAACTGCTGAGTGAGATTATCTCTTGACATAGGGAAATGTATTATCACTATGCTGATGATACCCACCTATACGTGTTTGTCCTGGGTTGACCAAGTGATGCACCAAGGTTCTTTCTCAGGATCTGGAGGTTGTGGGGCCCTGGATAAGGAAGAACAGGGTTCGGTTCAACCCTGGCAAACTGAGGGGCTGTGGGTTTTGAGTCCCCCTGGATCTGGAGATTTTCCATCTTTAGCTCTGAATGGGGTAGCACTCTCCCAGACAAATGTACAATTTGGGGATCCTCTTGGACTCACGGTTCCTGTTTGAAGAGCAAGTGGCAGCTGTGGCCAGAAGGGCCTTTGCACAGGTTTGTCTTGTGCAGCAATTATGCCTTTTCCGTTCACACCTAAGGCACTTCCTGCTTAGATACTGTAATGTGCTCTACATAGGGCTAATCCTTGAAGAGTATTTGGAATCTGCAACTTATCCAGAATTCAACAGTGTGGGCAGTTCTGAGTCTTTTGTGATACACCCATATAGTACTGCTGTTGTGTGATCTGCACTGGCTTGCAGTAAGCTTCTGGGTGCAATTCAAGGTGTGGGTTATCACCTATGAAGCTGTACAGGACCAGGTTTCTAATTGCTTCTACTTGCCCCACCAGAACCAACAGGTGGGCATACTTTGAGTCCCTTCTGTTAAGCAGTGCCATCCTGTAGGGTCCAGGAGCTGTGCCTTCTCTGTTGCAATGCCTGCTCTGTGGAACAGTATCCCCCAGAGATCTGGATGGCCCTGACCCTGCTGGTTTTTCACAAGTTATTAAAGACCTCGTTGTTCCCTCCAGTATTTGGGCAGATTATTAAGTGAGCCCTGCTGGCTGATTTGTTTGGCTGTTGTTTCTTTACTGATTCGGAATATGGAATGTTTTTAGACCTAAGGTATATGTTTTACTGATAGTTTTTGGTTGTTTATTTTAACAAATTGTGTTGGGTTGTCTTTTGGCTTTAATTTTCTATCTGCCAGCTAAAATTACTGCTGTTAGATGGGTGGCCATTAAAATAGAAAACTTAAATAAATGAAATATTAACCTCCCTTCATTTTTACTTTTCTGTGCCAGAGAAATAAATTAATCAGCAAAGAAAATGAGATCTACTAATGAAACAGCAGGCTTATATCATAACCATCTTAAAAGTTTCAGTTTCTTTGTTAAGTGCATGTTTCTTGTATTAATGTCCCTACTCTTCATTTACAATGCAGCAGGAATTCTGTGTCCAGGACAGGCCAGCAGAAGATACACGTTTCTTTTTCCTTAGTTGCTAGAGCAGATGATGAGCCAAATTCAGACTTGGCTTTATTGTAAAATCTTTATTTCTGAATAATTATAACACATTTCCCTTAGTAGGAAATCCAACTCTCTTTCTTTCCTCCAAACAATGTATTTTTCTTTCATGTGTCTGAAACTTGTATTTGTAATACTCTGGGTCTATTGAACCTCTGGGAGAGGTATAGGAAACACTGGCCCTCCAGATGTTATTAGATTCCAACTCCCATCATCCGTAGGCAGCATGTTAAATGATGAGGGATGATGGGAGCTATAGGCCTGGTTCACACACAGCATTAAGTAATCATATAATTTATTCATTTTTTACTTGGAATGATGTGTGAACCTATCCATTATACCCATTATGGTTTAGTGTTATCTACTCAGCAAAACTTTTTTTTATAAATCCTCCCATCATGTTATATGCAAACACAGTTTTCTTGGCATGGTATGGAAGCGGTTTCCACTGCCTTCTTCTGGGATTTTTTTTTTTTAAACGTCCTAATTTAATTTATAGCTCTGGACTTCTCAGAAGATCCCACATCCATGTATAATCCAGGGACAACCCTGCCTAGCTTGGTTAATCAGCCAATATTTGGCTAGCTGTTGTCCAACCTCCCCTTAAATATTTCAGCAAATAAAGCTCACCACACATGGCAGCCTGTTCTACTACTAAATAACCTGTGGCTAAGAAGTTTCTACTCATTTGGTGTAGGTTAACATGCAAAGGATTCTTATAGTGTGGCTAATAAGGACTTACTAAGACAAAAAATGAGAAATATGGTATATCTCATGATACTTATTTTAACTGCTTTTCACTGATAAGAAGTTCCCAGTTAATTGCCAGAGACACAGCTATGTAAGTCTGTTGCAGCAAAATCAACAAAAAAATTTGCAACTCCTACCTGAACGTAACCCTCTTCCCTCCCAACATGGGTGAATTTTGCATATACACTCCTAATGCAGGGTAATACTTCATATGATTGATGAAGTTAAGTGTAGTCCATTAAAGTCAATGATGTAACACGTTTGCTCATCTTTGAGTGCCACCTCTTTGCTCTTCTTTAACTGATATTATCAATTACAGAATAATCTGTAGAACTAGAATGCTCCTACTTGATTTTATTTGTATTATAACATGTTAGGGATAATCACAAAGAAACAAGCAGTGCTGTTTTTAGTTATATGACAGTCTTATAATTCTACATGTTTGACATCCCCACAAACTTTTCCTTATGGAAGCAGAAATACTATTTTACACATTCAATGCACCTAAAACAAACAGAGAGAGCCAGTTTGGTGTACTGTTAAGGCACCAGGCTAGAAACCAAGAGACTTTGAGTTCAAATCCCTCCTTAAGCACAAACCAGCTGGGTGACCTTGGGCCAGTCACTCTCTGTCAGCCCTAGGAAGCAGGCAATGGCAACCCACTTCCGAAATCTTGCCAAGAGAACTGCAGGAACTTTTCCAGGCAGTTGCCAACAGTCAACACTGACTTGTAAGCACCAAAAAAAAAAAGACAAACATGTAAGTTATTTCAGCTTCCTTAATTGCTCCTAATCCACCCAGTGTATAGCAATTGTTCGTATGAAACTGCCTGACCTCAGTACTGATCAAGCTAGGCAGCATGCACTAATGTCTTTCTGAAACCTTTCAATCATGGCTATCTATGTTTTCTGACAGTGATGTCAGGCACTGTCATTTCCTAAGTTCATTAAGGTAATGAACTCCTGGAGGCAGCAAGTAAAATGTTTATAGTTATAATAACAATAGTACCTTTTCCCTGTTGCTGTGTGCTGTTAGGGACCGATGAGCAGCTCCCCTTAATGCAGTCCTGTAGTTATAAAAATTGCCAGTAGGATCCATCTGGTGCTGAAATAGAGGAGGTGGTGGGAGGTGAGGAGAGACGGGCCACGTGTAAGTTCTTGAGTCAGACGATATCTGGCATTATTTTTCCATTACAGAGTTTACAACTTCATAAAAAGGCTAAATGACACAGGTGAATTGAGATGACTCAACCTTTTCCATGCAAGTCAGTCTATAACACTTTGTTATTTCCTTTCCTTAATCTGTAACATTTTTGTGGAAATAAACTCCTAAGGATGCATGTAGAATGCTTGCTAATGCTATCTTTTTCAGGGATTGTTCCTACTTTATTTTGTGGTTGTATCTGGAGTGAAATGAATTTGCTCTTTTATGTGGATGAGAACTTTTCCATTCTGGAATCTCTTTTTGTATCCAGAATTTGACATGGTATGAAAGGCCCATTTTATCATGTGACCCTTGATTATGAACACTTAATAAATACACAATTCTCAGCATATTACCTCAAGAATAAAAAACTTGGCTGTTTTCACTTTTGACCAGGTCTTCTTTAGCCTGGACACTGGACTCATGTTCATCCCAGCTAGAGGGAAGGAAGATGACCAATGGAGGAAGACATTAAGAAACAGAATCATCTTTGAATATCCATAAAATCATACAGAAGTGACACTGGCACACTTACAGATGATTGCCATCAGTGAATTAAAGTTCCCTATGTTAAAGCACTCACGAGCAACATCAATGAAGAATTCGATGACTTGTGCCCTCTGCTTCTTTTTGGCAGGCTGTCAACAAACAAGCAGATGAAGTAGCCAAGTGTAAAAAATGACTGAAATGTCAGAGCTCCACAAATAGGAAATGTCCTTTTTTAATGCTCAATCCAACAGTTTCACAAAGCTAAAAAATCTCATTCAAGCAGTTTCATTATTGGCACTCACTCCTGCCAGCTATCAGAATCAAAATTCCCATTAGACAGTCACCAAATCCTAGTATACCTTTCAAAAATTTCTTCAACACTGATCTGACAAATGCACACTCAAAAAACAATTAATTCCAGAGATAGTCTGTCCAGCAAACTATCAGTGTAATGACAACTATTTTAACTTTTTCCAGGCTTGAACTGAAGAGATAGACATTCTCAATGTCTGTCTTGGTTCTGCAGACCACAAATAAGTCCATCTTCTCTCCACTGTGTATTCCAACTGTGATTTGATCAAACTGTCCCATATTTTTATACCAGAGTCTCATGCTGCTCCCAAAAATCTTGTGACCAACCCCTGTAGACCCACCAAAAACTGCCACAAAATTATAATGTTGAATGTGACAGCAGAGATAAAATACCCTGGGATCGGCCTTTCCCTGAGCACCAATCCTTGGTTTATTGAGGAGCTCTGGGAGATGAAGCACCAGAAGAGACATTTGGAGCACCACTGGAGAAAGACTCGAAGCAAGTCTGACCTGACACAGGTAACAGCCCATATTAGGGATTGTGTCGATAAGGGTGGCGAAACATCAATATTTCTCCACATTTATTGTGTCCACTGATAGCCATCCAGTGGCTCTATTTGGGGTGACCTGATCCTTATTGGATAGGGAGGGCCCCTTAGAACATCTGCTGGGGCACTGTGAGGATTATTCAGCTATCTGCTCAGAATCACTCTGATTTGGACTCCGACTGGGCAAGGCAGGCCAAGATGCCTGGGGCATGGTCTGGGGGTGTGATCTGGGATGAGTTTCAGCCAGTGGCTCCCAAGGAAATGGACAGGGTTCTCTGTGCAGTCAGCTTGACCACCTGTTTACTGGATCCGGGACCTTCCTGGGTCGTAAAAGTGGCCAGGGAGGTGACCTGTGGTTGGGTCCATGCTGTAGTGTCAGCCTCTCTGATGAAGGGGGTTGTACATCCTGCCTTGAAAGAGGTGTGGTGCACCCCCTCCTCAGATCATCCTTGGACCCAATGGTTTTTGACAACTATCGACCAGTCTCTAACTTTCCTTTTTGGGGGAAAGTTGAGAAGGAGTCAGTCTGCAGCTGATGAGAACCCTGGAAGAGATGGATTATCCAGACCCATTTTAGGCCAGGATTTAGTACCAAGACAGCTTTGGTACACTTGCTGATGGTCTATGGCTGGCGCAGCTGAGATGGCAGTGTTGCATCCATCCTTGTGCCCCTTGATCTCTCAGCAGCTTGCAATACTGTCAACCTTCTGAGCCGGCTCTGTGGGCTGGGAACTGGGGTCACCATTTTATGGTGATTCTCTTCCTTTCTCCAGAGCCAGTTCTAGTCAGTGTTGGTTGGGGAGGAGAGATTGCTCCCTAGGCCCCTCCTGTATGGGCCACTGGAGGGTTTATTCTCTTCCCTCCCATATGAAACCACCAGATATCATTCATTGGTTTGGGGTTCAGTACTGTCAGTACACTGATGATACCCAACTATATCTTTCAATCCTAGGCCAGCCAAGTGAGGCTGCTGAGGTTCTGTTACAGTGCCTAGAGGTTGTTAAGGTTTGGATGGGGAGGAACCATCTCTGACTCAATCCTACCAAGACCAAGTGGCTGTGGATGTTTGGGCCACTCAGATCTAGGGATGCTCCATCTCTGTCCTGAGATGGGGTTGTACTTCCCCATTCAAGAATGGGAGTCTTCCTAGACTAACAGCTCCTGCTCAATGAGCAGGTGGCAGCTGTGGCTAGGAAGGCCTTTACACAGCTTCATCTGGTATACCAGTTGTTTACTTTTCTAGACTGGGGGCTCTTCAGATAGTCACTCATATCCTGCTCATCTCATGGCTTGACTACTGTAATGTGTGTACATGGAGCTGTTCTTGAAGACCACCTGGAAGTTTCAGCTGGTCCAGAATGCAGCAGCATGGGCAGGAATGAGCAGGTCTTGGTATGTCCATGTAATACCTCTGCTTTGCAAGCTGCACTGGTTGCCAGCTTGCTTGTGGGTGCAATTCAAGATGCTTGCTGTTACCTACAAAGGCCTGCATGACATAGGGCCCACCTACTTAAGGGATTGCCTGTCTCCCACAGTATCTGCCTGGCCAATTTGATCGGGCAGGGTTGGCGTGCTCTCTGTTCCATTGATTAAACAATGCCATCTATTGGGACCCTGGAAGTGCACCTTCTGTAGAGAGTAGAGGATGACCTTGACAGAGAAAGGGAAGATCTGTTATCAAGGCAACAAGCAGATAAACATTGCAGAAGCCCAGATTAGTGGGGAGGGGGCTGAAAGCATTTCAGACAGGCATCCCCCAAATTCACTTGAAGATAAAAGAGAAGGAGAAGCACATTCAGACCTGCAAAATTCTATTAGTATAGCCAATCTTAATAAAAGTAGTTTTAGGCACATCTGGCATCTGTTCCTTGGTCTGGTCTACCTTGTAAGGCTGATACCTTCTCCCTAGCAGCACCTGCCCTCCAGAATGAGGTTCCCCCTGAGATCACCCTGCTGATGTTTTGAAGCGCCTTGAAAACCTGGCTTTTCACCCAGGCCTTTGGCAAGGGTGAGTGAACCTTCCTTTGGACTATGTGGGCTTGTTTCATTCCCGTCCAATTTTTTGCCACCTTTCCCATCCTCACTCTTCATTTTTGTCTGTCACTGTATTTTTTTTCTTGTTTTTAATGTTTTTATTTGTAACCACCCATGGTCATCGGGAGTCGGATGGCATATAAATAGTTATAGTAATAATAATACATGGGGAGTCATATTAACTAGATATATTTATATCTTAATTAAATTTAACCTGAAATTAAAGTCAAATTTAATTTTTGACCTGTTCCTTTTTTGCCTTGGACTCACCTTCTTTGTGGGGTGTGGGCCCCAGGCATGACATTCAATGGCTAAATGTGATCCCTGGCCCCCCAATCATTGCACCCCCCACTGTACCAAAGTGATTGCTTCATCATTGCATCCATAGTCTGCTCTTTGCTTGACTATTTGCTTGTGGCTTATTGTGCAATTTCTGTGAAAAATACACAAACTTAAAGCTTTTATTCCTTTTTTTAAAAAGACAAATTAGCTTGAACAATTATTTTTAATGAGGAAAAAAAAAACAATTCTACACTGAATTTGCCAAATGCTTTCAAAATGGCATAATCACACAGTCAGTATAACAGGAGCTGACTTACCATGCAAATTTCTGTTGCTACAAGATAGCAGAGTCTATTGAACCATTTTACATAAGCCTCAAGATTACTAGTCTTCTTCTGTTCACTGAAACAAGGCTGGAAAATAAAAACCAGATTAAAAACAATGACATGCACTAAATTCTTTTTTAGGGTTTTAGCTTTTTTTAAATTAACTAAGCTAGCTATAAAGTGTTGCTCTTGTGACAATGGAATATATATTTTTGAACATGTGCACATGGCTGCCTGACAGACAGGGCACATGGATCTCCGTTTTAAACGTAAAAGGTTAGGAAGTGGCAGATGTCTTTGATTTCACAGCCTATAGCCCTTTCTGCAAATCAAATCAATGCACAATGAACAATTCCATTTTGCCAGCGGCAACTGTTCAGAAGGCAATTTTTTCCTATCTGCACTCACTGAGATATCAACAGGCAGATATTAACCCTGCAGTATGCAAAGAGCAACAAGAATCTGCGGAAAATGAAATCAGAGAAGTGTCCTTTCTGTGTCACAGCCACATTTCATCTATGTCTTTAACACAGGAGTTCTCCAATTTTGACAAATGCAATGGGACAGGCTGTTGTTGGGTGGTCTAACAAAAAACAACATTTCTGATACAGAGAGAGGGGAAGGCAGTGCAGCCAGTGAGGTGGTTCCTGTCTGGAATGTTATTTGCCTTAAAAAATTGTTTCTTTCACAAGATAATACCTTTGCTATGATCCCTTTATCTTGGCTGATTTCTATATCATCGGTTGCTGTGAAACAAGTCACCCAAATGGCAAAATTCATCAGCAAATGCCATTCTCGTGACCTAAACTTTTTAGACAGAGGTTTCTAGGCAACTGCTCAGCACTGGGAGTTCCCAGCCCTCCTTTCAAATGAATTTCAATCTAGTGACTTATAGTGCAATTCTATAATATCTACTCAGTGGTAAGTCCCACTGAGTCCAATGGGACTTATTGCCAAGTAGGTATGCACAGCTTTGCAACATAAATTATTGAAAAATATTCCACCTGCAGATAGTATTTTGGAAAGCATTTATGAATCTATATTTTGAAATATTTTTATAACTTTAGCAACCACTAGAGGGTATCAGGAAATATTAAAACAAATATCTCTTATTAATGTTATAATTTCTAGCTCAGGCCCTCAGGATATAATAAATCAATGAGGAGGAAGTTTTTATACAGAGAAAAGGGGATTCCCATAAGTGGAATATATATAGAAAATGATACCATTTGGGATTTTTGGTTTTCACAATATTTGCAAATTTCTCTATTGCAGAAAACATATCCTAAGGCTGAAGTTGATTAATGAGCGATGATGGAATTTCATGCAAAGCAGGAAGTACTTTTAAAATGCAAGCAGCCTGGAGCAGATTCAATATGATGGAATATAACTAGAAAAAAAAAATACTGCTATTGTGTTCATGGCAAGAGAAGGCAATGGTGGTTTAAGAAGTGGTTTAAGCATCTTTTTCCATATACAGCAATCTTGCTCAGATTAGTATTGTCTGGTTAACAAATTATTTGGGCTTCTGTTTCCTACCATTTTTGTTTCACTGTCTAGAATGTTTTATTCTTTCATATGTGATATATTATCCCTAATGATTTCCTTATTTTCTTCCCTTTGCAGCAGCCTTTCCTTTTCAATCCATTCAGCGCTGAATTACATCTATTAACATAGCATTCAACATTATCTCTCCTTTCCTTGATTCTTAAAACTTGCTGACTAATCTAACTGAATTTCATTCCAGACATTCCTTTTTAATTTCAACCAACATTTACTCCTCATCTATTTTAATTTCATTTAACAGCCAAGTCCACTTTGTTTTCTATAGATTGCCCAGGCATCCAACTAAACATATTGTCTTGGATACTGTTATTCAGTAGCCTGATTTTGCAAATGCTAAATAAATAAATGGACATGCGGCAGTGCAAGCAAGGAAGACTGTACCGGTGCACAGTGTAACCTGTTCTTTGCACCAACTGTGCACTTCAGGTTCAGTAACGTGTTGCCCACTAGATTCAAAAGGGCAAGCCAGCCCCCCTTTCCCCCATGAAACGGCCAAATTTGTGTGAAATTACATGATAGCCCTGGAAAAGTTTGTTGATCTTGGACAAATCAATTGTATATTAACATTATTTTTAACAATAGCCACTACCACCAGATGCTTAGCAGGTATGAAAAATGCTATTCTACAACCAACAGAAAGAAAGAAACTATAGGCAAAGTGAGGTGCAGGAAAGATGATCCCACACATCTGTTGTCTGCTACATGATCAGTTCCACTGCCACAACCCTATACTTCTGATACATTTCAGTTATAATTAGATATGAAAGAAAGGCAGCACTGTGGACATTTGAAAGGACACTATAGTTATGCTGATGCAACTGTAGCAGTGTCTGATCCAAATGGAAGCTATCAAGTGCTGAATATGAATACTTTAAGTCCAATCCACCAGCCTAAATATAAAATAGATTAGTATCTTTTTAATTAGTGTTTTACAAAAAAATCACCTGGTTCTTGGTTTATAAAAAATTATTGCAAAATTTTAATTAAGCCAACATCCTTGGAACAGCCTGTATGCCTTCTCTCTCTGTCCATGCACGCAAATACATATCCTTAAGTGGCAATTTATCCTTCGTGACCACTTCCAATTGATTCCAATATACTATAATGTACAGACCAGACAAGGATCTCTTAGTAGGCTAATCATACCAGCATCATGATTCATTCCCCAAAGTTCTTGATTTGCCCAGAGTCAACGTCTCTGAGAAGCCTTATATCAGTGCAACTGCATATGCAAAAAGCAGACCTATGTAGCTGAGCCAGTCTAGTATTCCAGCTGCATTTGGTACCTGAGGTTTTGCTGGATGAATTTGAAGCTTGCAGACTATTATGATAAAATGATGGAAACAAAAAGCTAGTACAAACAGTAACAAGCATCATGATTTCCTCTAAGACTTCTGCAACTGAGCTATTTCAAATGGATTATTAAAGAAGACAGATTCTTAACCTGACCACAACTGATCTGTCACTGAAGCCTTTAGGCATGTCATCTTATAATTCAGTCTGTCAATCTTTCTACTTGTTGGGGCCCTCATTTATTCTAGACCAGAAAAGGCTTATGATATCTGCAGGAAAGGCAAAGGCAATGCATGAACAAGTCAGCTTGTTACCAAAACAATGGATTTTAGACCAGAACGGGCTTTCACCCTTCCTGATCATCTCTTTGTTCCCCTAATTCTCTTGCTGTTTTGACCTGAATGTCATAACAAGCATTCCTAACTGGTATCCAGCTTTTTGTCTCCTGGGTTTTGATAGGTGTCTATGCTCGCACAATCTGTCCGGTCTTTATCTTGTCCGATGTAGCTTCTGAGAAAGAGGCAGAGGGTTTCAACTGACACACAACTTCCTCCGGATAGCTTAACATCTCTTCACATCTCTGCCTGATTGACAGAATTTAGCCTTTCAAGAGTAAGGCAAAAAGTCAGAGAAAGGTGGGTATCCCTGAAGAACACAAAAAGGAAGCCAAGGAAAGCTGAATGTATGTTCAGTTTGTAGCATGATATTATTACATTTTAACCAAAAATGTTTCTTTAATGTAAATCTAGTTTGCCTTAATCAAAGTTCAAGGCTACAGAACTCCTAGGTAATAGCAGATATTAATACTGAATCTGTGCATTTGCCAAGTTAGGAGAGGAAGTGGTAAATGCAATGTTGCTCATGTACTCCAGCCCACCAGTCCTGCTTTCCCATTGGGGAGAGGAAAAGATCGCAGGCCTATGAGAAGAAGGGAGCTGCAGGACTACAGCCTGCCAGCCCTAACCATCTACAAAGACAGATCCCAAGATTATTTGGAAGTCAGCAAATAAATACATAAATAAATTCACAGTTTTCTCACAATGACCACAAAATAAATAATGAATGAAGTACCCCAATTCAGTTCCAGGTTTACAATGAACAAATGCATACCACACTCTTGTTATAAACCTCCATGGAAAATGGCTTGCAGATACTAGAAGACTTCTGCTCATTTTCAGCCATTCATTTATTGCTTAGTGCTAAATTTTTATAGTTAATTCCAAAATCTTATAGTAAAAGTCAATATTTCAAATTTATCTGGACCCTTAATCTGTTTATAATTTTCTTAAATCAAAATTTTATTCAGGTTTTTGCTGTTTATTTCAAATTCTTTTAAGTTCTTACGCTTGTAATTAATTTTTCTTTTGTTCAGAGTGGAAGATAAACTCACCAATGAAGACTTTTCAAACCTTTCATTCCAAAGGTCTCTAATAGCTTAGAAGTAGTTAAGTAGTTAATGAGCAGTTTCCGAAAGTAATTAGAAAGTGAGGTTTGTGAACTTAATGTCTTTGCTGCGGTTGCGAGCCAGGTATATGGTTCCATTGTCTCCTGGCAGTCAAACTCACAGAAAACTGCTGTTCTGCAGTCTCCTCATGAGGAGCAGCCATCTGGAGCACATCTAGATAATCTCCCATCTGCTCTTATCCAGAGAGGTTCCAGGGAACCGGTCTACTCATCAGTTCCTTGGTCTTTGCCACAGTTGTCCAGGATGTTTGTACCTTCTCTGTCTTGATTAATTGATAGATCATGTGCCATCAAGGACTTCCAGGGGAGTTATGGAGAACTGAAGACAGCTGTGTGAAAGTGGAGCCAAAGACCACAGCAAAGACCAAGAAACCAGCAAGTAGACTGATTCCCTAGAACCTCTCCAGATAAGGAGAGGACGGGAGACCACCCACATGTGCTCTGGACAGCTGCTCCTCGCAACAGCAGTTTTCTGTGGGTTTGAGCACCAGGAGACAATGGGATCAGCCATCTTGCTCCCAACCGAGGTGGAGACTTTCACAAAGCTCACTTTCTAATCACTTTTGGAAATTGCCCATTAACTACTTTTAAGCTATTAGAGACCTTCAGAAAAACAAGTTTGAAAATGCTTGGAGAGTCTGCCTTTAATCCTGAACAGAAGAAAATTTTAATCATAAGCTTAAGAATTTAAAGAATTTGAAATAAACAGCAAAAAAACTAAATAAGATTTTGATCTTAGAAAGTTATAAACAGAGTACGAGGTCAGATAAAATTGAATATTGAAATTTTTACAATAAGATTTGGAATTAATTATAAAGAACAAACAGCTTCTCATGGGAAATAGATTCTGGTTTGGTTTTTACAAGAGAAAACAAAGATAAGCAATTTCATGATTTCAAAAACTCTACACTAGAGGGGACTAAAATTTTTAGGTAGAGGAAAGATTTACAAGCCTGTAAAATGTTGCAAAACATTATAACAATGAAAATACTGAAGGAAATTAGTAGCCACAATATCAACAATGTCAGTAATGATGTTTGCTTCTATGGATAGACTATGTCTAAAAGAAGTTAATGAAGGAATTACAGATGTAGAACAAATTCATCTGATAAGATAAAGTACAGAATGATGACAGGCCAAGAGAATGATTTGGAAAAGGACGCTTTACTGGATATACAAAAGAAACTGGCTGAAGTTTTAAAAATTAAAGGGGAAATACAAATGATACACCAAGAGAATGACCTGGAAAATGTTTTCTTACTGGATCTACAAAAGAGGTTTGTAAAGCCTTGAAGAAATCTGTGTGATGGGATAAAAAAAGAACTGAAGGGAAATCAAATCCAATGACTTTGATTGAATTAAAGATTGTTAGAAATAAAAGGAAGGAATATAAAGTTGGTTTATTTGATCAAGGTTAAAATAAGACATTTTGTTGCAACGTTCTGGCAACCCTTTTCAGACTTTTTGCTGACACCACGATTGAAAAGTTGATGTTTTATGGATTTGCTTATAGATAAAGGATGGGATATGGGATGGAGAGACATCTGTTTAACCTTATAAGGGGTGAAGAGTTATTAAATTTGTTTCTACTTGTTGTGATGAAGGTTGAAATGCACTTCTTTATATACTTCTTTTCTTTTTCTTTATTATATTCTTTCTTTTCTTTTTCTTCTTTCTTTTTCTTTTCTTGCATTTTGTATTCTTTCATTCCATTTTCTTCTCTTTCTCTAAGTTTACTTTGTATTAGTTTTTACTACTGTAATTAAAATTCATAATAAAAATTATATTTGATGATGTGCCATCAAGTAGTTTTCAACTTCTGGCGACCATATAGATGTCTGTCGTGGCGAGCTATCTCTAGCCTTGTATGTATGCATGTATGTATGTATGATTTCTTTTTTCTTTCTGCATCTTGGATTAGATCTATTTGAGTCTGAATGCTGATCTAGACAGTGGGCATACTAATTAGACCATTTTCTCTTCTGTATGTGAATGACTGCTTTTCCTTGTTTTGTTGTAAAATAAACATTTCCTCTTCTTCAACCTGAATATGTTTGGATTTGTTTCTTTGCGAGTCTCTTATTTGGGCTAATTATTCCTCACTGCTTCTGAGTTGGAGAATTCCTCTACATTTAGAAATAAATATTCTTGAACTGAATGAAACAACAATGCTATGTGTGCATTATCAATCTGGAAAAAGGTCTCTTGTCTAGGCATCCAGATTTACACATGCATGAGTTCACATATGTGTGAACAGGGAATAACTTGTTAGAAGATTCATTTCATTTCATCTGCAGTCTCATGCCCCAACTTACATGCCACCATGGGGAAATCACAACTTCATGCAGTTATAGATACCACACACACTCATTGAAAAGGAGTAATATAACTGGACAAAAAAAGAAAATATGGGCAGACATACCTTTGTGCTATCCAAGGGATCTTTATGGCCAAATGCTTGAACAAATTCTTCAGGACCAATATGACTCAGTCTTTCCTTTTGCAGGAGATAAAATGAGAGAGTAAAAGAGCACCCCTGAGAATCACTTGTGTTATTCACTGTCCCTGACATAGCATCATCTAGATTTGACAGCAGACTTTAAAAATGATTTATGAAGCCAATCATTGGCTGATTGACTTATTCTGGTTTAATCACCATAAGTAATTACTTATGGATAAGCCTGGATTAAAGTATGGGCTAACTGAGTGGCAGCCCAAGGTCCCCTTCAGTGTCTCAGGGGCTCATCTGGTTTTTACATGCACCTTCTATGCATTTATTCCTAGAGCTTGGGACTGTTTCTGCTATGTCTTATTAAATGCCCTCTCTTCTCTACATTTACTACTCATGTGCATATTAAAGTTCAGGAGATGCTGAGCACAGACTTTTATAAATAAGGACTCCATTTCAACAAAAACTGGGGCTCATGCCCAGTGTGTGGATGATGGGGGGAAGGCTCAGAGGTTCTGTGAAATGGAAATTGATCAGGGACATCAGTGCAACCCTGGAGTCTCTTGTCGTCAGGAAGACCTCTTCATGCCATTAATGCCCAAAGGAGACATAGAACAAAGTGCTCAACCTGAGACTCCAATACCCTGTATGGGACCTCAAAGCCCATAGAGACCATCAAACACTTCTACCAAATTGTAATATGTAATATGAACAGCAGGGAAAGTTGCCAAATATATGATCGGAAAGTAATCGTATTAAATTTTTTTGACAGCAAACTCTCAATTAAATGGACCTCAGTTTGGCAGACTTTGGATTTAACAGACAAAATTTGCTGCATCCAGATTTTCTACATTATTGTTACTGTTTTAGCATTTCAATAATGATTGCTCAGAAAACATTTGTATTTTCTTATTGTAGAAACTTGTATCGGAAGACATCTGGTCTGTCACAAACAGAGAGAAATTAAATAAGGGATAGGATTCCAATGAGTGTTGCTGCAAAAATATTACCCCTTTTTTAGAATGAGAATGGGATGGATCACTTTTACATAGGAGATAAAGAAGTTTGTGTAATAACTGTATAGTGCTACTAGGTACCCATGCCCTGTCTGCAGGCATATTGCACGTACACCATCTTTTTCTACACCATAGTTGTTTATAATAATTTTCTGTATCGCTATAGAAATGTTATGTATATTGAGTTCAGTGTAGGAAAATTACTCAGGGTCCAGCATGGACATGTAATAGGATGGTTTATGGATTATGATATAATGTATCATAAAAGCATGTCATATATTGGTGTAATGGTCAAGGCACCAAGCTAGAACTGTGAGTTCTAGTCCCACTTTAGGCACAAAACCAGCTGGGTGACCTTGGACCAGTCACTCTCTCTCAGCCCCAGGAAGGAGGCAAGGGCAAATCACTTCTGAAAACCTTGCCAAGAAAACTGCCAGGGACTGTCCAGGCAGTCGCCAGGAGTCAAAAACTGACTCAAAGGCACAAAAACAAACAAGCATAAAGCAGGGAAGGTTGAGGGCTTAAGTAGATCGGATTTTTTTTAAGTTTAAGATAGTCTTGATACTTTAGAGCTTAAGATATTTCATATATATATATTCTTTTTCAATTCAAAATCACATTTCCTAAACCTGCGATGAACTGCCTTGGGAGAAAAACGCAGTGCAGTATCCACACTTTTCTTTCCTCCTTATGTTGCTATTACTGGCTTTGGGAAATAAGACACAGTGCAACTTAAATCAAGAAACAAACATGGGGTGCAACAGACAAAGGAAAAAAAAAAACCTCTCTCCCACAATATCACTTTCCTGAGATCTTCAAATCAACTATGGATTAATTAGTTTAACAAAAAGCCATTGGAGCTGTTGACGATAAATGTTCAGGGTCATGTCTGCCCTTCAAAATTTATATAACATCACCACAATGCAATCTTTTGTCTAGTTCTCCCAAGAAGAAAGTTAGAATGGACAAGCGTATAGGAACATGAGTTGGTAATATTACATTGGTGTTTCTAACAGCAACAAGGAACAAATTAATTAAAAATGAAAATGCTTCAGGTCCAAATCAGAAAAGATAATGGAGGAGATGCAAGCTCAGAAGCTTACTCTATTTAATTTTTTTGAAAAAGCAAACATAAATTAAAACTCTCTCCCCACAACCTTTTCCCATTAAAACCCCAGGTTCCCCACTGGGAACTCATTACTTTTAATCAGGAGCTATAGATCAATGATGAGGACATTTTCAACAGGAACCCATCTTTATGTGCTTTTCTGCAAAAATTTAAAGACATAATAGAGACAATTAAAAATCTCTATCATTTTGTCTAATTTGACTGCTGGTTCTTGAATTATGATATTTTGTACAGGGTGACCAGACCTGGGGTGCAAAAATCTAAATTGGCGGCAATCTGTTAGAATTCTCTGTACCTTTGCTGTTATCTATTGCTTCTCTGGACTTTTGCAGCTCATATCTGGTTAGCCTAGTTTTGCATAACAGACCCAACAGAACAAAGTAATATAATAACAGTGATATAAACTATTGTGATATATTATTTAATTTTTCATGCTCCAAACTAGATCAGCTGATACCCTTCACACCCTGACCATCAGCCAACAGATAAGCTGGTCTAAACCATCTGAGTCCCTTTGCTGGAAATGAACTGGATTGTTTCGTAAGCAAAAAGGCAGGAAGGGTGACCACAATTGCTCCTTCCTGGCTCCTGCCCTCCTCCCCCACACTTTTGCTGGTAGGATTTGGAGAATACTGACAGTACAGATAGACTTGCTCTGATATTGCAACAGCCTTGAATTCTTACAAAAGAAGTGGATCTACTTGAATAAACGAATCCTCCTTGACTACAGGCAAACATGAATGGCAATGCAATTGGCCCAAATGTTCATACTGGATTATACATATTTAAAAAGTTTTAGAATTCTCAATAAGAATTTGTCAGAAATGGCTTCCTCTATAAATAATCAGAGAGTGCAGACAAGCATTTATTCTCCACTTACCAGTTCTATATGAGTTAGCTGTTGGGCCAAAGTATATGGATCACTGCAGACACTCAACATTTCTCTTTGGATGGAGGGAGGTTTACTTTTAAAAGCTACCACTTTATCTGAGACAGCTGCACTGATCTTGACTATCCCTTCTTGGCCATGGTTAAGACTTGCAAGCTTCTGATTCAAGGTTTGTAGAAGCTGATTCATCTTTTTCCAATAGGCCTGAAGTGAGGAAAAGGAGGAAAGGGACATAAACTCACTCCAAGTAAAACATTTTTAAAGTATGTTGGGGAACAAATCTTTTGAATCAGTGTTTCTATTCAAGAGTGAAATGATCAGACGTAGATTAGAATAATTTTACTTCCAACCATCTATTCTAGAATATCCAGTCAGTTTAATTATAGCTCCACCCTAAGTTCCAGTCTATAGTTCTCTACCACAAGACTAGCATCTAGCCAGAACATGTGTGCATTTGTGCTAAATGCCAACTCAGCTGACCACATGGGACAACTTTGCTTTTTTCCCCCCACATCCTCTGTTTCACCAATCAGATTTGTCCTTCTCATTTTTGAAACCTCTGAAATGTAGACTTTTAATTGTATGAAACACATGTAGAATACCTTATGCAAGAGTGCCAGTGTAATACTACAATTATTAAGATTGTCATGGCTGGTTTATATTCATATTTTTACACACAGAGTCCTTAGTATTCCAATTGCAAATAGTTACATCTGTAAAACATCCCATAATGTTGGAAACAGTGCCATTATGGAGCATTATATACCATATACTGCTTATGATGTTCATTCAATGTAGTAATGTATTGACATGACCAAAACACCTACGACAGCTTTCTTAAATTATTTTTCATATCAATCATGGTAACATGATATTAAAGCTGCCCTCAGCTTTCAGGAAATTATTTTGAAACCAAAGGAGAAACAGACCATAGGTGGTATGGGTTACATGTTATTTAGTGATGTGTTCAAATTAATCTAGCACAGCAGTTGATATAGCCCACTCTAAGCATTTATTTCCCAATAAAGCAAAAACTGCAATACCAAAAATTAATTAATTGGGGTTAATTATATCAATATGTGTTCTTAAGATGTGCTGAAGATCAGAATACACAATTGGGCAGTAATTCTGTTTTGAATAGACTGTTGATTACTGTGCTATTTTCTTGGAGTTAATATTTTGAAAAGATTGAATGGGGATAATAGCTATCTAGACTAAACAAACAAATGAAATATTTGTGGTTTGGAAATCATCCTCATATTGAGAGATGCACAGAATCATTTCTTCAGTAATTCCATTGTGCATTCCATCTCTTCAGTGGAACTTCTTTTATTTGTCTTTTAATTTTATTTTAATCTGTATATCTGCAATGCATTACCGAACATCTGGAAGACACAAAGGGATGCAGACAATATGATCAGCTATTTGTTTGTTTATTGAATTGTATGCTGGCCTTAAAGACATGGAGGACTACAAACCTGTCGTGGAAATTGGCATCTGAAAAAATACATTACTGACTATAGCTATAGCTTTATTCTATACATATATGTATTTATATATAGTACACACACATATATACACATACATATATACATATACATACATATAATCTGCTAAGAAGTTTTAATAATTGCCAGCAAATAAAATATGTAAAGGTTTACTGCCCAAAGCTAAACTAATTGAAATGAGGTTGATAAAGGTATTTACATCATGCTCATTAACAGTAAAATTTAGCCAAGCTGATCAAAGAATCTGAAAGGAAAGGAAAAGGAATCATATGGAGCTTCTTCATGGCCTAAAGACCAGACTAAGTGACTTGTGGTACTCTTAAGGGAAATATATATTTATTTAATACTGGCCTATGTACATTTACAGTTGCCTGAATTCTCCGTAAACTTTTGAAGGACATTTAACAAGGTTTGACAGTTTGAAGGGAAGGCACTGATAAGAAAATTCACTCCTGAAGCAGTGGCTCAGACGGCTGTGTTTTGAGCCTCCTGTTAAAGCGGACATAAGCCACTGTGGAGCAGTTGATATGGAAGCTGACAGCCAGGTCAACATAACTAGAGAGGCACGTCACAGACAGAGAAAACCTCTGTGGATTATCTCATCTAGGCACATATCACTAAGAGGAAGAGAGGAAAATACTACCACAGGCATTATGCAGATATGCACTGCTAATGCTCTGGATGGCTGCAAATGGATGACTGTGGAGCACACATCACAGCTGCCAGAAACAGGCAGAGGTCAGCAGTGCTGAAGCCCTACTAGAAATGTGGTGAATCTTCCTGGCTCCCAGTTACAGATTGTTTTCAGTGAAGCTCCCAGCTGAAGCAGCAGCTAATGTGCTATTGAGCTGTGAGGGTCAGCTCAGAAACTATTTCTAGTTACTTCTCCCATCTAGGGTTCTCTTCCCGAGATGGCTCATGAAAAAAACCTGCCCTACTTTCCGACCCTGAATTCCATAGCTGCTATTATTAGGGCTGGTCGCACAGTCAGCCAGGTGTTTAGACTGGATTTGGCATTTTTGTCCACCTATCGAGTCCTTCCCAAAGACCTGGAATAGGCAGATGTTGTTGTTTGATGGTGTTAAAGGTATCGTCACAGAATGTAAGCTGTTCCAAGTAAAGCTGTCTTTTGCAATTGACTGATGGTGCTGCTGCTGTTATTATTATTATTATATTTAATTAATCTAGGTATCCTCAATGCTAAAACAGATGGCTGCTTACATTTGTATTAGGGGTTACATTAAATTGACTATTGTATTCAAGTTTTAATGTTCATTTCCATCCAAAAGTTTCACTGCCTTAAAATAACCATAAAAATCAGTCGTGTTAATACTTCATTGAATGGTAAGAAATGTTTTATGAAATGTTTAAATTATTAGCCTGTTCTCCAGTAAGATTCCTAGAGCTCCTCTCTCTTTCTTGTACACTCTCTCATTCAAGTTCAATGCTATAAAAACACATTGGGAATAACACACAAAAATTACAGGTATTCAAATGGATTCACAAATTACCCTAGCCCAGGACTTGCTGAAAAAGCCAAGTTTTGAACACTTTCCTGAAGGTCAGGCAGAATGGAGCCAAACAGACCTTAGGAGGGGCAGGAGCAGTGACAGAATCTAGTCTGAAACAGCCCCTAAGTCCCCACTGGGTGGAAACTGCTCTGTCATGGAGACCAATTTCTACAAAAAGCACATACACAGAAGAAAAAAACCTTGTTCAGCAAGAAAAACCAAAGACAGCTTGTTCCCTAATGTATACAGTACATTTTGACCTTCACCTTCAACTCTGCTGAGTGTCAAATGTTGAAGGGTATGTATGTTCTATCTGCACGTTCTTGAACATGATCAATCTGATCACATGTAGCACAAGGGGATAAACTTTGGATGACTGGAAACTACTTTAACGACCCCAGGGGACACAGTTTTTTCCCCATTTTTTTGGAGTGGAGGATAAAGCATATTTTTAAAAACAATGTTTTTTTAAAAACCTTTCCGCTTCTGTTTTCATCCTCAAAATGGAAAACAAGTACACGTCCAAAATTGTATTGCAGTCCTGCCGGGGGGGGGGGGGGGGGGGAATCTGGGGGATGCAAAAAAGGGGTTTTGGGATCGATATGGTTCTGGAGCTCGAGTTACCCACCCGAATTAGAAAGTTCATGTAAGGGGATAGGGAAGGCATATATATATCCTGGTGTTTACATACCTATACATATCCTATGCAGAGCTTCTCAAACAGGCAAAAACAAACTTGAAAGAGGCACACATATGTTTTAATGTAAAGAACGCTCACAAGATGTATTGGCCAAAGTTGAGTCAGCAATATTGTACAGTGGCTAAGTAGGGCTGGTTCCCTGCTTAACAAATTTCAGAATGAGCTTTTTTTTTTCCTCTACTAACAATGTCCTTTTTCTTGTAATACCCCTTTGGTTAATTTTAATTTGTAATTTAAAAAAAAATAGTTAATGTTAGGTATTAGTGTAACAGTATCATATTAAAGATAGGAAGGCCTGGCGCAATATGGTTCATGGGGTCACGAAGAGTCGGACACGACTTAACGACTGAACATCATATTAAATCCAACTTTGTTTTTTATTTTTAACATTCAGATCAGAAATCCTGAAGTACTAGATGTAGAATCATATTAATTAATATTATTTTAATGTTATTAAATTGAAAAGCAGAAATTCCATGCTGCTTGGGGGGAAAAAAGTGGCAGGGTGAGCGGAATGATAAGACAGAAGTATTCATCACAGCAGAAAAACATGGATGCTGTTTTTTCTTTTCTGTACCTTAATACTTAAGCCAAAGCATATCATTCTTAAGTAGCAATGCATTTAAAGATGGCAAGCCCCAGCAGGTGGCTTAGGAATTCAGATTTTAATTAAGTCTTTTCTTTCAAAATGCAAATCACAACTCTTGGCAAAAAAAGAGATCCTTTTTAGTATGCTACATACCTTTCTAAGCACTGCAAGGAGCCTCAAGAAATGGATAGGACAACGAATGGAAAAAATATATTGCTGCAAGGTATCATTGCGAAATTGTATCAGCAAGAGAGATAATGAATTCAGTGACCCTAGGATTTTCTGCACATCTGATTCTGGACTGCACTTTTTTGTTCAAACAAGCATCGGCCTGCCAAAATCAATTAACTACTGATTTTGATCAAGGAAAGTGACACATTCATAACCCACAAACATATCTGCTATTCCAACTGAAAGGAGGAGGGAAAGAGCCTGATTGACTTCTGTCTGGTATTCTTTGGCTTTCTTAATTATCCAGCATGCATCAGAATTATGTCTCATGTTACTCAGCCTTTTCTAAAGTCAGCTAGAACATCTGGCATCTCCCTTTTCAGGTACTGCCCTAATCTGCATCAGATTATCCTAAGCATTACTTTGCTAGCATGTGAAATTAAGCATACCGTATGATGGTTTGCACACTCCATTAGGTCTTCTTTTGTGGTACTGACAGGTGGACCAACCTCTTCCAATCTGTTGGCCACTATATTGTTCTTTGGATTTGCTAGCATGGTTTGATTAGAACCTTTACAAATTCTTCTGCTGTTGGTGGCCATTTTTCTGTACATATTTCATGGAGCCTTCCAACTTGGTAATGACCAGAGTGCTGATCTAACTTCATCTTTTAGTAGTAAGCATTCTTGGAAATAGGGAACACTTACTAAGGTATCTTAGATGTTGACATATTTACTGTAAAGTACTTCAGTAAACCACTTCCATCTTTTTTATCTTCTTTGAATCAGTTACTATCGATTGGTATCTTCAAAATCCAGTTTGAGACTGGAATCTCCTTCTGAGTTGGGAGATCTTTTGGAAAACTTTCCTTGTTTTCTCATGTCTGTTTCCCTATCTTTATAGATGTCATTGTAATACTGCTTCTTGTCTCTTCTAACAGTTCTCTGAAATTGTTAAATTCCTTTCCAAGATCTTTGTCTTTCTTGGTTTTGCTTTCTGTCAATTCCCACTGTTCTGACATCCAGTTTGCTTTCTTCTGGTTTTTGGCCTTTGACAGTCTTTACATTAATCCTTCACAACTTTGATTTCACTCACAGCTTCTTCATTGACTAACAATGAGGTTCGAGACTTCAAAATGATTCTTGATTTTCTTCTTGAAAGTGGTGGGTATAAGCTCAGAATCAAAGTGTGGAAACCAGTTGGCTTTCTTCTTCAGCTTTAGCTTAGTTTGGAACGTGGACATGAGCAGTTTGTGACCTGTGCCCCAGCCCTCGGCTGTGTCTTTGCTGTTATAACTGAGTTCTTCCATCCCCTTGTATTGATATAGTTAATTTTATTTCTGTGTATTCTGTCTGGTGATGGCCATGTACATAGGTGTTGTTTTAGTTTTTGGAAGATGCCCTACCAATAAAGAAATCATTGGAATAAGTGTTCTTTTTTTATCTGGGTTTCTTTCTGCCCAAATAACTCCCAGCAGATATATTTTTAGCAGCATGTGTATTTTGCTTCCTTTGAACTCTCATAATTATGCTTGTATCCTTTCTTTGTTCAGATTGACAGATCCTGTTTAATGGCTGGCAGCCATAGCCGGCCTGATCCAAAAAAAAAATCCACAGGGGAAATAGTTTTTCTAAGAACCCCAACTTTAGAAATATGTGTGTGTGTGTGTCCATACAAGTATGTATGTATGTATGTGTGATAAAGGACTACTGTGCTAACCAAGCACATGACATTTTAAAAATGTACCGAGTCTGTTGTTGCTGCTACTGGTTGCTATAATTATTCAACCAGCCATAGACCTGCAGAAAATCTGGTGTCTCAAAATTTTATTTCCTGTTCCTTCCCCCACATGTGGGGAATCACCTCCCATAGCTCCTACTTTGATATAACTCAAAGGCTGTCATTTTACCCAAAGCAGAAAGCTGTAACATGTTCTTATCTTACTCAGCAGGACTGAAAAACCAGAATTTAATAAACCTGAATGCCAGCACCTCTACTGGTGGCAGAGTATACAACAATTAAATAAACCAAAAATATACAGTACGTCATGATCTCATGTTCCTTCTGAAATGCCACTGGATGATGAAGGTTGGATAGAAAAAGGTGAAATCCTGAAAACCAGATAATTACTTTGAGAAAAATACATAGATTGGGTCAAGGGGAGCATATAATAATTTCAAAAAACCCGGTCCAAAGTTAAAGCATTAAAGAAGGTCCTCCTTGCTATGAGCCTGACAAGGTGAGAAGAGAAACAGAGTTAAAGGTACTCAAGGGGGAAGCAGTACCTATCTGTCTTTCATCCTGAAAAACAGCAGGAATGGAAAGTGCAGTCAGTGAAAGCCAATGTAGCAAAGGGCACGAGATAAATTTGATATGCTTCATTCTAGTCAGTCTCTTTCTGTTTTTATTCACCCAACAGTGACTGAAGTATAAATTACTCACTTTCTAGGGCTGTAATACAAACAAATGCAAAAACACAGCAATGTACATTACATTTTTTAAAAATGGTTCTATCAAGGATTCAGAGGAGCCCATCTTATTTAGTTCTTAATAATCAAAATCTTTGTATCCATCTTTTTCTCTCCCCCCAGTGTTGGCCTCATTAAATGCCAGCCAAACCTCTTTAGCAATGCCAATCATCCTAGACCCATATCTGCAGCCCCAAAACTGGACAATCATGCTTATGACCAATGAAAATGCATTTCACTATGCATGTTCCTATGGTTACACTGGAGTTATTGAAGAGTTGCAACACAAAGCTGGGCCTTTTCATCACTGTTTTCTTTCATATCTGTTTTTTCTGAATCAACACGCATCAAATATAAAAGAATGTCAAACCTCAAAAGCAGTAACTATTTATACTTCTTCTCCACCTCATTCCTGCTGTCAGTCAGAAAGTCACTAGGTGAGTGTGCCAGATGGATTAGATGAAAATAACTGTGATAGGAATAGGACAGGGAACAAACACATTGCATTGCATCCCAAATTGCATTGTTAGGTTGGGTTCAAATTGGGACCAATTATAAGACTGATTAGGACAGTTCACCCCAATATTTAGATTATGGTTTATAGCTTTCAGTGAAGAGGCCTTCATCCTGAAGTGGATTGATGTACGCTGATTGATGTAGGCTGATGATGATGGTAATAATACCAATAATAATATTGCCGTAACTAATGTTAAACATAGTACTATTTTATATCACAGAATCACAGAGCTAGAAGTGGCTATCAAGTCTATCTCAGGAATTCAAATTAAAGCATTCCCAACAGATGGCTGCTCAGCAATTACTTGCATATATCCAATAAAGAAGCTAGCTTCATTCTTGAACCTCATTATTATTATAATTCTCTTCCTAACAATTAACCAAAAACTACTTTCCTGAAACTTATGACCATTATTCTGTCTCTTCTGACATGACAGAGAACAGAAGCTGAACCACTCAGTGTAATACCTTGTCAAGTACTTGAAAAGTGTCATCATATCCCCCCTCAGTTGTCTTTTCTCAAAACTAAACATACCCAGTTTCTTCTATCTATCTTGGTAAGACATGATTTCCAGTCTTCTGATCATCCTTATTGCTTTTCTCTGCCTTGAACTGGACACAATACTCAAGGCAGATCTGACTCATGCAGTGGAACTATTAGTTTCTGTGATTTGGAAACTATACTTATATTGTTGTAAGGGATATGCAAAACTCACTGATCCGGGAACAGAACAATTAGCGTTGGTGGATCCCAAATCAAACACCCACATTTCCAGGTGACCATCCTTGAAGTATTGGGACTGGATGTTGTCCAACTCACAGCTGTCTGTTCATTCATGGAACAATCATCCATAGTGAAACAATACATATCAGCCAACGAGTTAGAAATGAATAAAAAATGGCCTCTGTGTCTCATAACAGCTTTGGGTGAATATGCTTCCATATTTTTAAAACTTCTCCTTCTGAAAGTAGCACAATTCAATTCTCACCAATTGCTAGTTGATTAATGATTAGCTAATTGCCAGCTGATTAAATTACTTTAGTTTTGACTGAGAGCGTCATGGTTACTGTAGCTGTTTATAACTTAAACTGTTAATTGATGAGGTTCTGATGATTCGTTTTGCAATTTTTCATACAAAACTGTGGTGGTATCAGTCCATCAGAAGTAGACATGGTGTATGTATGTCTGTTTCCACTTCAAGTACAAGAATCAGGTTTTCTTATAGAACAGTACAAATGAAAATGATGAAGGCTGTGGCCTGATAGTAGAATTAAATGTGAATGATGTGGCAAAAAGGAAGATAACTGCTTCAGACTGAAAGGAAGAAATCACTGGAGGGGAAAGGAATTTGGAACTAATTGATCTAAGGAGTAAGAGGCCCTGAAGTTGTATGCAACCCATCTATCTCCTTTGGTGTGCCCTAGAGATCCCAGAAATCAACTGCTGTGCTTTGGCAATGAACAACTGAGAAATTATGGCATGATTTCATATTCCTGGCAGAAAAAAAAAGAGAGAAAGAGCTTTGGTTTACGTTTAGCACACCAAAAACCCATGAAAGCCGAAACGCTACAACCCTAAAATGACACCCTGAAATCTCAGCCCTGCCCATTTCAGTGTTGTCATGACATGCTTGTCCCACCAGCCATTGTCCCTTCCACTTTTGTCTTTCATTGTGTGGATGTTTTCTTTCATTAGTCATCTTCCACTGTCCCATGATGCAAACAAATGTACACTGTCCAAACTGTAGCAAACTTACAGCTTTTTCAAGCTGAAAACCGCATCCTCCCTTAACATCTTCTTTTTCATTCTGAATATAACCAAAGCAAAACTCAGTTTCTAGACCTTACTATCCTGATTCATATCCCCTGGAGGTTCCAAATGCCTCCTTTTATAAAATGGTAGCATCAACTACCAAAGGGGGGCCTTTGCACAGATTTACGTTGTGCGCCAACTGCATCCTTTCCTGGACCGGGAGGCCTTACTCACAATCACTCACACCTTAGTCACTTCCTGGTTGGATTATTGCAATGTGCTTTACATGGGGCTACCCCTGAAGACCACTCAGAAGTTACAACTGGTCCAGAATACAGTGGCGCACACAGTATTTGGTGCTCATAGGTTTGCCCATGTTACACCTTTGTTGCACGAGCTGCACTAGCTCCCAGTTTCCTTCCAGGTGCAATTCAAAGTGCTGGTTATCACATTTAAAGTCCTACGTGGCTGGTTATTTGTGGGACTGCCTTTCCCTAAGGATATCTGCCTGTTCCACCAGATCAGATATGGTAGGCACACTCTAGGTCCCTTCCCTGAAATCCTGTCATCTAGTGGGACCTTGGAAGCGTGCCTTTTCCTTGTCCGCCCCTACTTTGTGGAACCTCCTTCCCCCAGCGATTCGGCAGACCCCACCCTTTTAGCCTTTCAGAAGGCCATCAAGACCCAGCTTCTTACCCAGGTGCTGGGATAGGATTGTATAGATAGGAATGGGGGCAACTGGAGCCTTCTCTGGGGCATCCTAAGGGGACAATTAGGGTGCAGGGTTTTTGTTTTATTGTTTTATTGTTTTTATGATTGTTTTATAGTCATTGGTTTTATTGTTGTTGTGAGCCACCCAGAGTTGCTTAAGATGGACAGTCATATAAATCAATCAATCAATCAATCAATCAATCAATCAATCAATCAATAATAAGCTCTACCATTTCCATGTTCTATTATTTTATTTTATCAGTCCATTCTTTTATTAATGTTATTATTTTATTGGAAAACAAAATATTTTATCTCTCTCTTATTTTCCCCCAAACAGCAAAATCAGATGTGGAAAGTTTAAAATCAGAGGTCAAAGAATGAGTTTCCTAAGATCCAAAATCACCTAGCCCAGAAACTTGCTGTTCATAATAATACTATTAGAATTTTGGGATAACACACAGATAATAGTTAATAGCACCACCATCTATCCCCACCCACACCTCTCGGTAATACAAATCCCCAGCATATCCCTACCTGCTATCATCCTCACCTCATCACATGGAGCTATTCGGTGGATAATGTCTTTCAAACATCCAATCATCTTTTCTTCCTGAAAATCATAAGGAAAGGTTTCCGTCCATTCTGTCAATAACTGTAAAATCTTGGGCCCAAATTTTCTGATCCGTGCCTAAAATGGGGTAAGTGGGGTTAGGGAATGAGGGGTGAAAAATTGAGGGATGTGTATCAGCAGGTACAGAAAGAGAAAGGTCTAGTGGATTTAACCATAATTTAAAATTAAAGCATTTGCAGGATAGCTGGAAAGCTTGCATATGTGCAATAATCTTAATGTCCTTAGATCAGGGAGAGATAAGTGAATCATTCAACTTTCCTTCTGGATTAATTTTGTAATAATTTATAATTACGTCTTAGTACATTTCTGCATTAATCCATGATTTAAAAAAAAAATCTGCCTGTTTTTTTTTTTTAATTTGCATTTTTTTGTATTGGATTTAGCAAAAATGGAATTCTCAACCATCACTCCTCTAGCTATACCTAATATTTGACTGTTCACTTTGCATAGCTACCAGTTACTCTGAAAAGGTTTAGTTTAAATCCAACAAGTCATTGCTGCAGTAAATCAATTTAGTACTTTTTCCTAGTCTCTGTTTCTAATACATTTGTGTGTGATTATCTGCATTATGCGTTATTCATAGGAGATGTCACTTCCAAAGTATTTTTAGGGGCCATTTCGGCAAGTTCCTTTGAAACAGCCACATATCCATTATTGTAATAGAAACTCTGGATGAAAACAGAAAGTTTCCTTGCTTTGGCCTCCAAATGAAAGGTACCCTTTAATCAAACAAAATTATATTGTGTGTATTGAAGCTTCCTGCTTTTTCCACAAAACTAGTCAGTAGGGCTATTTTAGTATTTGGCCAAAATAGGTTTTGAGGGAACTATCACTGGACATAATACAGCAGTTAAGGATTTTGAAAATTTCAAGGAAGTAGGGATCATCCATTCTTTCTCCCCTTATATTTTTTTTAACTTGTGTACAAAATATTGTTAATCCAGGGCCAATGAACACATGTCCTTAGTATACAGGGAACAAGCACTGAAAATTCATATCACAGTGAAATGTTTGTTGTTTCTTATCATACTCTGAAAGGGGATGTGGTGGTGCAGCGGCTTAATGACGCTGAAAGTTGCCAGCCAGAAATGGTCAACACTTCAGTGGTTCGAGCCCAGCTCCGTGCAGCAGAGCGAGCTCCTGCTTCCTCCCCAGCTCCTGCCAACCCAGCAGCTTGAAAACTTACGTGAGTAGATAAATGGGCACTCTCACCCCGGTGGGAGGAAAAATGCTGGTGGCGCCTTGCAAAGGAGACGGGAGTAGTTGCCGGTAACGCGGAAGCCGTGCACGCCTGAAAAAGGCGCGAAGCAACGAAAACCCCGCCTCCTGTGCTCGCCAGCTGGGCTCTGCTCTAGGAAGGAGGCAATGGCAAACCACTTCCGAAACACCTTGCCTTGAAAACTGCAGGGACTCGTCCAGGCAGTCACCACAGAATCGGTAACGATTGAGTGCGGATTAAAAAAAAAATCATACTCTGAACAGGGTAACTCAGTGCATACCCAAAAGCTAGAATATCAAAGAGTACGTATATCTTCCTTTGGAAAGTGTCTACTGCCAGCTCTTCTGGAAGGGAACTCTCCATTTGTTGTTTCCTGAGAGCAAAGTAAACTACCAGGAGTGTTGGAACTGGGGACAGACGGTAACCTCACTACAATCACGTACCCATGCATTACACATTTATTTTGCCACTCATTTTAACAGAGAAATAATTTAGCAACTAGTCTATTTTTGCATTTGTTATATCCTGCCGCACCTTGCTGGAAAGGGGCTGAGTCTGCTCCCTGCTCTTGGGGACCTCGGCTGCTGAAAATAAAATCCTCTCCTGTCTGAATACAGCTGCTTGGACAGAGTGTAGCATGTGTACCAAGACTTAGGGCAGTGTTTCTCAACCTTGACAACTTGAAGATGTGTGGACTTCAAGAATTCTGGGAGTTGAAGTCCACATATCTTCAAGTTGCCAAGGTTGAGAAACACTGACTTAAGGGCTTAGTGTCTTTGTGGGTATGCATCAATGCAGTCACTTTAGCTATTTTTATATTTAATTTCTTCTATTCAAATATCCATATGTACAGTTTGTAGGTCTACATAAGCAGAAGGAGGAGATAAACAGGATGATGAAGAAAGAGGAAATGGGGACTGTTAAGAAAGTGGGATTTATTAATTGTTAATAAAAATCAATAAAATGTTGACAACAATTAAGTGATTCTTGAAGGTCTGCCAAGAATCATAGTTAACATTTTTCTGAGGAATTTAGTAGTTCACTGAGTTTAAATATAAACGATGTTCATAAGATTTGTACGCAGAGTGTACACCATCTACTACCACTGTCTGTATCAGTCCTTATTTTCAGTGACAGAATTGCCAAATGGGGATGCACAATCTGCCAGCCGCTGCATGCAGCTTTAAAAAGAAAAGTCTCTGCTAACAAAGCATTGCTGACCCTCAAATAAATAGAGCGGCAGGAGGAGAGGTGTCTGTAACTATCATTTCAAAGAGCAGTTAAGTCCTGTGGTATTTCAAATACTGCTACGTGGACTCTAGCCCACTTCTTTAGCTACATGAAACTGGAGGGTAGTCCATGGTGGCCTTTGTCATAATACATGCATTCGTGTTTAAGGTTCTGCAAGAGTGGTGGTTAGTTTTGCAACTAGAGGTTACACAGCAATTCCTCCCAATGTTTTAAAAGCACCCCATCAGCTCTTGTTGAAACTGAGCATATGCATAGAAATAATTTGGGACGGTCAGGTTGCTGAAAATGCTACCATGAGTCAAAGAGGCCAAGCAAATGGGACAATTGCAACATAGGCCTTCTGCATTCTGTTAGACGAAGGGCTGCATTTAACACTTCTGGGGAGCATGAGGGCTTCACAGGACAGGATGATAAAGCAAAATTGTCAGGATAGTACTACACAGATTGGGACAGGAATTTCTTCTTGTTTTTTCTGGGATTTGGGAAGCAGAATTTTGCGTTGAATTTGTTTTAAATGTGTTAAGCCTACTTTACAGCTTACATTACTTTCTTTGTGTTTCCTGTTACAAAATGGCAAGAAACACTGCAGTAATTTGCAGCAATTACAGTCAGGAGGGGCTCCAACACCTGTAGAAAAAGAGGCTGCATGTGGTCCTGGGGCTGCCGGCTGCCCAATCTGCATCAGACAATTACAGCCGAACCATTACCCACATGCACTTATCTAAATGCCAGATAGATAGCAACACTTCCAAATACAGAGATAACAGCATTTAACCATCACAGGCATTGTTTGGTTAATGGGCAATTGTATCCTGCTCTGGGGAACTGACAGTGATGGGTTACCTAAGAAAGGCCAGCTTACAATCAAAACCTAAGGCAAAGGAGCTAAGGGGTGACACAGTAATATGTGCTCATAGAAGAGTGCATTTAACTCTTATCCCCTGGCATCCTAAAGGCTCCAAGGAATGAAAGGAAAATCACCTGGGAAGACTGAAGGTTGGAAAAGGAAGAGAGAAGGAGATCTGAATTATAGCTACTCTTGCTATGTGGAGTTTTGCTCTCAGGCATGGAGGTCAAATTTGAATATGCCACACCCTTGGGATCACAAAATGCTCCATGGAGACAGATGGGCATAGGAAGCAAAGGGAGATACAGAGAATGGGTAAAATCAGAAGCTTTCTCCAAGTACACTGTAATCCTGTGATCACATTGTGAATGCTACCCCTACTCATCCCAGCATCTTCTAACATCAAACATACCAACCTTATCCAGCACTGGGTCATCTAGTTGCTGCTGCTCAATGCACTTGTGACAAACACGGGACAGAAGTTCATGAGGTTCAATGAACAGTCTTGAGCTCAGCAGGAATGTGAAGATATAGGGCTTCTGAGGAAAGGAAACAGGAACGTTCATCTAACAACAACAGACTAGAGAAGTAAATATGCAAGATCTTTCTCAAAGGCAGAAAGTCATTCAGTCTCAATATATCTGGACAGTATACAAATAGATGTATACTGCAGTCTCAATATATCTGGACAGTATACAAATAGATGACCCCGTATTGGGTGTATTGGGTGTGAGATTTTGACACTTTCTCCCATGGTCTTACTTATATTTATGTTTAATCGTCTCTAATGGTTATTTAGCACTTGTTTTAATTGTTTTGTTTTATTGTATGTCACCCAAAGTCACATTTGTGAGATGGGTGCTATATAAATTTAATAAATGTGATAAATAAATATGATAAATTAATAAATAAAAAACTGAGCTAAAGCTACTGGCATATATAATATATACAAAGCTTTAAATTAGTAATTGCTGTATGTGGTGTATAGCCTGAAGACATCAAAAGACCCTGTCTCATCAGTCTATAAAGGCCTGCCTAGCCTAGTGTCTGGTTTTAAAATATGGCCATGATGACCCACCCTTATACACAACTGATATAGTGAGCTTTGCTGTTTCTGTTCCTGAAGAATCATAACCTCAACTGAGGATGACCCTATGGAAGAAGAAGATGGGTCAGGCCATTCCACTGAGTTCTATATCCCAGCTCTAAAACAGAACCAAGCCAGAGTCATTCTCCACTGGTGATCCAGACTCATCAGCATCTATGAAGAGCAGGAGCACTGGGCTGAATATCAGAAGGACAGAGGTCACAAAATGCTTGTCTGCAAGGAAAAGTGACTTGGAAATGAAGATCTGCTCAGGAGTAACTTATCCTGCTTGGACAACTTTGTAGCCAGACGTGGGATAGTTACTTCGGCTGTGCAAATCCTTTAGGAGAGGTGCTTCACAAAATGTGGGAATGTGCTTTGAATCAGACACATGCAAAGACAGCCAAGAGTAGTTTATGAAGCAGCTGCACGAGCCTAGAAAAAGACATGGCTGCTTTAATGATTCAAAGAAAGATCTTTGTACACAATTCCATATGCTGCAAATACCTCTTTTGAAAAATTTGTGCAGCTCTAGAAGCTACAGTCTTTAGTATAAAATTCTTGAGAACAGTTTATTGAGAACAGTTTATTGCTATAACCAAAAGGAAAGTGTATTCATTTTGGTCCTAATGTAAAAGATTTTCATACTGTTGGATTATTGCACTCTTCCAGATAATATATTCAGAATTCAAAAAGTAGCACCAGAATTTTATGCACAGTTTAGCATGGATCTGTGGTACAGAAAAGCAGATGGCCATATCCTTGGGGGCTACCTGCTTTATAATAATGACAAGAACATTTCATGCTGGCATTGTTTTGATTTGGGTATTAAGAGTTCCTTTCTTACATCATACATTGGGTACAATCTTAAGACTTGTGGAATATTTTATGATATTCTAGAATGTATGATTTTATAATAAAAAGACTTACAGTAAGTGACAACAATAGGGCCTCTGCTGACTTTGTTTTGCCATTAAAATCAAAGAGAAGCAGCAGTTTAGAGCAGCAAGCAGTGTCAATCCCTAGTGAGGCTAACTGTCTGAGACACTTTCCTGGAGAACTGACTCTTCACTGTCTGGTCTACAGCCTCTTTTATCTTGTATTCACCCTTTGGAACTTCAACTGGGCTGATTCAGCTTTGACTTCTCAGTTGATTTACTGACTACCCTTCTGTGTGTTTCTGGATACAAATATCCCCTTCTGAAATTAGATATCAGATTACACAATTATGCTTTTTCTGCTCCTAATCTCTGATGCTGACATAGGACCAAACATGGAGGTAGCACAAAGACTCGATGGTGCTGACAGCCTTATATTCTATGCCATCAAGGTTTGTAATAATCACTATTTTTTTCTAGCAGCAATTTTTAAGCCATTAATAAGTCATTCTAATAAACATAAACTAGGCAATAGTCTGCTTAGGACAAAATAAGTACAATATATTAAATTCCCTCACCCTAGATAATTTTTCCATTGGAAAACTCCAAATTAAAGACATGTCAAACCAAGTGAGAAAAATCTTGACTGTCAAAAAGACTATACAATTCTGAGTCAGCAAGGTAAGTGATGGGTCTTAGCATAACTTTGGGGAGAACTCAAAATTTAACAGACTGGGTGATACCAGCAACTGTTCATGATCAAACAGGAGAGTTTTAGGCAGTACAGCAAATACCACACCTTAATCCCAGCTCTACCTTACCAATACTCTGCTTTATCAAATACTCTCCCTCCAGATTTATATGCAGACCCCACCTTGCTGCAATTCCATGGTTAAACTATTTTTTCAACATTATTTCTGGCTGACTGATTGTGGGTGCCCATCTTGGGTTTTATCTGGGTTTTATTTTTTTGCTTTTTGTGATTATTTTTTTATTTTGATATTGCTCTGAATTACTGATTTATTGTTATGGTTTTTGTTTTCTTTCTGTTGACATTCTCTGCTGCCTAGACTCCTTTGGGTCTAAACATTCAAAATGGATGGGCAAGATATCTACTTTTCAATACAGGATTCTTTTAAGAGTGATAAATCATGCTATGTTCTGCATATTACCTTTTCAGAAACTGGGATTATGTTTTGGCTAAGGAAACCGTTCTCATATTATAAGAATAAAATCAACTGCTGAAATTCAGCTAGTTTATAATTTATTCGCTCTTGGCAGTGTTCCCACTGACACTGGGGACAACAACTATTTAAGAAGTTCTCTAGTCAGATATATTGTTACTAGTTTATCATCGCGAAGTAGAGTTCTGTGTTATGAAAAACAAACAAAAAAAACCCCACAAGAAAAACACTGTTTCAATGGAACTAATTACAGAACACTGATGCTTAAAAAAGTACATGCATATCAATTTAGATTTCTACTAAACAGCTACAAAGGCACCACGAGGCAGATGAAATAGAAAACATTACAGTATATTGTTTAATTGTAACCTCCATCAAAAGAAACTTTCCTAATTTAAAAAAATGCTGAGAGCTTGCAAAAAGTTATGGTCCAGTTCATCAAAACAAATGGCAGCTCACATTAACCAAGTATTTACCTCAGGGTAGTAATCAGCTGTAGGTATAAGGTGTTGAATTAAAGCATCAAGAGATGCTGAGGTAAGGTTTCCATCTTGAAAGATCAGTCCTCCTTCATCATCTTCTTTAGATGGATGGAGGTGATGAGGGCTGAAGCCACAGGAAGTAAACATGCTGGCAGAGCTCAATGTTTGGGGCATGCCTTTCTGTAACAAAGGAAGCACATATAAAATCAGTCAAAGGTACACTCCAAAATTACAACAGAGCCTGGCAATGAATGAATGTAAGGAAACATCTGCGTTTGCAAAATGCCCATTCCTGGGACGCACTTTTCCACCATCAGTAGCACTGAAGAACACTAAGCAGTAGAATATAAAATATGAAATAATCATACAAGTAAAAAACATCATCGTCATCAACAAAGAACCTCAGCAAACTGTTCAAAGGCAAAAGTCAATCTGAATAAACATGCATTTGATAGCCAGCAGAAAAACAGCATTAGATTAGGGAGAGACAGATCCATTCTAGCTTTTATAGCTTACATTCACTTAACACTGCTCTGCTATCAGTTGTGAATTTGGCAAAAAAGAAAAAGAAAAAAGAAAAAGTCAACATGAATATCTAGATGCATTTTTATGTTCATTTACCCTAATATATTCTGTACAAAACACATATTTTTAAAAGCAAACATAGACATACAGTATCTTTGTACTAATATAAGTGCAGTACAACATTTGGAGTTATACTGAAATAGTGAAGTTAATTACACCCTAGTTCATAAATTACAAGGGCAGAGAACAGAACTGGCCTATGGGCTGGATTGCTCTTCTGGCCTCTTCTCAGTGCCAAAGGGCATTCTAGGTAAGAATCAGAGACTTTCTCCTTCTCTGAGGATGTTCTGCTAATAGAATACATCTGAAGAGCCATCTTCATTTCCACTTTGCTTTTGCAACATCAACAACAACAAAAAGAGAGAAGTTAGGGAATTCTAACGATGCACCATTTCATGGTGCTTTTATTTCTTTGAGAAATAAAATAGCTTTCCTCCCCAATGATTTATCCCAAGAAAAGGAGAAATGGAAGAGAAACACCAAAGAGCTGGTTTTGTCTGCCCCTTGCCTTTTTAGATGGAAAACTGAGAAGCAGGAAAAGTTTAGAGATGTGTCAAATGAAGCCATTCTCTGCACCTTGAAGAAGCAGCTTCATTCACCCTTTAATTTTCCTTTGTTTCCTTTTGCTTTTAATTTTTGTACTTTATAAGGAGGACTGATAGCTGAATTTAGTCCACAAGCCTGATCTTCTGGTACTTTGGTTCAGGAAGTGCAAAGTGGTCAAGTTTACATTAAATTAGTGTACCAAACAAATTCCTCCCTCCTTGTTGGTGGACCTAGCCTCCTTCCTTTGATTAGAATTTCCAGAGCCTGGGAACAACATCAAGAAGGGCCTCTTATACATTCTTACTGAATGTGCCTCAGGATGGAGAACAGATCTTCTCCTCAGATTCTTACAACTTGGAAAGTTTCATACAGAGTCTGTGGTCTTTCAGATACATTGGTTTTTGCTAACTGAATAGAGTTTCACTATCTTTGCTTGCAGAATATATAGTCAATTTGATTTTGGTGATGTCCATCTGGTGATGTCATGTATAGATCTGTCTTTTAAATTTCTGGAATAAGCTGTTACTATAAACATTGAATTTTCTTGGCTGAACTTTATTAATCTGTCTCCTGATTTGCTTGGTACATCAAGGCCAAATGTACCAAGCTCTACAGTACTCATTACTCTACTTGCTATTTTATTTCCAACTTAAGCATTCCAAGGTTCTATAATTCCTATGACATCTTTTTTTTTGGGGGGGGGGAGTGTTGTGTCAATGAGGTGTTGGAAGCAGAAGCTAAAACCGTTCAGCTTCTGCTTCCTTTGTATCTAGGTTGGAACATAGACTTGGAACACCACAATACTGATTGGCTTGCCTTGGACTCAAATTTATATCATTCTATCATTTGGGGGGATGTTTCTGAGCACTAACTTTGGCACCCTTTTGTTAATGATGTTGGCTATTTTTTTTTTTCTTCTATAAGAGTTTCTTGTCCACAGTACAAGATATGCCATTCCTTTGATGTGAAGTGATCTATTCCAGTTCATTGCAGTTCACTGATTCCCACAATCTCAGTGTTCAGTTACCAATTTTGCTTGGAAGACAAACAGTTTGTCTTGGTTTGTGCTTCTGACATTCCAAGTATCAACGATATACATATCTTTGCAGCATCAAATCTCTGTTTGGCTTTCAAATGCCAGCTGCTAGACATCCTTTCAGTTTTAATCCAGCCATGTCATAAGTACCAATGCCAATAGTATTTCCCCTCTGCTCTTACCCACTGAAGGTAGTTCAGTGGATACCTTCCAACCTTGGGGTGGAGTGGGGGGCTCATGGCTCATCTTCCAGTATCATGATGAGGTTGTCCTGGTTGTGAATGGTCATTTGGTATATACCCAAAAGTAAAGCTCACAGCATTACTGGGATGCACAAGCCCCTTCACCACTACAAGGCAGTGATCCATGAAGATGTTTAAGAAAGTTACCCAATCAAAAAATGAAATTACTTTGGCAAGTTTTTAAACTGGCAAATCCATGCTAACTCTTTGGAATTACAGCATTCTGTGCAAAATGCATACTGATCAATTGCTTTATGATCTGCTCTAAAATCTTCCCAGATATTGATGTCACACTGATTAATTTGCAGTTTCCTGGATCTTCCTTTTCTCCCTTTCTGAAGAGAGGGGCGTGTGTTCTCTTCCTGACACCTGGCACTTCACCAGTTCTCCAAGATTCTACAGATAATACATTAGGGCTTGGTCAAAACAGCAGCTGGCTCCCTCAGTGCCCTAGGATGCAAGTCACCTAGTCCTAGAGATTTAAAAATATGTACAGTGATGAGATATCCCTGAGCATGCTTCTCTCAGTCTCAAGCTTCAGTGCTGCCCTTTCACCCTGCCCTTCATGGTTTATTGGGAACAAGGTTTTTTGTTGGAGAAGATCCAACCAAATTAGGAGTTAAGCAGCTCTGTCTTTTAACAACAAAGTAAGAAATAACAAGGGAAACATTTTTACTTTCCTGGCAATATAAGAGCTTGAACATTTTAATACTGGGTTACCTTGTAAGGTTAGCATAATGCACGATCTCTCAGCCAACATCCTGCCTTTTGTCAAACATGTAACAATGACCTGTACCCACATGCATTGCCATATCACTTTTTAAAACAATAATTCAGAACAATCACCATCTAATTAAACACATTACCAACTCTTTTCAGTGCTCCTACCTTCCCTTTTGAGTAGATGCAACATTGTTTAATCGCAGCTATACTGGCCTCTCAGTCCTCTACAGAGATGCCCATGCATGACCGTTGATTCCCTGAGAGTCAATTTATTCAGATCCAGTTAATGGGCTGCTGTCTGCAGCCCAAGTAAAACTGCCTAAATACTCCTTCCTTTTCTCTTGAATGAAGTGAAGCCTTGCAGAAGGTCATCTAACCCAGTTAACAGACTGGTGCTGCTTCTACTATCTGTGTGGAATCTGTAGCCAGCACAACCTGCATAAGTTGATAACTGAAGTGACCGCGGATCCTTTAAATCTAAAAATACCAAGGTTTCACCTGTTATTTGTGGAAAATGTCTCGAATTCATGTTCAGGTATGTTGTGCTGAAATCTTGGAAAAGAAAGGAAAAGAAAAAAATAAAAAAAAATAAAGACTCCCTTAATGGAGCTCAGCTGCTAGTAAATACATGGACCCATCCATGTGGTTTCCTTGCTAACATTACAGAAGTGATTTCCCATTGCCAAGATACTGATTTATTTATCTACATAAATGTATGAGCCACCACCATATATAAGTTGGCATTTTCTAGGTTCTGATACTTAGGAAATACTTAGTTATATTTTTTCCCACATCAGCCCAGAGAACTAGATGCTGCCACCTGCTATAGGACCTATGTTTGAATCCACCTTGGGATTAGTAGATCACTGCTTTCTCTCAACTTCCATTTACCTTCTGCCTAAAAGCAACAACAAAGATTTGCTAAGAAGCAAAAACTGAAGATAGTAAAAATAAATGTATAGTACTATTACATTATACTTATTATTATTATTTTATTAAATCTAGAGGTTGCATGACTCCAGACCACTCTGGGCATCTTACAATTAACAAATAAGAAAGAACCCTGTCATCAAGCAAGGAAGAACTACGTACATTCAGAAAACATACAATGTAACAAAAAACAACCAGCAGGGGCTAGACACCTATCCTAGCCCCAGACTTGGGAGAACCACCAGGTCTTTAAAAACTTTTGGAACATTATCAATGTGGGAGCCATAAGGATTTCTGGATGGATGCTGCTTAAGGTAGCAGGTACCATGACAGAGAAGATGCGCTTTCTAGGTTCTGATGGGTAGCACCCACTCAGCTCGATTTTTCCAGATGGGTAGAAAGTATTTGAGATAGGAGGTCCCTCAAATAACCAGTCCCTATGCTATGAAGGACTTTATAAGTGATAACCAGCACCTTGAATTGCACCCAGACGCAAACTGACAATGATGATGATGATGATGATACAGAAGTTTTCTATGGACTGTGTCAATATAACAGAAGGTAGAATGCTAAGCAGAGGAGCAATTTGTTCCAGAGGAACAAAGCAAAACCCCCACCCCCACCAACACTGGCAGGGCATGCAAAAGTAATAAACAGAGAGCAAACCCCATCCCATTCCAGCACTGAAGATGTTACCTAGCCGGGTAATGAAATGTTTGCAGGAAAATAACCAAGCTCAGAGAACCCCAAGGACTCCACAATGATTACACAATAAGCATCTTCTACACATGAGCATTTGGGAGGGGATTTCAAAGCAGAAAAGCTCAAATAAAGTGCATACCATATGGTGACAAAAATCGAGAAACTGGCTTGAAGAACATAAAAGTACCAGAATTAGTTTTTAAAAAGAAAGCTGACAATACAAAAAAAGTTAAAGCCAAACTTTTGCACCTTCCTTTGATGTTATGATTTTGTTTACACATGTTAGCGATCTACAATTTTTATCTACATATCATCCATCTCAATGCATTGACAAAATCAAATTATGCAGTGAAACTCTTCTATCTAGGCACAATTTAATAAAGACACCAATGCTAACATTCCTTTAGATTTAGGCCATTGGCTAACAATTGCCAGATTAAAAACGTGAACAGAAGAATGTAGGGGATGGGGAGAAAAACAGAAATCATTTCACATGAACTGTCTGAAGACATCTGGACCCAACTGTGTGGGTGTCCAGGCTCCAGCCGCAGAATGCTCATTATATCACCATTCAGTGAAAAGGCCATGAGAGTTTGGTCTCTGGCACTTTTACATTTAAAAACAACAGAAAGTCTTGTGGCAAGTGATAATGATATTGTCAGTATTGGCTGCCACATGAATTGCCAGCTCCCAAGAAAAGAAACAAAACAGCCCTCTCCTGATTAAAACTCAGACAGAACACATGCAGTCTTGTTCTTAATTTCAAAGGACAAAAGGCTTGTAATCAGCGGCTGAATGCGTGATATTCCGGGACTAAGGATTTGGCTATCTTTCAGGTCTAATATTATAGGCACACTGGATTTAACACTGTATTAAAATTGGAAAGATGGCCAAATCCCATTTCTAATTCCCAATTCTCTCAATAAAGTTACTATTCTGTTTACATGGAAACAATAAAGATTTCATGAATGTACAGATACAGGTGAAACTCGAAAAATTAGAATATCGTGCAAATGTTCATCTATGTCAGTATGGCAACTCAAAAGGTGAAACCAATATATGAGATAGACGCATTACATGCAAAGCGAGATATGTCAAGCCTTACTTTGGTATAATTGTGATGATTATGGCGTACAGCTTATGAAAACCCCAAATTCACAATCTCAGAAAATTAGAATAGTGTGAAAAGGTTCAGTATTCTAGGCTCAAAGTGTCCCACTCTAAGCAGCTAATGCATCCATAACACCTGCAAAGGGTTCCTGAGCCTTTCAATGGTCTCTCAGGCTGGTTCAGTAGGAATCACAAGCATGGGAAAGACTGCTGACCTGACAGTTGTGCAGAAAACCATCATTGACACCCTCCATAAGGAGGGAAAGCCCCAAAAGGTAATTGCAAAAGAAGTTGGATGTTCCCAAAGTGCTGTATCAAAGCACATCGATAGAAGGTTATGTGGAAGGGAAAAGTGTGGTAGAAAAAGGTGCACAAGCAGCAGGGATGACCGCAGCCTGGAGAGGATTGTCAGGAAAAGGCCATTCAAAAGTGTTGGGGACTTTCACAAGGAGTGGACTGAGGCTGGAGTTAGTGCATCAAGAGCCACCACACACAGACGGATCCTGGACATGGGCTTCAAATGTCGTATTCCTCTTGGCAAGCCGCTCCTGAACAACAAACAACGTCAGAAGCGTCTTAACTGGGCTACAGAAAAAAAAAAAAGAACTGGTCTGTTGCCCAGTGGTCCAAAGTCCTCTTTTCTGATGAGAGCAACTTTTGCATCTCATTTGGGAACCAAGGACCCAGAGTCTGGAGGAAGAATGGAGAGGCACACAATGCACGATGCTTGAAGTCCAGTGTGAAGTTTCCACAGTCTGTGTTGATTTGGGGAGCCATGTCATCTGCTGGTGTTGGTCCACTGTGCTTCATTAAGTCCAGGGTCAACACAGCCGTCTACCAGGAGATTTTGGAGCACTTCATGCTTCCTTCCGCAGACGAGCTTTATGGGGATGTTGACTTCATTTTCCAGCAGGACTTGGCACCTGCCCACACTGCCAAAAGTACCAAAACCTGGTTCAATGACCATGGGATTACTGTGCTTGATTGGCCAGCAAACTCGCCTGACCTGAACCCCATAGAGAATCTATGGGGCATTGCCAAGAGAAAGATGAGGGACATGAGACCGAACAATGCAGCGGAGCTGAAGGCCGCTATTGAAGCATCCTGGTCTTCCATAACACCTCAGCAGTGCCACAGGCTGATAGCATCCATGCCACGCCGCATTGTGGCAGTCATTGCTGCAAAAGGGGCCCAAACCAAGTACTGAGTACATATGCATGCTTATACTTTGCAGAGGTCCGATATTGTTCTATTTCCAATCCTTGTGTTATTGATGTCATGTAATATTCTAATTTTCTGAGATTGTGAATTTGTGGTTTTCATAAGCTGTATGCCATAATCATCACAATTATACCAAAGTAAGGCTTGACATATCTCGCTTTGCATGTAATGCGTCTATCTCATATATTGGTTTCACCTTTTGAGTTGCCATACTGACATAAATGAACATTTGCACGATATTCTAATTTTTCGAGTTTCACCTGTAGTTTTCTTCATCCTAGTGCCTTTTAAGGGACAGAGACTTGAAATCCTAGACTTTCCAGGCAAGCAGATTGGGGAAGGCTGGCCTATCTACCAACATATATGGAATCAGGAACAAATTTCAGATATTGAACTGTCACAGTCACAAGTCTGCACAATACTTTCTTCAATATAAATGGCAGAACTCTGTATTCCTATCCTATTTGAAATCATAAATTATTATTTCTCTGTGCCACCTCTAGTTTTGTTAGCCAATTAGAAACTTAAGAGAAGTAGCCACACAAATGGCTCTTCAGTTTCTTTAAAAATATAAACGCAACTTAATTATTTTTGAAACTATATTTCATTATTTTTAAATGTAGGTTGCAACATACGGTGAGGAAATGGATGGATAGTTTTCAGAGTTGTCAAAAAAACTAATTAAGGCGCTATCTATGCTAACACAGTGTTTTCAGAGTGGTGAGTCAGGCATGATCCACCCACCAATAGGCTGGACTCTCTTCTAAGAACCAGCAGATGAGGCTGCTATGAAAACCAGGACGTTCAGAAAGCACTTGCTAGCTTTGATGCAAAGCTACAATATAAATTATCTACATGAACATTTTTTCTTTTTTCTGTATAAGGCCAATAAAGCAGGTCGCAATCCAGAAAATTACTTCAGTCATGCATCAGTCAGAAGAACTTGTGCCTTTTTTCGAGTATGCCCAGTTTACAGTATTATAAGCAGCATACGTGGAGTAGTCACAAAGCATAATACTTAAGAGAATGTGGTACCGCTTAATTCAGAACTAACTTTGGCCATAAATGCAACAGAATTCAATTGCCTGTATTTTGAGGAAAGCATTTTCTTTCACTCTCAGTCTCATGTCTGAATATGAGAATGAACATTTTACGGGGCTATTGTAAGGATCACTGGAATAATATGAACAACTCCAAGCCATGCTGAACACACACCATTAGTTGCCCTATTCTCTGGACTGTTATCACAATAAAAAATACATTCAGTGATGCTGTTTTACTCTGCTGCAGAATAAAAGGCTAACTTTGCTAGTTTTCAATTCAGTCTGTAATATTTCTGATTATGACAGCAACTATGACACACATAAGCTGTATTCATACAAGATGCTAAACCATGGTTTGCTTAATTTCAATTGGTCAATATTAATCCATAAATCATAGTTTGCAAATCCCACTAGCTAGGTTCACACACTATATTAGCATATTATATAAACTCAGCCACCCACTGATATACAATTGGAAATATTAAAAAGCGAATTCATACATAAGACATAGTAGGCACTAATAGCTTATAGTGTTGCTTATAGTTATCTCAGCACTTCTAATTCATTCATCTATCTTCTACATTTGCATTTCACTTTTCTCCCAAGAAATTCAGGACTGCACTGGTCTGTTTAGTAGATTTGCTTGATAGATGCTTAAGAATATTATAAGGACCTAATTGCTGCGGTTCACAAATCCAGTTAACTCTGGTATAATAAACAATGGTTTAAATCAGGGTCAATATCGACCCCCAAGGATTGATGGGGCTATCCAAGGGGTTGATAAATGGCTGAGGGTCAAAAGGGGTTCAGTAAATGTCTGGGGCTCAATAGATGGTTGATAAATGATGGAAAGTCAGTGGGGGTCAATTAATCTTTTGGGGTCTCTGCAGAGCTCCACACCAGTCCCTAGTCCTGAAGGTGAGGTGCCTAGCAGCAAGAGAGTGTTACCCAGGGCTGGATGGTCAGCAGCCAGCAAGAGCGATCTTGAGCTGTCTCTATTGTTACTGTTATTCTCTGTAGTACTATTAGTTAAAGTAGTATTTGTTAAATTATTTTCATATAATAAACGTTTGTTGATTGATGAACAATCTGAAACTTCATGAAAGGGTCGATAAGCTGAAGAGTTTGGGGAACCCTGGTTTAAATGAACTGCAGCTTAGTCTGATGTGTACCCACTCCAAGTGAATTTTGTAGCTGAATAAGACTCTGAATTCAGGTGTCTTGATTCCAATTACATCATACAATCCACTATTACCACAATGAGAATCTGGAAAGCCTTCATGTGTAACACAACTGAAAACAGAATTGTTGGGAAGCTGCCCCCTTTGCCACAAAAGAATTGCCAATCATACAGCCAGTTTTCATATTCTCCGAATCTCTGATCAAGAGGCAAAGTTTTAGTGATAGAAAATTGGATGTGTCTGAACTTTTTCTTTATTCTTATTCTGTCATGGAACCCCATCAAGTTCTTATGGAACCCTAGGTTCCATGGAACATGGTTAAAAAAACCCTGTAATTAAACATTATTTTATTAAAACACATAAGTAATAGAGAAAAAAGGTGGTTGCTTGTAAAGTGCAAAGTCCTAATTTTTTTTTCTTTCTGAAATAGTGCAGGGCTATAGACAGGGGGGTAGAGCTAGCTTGTAGAAAAGATATAAAAGAGTCAATAATACCTTTCCATTCTTATCAGTTCTTCCTATTCCATATCCTTTTGCTATGTACCTTTAAATTATAGCTTAGCTGTGTTATCTTAGCCTGTGGCTAATACTAATAAAACAGATTTGAATTGAGTTTTGCTGTGAGATATCTTGATGTATTATGTATGTGTAAAGTGATAACTGAAAACCGATTGTGTCAATATTGTTTGGGAGCCTTATGCATCCTGCCCATAAAAGTCAATTGTCAACAAAACATGAAATATGATTCCTATCCTAGTTGGGGCTGATGGACATTGTAATCTAATATTTAGAGACCCAAAGTTGGAAATCATTCCGCAGAGCTAAACAACAGTATGTGGGTGAAGAATAATGTTTGCAAAAATTCTGAGGATATCACAATGTGGGAAAAATTATACTGAAAATGACTTTATAGAACAATGGAAAACAATGTATGCTGGAAGGAGGATGGAGGTATGCAAGATGGAAAGAACAACATTCTCAATTAATTAAAATTTAGAAATGGAAAGGTTGTGCAAAAGCCTTTGAAAGGAGGCTTCACAATGAATATATACAAAGCATCTCTTGTAAAATCACTAAAGTCATTTAAAAAGCTTTTGGGATATCTCTGGAAGTTGCTCTTGGAAGTAAACAATGAGGTTGGGGGGAGAAATGGGAAAAGGTGCAGGCAGTGATACTTATATTCTTTACAGTGGATCACCACAAAGCAATTGTAGCATTGCAACAGAGGCATTCTTGCAGTGATGAACTAATTAACACATGTAGTGTGACAAAACACAATTGTGAAGATGGTTTACACTCCTTGGAAACTCATTACCTGGTGATGACATACATCAGCAACAGTGCCTGATGTTAATAGCTTTCCCAGAACAAATTTATGGATATCTATTCAGAAGTAAATCTGACAAAGTTCAGTGGGGCTTAGTGCCAGGTAAATATCAGCTGCATAACTTTTATCAACAGATCAAATGATCTGATTTTCTTATGGTCAGGAAAATGTAAATATTTTTAAATATTGGACTAAAGAATCGGTATTTTTTAAAAAAAAGCAATGCAGTGATGGAGTTGCTATGATTTGACACAATAACATTCTGAAAGAGATATGGAGGGAAAGAACTAATTTCATTGCTGACACTTCCTCACTCTTGGCTTAAGACATGTAGACACGGTTGCATATTTTGATGTGCCCCAAGCTATTTAATGGCAAACTGTAACTGTTTGCTGCCAATATAGTCAGTTTGGGCTGTCATTCCATTTCCCAATAAACTATTATTTTATTACTGTAAACCATGAGTGACTTATTGCTAAGAGCAAAACAGCTGCTTCTGTTTACTCATACAGCTATTGAGTTATCCTTGTCTCATACATCAATTTCTACAACTGCTGAGAACAGGAGGAATCTGAAGCCGTTTGCCCATTTTAACAAGTCGCCTATTTAAAGTACCTGATAAAGATAGCCATTAGTAGCTGTCAAATTATCTGCAGTACAGGCACTGATGAAACCACAGTGGTGATTACAGGAATACCAAATAATTCAAGTCGTCTACAAGAAGAATGAGGCTGGAATCACGCTTGGCTCATCTGGGAAGTGGAAAGCTTGACTACTGCTGTGAATGTTCCTGTTCAGTTAATGAGAAATAAAAATATAATATATCCATGGACTCCAGCAAACTGTCCCTGCTTTATTTTCAGTGATTCTCTCCTCCTCCTGAGGCTCGCAGTACCTTGGTGAGATGTCTTATAAAGAAGATGCAGAAATCTGCGGTAGGAATAAGTTCCTCTGTGCAACAGACTTGGGACTACATAATGTTGGATACATTCCAACCAGGTTAAAATGTGGCTTTTAAAAAAATCTTTTACTTTCTTACAAGGGAAAAAGCTATTAGTATCTTGTAAAACTACTCCCACTTCTTAAAGCTCTATAAATCCCTTTCCAACACATTTAGAACATTCCTGTGTATTTGACCCTAAAGCTAGCAGCAGAATTACCTTGCTTTCACCTTTTCAGTAGGTCATAAACATGTAATCTACAGCCTACAAAACTGTCAAAGTGCACATACTTTCTGTCAGTCACAATAAAAAAAACCTGAATGACCAAACAAATGGGATAATGCAACTATGTGACATATTAATCCATGTGAATCACAAAGAAAGATAAAACAAACAGGTACAAATGTTTTTCAGCATCATATTCACATAATATTAGCAAAATGCAAACTCAGAAGCTTTTGCTTCTGTATTCTTCAGACTTCTCCTTTCAATTGGCAGTATCATCGTATCATTACAGGACTGGATTATTCAGACATAGGAAAATCCCTTTTGATCACTATTAGGAATTAGTGACAAGGATTCTCTCTTTATCTAATCAAAGTAAATCATTTGGAATTCAATTCTATGCCACTAAGTATATAAATAAGCCCAAGTATTCTGATCCTTGAAAAGCCTGTCATCTAAATTCATCTGTCATATTTTAAGAGCTGCTGTATAGCTCTTAAAATATAAGTGGGTTTATGAAGATTAAGTAAAAAAAAAAAAAAGTAAAATTATCACCAGAAATTTCAGATGAGACTAGAATGGGGTACAATGGCAGAGCAACGGACCTAGTTATTTTATTAAAGTGATCTAAGTAAAATACAGTCAGAATATATGGCTAAGACATACTAATTTGTATGAAGTTGACTTCCTGAAACACTCAACATTTTGGAGCAGGCTGGGGTAGATCAATGCATAGACTTAACAGTGCCAAGGTGGATCTGGAAATGAGACAGCACGCCATACCTTCTACTCAGTGCTGCCACAATCTTTCCGCTCTCTGTCTTGTCCACCAGCAACAGCAACTAGCATTTTGCTCCATGAAAGTAAAGGAGATTTGAAGAAATGTGGAAACCTTATAGGCAAGACGACAGAGCCATAGAATAATAAGTGGCAGAAGCGGCATTGAGGTCATCAAGCCCAACCCTGCTCAATGCAGCAATTCAAATTATAGCATCTCAGGCATAAGGTTGTCTAGGCTCTGCTTGGACCCATTCAATGAAAAATAGCACAACAGCTCTCTGGGCAATTAGTTCCAATGTTGAATTGCTCTTACTGTTCAGAAGCTTTTCTAACCTTCAGTGGGAATCTGCCTTTCTGAACCTTAAATCCGTAATTCTGTGTCTTGCACTCTGGAATGTGAGAGAACAGGCATGTAACCTCCTTCTATGTGACATCCTTTCAGATACACAGATATATAACAGAGACTACCTGTCCCTTTTATATCTCCAATATATCCCAGTGAAAACCCAGTAATTCTAATCCCCAGAAGAGTAGGGCAATTACGTGGTATCAAAATCTGGCAAAGAGCTGCAAGCCAGAAGTGTTTCTGGCTCATTTCTTGCTAGAAGAGGAAAGCAAAAGCTGGATTTCTATTTAGGACCATATTCCCTGATCTTCCTTATTCATATACCTCGCTCTCCAATTCTAGAATTTTATCTACCAGAGATGAAAAAAAAATAATAATACTGGTGTAGGACCATGAATCTGGGAAGCTACTCTTTTTTCCATCCTTATAAAAAACACAGTGAGCCACACCAACCCAAGTTTCTTTTTCTATACTACAGTAAAAGCTGCAGTAGTTCAGTAGCAGGTTCCCCTAACTTGCTGTTCCTCCAGATGTGCCAGATTGTCAATCCAAAAACTCCCAATCCATATGGTTGTTGTTGGCCACATCAGCTGAGAATCCTGAAAGGGAAGCGAACAGGTCGGAGGTAGGCTCATCTACTGCATCGATCTATGAAGCTTGGAAGTAGATAAACCAGAAATTTATTACGGAAGGCTTTCTGAACCAAACAAACATGAAAGGGCTTATATTAACAGGCATGCCCAGGCTGGATTCACCAGCCCTTACATCAGATAATTATACTATTTGTACTTCAGAAATATTTTGCAAGCCAACTATTTGTTGCCTATTCTCAATTATTCTCTTCCATTTTTTTCTTTAAACCTGCCATCGTTATGTCCTGAAAGTTGTGTAATGCACAGACAATAATGTTACATTAAAATTAATTGCTGGCATGCTGTTTGTAAGAGCAAGGTCACCTTCATAGCAGAGTGCTTGTGTTTGTTCATGTCTGTAAATTTTGTTAGAAAGGGAAAAACGAAGTAATTAACATGAATTTCGGAGACAGTCCCAAGTAGAATATAAATAGAAAGAGGAAGATGTATGGCCAATTACATTAAACACCAATCAAAATTTCAGCCACAGAACAGTTCTCCAGAGTGTTTAAACTGTTATCTCATATACCTTCCTTCTTTATGTTTGCACCAGCAATTAAAAAAAAAAAAAAAAAACCTTCAGCAAGCAGCAGGATAGCTAAACTATTTGATCTTAAAACACTGCAAGGGAACAGAATTAAATCTATATGAAAGGCTAGAAAATAGCTTAGTGCCAAACCAAATTAAATTGTTGTCACTGCTTTTCGGGGGGGGGGGGCAAGTGAAATGAGCTACTTCTTACATACATTTATGAGATTTTTCATTTCCCTTAGTGACTTTTAAAAAAAAAAAATTGTAGCAGCCAATGGGAACACCATGGAAAGCCAACTCTCTTCCTGCTAGCTCTCTGGATACACAAATATGTCCTGCAAACCTTGAGTTTAAAAATATGAAGGTTTTCCTCTTGAGGAGGATCTGACAGGGAAAGCAGAAGACAAGCCTTTTCCTTTCTCTGGATTGTTAAAATCAAATTTCAGGATGGAGTTGTGGATCTAAGTAAAGGAAAGAGAAGGAGGTTCCAAGATGTGTATGTGGGAAAAGGGAAGAAAATGGGAAAGAGGGGTAAAGAAGACTGATATACTTGACAAAGAATGTTTGAGGGCATGATGGATCAATGGGTTGAAGCAGGTAACTGATTTGGTATGTGGTGCACTGCTGGCAGAGTGGGCCCCAAAGAGTGATAAATGTGGAGGTCCCTGGTGACTCCATGATCATCACTACCACCTAGGAATGGCTGCTGCCGCTTGGAGGATGGGATGGGTTCACAGAAGTGGGGGGGGGGGGGACTTGATCCCAGTGTTGTCTGGTTTTATGAAGGTCTAAGAACAGCTACTCACAACAGTTGTACTGAAAGAGCTTACAGCTCTTAAGTGATGGTTTAATTGGAAGACTATCACTCTCTGTATGAGGGACAGAAAGTAGCTGTGGAGAATCTCTGGGGAGAGAGAGTAGGAGGGAGTTCATTCTTAACTTAAGGCCCTAGTGAGAGTAGTGCTCAGGGACTGGAAGAATGTCAAAGATGAAGTCTTGGGCTTGGTCACAATGGATAGTAAGTGGGAACTGCAAAGGAATAAAGTGGGCTACCAAAAGTCCCCTTTGACCAGATGGCTGGTTAATTTGTTTGAGTCAGGGGAAAAGGAAAAAATAGCTATTGCATGTTGGGTATCCCCCCACCCAAATTTCTGCTATGCTGTTTCATCAAAACTTGGGGAGGGGGGAGTTCCTGGAAGGGATGAGTGAAGAACTATGGGAGTATATGTCGACAATATATACTTTCAGCAAGGGTCACAAAAAGCATGAAAATCACCCCAGATGTCCAGCTAAAACAAGCAGGCACCTATATTGGGCAGCAGCAATATAGGGATATGCTAGAGGAAGATGATCACTAGAATAACAATGGTAAAGCTATGATTTCATACTGTATGGGAGAAGGCAACGGTAAACCACTCCATTGCCAACAAAACCAGATAGACAGACAATATAGTGCTGGATGGTGGGCCCCTCAAGCCTAATAGCATTCAACATCCTACTGAGAAAGAGCAGAGGATCTTTTGGAGTACTAATGGTATTTACCATATGGCTGGATTAAAGCTTTCAGGACATCTAGTTGCTGATGTTACCATGCAGGAAAAGAAAATCCAAAGTTTGAAAGAGAGAATTACAGTGAGAACATGGAACATAACAAGCATGAACATGGGAACACAGCAAAAGGTGACATGAAACAACTACACGCTGACATCTTAGGCATCAGTGAATTGAAATCAACTGGAATTGAACATTTTCAGTTAGAATTTCATACCGTTTACTACTCAGGAATGGTGTTGCTTTCATAGTCAGGAAGGATATAGCAAAAACAGTACTTGGCTACAACGCAATTATTCCTGGATTTTTTACTGCCAGACACAGAGAGATGTATTTATGGAGTTTTTTGTCACATGTTCTGGCTGTAGGTAGTATAAGCAGGTGATCCTATAAGGTACTGCAAATAGTGAGTTAATAACAACCATCATTTGAAACTCAACACTCCACGACTGAGATCCTATCAACAAGAACAGTACAGAGTCATGTATCAGAGTGCAACCTTTCAAAAATCTCTGATAAATCTTCCGAAGCACCATAATATCTATTGGAATATGACCAACAGACCATATGGCGCTCTGAGTACATTTTAAAGGCCACCTAAGGAAGAATCTTAACTCTGACTTACAGGGAGCACTTACAGTACCTGAATTCCTCCTTCCTTCTTGTATGGCAACAAGAAAGAAGACACATACAGGTGAAACTCGAAAAATTAGAATATCGTGCAAATGTTCATTTATGTCAGTATGGCAACTCAAAAGGTGAAACCAATATATGAGATAGACACATTACATGCAAAGCGAGATATGTCAAGCCTTACTTTGGTATAATTGTGATGATTATGGCGTACAGCTTATGAAAACCCCAAATTCACAATCTCAGAAAATTAGAATATTACATGACATCAATAACACAAGGATTGGAAATAGAACAATATCGGACCTCTGCAAGGTATAAGCATGCATATGTACTCAGTACTTGGTTTGGGCCCCTTTTGCAGCAATGACTGCCGCAATGCGGCGTGGCATGGATGCTATCAGCCTGTGGCACTGCTGAGGTGTTATGGAAGACCAGGATGCTTCAATAGCGGCCTTCAGCTCCGCTGCATTGTTCGGTCTCACGTCCCTCATCTTTCTCTTGGCAATGCCCCATAGATTCTCTATGGGGTTCAGGTCAGGAGAGTTTGCTGGCCAATCAAGCACAGTAATCACATGGTCATTGAACCAGGTTTTGGTACTTTTGGCAGTGTGGGCAGGTGCCAAGTCCTGCTGGAAAATGAAGTCAACATCCCCATAAAGCTCGTCTGCGGAAGGAAGCACGGAGTGCTCCAAAATCTCCTGGTAGACGGCTGTGTTGACCCTGGACTTAATGAAGCACAGTGGACCAACACCAGCAGATGACATGGCTCCCCAAATCAACAGACTGTGGAAACTTCACACTGGACTTCAAGCATCGTGCATTGGGTGCCTCTCCATTCTTCCTCCAGACTCTGGGTCCTTGGTTCCCAAATGAAATGCAAAAGTTGCTCTCATCAGAAAAGAGGACTTTGGACCACTGGGCAACAGACCAGTTCTTTTTTTCTGTAGCCCAGGTAAGACGCTTCTGACGTGGTTTGTTGTTCAGGAGCGGCTTGCCAAGAGGAATACGACATTTGAAGCCCATGTCCAGGATCCGTCTGTGTGTGGTGGCTCTTGATGCACTAACTCCAGCCTCAGTCCACTCCTTGTGAAAGTCCCCAACACTTTTGAATGGCCTTTTCCTGACAATCCTCTCCAGGCTGCGGTCATCCCTGCTGCTTGTGCACCTTTTTCTACCACACTTTTCCCTTCCACATAACCTTCTATCGATGTGCTTTGATACAGCACTTTGGGAACATCCAACTTCTTTTGCAATTACCTTTTGGGGCTTTCCCTCCTTATGGAGGGTGTCAGTGATGGTTTTCTGCACAACTGTCAGGTCAGCAGTCTTTCCCATGCTTGTGATTCCTACTGAACCAGCCTGAGAGACCATTTAAAGGCTCAGGAACCCTTTGCAGGTGTTATGGATTCATTAGCTGCTTAGAGTGGGACACTTTGAGCCTAGAATATTGAACCTTTTCACACTATTCTAATTTTCTGAGATTGTGAATTTGGGGTTTTCATAAGGTGTACGCCATAATCATCACAATTATACCAAAGTAAGGCTTGACATATCTCGCTTTGCATGTAATGCGTCTATCTCATATATTGGTTTCACCTTTTGAGTTGCCATACTGACATAAATGAACATTTGCACGATATTCTAATTTTTCGAGTTTCACCTGTAATAGCCATCATTTCCTTCATGCATATTTTTCTCCACAAAAGGGAAGGTAGACTATTCATCATCTGTTTCTCTCACTTTTACTTGAGCTGGAAAAGATGCTCCAATTTCTCCCTGTTTTAAGAAATTTGTAAGCACCAAATCAATGCGTGTGGGAATTCTATGGACTGGCTTCAGTGACCAATTTGCTTAGGTTTGCTAACCCTAACCCTAACCCTAATCCCAGGCTACAAAATCCAGAGTTAATCAGGTAGTACCAGGAAAGTAGTGATAGGAAAGTGTGTGTGTGTGTGAGAGAGAGAGAGTGAGTGAGCAAGAGAGAAAAATGTCAAGCCTGCGGTCCTAAACTAATTTTTAACAGAATAAACACAGTGGAATCACTTTGTAAATAAATATACAAATCTTTGAAAAAGGATCAGAAATTGCAAACAGTAAAAAAACAAAAAAAAAAGCTTCAATTACTTCAAAAGCAAAATAATGGGGAGTTATTGGTTTGGTGTTAAAAGCAAACAAACCAGGAGGAGGAAAATGATAACATGAAATAAGATACTTAAGCAAAAATATTAATTCAAACATCCTTTCACACTTGGAAATATGCCACGGTTTTTAATACGTTTATAAAATACTGGATTTGGGGCAGATTAAAATAGATATGCCAATGGAAAAGCAGTAGCAATTTTACAAAAACCTAACATAAATTCAGAATGACTGTACATTTTAAAGGAGTACTTGCAAAAATTGGTATGATAAGCCTACAGCTATATTCATTTCAAACCACTGAAACTGAAATTAAAAAAAAAGAAGATACATTTTAAATAGCTTTTTTACAAATATTGCTCAATGCAGAATCTGCCATGTTTAAGTGTTTGTTGTTCTTTTCATATTTTATTTTTTGTGGTAAAATTATAGAATAACCAGGTCAGAGGCTTTCTGATTTGGCATGAGCCTGAACTTAGGGAATGCTGGAAGAAATATTTTGGGCATTTGTATGGGAATGAAACTGATATTTTGAAGAGTGAAATAATGTTAGTATCGAAGAAAAAAATGATGAAAAACAAGTCATAAATGCTGTGAGAATGTTGAAAAATTGAAAGATTGCAGGTGTAGATTCTGGGACTGGACAAATGCTAAAAAATCAATGTGGTTTGCTTATGAAATGATTGTATGACTTTTTAAATATATGTGTGAAGACTGCATTAATGATTGGAAAATGCCATTATTCCTCTATGAAAAGGCAAATGTAGCAGCAGAAACATAAAACTAAGTTGAACGCAGTGGAAATGGGTTACTTCAGAAGCATGTATAATAAAACAGGAAGAGAGAGGATCAAGACCGAATGGGTGATGAATGTGGATTAAACACAATAGTGAGGGACTGGTATGAACAAAGAATGCTGAGGTGGTTGGATCTTACTGAGCGAATGAGGATCAAATTGCAAAACAAATATATGAAGGAAAAATGAATGAACTGAGAGGAGGAGAAGACTGAGAAAGACTTGCTGGATGGAGTTAATGAGGTCCTGGAAAACAAGAGGGGAGATAGTTAAGAACAAAAGGGCAATGGTGTATGGATATGGTTTTAGCTCTGTTTCCTTTTTCTTACCTCATGTCTTTAATTTCTTTGCCTTACTATGTCTTACTCCTTGTCAGCACTCTACCTAATGTTAGTTATCCTGAAAGGGAAAAATGTGATGAGTATGCACGGGTCAGAACAGATCAAAAGCATATGCATGTTGTTGTCTTTGAACTGGGCAAAAACCTTTCTTTTCCCAAAGTGTTGTTTTCAGAAACTTGTCTTCATGGCTGCCCTACAAATGATAGTGTGTTTGCTGAGTGTGGGTGTGGGTGGGTGGATTATAGCAAAATAGACTAAAATACAAAGTCTTTGTCTCAAATGCATTCAGTAAAATATGGCAAAGGAGAAGTGTATGTCATGATTAGATGATTATTCTTGTAATGATCTTATTTTGTTCCTTTATTTTTGCATCAAAATAATTGGTGCTTGAATAGTTAAGTGAGGCAGTATGATTTGCCCTGAGTTGTAAAATGGGGAGGGGTCTTTCCCTCCCATTCATAGCATCCTGGATGTGTTCTCTGCTCCACATGGCTTCCGAAGGAACTGTTTGGAATACACAGCCATCAGAACCAAAATGGGCAAGGCCTCTCTTAAGAAATCTGTTAAATTCTCCTTGGATGCAATGGAGCAGAAATGCTGTATGACAGGTTAAGGAAAAAAACCTCAGCTTTTTTAAAATTACCAAAAATCATTGTAAGGAGGATGAAATAAGCTGCAAGGGTTCCTCACAGAAAAATAAGCAACAAACAAGGGCTGGATTTTGAAGACTATGGATAGAGTTTTATTCTAGATTTAGTCCATGTCTCTTGCTCAATTTCTGTGCCAGCAGTCTTGTTCATTTTCTTTCTTTGTCACAAAAACAGAGTCCTAATGGCAACAGCAGGCAAGAGAAGGAAACTGAGGAAAAGGACCTATGGAGTGCTGGAGCAGTATATAATGGGGTCTCATTCTTTGCCTTGGACCATTTAAAGGTGTCTTTAGCATCCTGCAATCCCATCCATATGGAAATAAGCACTGTAGGAAAGAAACAGTATCCAGGACTTTATATTAGGTATGCATATTCCCAGCTTTAGATCCACATGCTCTGGAGCTGTGTGCTGGAGTGGTTAAGGTGCTGGACAAGAAGAAAGGAGACCCAGGTTATGGTTCACCCTCAGCACAGAAGCTTACTGGTTGACTATGGCCCAATCCTCCTCTCAGCCCAACTCACCTCACAGAGTTGTTGTTGTGGGGAAAAAACAATTTTTTAAAAGTTCTAAGGATGCATTCCAAAGGATTCACATTTTTCCTCTTACAAACTTAAAGTTCATGCATAAAATTTCAGGGACAAAGAAAATAATATGAGAAAAATCAGCAGCACACAGGGCTATTCCTTTCTTCCTGTCCTGTTGACATCTGTTAGGCCTCCTGAGGAAGATGGGCTACTGGACAGAACTGAAAGGGAGAAATGAGGGAATCAGTATAAAAAGCCAGTACAGCATTGCACACACGGAGCTGTCCAGCAAAAGCACGGAGCTGTCCACTTCCAGGTTAAGGACACGAGTGCTGAGAAATAGACTTGAAGTTTGATGTGAGGATACTTTTTGTACCAATCAGATTTTCTTTAATAACGGGGGGCAGATGCTTCCTTATTCTAGCTATTCCTACAATCTGGAAAAATCCAGAGAGATACTTCTGTAGAAACATACCCCTCCTCTGTAACAGCCACACTTCCTGTGGATTTTACAAATATCTAGATGTGGACTGCATCTCTTGAAGGCTGCTTCACCTAAAGCCTTCCATCTTTATGACACCCCTTTTCAGAATGGTAAAATGCCACAACTCAAAAATGCATTTGTATAAAACAGGTGCATATACATTTAAGATATCCTCTGATAGCATAGTGGTTGTGACTGCTTCACAGAGGTACTGGACTTTGTTCCCAACTCCTAATTGGTGGAAGTAATCTGTGCCAGGGATAAATTGAGAAAATTCACATCCCACCAATCCTGACTTCAACAAGGTATTCAGCGGTGGCCCAAAAATGTTGTTTTAGGGGGTGAAAAAAGATGGCACTCCTCACACTCCATATCTACAACCAACTGGATTGGCAGTTGAATTTTGGGGCAGCTCTATTGATGACACAGAATTCTTCACTGCACCTAAAATCAGCAGGCAGCAAAGGGCAGGCTAAGCTACATGTGGGTCTGTCCCTTCTGATATATGCCATAATTTCCATTAATCTGAGTGAATCTGCTATACGTATGATTAAAGCTATATCATAGTATTTATATATACCCCATTGATATAAAAACACAAGGCAATTTACATGCTACAAAAACCCTCCAAAGCAACTGTTTGCAAAAGAATAAGCTCAATATTTTGATTTCTACAGGAAATGTAATTTTGTTCAGCAAAGGCAGGCTGTAAACACTATTCAGTATCCATACAAAACCATTTGTATGATTTTGAGAAGCCAGCCATTTAAGATAGAAAGTAGAGTTGCATGTTTGCCTTTCAAAAGTGAAGGATACATGCTCAGTGATCAATGGAAATTAATATCGCTCTTCTTTCTTTCCATTGATCCTAGCATGTATCTAAATTTCTCTTTTCAACCTTGCCTAATCATTTGCTTTCTGCCAAAATCTCTTGATATTGGCTCACTTTTTGCAATCAGACATTCTTTCATAGGCTCAAGTCTATAATGATTTCGGAACAATTCCTTGAACCCTTACTGCTTATAGTTTGAGTTTGCTAGTCCTATTCATGTCAAGATCTATAGGGTTACAATGAAAACAACTCTAAAAAAGCATTATTTTATTACATATTTGGCTGCTCCAGTTGTATGATATTGTCAGCCCTTTGAGGGAGGCCAGATCAGGAAACAGACACCATAAGAACGATTGGAACACTATTGTTATAAGGTATAATTACAGAATCTTGAAACCCTGACAGAGTAGTTCTCTGTTTCCCTCTTAAACAAAAGAGGATCAGGGCAATCTGGAGTTACTTTCTCACCCACTCCTATCTTTCTAGACAAAGCTGATGTTTTCCCAACACCTGCCACATGCCTTCAAGGTTACCTCCATATTCCTCTACAGATATACAGTTTATTCCCATTTTTTTTCTTTTACACACAGGCACCTTTCTTCCTTTCTCAATATCATACAGTATATGAAACATGCCTGATTTATATGTCAGAGAGAGATACAGATTGAATGATTCAGGGATTAAACTTTTGATCCAATATGTCTGTTAAAAATATGTCAGATTATCGACTGTGATACAAAAAGCACATTTGCTTTCTATTCTTATAATGTATTCATCAGTATGCACCAGAAAGTGTTTACTACTTCAATAACTTATGTGAAATATAACAATTCATGAGTTATATTTCCAATATTCAAAGGTGGTTACAATAAAGATAGTACATGTTATTCCAATCAAGATGAAGTGCCTTAGGAAAATCAAAGCCCATCCAAACCACTTTTGGGATGGAAATGTTAGTTTCCCAATTCCCAATATTTGTTATTTCCACTGAAGTCTATTTCCAAATAAATTCACGCAACAGCAAATAAAGTATTAAGTAGACTGTACCAGCTTATCATTATGCTAACTTCAGCACAAGCAGGCTGTTGACTCAGCATCCCACAAAAACTTGATATCAGTAAATTAAGAGCAACTAGTATTACCAAAAGTATTGTAACATGTTACTTAAAACACATTCACAAAAGACGAACTATGTTCAAACTTCACTGTGTTTATTTCCACTGTTCACCAAAGCTAGATAATCTGTTGTGGTCCAGAGTCTATACAATACAGTTGCCAGAAAAATTCCTGAGTGCCACCTCAATATTTACTAATTTCTTTTTGCCAATTTTGCCAGTTCCTGAACAATTTGCCAATTCCTGAACAAAAATGAGCTTTTAGAAGTGGCTCAAATTGAAGACCCACAATTAACAGATTTTATTTCACCTACCATAGTGGAATCTGAAGCCACAACTGATGTACTTCCTAGCCATATATGAACTTGTTACAATTTGACCATCATATCTGCAGATGGGATACCTGCTGTCTACATCATCATGAAGGGAATACAATGGATTTGGATTTTGTGGGGAGTGAATGAGGGTTTCCAGACCTAGATTATGCAAATGTAAACACACACACACACACACAGTGTGTGTGTGTGTGTGTGTGTGTATCAAAAAAATTAAAATTCCCCTCTCACCCCTATGGGTGGTACATGTCTTCCTCAATCTCAGGTCCTCTACCAGAGGCCTGGGAGTTTGAGGGTTCTGCGCAGTATCTTAGCTGTTCCTAGCACTGCACTCTTCTGCACAGAGAGCTCTGATGTTGTTCCTGGGATCTGTTGGAGCCACTCTCCCAGCTTAGGAGTCACGGCCCCGAGTGCTCCTACCACCACTGGGACCACTTTGGCCTTGACTTTCCACATCCTCTCGATTTCCTCCTTCAGGCCCTGGTACTTTTCCAGCTTCTCATGCTCCTTACATCCCCTCTCATTAGGTCTGCTGCTGTAGTAGCAATCCATCAATTCCAAGTTCTCTTGTCTCATCCATGTATGGTTTGTTCCAGTAGCCCACTTAACATTAGATTGTCCTGGTTCCCCAACATCTGACACGGACCTTGTTAATCCGGGTGACGTCCGAGCTGGCATGACTCTCTTAGTTCGTGTCACTCTCATATTTGAGGTAGGCAGGTGAAGCGTTAGGGGGTCTTTGCCCAAGGACCCCTACTGGTAAAGTAGGTACCAGCCGGGATTTGAACCCCGGTCTCCTCCATCAAAGGCGGTGTTCTAACCACTACGCTATCCAGCCGCTGTATGTATGTATGTATGTGTGTGTGTGTGTGTGTGTGTGTGTGTACATATGTGTATATATATAAAATCATAAGTATTAAAACAAACACTTATTTTGGTATTTACAGCACTAGTTATTAACTAGATTGCTCCGAGTAAATAAAGTTGGGCTAAAGTCTCAACACACATATCTCCCAATCAATACTACTTCCAACCTCTCCTGTCTCTGAACTGGCAAATGGTTGGGCAGAACACATCCTTCAGGATGAATTTATCCCAGGGACCTCTATTTACTGATCTCTAGTTTGTTTTACTTTATTCAAGACAGAGATATCTAGAAGTTAATGCAAACAACCAAGTAGAGCAAGTAGATCATTAATTGACCTGAAACACTTGAAGAATGCTCAATACTTCTCGGTTTAATGTCCTCAAAGCAGTATTATAAATATGTTTGATGCAGCATCTCTTAGTACTACAAACCAATTTTGGAGCCATGCCTGATATATCCTTGGCAGACTTTGTAATCTAAAACTGCTAGAAATCATTGGCTTATCACTGCTATTAGCTCTGGACACTGGGTTGTTATTGGATTTATAAACAGTTTCCATGGTTTATTATATATGAGTGAACCATGATACATCATTTCAAACATGTTGCAGCCTACAGTCATCGCTGGAAAAAAATAGTGACAGTTCCAATCCTCCTTCAAACGTTTTGTTCGGAGCAAAGAATGAAATAGGTGTTTTTTCCTCCTGGAGAGGTGAATTGCATTTTTCAAAGAAAACTGTAGTATGTATCTGAAGCAAGTCACTCCTGTCCAAATGCTCACTTCTTCCTGGAGATTCTGACTTCTGTCTTATCCTAGAATCCCTACTGTTATTAATAACTAAATAACCCCTTTTATGCCCCTTCCCATGTCTACTTTCACCTTGTTTTGACCCCTGTTGTATTCTTATAATTATGACTGTGAAAGAGCAAGTGGTTTGTAATCCTTCCTTTCAACCCACTATGACTTCAGAATGCCCCAGGATTCCCAACTTGCCTTAAATTGGTTTTAACTGCTTTAACTGGCTGCAGCAGTGTGGGGATACCGGTAGTAGCTGCTACTGTAGAACAGGGTGGGCAGCTTGAACCACTCCTGCAAAGGACAAAGGGCTGAACATTTCAGCACTATCCCACTTTTAAGCCCCCCCCCCCCCCATGAACAAACGTGGGGCCTTCCCAACTGGGAAAAGGTTATCTATTTTCATTGTATATGCTTCTTCCTCTCCTCCTACTTCATGAAGCAGAGAAATGGATGCTGGAAACATGGATTTTTCAAGGGTACTAACAACCTTCTTGGCTTTGGCCACAAGAACACTGACGAAACTGCTTCGAGTACCTAAAAGAAACGCAGCTGCCATCCTTGTCAGACTAGCTCTACAGCCTGGTAGGTTATGAAATGGGAGAAGTAGTACATTTCTGATTAGGACGATAACCTAAGCATCTTAATCTGGGTAACTGCAAATGTTAGTAATATCACTATTATTAGGTGCTTGCAATTACAACAATGCCATCCAGTTTTTCTTTCAGAGTCTCAATAAAGGCCTTCATTTCTAGCATAACAGTTCATTTCCCCAACCAAAGACCCAAGAAAAATATAGTCTAAACTCAATGTTTTATACAGACACCCTTGATAACTGACACAGATATAGAGAGCAACATGTATCAGTTTGAAGTTTTGCACTGTACATTCTGCCAAGAGATTTTTAATTTTTTTTTTTTTTGTGCCAAACAACTTAATCTGCTGCAATTATTATTCGCTGCCACCAACAAGAAAGAAAATTTTAAACACTGGATAAAGCTTTGCTGGAGGAAAAACCATTTTGACTTCTTTCAGCACATGTTCATTCCTCACAAAAGACTACATAACACCTACTACCTTTCTAGCAGCATTTTCATATCTTAAAATTTCTCCATCCATTTCCCCATCTTCGGTCAACATTCTATCAAGGTATATAAATTCATCTACCAATTCCAGTTTTTCCCCTGGTCTGTGATATTGTAGTTTTCAGGTCCATACTCTTTATTGCATCATACACTTTATCTTACATCCACTTTAAGTTATTTGTATTCTCAGTGAACAGCACAGCATCATCCACACGGAAAAGAACATGTACATTTGCATCCCCAGTTAATGCACATCTACAGTCATCACAAGCATTCTTTATACATTTATCCACAAATACATTAAACAACCAAGGGTACATCACACATCCCTGCCTTACTTGCAGCTCAATATTGCATCATTCCTTAAGCATTCCAGACATTTAACCTCCATCATACATTGCTCTTTTCACTTTCAACAACCAACTTTTATTCCATAGTCATGCTTGTTCAATTAATCATATATTTTCTCAAAAACAATGAAAAGAGGATAATTTTTTCCCCTGGGTTAATGTATATGATGAGCCTGCTTCCTGCCACAGCTGCTCACTGGTTCTTCCATGCAGACACACAAATTTTGTTGTAGTGTTTTGTACTATAAGGAGCTGAGAATAGAAGATAATTTAATTTCTCATAGGACATAGTGCTCACAGGAGAAAGAGGGACACATATGGATTTGACAAAAAGTGGAAAGTTGTAAAAGCTTCCATGATGACATGCTAAGACCAAAGAGAGGATTCTGGGGAGAAGATGCTGAGGAATGGAGGTTCTAGCTGAAAGGTGCTATCATGGCTAAAGTGGATGAGACAATTCTAATGGCTATTAAAGATGAATTTGGGAGATGCTGGATAAGACCAGGACCAGACTTTCCAAAACATTTCAGGGCATACTGTGGAAAGAGGTGTGAAGACCCAGTGTCATGGGACAAGCAGGTAGGTGACCCTAGGGCTTGGCTGGGACTGAAGATTAATAGAAGAAGCAAGATCAAAGGTTTACCTACCGGAGAATAACTAGCCAGTTGCCTACCATCTTTTCAGAGACTAGATGGTAAAATGTCAATTGATTTTGTAAGGTATTTCCTCAGATCTAGGAACTTGGGGGGCTCTGTGGACTACAGTCTAGAGTTGGTGTCAAACGGCCTGAAGAGTTTCCAATTAAGATTTTAAAAAACAAAACGTCTTCCCAGACAGAAACTTGCAGCTGCCATTAGTCCTTGAGGAAAACTCCTGGAGCATGGAGCGGTGGTTAAAGGGAAGAGACATTTCAACAGAGAAGAAAGGTTTCTCTATCTTCTGTTGACCTACATTCCTCTTCAGGCACTATTACAAAATCAAAGAAGCATTTTCAAGTGAGCCATTTAATCTCATATCCACCATGGAGCCAAATACAAAATGAAAAACATCCACCAACCTGCCTTTCAATCTTATAAATATTACAAAGATAATATGAAGTCTGTGTAACTAGGAACTTAATACCATATTTGTATGTTGTTTCATCTGCAGTAAAAGGAGCAAATGTACATTTCTAAATGTGACTGGAGGAACAGCCGCCACCGCCGTCTCTAACATGAAGTCTTGGGCTGTGCCAACTTGTGCTGTAGAAGGCACTGGAACAAAACACATTCTGCATTAGCATGCTGTAACGCAACTTTCTCTTGCCGCCTCAGAGAACAACCTCTGCTTTACATAAATCTTTCATGAAATGCTCTGCCTCGAGCCCTACTGCCTAAGCAAAAAAGGCAGCACTGAAGAAAACAGTTTTTTCCTCCAAAAGCACATCAAGTCGTACAGACAGTAAATGGAATTTTTATCTGCTGTGTTTTCACAAAGTCCCAGGAGGTCCCTCAAAGGGAAACAATATAATTAACAGATATGAGATATTGGGAATAATTGAAAGGGGGTTTTGGGGTGTGAAGAGAAAAGCTATTTAAATTGTTCCTGACATCAATACATAGGGAGTCAGAATAAATTTAGGCTGTATTATTCAAGTCAGCACATGCACAGAACAAGCTTCTCCAGATTCTGTTTTTTTTTTTTTTTAACTACAGTTAGGGATTACTAGAGCTAATATAATTGCCAATCTGGATTAAGGGAAGGAATTTCAGACATACAGTAGTTTATGCTAGAAACGATGAACAAGCCTATGTCTCAGTTTCTTCATACCAATGGGCTTCATGAAGCCCATAAAACTTCGATCCTAAACATACAAGGCAACACAAACAGAAGGTTTATTAAGCTCCCAATAGGCATCAAATATATCATTGTTTGCAAAGTGTCAACACAGTTCTCAAAATCCACTGTTAACATCTTACTAAGGAACAGCAATCAAAAGGATCAAATTATGAGAATCAGCAGAATTCAGACATATTTTGTTCTGTTTCATGAAATGTATACTATGCCTTTCCTTGGCACAGTTCAAAGTTTTTTTGACACTTTTTATTCTTCCAGGTTTTCAGACCTTTAAACAAACATTCTGATGTTTTCTTCATAATAATACTTCTATTTTTCATGTACCTATAGCAAAATAACATAACTGAAAGTCATAATTAGTACAATAACTTGATTCAATCCAATTTAAGATTAAATAACCTGAATGGCCCATTTAAAACTTTATCAGTGTGCAAAAAAAATTAAAACTTTTATCAAACAACGTTTCTGCATAAAGAATGCTTAAATTAATATGCTATTCTAAATTAAATGCAACAGACTAAAGCTCTGAACATTTCAATAAAGATAATAGTTCTTAGATAAAAAATGTGGGTATAGATTGAGAGATGCAAGGAATGTGTATTTCTGAAAATCCTCTTTCTATATATTTCTATATATGTTACAATTGCTGTTCATTTTATGTTAGGAATTCTCTTCTTCGTAAAAACAAAATTGTTTGATAGCTAATGGTAGTCAGAATCTTGCATGGTTAAATCCAACCACACAGGTTTATTTTGCAAGTAACTATGAACTAATCAGTATATAAGTGGCTACAGTAAATAAGACTTTTCCTGGGAATTAATTAGTCACTGTGTTATCTTGATAAGCAAAGACCTGTCCTGAATTTCAAAAGAAAAATCTTTGCAACAAAATAGTTCAGTCTAGCTGTGTCTTACTTTCCTAACTCACTTAATCTTAATTTATGGATGAAGATAACTGCAAAGATGCTTCAACAAAATCTTATTTTTAAATAATTTTTTTTTTATTTTTTAAAACTGTATAGTCATAGACTCAAAGGGTTTTATTATTCATATATATTTAATGTAGTGTCTAGATACAGTGACAAGATACATGCTGCGAATGATGTAAATTTGATGAAAGTAACCTTCTTTCTATTTATCATCAACTATATTGAGAAATTTCTTCACAAATGGCTCTAAGTTAAGGCATAATGTGGGTTCAGGCTGAGTGTTAACAACCCAACAACTTGATTTATTCAACAAAGTATTATTAAATACATCATAGCTTTGACATGAACCAAGCCAGTGACCAGGTATATTCATTGCATAATGCCATTTTCTTTAACTATGATTTACTGACTTTGCCACAATAGGCTGGTTTCCCACCTAACATTAAGCTATAAACCACAACTTTCAAACCATAGTGCTTGAGTTCACACAGGATGCTAACCAAAAATCAATACTTTATAGCTCAGTGTACATGCAAACTCAGCCACTCAACATTCATACATGCAAACAGCAATGATGTCAAAACAAGATACGCTACATAATTGCGCAAATGCTGCGATTATGTACTTGTATTAGGACATCTGACACAAGCACGTAAGTCACAGCTTTTGCATGACTGCATCATTGTGCATGTGTTGCCATTTGCCCACCCTCTCTCCCCCCACCCTCAAGCATCCATTTGCAATGGAACAGCCATAAACACAATACAGAAGATTATGATGTCTGCTGATGGTATTTCCTTAAGTAAGGTATTTGTGCCCATGGTGCTGGGATGGATCTTCATTAAAGTGCCCATCTGAGTCTGAGTGGTGACTGTTATTAACAAATCAACGGGAAGCAATTTTATTAAGCAGAAAGGGAAGGAGAAGGTTAAAAACTGAAAATGACCTGGAAATTATAAATGGAAGAGAAAGGGAAAAATGAGTGACAGGGCACTGGAATTAACCCAGTTATTGAGATAATGGACACCAAGAACAATGCTCATTACATTGCAAACTGCCGAGCTTTGCTATCTCCTGCTCTCGCAGTGGCTTGCCAGATGAGTTGTCTGATGATTAATCAAAAGCCACTCTAACAGCAATGAAGGAAATACCCGGAAACTGGCTGCTTTAGTTTTTCATCACGTAGGATGCTACATTAAACTGCAGAAATGAGAACTTTTCCTGCCTGCTCCAAAGGCGTTGCAAAAGACACTACAGCTTACTACAAATAACAACTCACTGCATATATGCGTGTGCAGTGTGTGTGTATGTACTCTATGTGCGCGCACACACACACTCTAAATACAGAATCACTTTTTAATTAACATAGAAGTCAATGACAGAAGTCTCTGTATTTTAATACTTTATTGTTAATCTTTAATGCTGAATCCCAAAACTAGAAACACGGATTAATATGACCAAAAGCGTTCCTGTAACCAGTCCTAAATATTAGGTGAAAGTCAGTTTATTTCTAAGTGTGTTTGGATTTTCTTCAGTTATTATATGTGTTTGTGTGGTGGGAGGATTATATCTTCCAACCATTTCAATAAATATTATTATTATTATTATACTGATTTATATCATGCTTAAAAATTAGCTCAGAAGGAATATCAATTCAATTAGAAGTTACAGAAAGACAAACTAAGCCCACTAAAACCTAGGCAGCTCTAACTTGAAGGGAACCGTGGATACCCCCCTGATGGAGCTAAAACAGCCTGCAAGAAATCTTATACGGTGATTAGGTTGATAGACAATCCTATCAATTTGATTCTAATCATTTCTCTTGTTTTAAATCTTAGGTTTGCTTCATTCTGTTTCTTCTGATAAATGTTTTTCTCTACAATCTACTCTGCTTTTGGTCTGGCTATTCTGTATTCTGTGTCTATCACTGATGATCAAGCAGCAGGAAACAATCAAGTTTTGGCTCAAGAGTATTTCTCCCTGAAGTTAAATCAATAAGTTTGCTACAATAAGAGGTCTCTCAAATAGATGAGGATGCCTGAGTTCCTGGATGAAACCACTATCAAATGTCATGTTACCACTGTAGGGTTACAAACACTCGATTAGGGTTTATAATGAATAAACCACCTTTACGAGGCTTGCGTAATACACTAAGTCAGAAACTGTGGCTTAAAGGCCACATAATGTTGGGTTCATACAACATTCTAAAATGAAATCAAATAAACCAAATTATGGTTAAGATTATATGTGAATGAGGATTGGATGCTTACTAATTACATAAATTATACTTGCTAGTAGAGAAAGTTTTTTCTGCACACTGGCATGAAGAAAGAATGAAGGGGAAGTCTGTATCTGTTGAGCAGAGATGTGTCTAAATTGGTTCATGTTAATGTCTGTGTGACTGGTGCAATGCTTTTTCTCTTTTTTTAACAATCTTTTTAAAGGTTCAATAAAAATCCTCATCTATATTCGTTCACGACTTTTCTTAACAATACATATTCTTTTACAACTCCTTCTAATATATGTATTTTTCCCCAAGGAACAACTTTTCAAACACAAGTTTCTCTGATGAAATTCTTTGTTATGTAAATTTCTTCCATATTGGCTTTTAAAATGAGAATTACCTTAATGTAAGCTCTTAAAAAATGTAATAGCCTCTTTTGTGTGCGCCTCACAGAAACATTTGTTCTTTACCATGTAAAATCCCACAAACACAAGTGCTTTTTGGGGCAGATTTTTGAGCAGAGAAAGAACAGCTAGCCAACTTCCATGCCACATCATAGTTTTGGCAGATCCCATAAATTTTCTTTGTTGTGCATTTCAGATTCCTACTGTTATATCCCTATTTGTCCACTGCTGTTAAAGGCTCACAGTTCTGGAAGGGGGGAAAAAGCCATACTCTCATTTATCAGATAGAATAGTGAGTAAAAGACCAGCCAGTTAATTTGGAATTCAACAAGGCAGGCTAGTTAAGATGTAATGGCCTGTAGTAAAATTCAATCAATGACACTTGGTTTGAATTATACAGTTTGCATTGTCCTGGAAATTTAAAACCTCTACATCTTATTTAGAATTGACCATAATGCATCTCCATACCTTGGACAAAAGGAGCAGGTGGCAGTTGTGGCTAGGAGGGCCTTTGTTCAACTCCATGTTGTGCACCAGTTGCACCATTTCCTGGATCAGGAAGCCCTTCTCCCGGTCACTCATGCCCTGGTCATCTGCCGTATGGACTATTGCAACATGTTCTACATGGGGCTACCCTTGAAAAGTACCCAGAAGCTGCAGCCAGTGCAAAATGCAGCAGCGCAAGCAGTTATGGGTGCCTCTAGGGCTGCACATGTAACACCTCTGCTGCGCGAGCTGCATTGAGTGCTGGTTTGCTTCCAGATCCAATTCAAGGTGTTGGTTATGACTTTTAAAGCCCTTCATGGCATGGGCCCAGATTACCTGAAGAACCGCCTTGTCCCAGTTACATCGGTCCATCCCATCCGGGCCAGCAGGAAGGGCATGTTATGGACCCCATCAGCTAAAGAACTTCAACTGGCAGGGTCTAGGAGGAGACCCTTTTCTGCCGTCTCCCCCACCCTGTGGAATATCTTGCCCCCTGAGGTGAGATTGGCCCCCACTCTTCTGGCCTTCCAGAAGAGCATTAAGACCTGGCTCTGCCAACCAGCATGGGGATCCAACAGGGGTTCGCAGCACTGGGCGTGGTCAGTGGCTTCAGGACACTCTCTCCATCTTTTAATTTTGTATATTTTGTAAGATTTTTATTGTTTTATCATTTTTATTTGTGAGCTGCCTAGAGTTATATAGTGAGATGGGCGGTGTATGAATTTGATAAACAAATACATAAAGGGCAGGTAAAAGCAAGCTGTTTCCCAGCCATGTCTCAGATTTTGCTAAATGTACTTTATTTGGCAATGCAATGATCTATCCTGGTATAATAATTTGCATATGATTGTTGGCTCTCCTCCTCTCCCTCCTCTCCCTCCTACTTGACAAGAATGGTAAAGGAAATAATATTTTTATAAGACTTCTTTATGAAATAGAGGAACAATAAGCTGATAGTTTTAGGCTACCGCTGTATGCCAAGGAAGCAGCCTCCTTTATGAGGGCAATAGCCACCCAGAGTCTTCTGGAGTTGGCAGCCATAATAAATCTAATAAATCAAATCAAATCAAATCAAAAAGAGATCCAGAATCATAAGATTCTGCCCCCAGCAATGGCAAATTGTCACCTGCCATATTATCTACCTTGAACAAATCTATTAAAAGAGAAGCCCAAGAACCTGTTTCTCTCAATATTAGAACCACAGGACCATATTTTCTTGTCATTCATCACACTGTGGTTCTCACATGCTCACTGCACCAAAGCAGTTATCATACCCATCAACAGTGGATCCACTTAAGCCCTACAGCCTTTGGTATCTCAGGAGCATCAGCTCAGCTAACACAGGTCTCCATGCATTTTGTAATTCCAGGAATCCTTCCACACCTGCTGCAGTCTGGTCAGTTCTTGACCTCTGTTAACTACTTGGATTCTGCATATAGAACAAAGAAGCAAGTGAAGGGGCATAGATACAATACAGAAAGGGGAAAAAGGAAATGGCTGAAGAAACAAGTGGGAGCAGAAGGGGAATAAAAACTTGTCTATAAAGCAGGAAAAGAATGGAGGAAAGAGAGAATTATTGGTTGCTGCAAAACAAAGCAGCATAGATAGGAGCCCCAAATAAATGTATACAGGCACAGGACAAAGAGAAAGAAGAAGAGAAAGTTTCTACAGCTTAAGAAGTTGCTCACATGTTGCCCTAATACAAAGAGTATGCAATGGAGAGAGATAACGTACTGTCCCTTTAGAGCCCAATATGAGGATGTGGGAAGGAATGACCTATGCTTTCCCCAAGTGCCTCTCTTCCATTCACACTCCACTGGTTTCACCTAGAAAATGAACTTAGCATTCGTATAAAAAGTGTACATGTGCAATGAGCCCCTAGATTGTGAACTCTGCTTACTAAATAGTCAAAAACCTGATCCCTCTGGGAGTGCCTATAAGAACCAGCTCCTAGGAAGTAGGATTTAGCTGCTCTGCATTTCTCCCTTTGGTGGAAACCCAGAGAGGGAACACATGGAATTCCAACAGGGGTAGATGGGTCAGATTGGCAGGCTGGAAGTTCCCCATCCCTGCACTATGTGTCTTAGAAGCTTCAACATGAGCAGCAGCAGCTACTTATTATTATTTTTAGGGCACGTATAAAGTGATCCATCAATGTGAAAGTCCTCTTCTCCCCAGATCCACAACATTCAAATCTCTTCTAACTTTTCAAGGTTGTATCTGTAACTTCAAGGGTCTGAAATTTTGTCCATCTAAGACAATACCTTGGCAGACAATCTCCACAGTAGATTTGTACAACTGTGACTCTTCAGTTCCATAAACAAAGCAACTAATCCCTACACATTAATATTTTTGTTTTTAATTGCTACTATGATTCTCCCTAAACCATTTTGACCTGATTTGGAAAATCAGTAAACCTATACTCCTAATTAAAAGGTTATATTTTAAATTATAATAATAATAATAATCAAAAAGTAACTATGCAGCCTGGAGTAAATGAAAATCAGACTGATTTCTGTAGTTTTAGAACTGTTGCTTCATGTATAATCAGTTATCAATGCAGTGCCTGACCCTACAGAAAATGAACCCCACACAAAGCTATCTTTTATAGGTTACATCATGCATCACTGTATTATTTTAGCTTTTTTCAATAGCAGGATATTGTCATACTAAAATACAGTGGTACCTCGCGTTACGAACGCCCCTCCTTACGAATTTTTCGCAATATGACCAGCTCCGGCCCCCAAAATTTGCCTCGCCGTGTGATCTCCACCTCGCGCTATGAACCGGATCCACGGCCATTTGCCCTGCTGCCACACGGTCGCGGCTTCCTGTGGGCGAGATCGCGGTAGCAAGGAGACGTTCGGTGAGGCTTGTGGTGTGTTTTGTGGCGTTTGGAAGATTTTTGGTGTGCTTGTCAGCATGGCTCCAAAGAAAATGCAGAGCGGGCTTGGCAAGAATAAGGCTTTGAAGAAGAAAGTGGCGATCGAACTGAAGAAGGAGATTATAGAAAAGCACGATCGTGGTGTTTGTGTGACTGATCTGGCCGCGGAATACAAGATGGCGAAGTCGACCATCTCGACTATTTTGAAGAATAAAGATGCCATCAGAGAAGCTGATATGGCAAAAGGAGTAACGATGTTAACGAGGAAGAGGACACAAGTGCTGGAAGAGGTGGAAAAGCTGTTGTTAGTGTGGCTGAATGAGAAACAGCTGGCAGGTGATAGCGTGAGTGAAGCTATCATCTGTGAAAAAGCCAGGAAACTGCACAGTGATTTACTGCAAAAAAAACCCCTCTACCAGCACAGCAAGTGAGGAATTTAAAGCCAGCAGAGGCTGGTTTGAGAAATTCCGCAGGAGAAGTGGCATCCACAATGTGGCAAGACATGGAGAGGCTTCCAGTTCTGACAAGGCTGCTGCAGAAGCCTACAAGGAAGAATTTGAGGACTTCATGAAGGCGGAAGGATACGTCCCTCAGCAAGTGTTCAACTGCGATGAGACAGGGCTCTTCTGGAAGAAGATGCCAAACAGAACCTACATCACACAGGAGGAAAAGGCACTGCCAGGGCACAAGCCCATGAAGGACAGATTGACCCTTTTGCTGTGTGCGAACGCAAGCGGCGACCTGAAGATTAAGCCGCTACTGGTGTACCATTCCCAGACCCCTCGTGCGTTCAGGGAACACAATGTGAACAAGGCCAGACTGCCTGTCATGTGGAGGGCCAATGCGAGAGCCTGGGTCACAAGGCAGTTGTTCATGGAATGGCTGCACGAGGTGTTTGCACCCAGCGTTAAAAAATATCTTTCTGACAACCAGCTGCCTGAAAGGTGCCTTCTTCTGATGGACAATGCCCCAGCACACCCTCCAGCCTTGGTGGATGATATGGACGCTGAGTATGACTATATAAAGGTCAAGTTCCTCCCCCCCAACACGACACTTCTTCTGCAGCCCATGGACCAGCAAGTGATCTGCAATTTTAAGAAGCTCTACACAACGGTGCTCTTCACCAGGTGTTTCAATGTCACTGAGGAAATATCCTTGACTCTGACAGAGTTTTGGAAGAAACATTTCAATGTCCTCCACTGCATCGGCCTCATTGACAAAGCCTGGCAAGATGTCACCTGCCGGACCTTAAACTCAGCCTGGAGGAAACTGTGGCCAGAATGTGTCGCTGAACGTGACCGTGAAGGGTCTGATGCAGAGGTAGTGGAGGAGATTGTGTCCATGGGCAAGAGCATGGGTCTGGTTGTTGATGGTGCAGACATAGAGGAGCTTGTTGAGGACCATGAGGAGGAGCTGACCACAGAAGAACTTGCTGAGCTCCAGAGTGAGCAACAGAAAGCGCTTCGTGAGGAGCATTCCACTGAGGAAGAGGAAGACAGGGAGGAGGTGAGCAGTGCTGTGATTAAATCCATTATGGCAAAATGGAATGAGTGCCAGGACTTCTTTGAGAAGCACGACCCCAACATAACTGTAACGAACAGAGTGTTGAACATGATGAACGATAATGTGGTCTCTCATTTCCGGAGGGTTATGCAGCGCAGGAAAAAACAACTGACTTTAGACAGGTTTTTCCCCAGAACTGAGCCTGCAGCTAAGAGGCAAAGAAGAGAGGAAACCCCTGAAGGAGATGTCCCTTTGGAGGGGGACTCTCCCTCCAAACAATAACTGCCTTCCCACCCCATTCTCCCTCTTCATACTGTGCTGTACGTACTTTTTTTCATGTTTTTGTGGTTTAAAAATAAAATGCATATGTTTCAGAACTGTTTGTATTTACATTGAACCTTATGGGGAAATTTGCCTCGCGGCGCGACCAAATTCGGAGGGTGGAACGGATTAACCGTATTTACATTGAACCTTATGGGAAAATTTGCCTCGCGGTGCGACCAAATCGAGTAGCGATCAGAGTCACGGAACGGATTAAATTTGTAACGCGAGGTACCACTGTACAGTGTAGAATGAATAGCCAGCCTAGGCAAAGTTGCCAACTCTGATACAAAGACTTCATCGTTACAGCAAGAGCATGAGACAATGTCAGGAGGAACATAATCATTTTGAATGATGTCAACCACCAAATGCTTAGCTGAAGGTTGTGCTCTATGTAAATATCAAAAAATGAATTAAGCAAGATCTTTGATCACCTGCAGTCCTTGTTCAAAGTTAGATATTTTAAGAATATTGTCACATGAGTGGTAAATTCATCTGTAGCCAACATTTTTTTCCTCTATTTTTTTCTAGTATGACAACCCTTAACAATAATGACCTTTGCTAATAAACAACACTGGTTGAGTGCGCCAACATTCTTAAAGCCACAACATTAAAATGCACACAAAAGATGCAATGTTGCACTTTCATCATGATATCTAATGCAATGATATAAGTCACATCATTTGTCTCATGACATACATGTCATCATTCTCACCTCCCTTTGCAGATGCCTGTGAATGAGTAGCTGCAAGGCTTAAGTGCAGACTGCTGCTGAAACTGTGAGCTGCTGTGTGCTGACAGCTTTTATAGTGCTTAACATTCAGTTTCCACACTTCTCTGGTCTGGTGATGCTGTTCTCCTAAGAGCAATGGATCCCCTTTCTGGAGCACAATCTGTGGCTATCCAGATATTGTTGGATCATAACTCCACCCAACCTACAGCCCAATGATGAGGGACATCAAGAGTTTTAATTCAGTGCTCTCTGGAGATGCTCCGTCTCCATTTTCTTCTGAAGTGAAAACTCTTACATATGAAAAGACATAGAGGGGGGGCCTTTAGGAAAATTACTACAGTCCCAATGGGAAAAAAATGCACGAACTGCAAATCCTGGTGCTCACCCTGAGGCCATTTAGAAATGATACCACATTGCAAGGAGACATATTCTGCAGTTTTGGAATGAGGAATTAAAATCGGCATATACAGTACATGATACCCAAGTTTATATTTTGGTACTGATGTATTTAAAGCTGCTGATTCCACTCTAAGATTAGGGTACTAGATGAATGAAAGAGCACGGACCAGGGTTTCTCAACCTTGGCAACTTTAAGACTTCAACTCCCAGAATTTCCCAGACAGCATCTGAGAAACCCTGGCGTAGACAAATTGAATCCTCAGCCAAAACAGACAGATGATCCTGGAACACCTGTGTACCTTGCAAAGGGATTGGCTTACTTGTTATTTTTTTTTTTAACTAAAAAAATGTGAGTCTTGACATGTATTTTTCTAAGTAAGTTCCTGGGTTGCCAGAAGAGCTTTGAAATGATTGTACTTATTAAGGTTTGACTATATGGTACACTGATATCTATTTTTTAAAATATTAAATATTTGCCCACAACTGGCGTCAGAGTTTCCTCAGGTGGGGCCAATGAAAGAACAGCCCATCCACCCTTTCTGAACCCTAGGAAGCCATTAATACATTTGATATGCACCATACCATTCTCCGCCCAGCTGGAAAATATTTGCCCTGGCTGCAAACTTCGGGGTGGAGATGGGGGCTTAAGTACATGATGTTGAAAGGGGACAAAAGCTTTTCTTGATTCTGCCTGCCTTGGTTCCACTATGAAGACTGAAATGATGTTCCTCCATCACCAACACGCTTTGCATGAGACAGTAGTCTCAGAAGGCAGGTTTAGTCTCTTACAACTGACCCAGGGAGAATTTGGAAAAGGGGATCATTATGCCAAACACTGGAGGGAAGGGAACTGATCGATAAGAAGAAGCAGCCATCACTTGCAACATAATATGTTGGCTTCTGGACCACATATTGGTTCTCCCAAACAATCCTAGAGCCACTTTCAGATTGGAGAATATACACTGCGTCACTATGACAGGGCCACCAATGACACAGGTTTGAACTTTTCTTGCAAGGTCTTTTGACCAGAAACGAGTTTGGCAGCTCTCAAACACTTTTCAGATTGTAGCCCACTCAGTTTATACAACAGAACTCAACAGGAAACCCCAGACACTGCTCCACCTCGCTGAATCTGCTGCTTGAATGTGACATGAAAACACAAAATTGTAAGAACAAAATTTGGGAAAGTACTTTACATTTGAAGAAGCAGAAATGGGAGAACATGCCAGATATAAGGGCTAGGTCTATCAAGGTCAGAGGCAAAGAGCCTGACACCAGGCTGATAAATAAGCACAGGTGGTCACTATTCCTCCCACCTAAAAGCATGAAGCTAGCAGCTCCTTGTGTCACACAGGAAGGAGAAAGTGGTGCAAACATCAAACCTTGCTTCTATTGAAAACAGGAATTGCACTGACACTTGGCAGCTACTACATTTTTCTTTTTAACTTTTTTTAAAACTTTTTAACTTTCTTTTGTAATTCTCACAATAAGCCTACCTATCCAAAGAGCTCTATTCTTGAAATATTGTCAGCAAGGCTTCTAGTTTAGTATCAGCAGAGAGATACCTAAAACAAGGTGGGGAATGAAATGGGAAGCCCAAAGCTTAAGGAAGCTATTCAGAGATCATTGGAATTTTCCAGGTACAGACCTGAATGTTCTTTGTAAATGTGACTAATTTTTAAACCTGGCAAACTGAAATGGCTTTCAGGAAATTAAATTGCAAATCTGATTTGACAGGCCATTATATAAAAAAAACACGGCCTCTACAAGACTTCATTAAATTCTCTATTCCTTTTATTTCCAGCTTTAAGAAAAATGCCAGGTATGAAGCCAGTATATACTTGTGACTGTTTCAGATTTCAATATGGAAGTTAACAATTTTGAAAACACTGAGGGAAATACTACAGGGAAGATAATTACTTCAATTATTCATCCTATTCCAGCAGTAAGTCTACTTTAGATGAATCCTGATTATTAGGGATCTGGTTTGCAAAGCAGCTGGTTACTGTTCAGTTTTCTTGTGCTTTGGGACCTTTGTTCTTTGTTGTATTACCGTATATAATGTTATACAGCTACGCTGCTAGCCACGACTCAGCAGATAAAGGCTAACAGGAAACTACCTTAGACTTCCTAGAAGTGTAACAAACATCTCAAAGGCAATTTCCATTCTGCCAACAGCATTTATGGCCAGCTCTCATGTCACACACTGGCAACTGTTCTACAAGGCTTCTAGCAAGGCATTCAAAAAGTGGCTGCTGAAATGACTGCTCCTTATATGGAAATTCATGCTAAATAGAATGGGTTCTAGAAGCTGTCAGGTAGATTTCCCTCTATCACTCTGCTGATGGAGGTACATGCCTCTTTCTCACTGATCAAGGAGGATCCCTCCAACAAGCTGTGGGTGAAATGCCACCTCCATTTCACTAGGTCTTCAAAACGTACATAGGTGACTGGAAAACTGCCTATTATGTCCACTTGGCTTTGATTCTTCCTATCAAATCCTACCCATTTTTACTAGTTTGCTGACCTTTAGCCCAAATGAGTATTCAGGTTTTGCCCACATTCTCTGAGCTTGATATTTATATATGGCTATTTAAAAAGACTCACCATTCAGCTGTGTCAAGGCAGCAGTATGCTGCTATTATAAATACACATATATGTAAGTTAAAACATAACTGTGACTGCGCATAGGTTCAAAAGTCTCCCTGATATTTTATTGTTCAGTAACTAATACCATGTATGAATCACACCCAAAGTGAATCCATTTGTCACCACCCAAGCACCATCTGTTCCTTGGAACAAATGTCATTTTAACGACAGCAGTTGTCATAATCTCCTCACTTACAACCATCTAAAATTACTTTAATATATGCATTCATCTTTGCATGTGTGCATTAAAAAATCTACATGTGACATTGGATATCTTAGCCAATTCTCCTCTAAAGCCACTAGACTTTGCTATTGTTTTAATCATAGAATATTTTCACTTATTAAGTGCAAATTTAACAAAATCTTCCATTAATACAGTTCAGGAAATACTTTGCATATTTTTAAAATAGGGACCAGGGCATTTGTTAAATATCACATTAAAAACGTTTTGCTCATATACCTTCACGTACTGTACACCTTTCCCTTCATAAAGATACATTTGTATATACAAATACTACTTGATGTTTTTAAAGAAAGGACAAATGTATGTAGACAACATAAAGAAATGAGACATGACATGTGTAAAAGGAGAGAAAGGTAATCTCTTTGTCCAGAATTCATACTAGATTCTTAGATATTCTTGAATGGATCAGAAATGCTTCCATGCGCACAATTATCACTCATCAGCAGAAGCAAGGAGGAAGCTGATCTGATAGCTAAAGCTGCTGTCACATTTCATAAACCTATTTTTAAACTTTTTATTATGGATGGTTCCCAGAAGAAATAGACAGCAAAGATTCATATAGAGATGTATATTCCATGTACCTCAAGAGAGAGAACATCTTAGAAAGGACTAAAACACTCAATATATGAAGTATAAGAAAGGAACAACCTTTGTTTTAAAATGGACAATCTTTGTCATCAGTGGAGGGGAGGAAAAAAACCCTATTTTTAATGTACACAATGAACAATGGATGAGGTAAATAATTAATATAAAAGTCCAATGATGTGGAAAAATAAATAGATCAGTCTCTAACTTAAAATGAAGAGGGAGAATGCTGTATACCTGGGGCCTATTCAACTAAGTTTGATGTTCATACTCAAGATACCTTACATCAAAGCAAATTCCCATGCCTTGTAGTATGTAGTATAGACTAAGCAGCATATATGAAACACTGACAGAAAAGCAAGGAAGGCTGTTAACAAGGGGGAAAACAGCCAATTACTCCTTAGTCTTCTCTGATATGGTGCAAACAAGTTACAGTAGGTGATCTCAAAAGAGTTATATTAAGTAAAAAAATGCTTCTAGAAAAAGAATTAGTTTGGCAGGCATTTCTATCAAGCAAAGCAAAAAGGTATAATGTATAAACTCTCCACTGAATTTCTGCAGATCAACAACATTTAAAATAAACGTTCTTGTACCCCAAACCAGGACAACTGACATAGTTCTGAGCAAAACTGAAGTTTTGTGGAACTATGAAGAAAGTGAAGAAACAAGTATTCGTAGGCAATGCTGAAAGCAGCAAAGTTCATGAGAAGAAGTAGAATGTTTGAACAGAAGGCTTAGACACGGTGAATAAGGTCAACAATTTTTCAGGAAGGCATCCTGTTTCTGTATGGAGAACCTCATAAGTCATTGGTATAACTTGTGTGGGGGTCTGTCTAAGCTGTCTCTTAGATAAACAGCAGGTACAAGCGTGATGCTATAGACAGATCCAGACCCAGAGAACAATTTTCTTAGCTGCTAAACTTAGTACTTTCCTAAAGTCATACAAAAGTCTCTCATCCTAGATGTATGCTCCAAGTCAGATGCTTCCCATTTATCCACACCACACCTGGCACCTATATAGAGTCACTGCAAAGTTTAGCTGGGACCCTATTTGTCCAAACAGTAAACTGGAAGATGAATCATCAGGACAAGAACAGCCCAGCAGAGATTGCACATTTTGTGATCTCACCAAGCCTAGAGGAACCCATCTTGAAGAAAAGCCAACAGGACTTCCAAGAGAGACAAACAGGTTTTCAGAAATAGGTGTAAGTTCTACAGGACCTGTCAGAGTTCCCAAGGTCAGCAGGTGTTGATTTTATAATGGAAAGAGTCCAACTGAGGCCTAGTTCTCAATGATGTGGTACATCTATATCTCTGCCATTTCAAAGGTCTAATGGGGGCTCATATGATTAATGTTCTTTCACATAAAACAACATCTATATATAAAGCAACCTAGCACATGAAAGAAAAATTTCAAGCTAGACAACTTGTTTTGTGTTTAATTTTCTACTATTTTGTAGGAAGCAGTCAGTAACACGAACCTTTGCCTACACTGGTACTGTACAGCCTAGAAATTGATCAACAATCTCATTGCACTGAAAACTACCAGAGCCTTAAGTAGTGATAGTACTTAATAACACCTCTCTTCATAAGGCAAATATAAACTTGGCAGAACAGAAAAAAAAAAATTTTCCTGGTACCACAATGCAGATATAGAGTAAGAAGTACTTAACTCCCTCTTTTGCATATTCCCACATGCCTTTTTTTTAAAGAGCACCTGAAATGTGATCACACATTTCTCATATCATCTAATTTGGCCCTGAAAGAAGCAACTTCCTTTTTAACAGCAATCATGCATTGCTTTTAAAACATTAGGCATAAATGCTATTAGCAAAGTTCCAACTGAATATTTATGTATTTAAATGTTAACCAATCTCTATTTATATACAGCTGGGAATGTGCTGAAATAAAATTAAACAAACCCAGGGAGAAAAGGCAACATCTGAGTCAGAAAAGACATGAGCTAAATGTCAGAAATTGAAACAATATAACTTGCCTCCCAACTCTTGGCTCAATTTTATGATATGTGCTAGACAACACGTTGCTTGCAAAGGCTGTCATGTATCAACTACCTTTAATCCAGTCTGACAAAAAAAATGTTCTCCTTGTTCAGGCAGCAACCTCTGCTTGGTGTAGTACTTTCCCTTTTCACATCCTTTCCTCAAGAATAAAATGAAGCACCTCAGGGTAGCATGGGATCAGACAGAAGATATGGCCAGGTGAATATCCATTAGATCTCATCCTTCATGGCCATAAAGTTGTTCTGCACCGTTGGTTCCCAAACCCATATTACTGCACATAGGCAGCCTTCTAATATTATGGCCTTTTCCACACAGTAAAAAATAATACAAACCAAGAGTTAATAAGCAAAACATGGAAGTGCAAATAGACTTTGTCAGCTAGACTGCAACAGTTACTAATGCTGTACTTGTGCCTGTTTCCATTAAATTATAAGCCTGTTCTGTATTCTTCTCCAGACATGCAGTCCCATTATTTATTTATTCCAATATTTACAGCCTTAACATAGGCTCTAGCTGCTTGGCAACAATTTCTCTCTATAAGGCATGTCCCAAGGAATTATTTCCAATATGACACAATTGTATTATCTTCTCCATATTTTGTATACACAGGTTCTGCAGGAGCAACAAAGCTTCTACACATGAGGTTCAATCTACAGGCAGTTAGATGAAAATCTATTAAAGCCACAGCTACTAGCAATTGTCAGGATGAAAGCAGAAAATTTCAGATGGAGGAAGCAAAACTTCCCAATAGTTTTAACAAATGCAGTTTTTAATCATTATGTTTCATACTATCTCTGTACACATCAGGAAATACTTTCCTAATTAACATGGATTGCCTTTCATCTACAAAAAAAAATGACAAAAGTAATTAGGTTTCACATTACCTCTGAGAGTTAAGTAAGTTATTATTAGTCCCATTATTTAGAACAAGAACTGATATTCCCAGTGTTGCATGATTAAGTTACATAAAAATATCCTGATGTAAAATGGTGCAGAAGCTTGGTAGGACAACTGGAGAGTCTGTTTATGTTGGATGGCTGTGAACTGCACAAAGCAACTTTAAATTTTGCTGTAACAGAAACATAACTGATCTGGCTTACTTATGTCCTGTGGGTCACCACACATTCTTCAGCTACAGCTACCACATGGGAAACCATTGAAAAGCCTTCAAATAAGAACTTGCTTCATTTTGTGTTCTTTGGAGGCAGCTGTCCTACACCCTCTGCCACATGGGAAGCCACTTGAAAGGTTCTGCACAGAAGCTGCTCTCCATGATGGTTGTAATATGTGAAAGCTGCTCAGCAAATGGATTGCTTTTCAATCCACATCCCACATGGCTGCCATTAGGGCAAAATCACTCAAAAGACTAGATTTTGATAGACTGACATCTCTTGGAAGAGATTAAAACTCCAGCAATATTTATGAGCTTTCTTCTGACACAGCCTCTCTTCCTCTCCCCCCCCCCCCCCCGCCCCATACACAGAGAGGGCTGCTCTTAATTTTGGAGGTAAAGCTGTATGTGCTTGGTTTCAGAGTGTGAAGTGGTAAGTAGCTTGCCTTTGGAAACACAAACAGATGTGGTCAAAATCTTCAAAGAACTCTCCAGCTCTCTAATTATTTCCTTTTAGTTCTCGGCGTGACTTCATATTCTGACTAAGCTGAGACCTACAAATGCTGGAAGAAAGATTATCTAGAGCAGGAGTCATCCACCAGTGAACAAAGGTATCCTGGATCAGGGAAAGCCCCCAGGAAAAACAAATATTAATTGAGCAATACTTAAACAATTCTAATGCTCCTCAGCTAAGAACCAGAAATATTAGAAAGAGTGAAAGTTTGGAACTTTGCCATTGTTAGATCTTCTCTAAAGTATGCTGTTGTCTCTTCAGCTAGACAGTCCAGCGGTATGACAGTCCTAGACCTGAAGTCCAAGTCTGGCACTGTTCTCTAGTGCGGGTGACAAAATGCTCTTAATTACACTGTCTCTTTGGGTCAGTTTGGGAAATGTTGGATCCTCAAGAAAGGCCTCTGCTAAATCATCTCTATACATACTTCTTTAGGGTTATTGTGTGCTGACTGATTGCATTACACTATAAACCAGTGGTAGCTTGCAAACATGGATTAGGAATTGCTCTTCTACAATTAATCTGGCTTGCTTGTTAATCATTTGAAGATATTATGTGGCAATACCGTAATTGCCTTTGCATTTTCACTCATATGCTATGCCCCTAGATTGTCTTTAGTTTAAGAGCTAAAGCAGTTAAGAGCTAAAGCAGTTTCTAGGCTAGTACAAAGCTTTGCTCCAAATGTTATTTTCCAGCACCTTAAGGCCTTATAAGCACTTTCATGTGCTCTCTGCAACAGTGGTTAAACATGGCAACTTATTGGCCACGCATGGTATTGCGGAAAGTATTTACAGGATCAAAAACATTCTTAGCCAGCATTTTCTATTAATAAGTCCCAAAATGTGATTATGCATTCCTATCAGAGCAATCTTATTTGGTGAACCAATGTTCCCTATCAGATCAATATTAACAATATAGAGAGAAAACTGGCTTTGAACTATGACTTCACAATGATACAAGATAAAAATAAAATTAATGGATAGCAGAAAAGGGGAAATTAAATGGACAGCAGAAAAAAGCTTAATCATAAAACAGTTCTATAAACATTATAAATTATGTAAGAAAATACCAAACTAAACTAATAAATAACTTACAAATGAAAAACACTCAGTGGAAATTGCCCAAAACTTTAAGTAATGTTGCTTAATTATGCCTGAGGGCCTTTTAAAAAAACTCTTTAGTTAATTACTTCTGAATCTGATTCTACCCAACTCAGTCTTTTCAGCAGTAAATCATTATGAAAAAATTACTTGGGAAGTAAAACATGGTTATTTTATAACCCCCATTAATAGGCCTATTTTAATTAACATGTGCCAAGCTGGAACATCACCACTGTCCTCAAGGCATCATTATTTGACCCACCTACCCTGGACAATTTTCATCCAGTCTCCAATCTTCCCATTTTAGGGAAGGTTGTTAAGAAGGGGGTCAGATTACAGCTCCAGAGGGCCCTGGGAGAAATTGATTACCCAGACCTTTTCAGTTGAATTTCAAACCAGTGCACAGAATGGAGACAACACTGATAACATTTGGCAATGATTTCTGGAAAAGCCAGGACATGGGTAGTGCAATTGTTCTGCAGTGTTCAATATCATCTATTATAGTAGCCTTCTAAACAGACTGCAAGGATTAGAAATGGGGCACAGTGTTGCAGTGCTGCTCCTCCGTTTTCTGTGATTGGTTCTATTTGGTGCTGCTGGGGGGAGGTAGAGATCAACCCTGAGGCCTTTAATATTTGCAGTGTCACAAGTCTTAATACTCTTGCCTTCCCTGTTCGACATCCACATGAGGCCTCTGGGTGAGATCATCTGTTAGTTTGGGGACAAGTATCATCAGTATGCTGATACTCAGTTGTATATCTCGACCCCAAACCAACCAAATGATGCTGTCAGAGTCTTGTCCCAGTGTCTGAGGCTGTGGGGGTCTGGATGGAAAGGAAGACTCAGGTTCAGTCTGGGGGATATTTGGACTATTCAGTCCTAGTCCCAGAGACTTTTTAGTCCTGAATAGAGCCGTACTTCTCCCTTTGGGACTAGTGCAGAATGTGTGGGTTTTCCTGAACTCACAGCTATCGCTCAGGGAGAAAATAGCTGTGACCAAAAAAGTCTTTGCACAGATTCATCTCAGGTACCAATTGCAACCATTCCTGGACTGGGAGGGTCTTTGGACAGTCAGTCAGACCTTGGTCACTCATGTATGAAGTACTGCAATGGGCTGCTTTGAAGACCACTCAAAAGCTGCAAGTGGTCTAGAATGCAGAAGCACAAGCAGTTATGAGCATGCCACAATGTGCTCACATAATACCTCTGCTCAGTGAACACCACTGGTTACCAACTGGCTTCCAGGTGCAATTCAAGGTGCTAGTTTTTCCCAATAAAGCCTTTCATGGCACATGGTCAGGCTATCTGAGGGACCATCTGCTTCCGTAGTTTTTATCCATCCTGCATGAACAGAAAGAGTTAGCTAGCCTTAGATCTCATTGATTAGGCAATGTCACCTGATAGGACTCAGAAAGCCTTCTCTATTTTAGTGCCTGTCCTTGGCAACAACCTCCCCTCAAACAATTTGTCTGCCCCCAACCTCATTTAAAAGAACCCTAAAAACCTGGCTTTCTCTCCAGACCTTGGGCTAGGATATGTGGCAGGCTTCTTATAGGAATTATTTGCATCAAGCAATCATGTGTTTTATTACTCTTTCTGGATGTTTGTCATTCTTTTTATCTGTTATATTGTTCTGAATTTGTTTTTCACAACATCCAGAGTCATTAGGGGATCAGCGGACCTTAGAAATTTCAAAAGTAAATAAATAAGTAGTACTAGCGCCAGAAAAGCTGGAGGGTTTTTTTTTTTTAGCCAAAAGCTGGAGGGGTTTTTTTTGGTAAGTTTTCCAAGTGTGTGAAAAAAATGGCATCTCTTCAGTCAAATGCAGAACTATACGCACCTAGTATTTCTTTTTCAAAAATAATTTGTAAGCTGATTTTTGGTTATTGCCTGAAGAATGGGACTTTGAAAGGCCAGTAGGTCTAGGGTGCAAAATTACTTAGCTGCAGACTCAACCCTATGGAGCCCAAGACTCACATGGCTATCTCGCTAGGAGTCATTTTTATGTCTAACACGTACTGAAATCAATAAATCAATAAACACAGCAAGGATGTACAACTATTGTCTTCTAGATGGTTTGCACTGCAACTCTCATAATTCTATGCAACTGACCATGCTATGAGATTGATGGGAACGGAAATCCAAAACAACTGCAAGGCAGCATATTGCCTACCCCTCATCTACAGACACTGTATTTTTTTCCAGCCAGAGAATGATTTAGGTTGACCTATTGCCCCTGGAAACCTCAAAACTGTTCACAGTATTCTAAAATTTCATATACATTTTGTATGAAAGACTCTAACTGCATTACTTCAAGCACATTAAAAGAAGAACATGGCCTAGAGCATCTAAAATGTATAAATTATGAACAAATCTCTCACCACTTTTACCTAGTAATATTTCTATTTAACAAGGCAAGTACACAGTGTTTAACTAAGGTAAAAAGTCTGTCTGAAATATAATGTTTAGTATCTCCTGCCTTTACAATACATGCAGTGACTCAGGTGACAGCATCTGGTTGATCTTATTTGGGCTTCAAAGCTCAGCAAGCTGGTTAGAGATGAAAGATGAGAGATCACTATGGAATACCAAGACCTTAAACTAGACTAGAAAATCAAAGAATGCTAGAAGAAGTCCATGGCAAATTATTTCAGTACTGCAGGAAAGCTACTCATCTGCATCCATGCAATGGTCAGGAGTTAGGCTCAAATTGAGAGCCTCTTAATCCCACAAACAGTAAGAAATGAGAAGAAGCTAATCAAAGCAGTTGATGTATCAGAGCACTTCAGTTTCTTCACCAATATATAATAGGATATTACTGCATTCATTTATTTTCAAAGCATAGAATTAAAACTAATCACTAGTTTGGAATACACAACAGTTGCTCCATTGTAGTTTAATTATTATAACTGCAGATGTTCTCCTATGATAAAGGTGATTTCTCACTGAATAGAATACAGAATTCATACCATACCAAATAATTAAATAATAACAATGACAATATATGTTGACACTATAATCAAATGAGCAGCCTGTATTCAATTTTTTAAATTTTTTTTTAAAGTCACATGTATTTTATTGCACGGATTAGTACTTATCTAAGAATTTATCATTTATTGTACCAATTAGTTCTTACCTAGTTCAAGCTAGGTATACAGCACTTGCTCAATAATACTGAGACACATTTCCTGATTCAAAAACAAATAAGTTTCTTTTCTTTTTCTGGGAAAATTATGCCTGAACTGAGAGGGTACATGACATGATTAACTTTACACAAGTTTTTCAAAGATGAATTATACTCTGTAACCATGATTTAAGCAAAAATAATGATATATTTTAACAATAGCAAACTGCAAGGCAATCTTCTTTTAAGCTGAAGCATGATTAGGTTTTCCTGTACATGAGCCAAAAATGAACTATCATACTAATAATTGTCACTGCAGCCCCACGCACATACACCTGGAATTAAGACCTACTGCGTCTTATAAAATTTAATCCCAACTAAATATGCAGAATTACATCTTAAATTGCATTTAATGTGTGTACTTATTACTGCCTCTTAGATAAACTCTTTGATTTGCATATCTCACACCCTTGCCTTGGACACATGACATGAACCCTACAGTGCTTATTTCTGCATAACATGGTTAGAATCAGAGTTTCAAACACAGGTTAAAGTATTAGGGAATGATGAAAGTACAGGTAAACAGAGGCAAACAAACCAATGAATCTAAATCTATTTGGAAGCAAACAACAGCGGATACAACTTCCAAGTAAATATGCCAAGGACTCACATGCCTGTTTTTGGAAAGATGGGGGTGAGCGACACCTCTGTGAATTGCAGCATTTTCAAAAAAAATATTTGTGCATTGTGTACTTCCAAACAAAGGGAAGGAGTGGGAATGTTCTCCTTTTTCATTCTACCCAGTAGTAAGAGCAGTTATCCCAGTTTAGCAGCTTTGAGACCGATTCCCTCCCTCTTCCATTAAACTCAGTTCAATAGACATTACAGATTTTCCAGTCTCAGGCAGTTCGAAGGGGCTCAGATCACCCTTCCCAGAGAACACACGGGAGGTCAGCCTCATTCATCTCGGATGTCTCCCAGGCAGCCCAATCTCGCCTACAGATATAAACAAGCCCCACCGGCTCGCTTTTTCTATTCCAACCCAGACGCCACCAGCAATCGATAAGGAAGTGCATTACTGAATTAAAAGTTTCTCCTCATTAATCGCAAAAGTCTAAAGGACCCACGGTTTAGGACTGGCTTCCAAACTACGGCCTTGTCCTTGCCCAAGATGTATGTGTGTGCAGCACACATACACACACACGTGTACATAGGGACCTAAGCAGTCCCCTTCCAGCACGACCAAACGTTTGGAAACTGCATGCCCAACCCAATGACTATCGCTCAACCGCTGCAAGGTGCCTCCCTAGAGATGCCAGGCAGGACAGGGTGATTCGGGCGTGCCTGCCGCGGCCCTCCGCCCGCAAGATTGCCTCCCCACCGCTAAACGCGAGGCCAACGCAACAGACTGCTCAGAAAACAGCCTTGGCCAGAAAAAGAGGGAAGAGGCGGGGGGGGAAGCCTGGACACCCTCACAGATGCTCGGCTACGTAGGTGATGCGCACAAGATTGGAAGAGAGGTGGACGCGCGTCCGCCTTGAAATAGCAGGCGGCAGCCGCCGTCCGTCCACCAGCCACCTGGAAGAGGTCAACGGCGAGGGAAGGTGCCGCTACTCACCCCAGCTACGCGCTCCTCGTTCCGTTCAGCGCCATCGAGATCCAGAGGTCCCCGAGCAGGTTTCAAGCCTTCAAGATCGGCTGCTCGCAAGCACGGCCAGATCCCTCCTTCGCCTGCCGGGGGTCCAGAATCTCAGCCCGCTGTGCCCGACGCTAAGCCATCCACTTCCACGGCGCCGCCGCCGCTCTCACTGCAAGAGGCTGTCGCGGCCAACACGCGTGCCGTACCTCCGAGCCGAGCGCAGGGCGGAGGAGGCGTGCAGCGCCGCCTGGCCGCCGCGCGCGGAACGGGCCGCGGGGGGGCGCCTCCCGCCTCTCCGGCGCTACTCGCCTCAGCCGAAGCAGGGCTTGGTGCTTTCTCGAGGCACGTGTTGAGGCGGACCCCGCAGCCGCGGACAGCCAATAAGCGGGGAGCGCGGCAAGCGGGGTGGGCAGGTGCAGCCTACGTAAAGGAAGGGCGTCCGGGCCCCCTTCCCTTTCCTTCCCGTTTGTCCCAGGGACGCCGAGCCGTGGCCGGTTGCGTGACAGTCAGTTCGTGCGTTTAGGGCAAGCGCCGCCGGCACTGCGAAAATCGCGTCTCCTGCGCGCGATCCACCGCGTGCAGTTGCGACTCCTGAGCGGAACGCACGGAAAGGCAGAAAGAAGGTTGTCGCCCAAGACAGCTTCCTGATCGCGCGCACTTCAGTTAAGCAGATAAGGCTCTAAAGTGAGGGAACTATGCTCATTTATTTATTTGATGAAACTCCGCCAAGTTTTGTTAGATTCAGAGCTCCTTGGCTGTAGTAGCAAATTACCAGCATCGTAGGCTTAAGAGATTATTTTTGACTATGTAACTTGAATCATAGTTACATGAGGAGTTTATAAATTGAGAGAGGGGAAAAATACAATGAAATGCAGGATGGTATAATGCAACCCGTACTGATTACTTGGGCCCCATTACAGTGAAATTCTTCTTAGTAGATATTGATTATATTGCAAGTCTCTTACAATAAAACCTCAGAAATTAAACGCTGTGGAACCTGTTGTGTGAAGGAGCAAACCTTCATTTGATTTAGACAAATTAGTAACTCTTCAAATCATGACTAGAAAGATTGGGCCCTCCTTTCTGTCTTTCAAATTGATTCCTCCTTCATGTGGACAGCCAAAAGAAACCAACGGATCACTGAACAAATCAATCCTCACTGGAGACACACACTCTCCTATCCTACACATTATGGGAAGATTTAGTTCTCTAGAGAAGGTGCTAATGCTGGGAAAGGTGGAAGGAAATAGAAGATGATGACCAGCAGCAAGGTGAATGGACTCAGTTTCAGTGGTGATGGGTGCATTGTTGGAAGACCAGGTTAGGGACAGATCATCATAGAGAAACTATGTGATTGCTAGGAGTCAAAAACAACTTGATGGCGCATCATGTTTACTGGTTGCCTTGTCAGATGTTGTTTTAATGTCCAAACTGATACTTTGAACTGTGTTTTGCCTTCAAACTGATTTAAAAGCACGGTTGGGGGGGTTGGCTTCTAGAATAGCCTGCAGGCAATTTGAATTAGCATCACTGTAAAACACATTTACTTAGACATGAAGAAGGATGAGGGGTTGGCCTCTGAGAGGGGGAGAAGATAAACACTGGTCTGAGGATCCAAAACATTGTGTGAAGGACTGGGAACAAGAGACCTGAATGAGGTCATTCTGTTGGTGCTGTGAAGATGCAGACGGTTTCCTATTTAGTAATTAAAATATAGTGGGTCACTGTGAAAAGAAGTAGAAAAAGATAACTAGCAATTAGTTTAGAGCATGATTCAACCATTTATTTTACTGTGGCATGTTAAAGAAGAACATCAGATAAAGAACTGCTACGTTAAAGGTACTGACACCATCAAATGTAACAGGACTATTGTGGCACTATAAATAGGGTCCTCAGAATAGATCTGATTGTCCCATCTCAAAATGCATGATACCAAAAAGAACAAACACAGTTATTAAGAGGTTAGAGTACTTTTCTTAGGAAAATAGCTAAGGCGTTTGGCACATTCTGAGTGAGACAACTAAAGTAGAATTGATTGAGGTGGAATGTATGGAAAGTGTACAGTTATAAATTACCAACATAAACTCAACTGTAGTATATTACATTCCCTTTATTTAAGAATGGGTATATATCTTGGTTTTTAAGATCCAGTATCTAATTTGTTAATCACTATCTCTAACAATTGAATTGGAGATAATCACCTTTACAAATTGGTTCAGATTTAGAAGCCCAGTGATCTGGCTTTCTTCACTCACTGAGCTTGTCGCGGCTCCCATACGAAGTGGGTCTATTCCCACCTGCAAGTTTTTGGAGAGATACCCTTTGGTGGTTTTTATATGTTTTGCTTTTAAACATTGGCACTGGTGTTTGTTTTTTTTTTATGTATATGACCTGCAAAGATGATAATAAAAATACAGATTTTAAAAAGTCTAATACCTATCAGATTAATATAGTTACTTAAAAACCACATAATAATCCCATTGCCTTATTTGGGGGGGGGAGGGGTGTATGGGAAAGCAACTGTAGGAAAGAAATAAAATACAGTAAGACCAAACTGGAGGAAATCCACAACAAGCAGGATTCATAGTTTACCCCATTCAGCTAAGGAACTGCTGTTGGTGCAGACAGAACTTTTCATTTTAAATTCAGGCTGCTGGACTTTATACTGACAATTACAACAGGGCCAGGAACAACATTTATAAAGGGTTTAGATTAGCTGATTCTAACTAATCTTATACAAGTAATAAACAGAAAATCTGTACAGTGGTTAATTCATGCAGCAAGTGAGATATTATGTAGGAAGCTAAAGAGATCAGTTTTTGGCACTGGGCATTTTCCTCCTCCATACCAGTGCAAAACTATTGTTTATACTTTATAATAGCTGTATGGTAACAGCTAGAATTTTAAAGTGTGCTGTTGCACATAAACTGGGCATCATAGGTCTCTGGATTCAGACATGCATGGCATCTATGCTGCTTTACTGTTTAATGCCTGCATTGCGATTAGCAAGAAGCAGAAGCAATCGCGTACACTTCTGTTTCTCTCAATGTTGCTGCCTTCTTACCTAACCCTGCAGAGCAGCACGCACTTTTCTAGCTGTTTCTATAAATTCTACAGGCTTGATCTGTTCTTTGGATACCTATAGCGTCATTTTATTTTGCTGTCTGCTGACAGAAAGATTTTGCCTTCTCCCTCTAAACAAAATGGTGAGGATTCAAGCGGGGAAGCTGCAGTGTTTGGTACTGTCAGGAGAGGAAACAGCTATTTGGAGGAAAAATAAAGCATGTTCTCAATCTTGTGATGCAGGAGGTGCTAATTGCAATGCAGATATCAAAGTCTGAACCGCTTCATGTTTCACCATCAAGGATTTTGACACAAATTGTCAAAAAGCTGGAGAATTTTATTTTTACCGCCAGCCAGCTCTTATATGTGTGTAACGTTAACTTAGTTATAAATGGTAACGTTATTCCACCAGAAAGCTGCCTTACTAAAACAGTGTATATATTTCCCCTTTTGTTAATATAATTGAAAAAGGAACAGCTACCTTCATTTAATCAGGGAAAGTTCAGTCTCAGCTTTTGAAGACTACCTGGACACAACTAGATGATTCTCTTCACAACACTGGGTTGCCACTGCCTTTTTCCACAATGTTTTCTCAATTTCCCAGTGTAGTCTAGAGCCTTGATATTTTGTGGTACTCTTCCATCCAAGAACTGAGCAGTTCTGATCCTCCTTAGCTTTTTGAGATTGGCCAAGGTCACTTAGGACTCCTATTTGCTTACAAACCTCATGTATATATAGCTAGTCTGGTGGCCTTTCATTTCCTTCTCTAAGAAATGTTGCAAGACGATCAGCAGTCTTGATTCTCTTTTCATTTGGCTTCTTCTATTCCCTTGCTGGTTTTGCAATTTATGTATGTTACTTCGCTGGGCAGAGGACCCCTTCCTGGAGGTATGGCCAATCTGAAGCTCTAAAGCTAAATATGACCCCCAGCCACTTATTTGCTGGCCCAGGCGTACTCTCTGACTATACTTGCTAAAGATCAATATGGATTCCCATCATTCTGAGACAGGAACAGCATGAAAACAGTACAGTAGTGTCAGCCCTAAAATAGATGAAACACAATTTTTAAAACAGCACCCCTACTAAACCAGAGCATCTTGGCCCTTCTACTTACATGATATGGCTCCATTCAGTTTACATCATTATCATACTCACAGTAGCCCTGGCCCTTCAAATAAGTTAAACGCGGTCCTTGCCATGAAAAATGTTGCCTGCCATGAATATCAGCATCCCAACATCACATGCTGTAGTTGGTCTTCTGCTGTTTTCCAGCACAGGAACAAGCAAGTGAAACACCATTTTGCATTTACTTGAGAAATGCACTTTCGTACTAGAACACAACACTGGGTTGATAGAGGGCTGTGATGGATCACAGGGAGGAAAACATGGAAGTCTTAAGACAAACACTCTAGCAAGCTGGTGAATGAAAGGCAAACTCTTATGGAGGGAAGCATCAAAACTTTCTTTCACAGCATCTATTTCATTATTGTGCTAATAGTAACCTTTTTCTTAAAGGAAAAAGGCAAATACATAATTGCCCTGCATGACAAATGGTAAGCAATTCTGATGAAAATGAAGATGATGATATAACTAAAGCACTGTTTAAAAAAGCATATAGTGCAGTTTGCTTGGAAAGGCTGAGCAAGAGAGAGGATAGGCTAGATAGTAAAAATTGCAAGAAAAAGTGCCCATGAATGCTATTTTTAGCTATAGTTGTGATCTTCTGACTACTTAATGTTCTGGCTGGCATGAACTAATGCAGCCTTCCCCCACTTTCACCTCTCTAGATATACTAAACTAGAACTCTCATTGGATGATGGAAGCTGTAGTCCAACCCATGTAGAAGACATCAGGTGGGAAGTGATGAATATCATTGGCATCCCACTATAAATAAAAGTAGAAATTGATGATGGCTGTTACAGTGACAAAATCTCAGTGCAATTAGTTACGGTACTGTTTTAGCTGCAGGCTATATTTTATCTTTGTTGCTAAGGTCCCTTATTTAGGATGAGCTCTTGTCTTCACAAAGCTATTTCTATCCCCCCCCACCCCCCGGATTTGAACAAAGGCACAGTTGAGGACGATGAAATAACCAGCACTTCTTGGGTTGTTCAACAAAAAGTCTTTAGTTGGGATATTTACAAGAAATTCCAGACCATAGTTCAGAAGACTTCTGTTGCCCAGAACTTTACTCTCCAGCCCAAAGTTTCTGTGGAAAGAATCTGTTGATTAGCAGGGATTGGAATTTTATGATTATGATACATGGAATTTGAACATTATAATACATAATGGGGCTTTAATTCTCTGGCTGTACAGAACATTCTTAGCCCAGGAACTATAAAGAAAATAAAAAGCATTAAAAAGAGTTGCAAATTCTCAAATGAAGTATTAAAGGAATGACTGATGAAATACATACTCTGTAGCCGTTTACAGTATGCGTTACTTGTTTATACTGTGGTGTAAATCTAACTAAGCATGGTTTATTTATTAAATCTTGATTAAGCAAATCATGGCTTAGTGAGATGTGATGCCTCTATGGTTTTCTTAAACTTGGTTTTGTGAAAAACCACCATTAGCTGGCTCATGCATTATGCTTAGCCATTAACCATGTTTTACAAACCATAATAGTTAAGTTCATGCATGATGTTAAATTATAAACAAATAACATTTTGCCTTATTATATCGTGTGAACCCATTCTCTTTCTTACACATGTTCATATATGATTACTATTACATAGAATAAATCAGTTGTTCAGAAAAAATGACTACTGATGTATTAAATAAATCAATGGAAGATAGGTTCATCAATCACTATTACTTCAGGGGACTAGAAGAAAATCTTTCTTCTCAAGTTTCCTTTAGTTCTAGGTGGGATTTGGTCATGGTACAGTGCTTTGCATTTTTCCATATATTTAGTCAAAGTTGCCTGATGCAGGTTAGCCAATATACAAACCATGGCTGTGATCAAAGAGAGGAATAAAATAAGTATATATAATATGGTGTACAAAATGAAGTTCTGTTCGTTTCCACATGCCCTTGTGCCATTCTGCAGACCATCTTTATAAATTCTTATAGTTTAAAGGCAATGGGGTGTATGGGGTGTCCAGGGAGGGGTAGCATCTCTGGTGGAGAGGCCTGCTGTGCCCTTTCTAGGGCTACTCATTCACTTTTGGTCCCCACCTGGTGCTCAGCTCTCACCTGTGGGTCCAAGTAGCTGTAACACACAGCAGCCACACCCCAATAAACTATCTCGGCAGACGGGCCAAACCAGATGAAGGTAGCCAATGGGTCTTCAGCTCTTGGTGAGATAGGGGATTTGTCTGTCCCTGGGAGATTGAGCGGAGACTGATCAACGGTCAGGAAGGGTTGTGGAGTGCTAAGAGCATGACAAGGCACTTAGATCTGGTGGTCATCCACTGCAGCAGGAGAGGTCTCCAGCCATAATGGTTCTCCGTGCCACTAGATTAAGGTCTCTTATGCCGAGAGAGTGGGACTGCCCCTGCAAAACGGCTGTTCCACTTAAAACTCCATCACGCACAGGTTTCTGTTGTGTGGTTCATCTTCATCTGCAGCTCATCTGCAAATCATCTCAGTACACACCTAATTCATTGAGCCCTGCAGTGATGGGGGAGTGGCGAACCAACAGGTGGAGATGACCACTGGCAGTTGTAGTCACAGACGTGCACGTGGGTGGCCCTTGGACCAGTGGTCATTCATCTCCATATCCTGGGCAGCAGAGATGTCCGGCAGCATCCAGGGCGACTGGGTAGCCCTTCTAGGATAGCACTCCCCACCCTCACGTGAGGGAGGGGGTTGGAAAAGGTACCCTAAACATTGCCTGTCCCACAACATCTGGCTAGCTAACTGCAGCTGGCAGATCATCTCCTTAGCAGTCAAGCATCAAGAAAAATGAATCAAAGAAAACTCATTTTTGGAGCCTGGAATGTCTACACCTTGCTGGATTGAGACAAGGTGTCAAGGCCTGAAAGACAAACAGCACTCAGAGCAGCCAAACTTTGCTGTTATAGCATTGACATTGCTGCACTCAGTGAGACCAGGCTGGCAGACGAAGGTTCATTACAGGAAGAAGCAAGTGGATGTACATTCTTTTGGAAAGGAAAACCACAGACTGACAACAGGGTTCACGGAGTAGGTTTTGCAATCAAAACTGCTGCTGAAGAACATCTCTACCCACTGGAATAAATGAACATATTATGAAGTTCCGCTTTCCTCTCAGCAAGTCCCAGTATATTACCATTGTGAGCACTTATGCACCAACTCTCATGAGTCCAGATGAAGACAAGGTTTCTCTGAGGACCAGGAACAGATTATTCAAACAACACTCACCAGCGACAAACTCATCATTCTGGGCAACTTGAATGCTAGGGTTGGGACAGATAGCGATAACTGGGATGGAGTCCTTGGGAGACATGAGGTGGGAAAACTAAAAAGCAGTGGCCTGCTACTTCTGAGCAAATGTGCCGAGCACAACCTATCCATCACTAACACTATGTTTATACTTGCACACAAGTTCAAAACTACCTGGATGCATCCCAGGTCCAAACACTGGCACCTAGTTGACTATGTCATAGTACGTCAGCATGATCTTAAAAACGTCACCATTACCTGAGCCATGCAAGGTGCTGAGTGCTGGACAGATCACAGGCTGGTCTGGTCGGTCCTCAACCTGCACGTAGTCCCTTTACATCGTAAGCAACCAAGGACTGTCAGAAAGTCATTCCACATCAGCAGACTGCAAGACACAGGCCAAGTCTAATGTTTCCAAGATGTACTTAATGTTATTTTCAAGATTTTTCCCAAAAATAGATGACTACAGATGTTGTGAGATTTAGGCTAAATGTGCAGTCAAATGTTCAGTTTTATTCAAACTTCATTTCTTAGAGACCACCAAATTCAGCTTATGGTCATGCTAACCTTACCCAGCAGTCACTTCTTCAACACATGAACAGGAGAAATTTAAAAGGAAAGGGAATTTCCATGGGAAGTCCAGTTGATATAACTTTATATTCTTAGTAGGGGATAAATCCAAATGGCATTAAAGACTCTTTCTCTTTTCTTCTTAAGAAGTTGAAATAAACATAGTTCAAGCAAGTGGAAATGAGTGACACTAGCAATCATGAAGCTGCATCTGACAGCGTAGAATGTCACCACACAGAGGTTCAATGTGCCTCACTTGGCTAGTATGAGGGGAAGCATCCAACACTATCACACAACAAAACACAACCATTTCAGATATACTGTATGAAAGATTTGTAACAAGAGGTTTGGCTGGGTTTTCACAGCCCACTAGAACAAACCAAAACAATACATGTGCCTTTCATGAATCAAATTTCAGTTGTGGAATTTCTTGGGTTGGTGGGCCAACATATTTTAGTGAGTTAATTTAAAAAACTAAAATTCATGCTGTATATCCACAAAGTACATGTTTGCTGTTACTAACTTGCCAACTTGAGATTTATCCCTAAGAAATACTACGAGATCTGTGAAATGTTCAGAGTTCGCCTATTAACAGTATGAATATTTTTAAATCTTCTGTTCTATGGGTTGTAGCAAAATGAACATAACAAATGTACAACTAATTATACAATTTCAGTTGCAGTGAAAAGACGGAGGGATTTTTTAATGCATAATTGAAATTGCTAATAAGAACCTTCAATGAAACTGCTAATCAGGGAATCTATTAAGCACAATAGGAGCCATTGTCTTTTTGAACATTTATTATGCATAGGTGGTACAAAAAATATTGAAGACAAATTAAGATTAATGTATAAATAAGCAGATCAAATTGTATATGATATATTTCATATAGAACAGTGGACAAAAAAGGGGATTTGTAAATCCAATACATGAAACTCTCTTTTATGTGATTGTTAGTCATATTAGTGTTGGTTGCTGTATTTTTTGTTTATGTATACTACTATATTGTGAGATAAAAATATCACATGACTATTCCTTATGAAGGGATTGCCAGGTGCCTATGGGGAAAAGCTGTTTACAGTGGGCTGAAAATTGATATGGCTTTCGGCAACAAAAACACATTGGGACACTCTGGTTTGGTTACGGTGCATTAATCTTTCTAGGGCCACCTGCTACAGTGCAGTTCTGTGTCTGGTTTCTTAGAAGTACAGTGGTACCTCGAGTTACGAACTTAATCCGTTCCGTGACTCTGATCGCAACTCGAGTTGGTCGCAACTCGAGGTAAATTTTCCCATAAGGTTCAATGTAAATACGGTTAATCTGTTCCGCCCTCCGAATTTGGTCGCACCATGTGGCGGACTCTCATGAAGAAAGAAGGACAGACACAAGGACTTCCTCGGGATGAGAGCCCAGAATGCCATCCAGCGCTCTCTTTTATTGTTTTTCCTTTCCTCCTCCAGCTGCTTTACATCAAAACTCAGTTTAAAGTAACGTAGCCCCCCACCCAGGTGATCCTTATTCCACTGCTCATTTCCGCATTCTGCTTCCGTGTTTCAGCCGATGCATGTCAGCCTGCACGCACTCAGAAATCTGATTCCCACAGCACCATGAGGCAAATTTCCCCATAAGGTTCAATGTAAATACGGCTAATCCGCCCTCCAAATTTGGTCGCACCACGAGGCAAATTTCCCCATAAGGTTCAATGTAAATACATACGGTTAAACAGTTCGGAAACATATGCATTTTATTTTTAAACCACAGAAACATGAAAAAAAGTACAGTACAGCACAGTATGAAGAGGGAGAATGGGGTGGGGAGGCAGTTATTGTTTGGAGGGAGAGTCCCCCTCCAAAGGGACATCGGGGAGATCTCCTTCAGGGGTTTCCTCTCTTTGCCTCTTAGCTGCAGGCTTAGTTCTGGGGAAAAACCTGTCTAAAGTCAGTTGTTTTTTCCTGCGCTGCATAACCCTCCGGAAATGAGAGAACACGTTGTCGTTCATCATGTTCAACGCTCTGGTTGTCACAGTTCTGTTGGGGTGGTGCTTCTCAAGAAAATCCTGACACTCATTCCATTTCGCCATGATGGATTGTATCACTTCACTGCTCACCTCCTCCCCGTCCTCCTCTTCCTCAGTGGAATGCTGCTGGCCAAGCGCTTTCTGTTGCTCACTCTGGAGCTCAGCAAGTTCTTCCGTGGTCAGCTCCTCCTCATGGTCCTCAACAAGCTCCTCTATGTCTGCATCATTGACAACCAGACCCATGCTCTTGCCCATGGACACAATCTCCTCCACTACCTCTGCATCAGACCCTTCAAAGTCACGTTCAGCGACACATTCTGGCCACAGTTTCCTCCAGGCTGAGTTTAAGGTCCGGCAGGTGACATCTTGCTAAGCTTTGTCAATGAGGCTGATGCAGTGGAGGACATTGAAATGTTTCTTCCAAAACTCTGTCAGAGTCAAGGATGTTTCCTCAGTGACATTGAAACACCTGGTGAAGAGCGCCTTTGTGTAGAGCTTCCTAAAGTTGCAGATCACTTGCTGGTCCTTGGGCTGCAGAAGAGGTGTCATGTTGGGGGGGAGGAACTTGACCTTTATGAAGTCATATTCGGCGTCCATATCATCCACCAAGGCTGGAGGGTGTGCCGGGGCATTGTCCATCAGAAGAAGGCACCTTTCAGGCAGCTGGTTGTCAGAAAGATATTTTTTAATGCTGGGTGCGAACACCTCGTGCAGCCATTCCATGAACAACTGCCTTGTGACCCACGCTGTCGCATTGGCCCTCCACATGACAGGCAGTCTGGCCTTGTTCACATTGTGTTCCCTGAACGCACGAGGGGTCTGGGAATGGTACACCAGTAGCGGCTTAATCTTCAGGTCGCCGCTTGCGTTCGCACACAGCAAAAGGGTCAATCTGTCCTTCATGGGCTTGTGCCCTGGCAGTGCCTTTTCCTCCTGCGTGATGTAGGTTCTGTTTGGCATCTTCTTCCAGAAGAGCCGTGTCTCATCGCAGTTGAACACTTGCTGAGGGACGTATCCTTCCGCCTTCATGAAGTCCTCAAATTCTTCCTTGTAGGCTTCTGCAGCAGCCTTGTCAGAACTGGAAGCCTCACCATGTCTTGCCACACTGTGGATGCCACTTCTCTTGCGGAATTTCTCAAACCAGCCTCTGCTGGCTTTAAATTCCTCACTTGCTGCGCTGGTAGAGGGGTTTGTCTGCAGTAAATCACTGTGCAGTTTCCTGGCTTTTTCACAGATGATAGCTTCACTCACGCTATCACCTGCCAGCTGTTTTTCATTCAGCCACAGTAACAACAGCTTTTCCACCTCTTCCAGCACTTGTGTCCTCTTCCTCGTTAAGATCGTTACTCCTTTTGCCACATCAGCTTCTCTGATGGCATCTTTATTCTTCAAAATACTCGAGATGGTCGACTTCACCATCTTGTACTCCGAGGCCAGATCAGTCACACGAATACCACGATCGTGCTTTTCTATAATGTCCTTCTTCAGTTCGATCGTTACTTTTTTCTTCAAAGCCTTATTCTTGCCAAGCCCGCTCTGCATTTTCTTTGGAGCCATGCTGATAAGCACACCAAAAACCTTCCAAATGCCACAAAGCACACCACAAGCCTCACCGAATGTCTCCTTGCTACCGCAATCTCGCCCACAGGAAGCCACAACCGCGTGGCAGCAGGGCAAATGGCCGCAGATCCGGTTCGTAGCTCGAGGCGGAGTTCACATGTTGAGGTAAATTTTTGGGGACGGAGCTGGTTGTATCTCGAAAAATTCGTAAGGAGGGGCGTTCATAACCCGAGGTACCACTGTATGGCCAGTTAATGATTTAAGGGACTTGCTTTCCAGTAAACTATGACAACTTATCCAACTATGGCACCAAGTAGTATTGATATATTGTTAGAAGAATGTGTGAAAAGTTTGAAATCGACTAAAGCAATGCGAGTAGGAAGCTGGGGAGAACTGAAAGCACGCAAAGACCAAAATAATAATGGACAAGAATCAAAAGAGATTATAAAAAAATAACAATCTGAAATGTCAACAACTGTGTAAGGCCAACACTAGTTTCCCAAACCAGGTTGTGCGCAAGCAAAGGAGACCAGTTGAAGCAAGATGGCTGCCTGATCTCCTTATAACAAATAGCAGCCCACAGAATTGGCAAGAGACTATGATCAGACAGTTTCAGTATGTTGTTAGTACTGGATACATCCTCCAAAGTTTTACTCTGTGGTGCAGAATAGAGGGGGAAATCACTTGGTGTCCTGCTTTCCATCTCTATTCTGCTACCAATACATATATAAAAGAGGAATAACCAAAAGCCATTCCTTTTGGGACTGTTCTTGCCAATTACCTACATATTGTTTCCAGCGGCTCTGGACAGTTCTGCCTTTTTGATATAGATATCTAGAGAGAATGTAAATTGTTAGTATTAAGTCCTCTATCCTTTTCTCTCTTACCTCTGTCTCTCTCCCTGCTCTTACCTGCTTTTTATCCCATTTTGCCACTCAACTGCTTTTGATGTTTACTGATAAATAAATCTCAGGCTATACATATATTTTGCTAGCTGAACTGAGTGGCATGTGTACTTGCTCTTCTCTGTTATAAGATTTGACTGGGAGTGTGTTGGATGAAAGCTAAACTGGAAATTAACCAGGAATTTTGCAATAGTTAGAAAAGGTAACAGTAAAACTCAACAAGGTGGCAAAGTATTCGTAATAATAATAGTTAACCCCAGATACCCTGAAAAATTAAGAAAGAACTTGTCACTTATTTATGTGCAACCAATAAATATTTCTTTCCACCTGAAAAGTGTATGAAAGGATAGATAAACCACACTTGATAACTGATCTGATAGGAAGAAAATACAGCTGGACAACATGAGGGCTCCTGCTGCTAAGTGGTTAATTATAAATACTGAATCTGTATCAAGCTATCTTCCATGCAACATCAGTTTATGTTAAGCAGTCTTTCACATGAAACATTTTTAATATTTCCCCTGTAACAATAACGCAGCATTGGATCATACTTTTGTCAATCTGATGTCTGACTTGTCTCAGTATTCTTTTCAGAAGATCCCACAGAGCAGATCTGATCCCACTGTGTGGTTCTCAAACATATGTAATATCCATTATGCTACTCCCTTTCAGAATATGCAAAGTAACATTAGACAAAGTGCAGAAAAGCAGTAAAGAATAGTAAACAAAAGAAATTAAAGGCATGAGATAAGAGGAAGGAAAAAAAAATACAAGTAAACCTCATTTAAACTTTGGTATGTTATGGTTATTCTCAAATGGTCCCATAGCTATTAACCTCCGCAGCCCCTCATGGCATTTGTCAGTTGATACTCTACATAATGCTTTTTAGCAAGATTGGGAAGTTGTAGACTACGAAACGAGCCTTAGTTGTACCATGCTTCAAGCAGCATTCCTTGCTAAGAGCAATGCTGGTCACTTTTGGCATATTTTGACCAGAATGTGACAAGTGCAACCAAAGCCCACTTTTACCCCAAACATGCTCATACTATTCTGTAAAAGGTACCATTTCTAATCTAGAGACTACATTTGCAAACCAATATACTGTTGCTCACATCCTATAAATTGGTGGTACATGTAGTCTGCTGAAACTCTCAGGATATCAGTTAAATGAAGTTTTGCACTTACTCAGGACATGACAACTGCAGCCCTAAAACACTAGTTTTGAAGAATCTTTTGGACAAATGTAAATGCAATGGAAGTCAAGTGAGCAAAATAAGATTTAACTTTGTCCATTCTGGGTTGGTATTCTGAGCATTGTAATTCCCAAACATCTGGAATATGATAGGTATGGGAAAGCTAAATTTCTAAGCAAAGTAAATGCAGTTGTTTTCTAAAAGAAAACATGGTTCTCACGACATCTTCTGTTATAATTGCAGACTTTGGTTAGGCATTATCTCCAAGTTACAAGGTTTTGGGGCATGTTGGCTGGGAATTTTGGAACCAGATTCCAAACGCATTGGGAGAGAACAAGACTGGGAAAACCTCAGCAGGTCATGGAAAGGCAGAGTAAAAGCAGTTCTTTTTCAGAGAGAAACATATTTGTTAGTGCAGGTTTTTTCATTAGACTTACCTTCTAATTCTAAGTAAGCATGTTAGATCTCCACTTACCAAAGATTTCACAAGTATAAATGTCCCCAAGAATATTTCACCCTGTCCTTGCTTCTGCATTACCATGCATTGCTGCAAAAGCATTCTGCAGTGTACGAAGCATTTTACACTTCTTAATTTATCTTCTCAACAGTGCTCCATAGTAGGCTGCAACACATTGATTGTTCCCAGGCTACTTACTAAGCTTAGGTCTGACAATAGATGTGAAGGCAGATCCAAGGATATCTTTTCCATCACACAACATTATCCAGAAATAAGTGGAAACTGTTCAGAGAGCTACTTCTCTAGCAATGCCAGCTTCTGCTGCCAAAAACAACGGGGAGAAATTCTTTCCCCATCAAAGTGAATAAAGACGCTGCTGAGGCAAGGAAAAAGAACATGTGCATTGGAGTGCCAACTGTATAGACTAGACTGTTGTAATTTGGTCCCCTTTGGGTACAGTGGAGTGATACAACAAATGTGGAGGGCACCAGATTAGGAAAGCCAACTGAAGTAAGGTAAGCAAGATTTAGTTAAAGCTATTTTGCCACTGCATATATTTTTATCTGTTACTTTATAACACTATCATCTTTTACTGATGGAAAATTATTTTTTTTTAAGTAATGAATCAGAGTTATTGCTAAAAATATTATTTATCAACATGGAACCTCTACAGAGGGCATAATCTGTGAAAAGAGGTTGCAGTCCTTTTGTTCTCTGGCAATAACATTTACTGGACTCAAAGGTATTTCTAAGCAAACATGCATAGGATTGTAATGTCCAAGAGTGGAAAAGGGAAATTAACACGGTACTTTAATACAGACCAACCAGTTAAGGCAGGTTACCAACAAAAAAACCAAGAGTGATGTGCCTGGTTGTGGAAAAAAAAAGTGTTGCTGTTAATTTCTCATTGATTATAGAGAAATATACTGTATTTTAGCAGAAAGGAATATTTGAATAAGATCAATAACCAATTGTCAATTTATTATGCAAATATAATTAATATTTTAAAGGTATAATAAAGAATGCTTAATATATACATTTATTATTTATTGCAGTCAATTTCTTTTGAAAATATTTATTTTTAATAGTAAATAAAGCTTGTTTTATAAATGTACATAATTAGTAAAGACATGCTGAGGATCATAGTGGAATTGAAATAATTCTAATTTTCTTGAATTGTAGACAAAAAATAAAGTTCAGCCCATTATTTTGACAGAGTTGTATCTAATATCATTGGAAAAGATATTTAGCAATAAACAAAGCACCAAGTAATCATTTGAGCCAGGATTTTAAGTGAATGGCTAACAGTGCAATCAGAAAGAATGCCTTGTTAGTTGAAGCTCTAGAGAAGCTGACATTTCGATTTCTTGGCATCCAACCTCTTTCTTTCCCTCTCCATGTGACTGCGCGAAAAAAAGAGAATCTGAGTGAATGAGAGTTGGGGTTAGTGGGAATATTGTTCCATTCAATGAAGATGATGATTCAAGCTGCATGATTTGAGTTAAAAATATTATCAAATCTTTTCTTTTAACTGCTTAAATCTAAGAATTATTGCATAATAATGAAAAAAGATTTGTCTGCTCTCATGAAAATAGATGGAAGAATCAGAGAATCTATACTGACAAATATTGAAGGAGACCATATATGAGCTCATATGTGAGCAGAAGACATTGTGGGTTGGATCAGAAGCGTTATTCTACTATGAGGCAATAAAACAATGGAAGTTCATTCAAAATGCTTCTACTATAAAAATGAGGTGATTTTAGCCAGTTCCTGTCTTGGTCAGCCCCTTGGTACATTGCCTAGAACAGATTTTGGTGGGATAATTGGAAAGGGGAGCAGCAGCATGAACCCCTACTTCTCCATTCACATAGTGAAAAGCTCCAGTGAACCTGTTGTCTAAGAATATTGTTGCTGAATGATATCTTGATGGCTTTTGAGCAGATGATTTTTGAGTCTTATAGAAAGAATATATGCAAAACACCGACCAACAGACCAAAATGTTTAGGCCATAGTCACATTAAGGCTGGCTCCAGCTGGTGGTTTGCTTTGACTTTTGGCCAATGGCTGGCAACTAGATTGACTGGCCAATCTGGGGCAGAGAACCAAAGGAAAAGGGCAGCCCTAGAGTCATGTACTGCCTTTCCCAACTTCATCAAATAAGTGATTAGGAAAGGATAAGCATTTCTAAAATCTTTCACTTCCTAATGAATGAATCCATCAAAACTGTTTTTGATATGTTATTAAATTTTAAAAATGGTGTAATTAACTTTCCTTTAAAAACCTAGTTATTAGTTTCTAATACTGGAAATAAACCAAATAGAGATATAGCTATGTAATTATATTACTACTGTATAAAAAATATCAGAAATGGTACTCTCCTCAAAAAACAGGGAGGGAGATTTAAAGTGGAAATCTTTGAGCAAAAGAATCCAAACTTCTATTTTTTTATAGTGTAACAGCTGTGTTAGAAATTGTCGCTATGTTCAACCATATTTCCTATGGATCAAACACACATAGGATGTTCTTATCACACTACATGGGTGAATTAACTCATCAAAGCAGGAATGTCTGTGTTAACATCAAGGACTGTTTAATAAATACCACTGTCAATACATAGGAGTCATCCCTCTACATTTAATTCTTATTTGACCTCTATGACTTTTACTTCCCCTGCAACCATGGGTATATATCTATATCTTTGTCAGGATAGGATTCCTTGCATCAGAGGATGCAAACTTAATCTTTAAAATTCCAGGAGACCTTTTGTCTCATTTGTTAAAAAAAATCGTAGACATAGGACATCATAATTATTGATTTAAAAGAAAAACATTGCAAATGATATTCTGAACTGGACTTTGCATTATATGTGGAATGGCAGAGCATCGTCTATTTAAACGTATTTCTTTTGCTGTATTTTTGGTTATCTGTTTTCCTTTCTATTGAATTTCCTTAGGCTGAAATCCTTTGCCCACTTACTTTGGAAGTATAACTTACAGAACTCAGTAGGACCCATTTTTGAGTAAACATAAAGGATTGCACTTTAACTTTTTTTACTGTGTGTGGCTAATACACTAGCCATTAATTTAGGGATTAGTAGTCCTGTGTGTTATGTTGGGCCCATGCACAATTGGCAACAATACATGATTTGCTTATTGGTCTCTGTAATCTTTTTCTTCTATCTCTGGAACTCTAAAACTTAAATCAATGATTCTACTGATGCCACCTGAACTATAAAAATTATTGATTAGTGCTCACACGTTAAGACAAGTATTTTCTTGGAACTGAAGAAGAAGAGATATTATGGAAGAACTGAATATCAAGGAGCTGCTGCTCATCAAAGAGATTTTTAAAAATCTCATCGAAGAGATTTAAGAAAAGGCAAGAATGGGGAAATGGAGAATTTGAAATACTTTAAATAATGCACACATTCTGGGTTATATCAGCCCTTAACACAGAAAAAAAGTAACAACAGCAACAGAGGTTTGTAATCATGGCAGATAGTGAAAAAAGAACATTTTGTATTGATTTCAGGCATTCAGCAAACAGTAGCAGCCCTGGGGAATAATTTTGGTGATAAATCATGTGGGATATCAGGGCAAAAGTCTAATAATGAGAGAATTGCTAGACAGAAAGCACTATTTGTTTAAAAAAAGGCTTCCAACAAGTCTATAGATTTAGAATTGGCTTACTTTGGTTGTTTTAAAAAGTAATGATGGTAATCATGATGATGGTGATATTTAAATCTTTAAAATATATGCAGACAGACATGCTTACATCAGGCAGCAAGAGTTGATAGATAATAAAGAAGTTCAGTGGGAGGCACTAAAGAAAGGAGAATCCAGATACCACTATAACACCATTTAATTAAGGAAAAGGAAAAAGAACATGAAGACAAAAAGACAAACAGCAACCATGCACATTTTTCAGCGCATGCTATTCTGTGACAGTGGGATCCTAAATCCAGTCTCTCCACTATTCAATGTGTGAGATACGTACGTTCCAAACAAAATAGAGATTTGGTTTCTTTTCCCACATAGTTTGCACTACAGAACAAGTCTTCTCCTACAAATCTTCTTTACTAATTACCCTCGCTGGTACCACTCACCTAGAAATTTCAAGCAGCCAATGACTAATCAGGGCTACAGTGCTAGATTTCAACTGGGTGAGGTTTGTGGGAGTCCAGTGCATGGGGAAAGCTAAGATACATCTATCCTACAGAAGGAGGAATGCTACAAACAAAGAATAGACAAGGCATCAATTGTATAAAATAAACATGCATACATTTAAAAAAAATGGTTGTCTTAGTGGACTAGGTCCAAATTGGATGGAAAGACATTTAATCCCCCCCCCCGCCATTAGCTCTGATAATAACTCTGTACCCCTTAGAAGCTGCTATTTACACAGAGAAGGAACCTGCCGCAAGCATTAATAGGAATCTCCTCATTTAATCCCACTTCCATGGATAGCAGCCTTGACCTTTGTCATTTCCATAGCATTTCTTCACATTTAAAAAAGTGTCTATTAATGATTTACATGCAATTATTGTCACGTATAAGTCTGGCCCACAAAGCTACACTTTAGTGGTTCAGTGATCCAAATATAAAGTTCTTTATTAAAACATAGGCTCTCTCTCCTACAGCCTGCTCCCAGCACTCGGGCCTGGCTTCCTCAACCCTAAAAAGATGATCCTGTAATTAAATCATTTTTCTGCTCAATACCTCCTAAAATATCTATCAACTTGAGAACAATATAATATGAAAACAAAGCAGATGAAGAACAGAATGAACCTATTTGTGAAACATGCCAAAAGCAGAATTAATTCTATTTTAAAACTCATCAACTGTTAAACAGAATAAAATGATTATATTGGCTGGGGATTCTCCAAGGTGTCATCCTGACATACTTGGAGGTCATTGACTGGGGAAGATTGGGTTATGGGTCTCTTCATGGTTGTCTTTTAGATAATATGATTTCTCATGGAGATGGACTCAGACTTTAGTAAAAACAATTTGATTAATTTTGCATGCTGTCTGTAGGCTGGCTAGTTAATTATGAAGGCTATCAACAATTGGTAAAACAAATTACATGGGCAATATAAAAAGTTATGTTTCAGTGACTAATGTCAAAAAACTTTTCATGATAGGTAAGTACAGGAAGACATGCATTGGATGGATATTCTTGTAACAGAGACATCTACTGAGATTAGCTAGTTGTTCTGAAAGCAGGAACGATGCTGGTCCTGCCAACAAGTCTTATCCCATAATTAGGGCTACCAGATCTTCGATACAGAAATCTGATTGACCACTAAATGGCAGTAAAGAGCACAGATTTTATGTATCCCTTTATTGCCATCTGGTGTCCAACCTGATTTTTGCAGCCCAGATCTAGTAGCCCTACCATAATTTCATCATGGGTTTGTGCTTTTCCCACACAGGTTTTTTCCATTCCAAAAATTTAGGAGGGAATTGCATCTTCTAAAACATTTGTCATTACCCTCATTGGGTTAAGTTTAAGATCTCCCAGAGCAAATGGGAGATCTAACATGTACATCCCGAAGTAGAATGGGAATTTCCAGAGGTGATCAGAACAGGTAGGCACAATATGAATTCCCTGACTATGTTTTGGACTGAATGTTTCTAAGGTAAGACTGGATATTTGCAAGGCATTTTCCTATAGAGGCTTAGGCAAACACTGTATACTTAAGAATAAGAAGAGGTAGAAATTAAATTTGCTATCCACTAGTGTAGCTAGACAGCTAGATCAGACTTCCTCAATCTGGCACCTTTCAGATGTTCTTGGACAATTTTAAGAATTTCCCAGCTTGCAAGGCCATTCGGCTAAGTTGGTTAGGAATTATGGGAGTTACATAAGACACAGAGAAGGCACCAGGCTAGGAAAGAGTGAACTAGAACATCAAAGAGTCCATTGCAATCATGCTGTAATCATTAATATATATGCACAACATTTGAATAGTTAATGTGAAATTAGAATACAGGTCACTGATGATTATTACCCCATTCTACATAGCTGTTTCCTTTATTAGAGATGACATGCATGGCGTATTTTACTGTCATATGAAATAAGTACTCTTTATTATGAAATAAACACCCTTTATTAAATCTTATCTTTGCTTTCTGCAACCCTGCCTTTTCAAATACATATTTTTGAACTGAACTCAGAAGTAATTAAAATTATTTAATGAATTAATTATTTTTATTTGAAAAAATATTTAAACAAAATATTTAAAATAAAGAATGGGATAATACATAAATAAAAAACTACACAGGAGCTTTTTTAAAAAAATGCTGAGTCCTACTGTGCAATGAGACTTGCATAGATTAGGGTGATAATCAATTAGGAATGCTAACATAACTAAAAGAATTGAGATCACATTGGGCAAAAGAATCCTTAACTAAGCGATTGTTGTTGGGTTATTGTTTGCTGTTGGGTTAGTTTTTCAGCCAATGTTATTTCCCATAGTTCTAAATAACACTGACCCATAGCAAAATGTGCTTTAGTTTTCCAGTGTCTGCTGTAGTAAATCTGGCAGTTAACACAATAATAAAAATTAAGCAACTTTCTTTATGAAGGCTTGTCCCATTCCATGTTTTTAAATCATAAATAACTTACAGAATGAAATATTAGAAAACTGTGTAAAAATGTTTTATTTTTAGTTAATTATGGATGGGGTCTATAATCCATAACAAATCTGGCTGGGTAGCGTAAGATCTGTTTAGTAGCATAACGTACATACTACAATTTATTGTTACTGTATTTGTCATTGATTAAGCATGCTTGTGATCCTTTATTGTTACTTGATTACCTTGGCTGCCTATGTATGTATAATTCTTGCAGTGTTAATTTCTGGTGTTCAAATAAACCAGATTTATCGGCCCCCTACCCTAAAATAGATTTTGTACCTTGAAATGTGTTAAAAGCAGAAGATGACACAACTTCTCCTGTTGTGGTACCGTGCTGGAATTTTTTCATAATACAGCTTGAATGTGGAGTCTGTGGTTCTGTTTAAATTCCAGCTGAACCAGTGCATTGTAAGGAAGAAGACGGGAGGAGAGGGGAGGACAATTTGCTACCTTGCAGTTGAAGGCCAAAGTTTCTGGAGGACATCAAATTGTCAACTCCTGGTCACCATCTAGAAGAGATATGGTGAGCTGGGAGCTGCAGGGTTCCACACTACCATGGAACAGCCCATGATAACATGGCTGTAAACATCATCTGAGTCTTAGATCTGTATGTAATGCATAAGGGTGCAATTAAATTTGCAGGACTATATGTAAAGAGGTTTCTTATCCTGAACAGCTGCATTAAGCTAGTGATGTTACTGGAAAGACTAATATTACATAAAGGTATTACACAAAGAGCATGCCACTAAGAGCTGCTGCCTGGCACCTGATGCCTCATCAATGTCTGGCATAGCCTTTGACAACTGAGAGATACAGCAGCTACATTAGTTTCCTGGAAACCAATTGAATTAATGTTCTAGGATGAAGAACCACAAAGCGGGAATCCTTCTAAGTTAAAAATAAGAAAGGAAAAAGAACCAAGATATGATACATTTTCATAGTCCTTTGGAAAACAAGTCATTTCAAGATACCCCCCCCCCCCCAAATATAGGTGCCATAGATACTTTATCCAATAAAATACTAGGGTGGGGAGAGATTTTTGATCTCAGGCTAAATTCCAATTAAACAGAGATCTTGGGAACAATTTCCAAAGGTAAGCAAGGTCCAAAGGCAAAGTGGAAAGGCCCAGATTTGTAATAGATAGGAGAAGAAAGAGATTCCTACCTTCTCCAGTCTTTCTTTAAAAGGAAATGTATGTAAACATTCCTGTCACTACAGATATCAGATTCAATATATTACAAACACTACACTACTAGGAACTTAGAAACCAAAAAAACTACAAGTCCAAGATAAAACATATCCACAAGAAGAAAAAAGAGGAGAAGAGAAAATCTAGAACATACAGTCATGTGAAAAAGAAAGTACACCCTCTTTGAGTTCTATGTTTCTACTTATCAGGACATAATAAAAATCATCTGGTCCTTAGCAGTTCTCAAAAGTAGGTAAATACAACCTCAGATGAACAGTAACACATGACATATTATACCATGTCATCATTTATTTTACAAAAAGAAAGCCAAAATGGAGAAGCCATGTGTGAAAAACTAAGTACACCTTATGATTCAATCACTTGTAGAACCACCTTTAGCAGCAACAACTTGAAGTAATCGTTTTCTGTATGACTTTATCAGTCTCTCACATCGTTGTGGAGGAATTTTGGCCCACTCTTCTTTACAACATTGCTTAAGTTCACTGAGGTTTGCAGGCATCTGTTTATGCACAGCTCTCTTGAGGTCCCGCCACAGCATTTCAATCAGGTTGAGGTCTGGACTTTGACTGGGCCACTGCAACACCTTGATTCTTTTCTTTTTTAGCCATTCTGTTGTAGATTTGCTGGTGTGCTTGGGATCATTGTCCTGTTGCATGACCCAATGTCGGCCAAGCTTTAGCTGTCGGACAGATGGCCTTACATTTGTCTCTAGAATACTTTGGTATACAGAGGAGTTCATGGTCAACTCAATGACTACAAGATGCCCAGGTCCTGTGGCTGCAAAACAAGCCCAAATCATCACCCCTCCACCACCATGCTTGACGGTTGGTATGAGAAGTTTGTGCTGATATGCTGTGTCTGCTTTTTGCTAAACGTGGCACTGTGCATTATGGCTAGACATCTCCACTTTGGTCTAATCTGCCCAAAGGACAGTGTTCCAGAAGTCTTGTGATTTGTTCAGATGCAACTTTGCAAACCTAAGCTGTGCTGCCATGTTCTTTTTAGAGAGAAGAGGCTTTCTCCTGGCAACTCTTCCAAACAAACCATACTTGTTCAGTCTTTTTCTAATTGTACTGTCATGAACCTGAACATTTAACATGCTAACTGAGGCCTGTAGAGTCTGAGACATAACTCTTGGATTTTTTGCAATTTCTCTGAGCATTTCATGGTCTGACCTTGGGGTGAATTTCCTGGGACGTCCACTCCTGGGAAGATTGGCAACTGTCTTGAATGTTTTCCACTTGTGAATCATCTTCCTCACTGTAGAATGATGGACTTTAAATGGTTTGGAAATGGCCTTATAACCCTTCCCAGGTTGATGGGCAGCAACAATTGCTTCTCTAAGATCACTGCTGATGTCTTTACTCCTTGGCATTGTGTTAACACACACCTCAATGCTCCAGACCAGCAAACTCCTAAAACATCAGCTGTTATAGAGGTAGTCACACTTGCTGATGATCAGTTGATCAAGGGCATTTGATTAGCAGCATTGGCTGCTACTTAGCTTCTTCATACCTATGGGAGCAGTAAGGGTGTACTTAATTTTTCACACATGGCATTTTGGCTTTCTTTTTGTAAAATAAATGATGACATGGTGTAATGTGTCATGGGTTGTTGTTCATCTGAGGTTGTATTTACCTGTTTTTGAGAACTGCTAAGGACCAGATGATTTTTATTATGTCCTGATACGTAAAACCATAGAACTCAAAGAGGGTCTACTTTCTTTTCCACACGACTGTCTGTTGCTAGAGAGTAAACAACTCAATGACATTAGAACTAATTGCTTGAAAATCCTTTTCATTGGAAAGGAGCACCATTACAATGATAGTTGTTTTATACCAAGCAAAAAACCAGTTAGTACTGAAATAAGACAGTCCACCGGGGAAAGAAAACCCCTGGATGTGAGTAGACCATTCAGAGTGTAAGAGAGTCAAATTTCACATTCATAGACACAACTAATTGTCCTGCAAATAAAAATGTGCCATGGAATCTTCTCCTCCTCCTCCATCTCCAACATCCTGTCAAATTACAGAAATTTGCTAGTCAAGTTGTCTTCTCAACTAGCCTCATTTTTAATAGATTGACATTATTAAAACTGTAAAAGAATAAACAATGCAAAAAACTACTGAGGGACAGGATAGGGAGAAAGTTAAGGCGAAGAAGGGAATTTCATACAGTTGCCACAACGATTGTTCTATCTATGCCAACAAATGCAACCGTCTGTCACAAAAAGGAAAGGACATCCAAGCTGACCAGCTGCGTGGTGACACATGTCTCTTATTGGAGTTGAAAAGTACATGTGTGAGTGAGACAAGAGGGAGGGTTCTTCATGTTACTCTTAACTTGTCTCAACGTTTTTTGTTTTTAACTCTAAAAGACATTCAAGATTCAGTAATCGCAAATAGCCACAGAGAAAGCAGAGATGTATTAGATTTCATATAAGGACATCTTCTTGCAGAAAAGATTAGATCCCTAAAATATATCCCAACTTTCTTTCACAGCACTTATCCTGTCTCTGTGTTAAAAGGTGGATAATGGGAATAATTCTGGGCTGATCCACTAAGAGGGCTCATTCACATTGGGAGGCCCCATTTTGGTGCTGTGACTGTATGTTTCTGAGTCACCCCAATTGTGATATGTTGTTTTTAAACTGTTTTCATTCATTTGTGGATATTTTGAATTGATTTTAGCTGTCCAGAATCATGTGACAAGTAGGCAGCTATATACATTTAAAAATAAAATAAAATAAACTATCCTGAACTCCTATAGACCAGGAAGACTAACTTTTTAGATGCCTTTGAGTGATATTATTGAGAGTGTTCTGTACTTCCAAATCTGAGTAGGGCCAAGACAAAGCTAAATTTGATTTAAAATAAATAATGTTACATGACTTTATATTATTTATTGATTTGATTTATATAGCCACCCATCTCAATTTTATGTGACTCTAGGCAGTTTACAATAAAATTAAGTAAGTATACTTACTATGTTTACTTCCCATGTATTTAATTACTTTCTCTTTCTGTGAATTCAAAATTGCAGTTCAGCAGCAACTGGCTGGACTGTAGGAACCATAACCAAGGATTCAAAGGGACTACACAGCACTGGAGTCATAGACTGTGCAACCCTGTTTTAGCTATTGTTGTGGCAGACCATAATTGAAGCAGAATATAGGAGATATTGGGAGATTCATGTAGATGACTATTTGCTATTTTGCATTCCTGATTGATGCATATTACTCTTTAAGTTAGTTAGTCTTCAAGTCCTCCGATGCTGCCTCATTGTGGTGGAGGGTTGTTCCCGGGAAGGATGAGCAAAGAATGCTGGGAGTGTATGGCAAGAGAATATACTCATATCAGGGTCACCCAAGGCATGATGGTCATCCCAGCTGTCTGGTTAAAGCAAGCAGGCACCTATATTGGGCAGCAGTGATATAGGAAGATGCTGGAGGCAGATGATAATTTTAGTGTCAGTGGCAAAGGCATCAATTCATACCACATGAGGGAAGTCAGTGGTAAAACCACTCCTGTATTTTTACCAAGAAAACCATATGGATAGACAATATAAAGTGATTGATGATATTGTATCAAATGATAGGACCCTCAGTTTGGATGGCACTCAACATGCTGTCAAGGAAGAGTTGAGGATCCTCAGAATACTAATGTTGTTTATGACATGGCTAGATTAAACTCCAGCCATTTCATAGGAAAAGAAAATCTAAAACTTTAAAGAGAGAATTACAGTGGAACATGAAATGTAAAAAGTATCAACATGGAAAAGTTCAACACATTTATTTCATCACCACACATTGTCATCTTAGGTATCAGTGAATTAAAATGGATTAGAATCTGACAATTTCAGAAAACTGTGCTGTTTAATACTCAGGAAATGAAAAACAAAGAAGGAAGAACACTGCTTTCATAGTCATGAAGGATAAAGCAAAGGCAGTCAATGACCGAATAATATCAATTAGACTTCATGATAACCCTTTAAAGTTGATGGTTATCCAAGTGTAATCTCCAACCACTGATGCAGAAGAAGAAGAGGCTGATGAGTTTTACAGTCACATTCAATTTGAATTTGACAGAATGTGCAAGCAGAATGTGCTGCTTGTGGTTGGAGACTGGAATGCAAAAGTTGGAAATATCAAGGAGGAAAATATAGTTGGATTGTTTGGCCTAGGAAACCAAAATGAAACAGGAGATTGATTTAATCAATTTCTTTCAATCCAATGATTTCTCCATGGCTAACAGTCTTCAAACAACCAAAATGATGCCTGTATGCTTGGACATCACCAGATGGAGTACAATTGAAAGGACTATATTATTGGCACAAGGAAATGGAAGAGCTCATTTTAACAGCAAAAATGTGGCCAGGGGTTGACTGTGTAATAGATTATGAATTGCTCATCCAAGCTCCAAACCGAGCTAAAGCTGAGGAAGAAAGCCAACCAGTTTCCATGGCATTATCTTGACCATATACCCAACGTTTTCAAGGAAAACATCAGGAGTCACTTGGAAGTCCTGAATCTCATTGATAGGAAACCTAAGGAACTGTGGAATGAAATCAAAGAAGTTTTCAAGTTGTTAAGGATGAATTAAAAACTAAGAAACAGAAGAAAGCAAACTGGATGTTGAAACAAACAGTGGAAATTGCCAAGAGGATAAGAAAAGCCAAAGCCAAGAAAGAGAAAATATCAGGAAGGGACTTAACAAAGAATTATACAGAGTTGTTAGAAGAAACAAGAAGCAGTATTCCAACAATATCTGTAAAGATATTGAAGATGGAAACAGATAAGGAAAATCTTCCAAAAGGTTCCAACTTTAAATTATTATGCTAAAGAAGTGCCAATAGAGAGATAGTAACTGATCCAAAGAAGGTTAAATAAAGTATACTGAAATTATGTACAGTAGGGATGTCAACATCCAAGATACTTTAGAAGATATTCCATACTTACCATAAATTCAGGTACTAGAAGATGAAGTTAGATCAGCATTCTGGTTATTACTCAACTGGAAGGCTACAACAATTGATGAAATATCTACAGAAATGTAGCAGAGAACAGGAGAAAAATCAGTAAAGGTTCTAACTAAGCTATGCCAGCAAATCTGGAGAACGGCATAGTGACCAACAGATTGGAATAGGTCACTCTACCTAACAATACCAAAGAAAGGAGACTAAACAGAATATACAAACTATTGTACAATATCCTTAATTTCACATGTTAACAAAATAATGCTTGGGATTAGACCCTACATGGAAAGGGAGATGTCAGATAGCACATTATCACTCACTTGTCAATGAAAAGTGGTTATATATGAAATAAAAATAATTAGCCCACAGTCATTGTCATATTAGCCAATGGATTATAAGGTTTGTTTTTTCCTTTTAGAAACTGAATGTGGAAAACTTAATCGGCATCCTTATAGGTCTTTTGGAAGAAGAAAATCAAACATTGGAAGTGCCTTGTCCTGATTACCAGTTAATCAAATAATGTATGATTGCCACTCTGTATACTCAGCAGTGTGTACTTTAGTTCTGAGAAAACACTGAGGTTCCTCAAATCAAACAGGTCTCTTACTTGTTTAGTTTTGAAGAAACTCAAAGCTGGGGCCTGGGCCTGAGGCCCCGTGTGTGTGCAGGGACCTGCTTCTTGGCTGTATTAGTGATCTGGGTTGTTGTTTCTTGGCTGCCTGTGTTTTAATTTTTATAATGTTTGTTATTGTTTTTATTCTATTTTAATTCTGTTCATCTCCCCAAGACACTTGTTGAGATGGGCAGCCACATAAATTGGATAAATAAATAAAATAAACTCATTTTAGAAAAATTGAAAACATGTGGTTAGAATGCCATTAAACTTTACAATACCTACATATGAAGGTTCTGGCCAACTGGAGTTAAAAAGAAGAAATCCTGTAATTTAATGATTAAAAACGCACTGGGTCCCTGGCTATTTCTGTAGCCAGAAGTAAATTCTGATGAGACATTTAAATACTACCCGTGAAAATGAAGCAAAGACTCCTAACCTACCCATATTGTCAGGGCGAGGCTGACTCTTTAGAATTCCCAGGTTGAATATAATCTTATTGAGATCTTCAATAAGATCGTGGTGGAGGACCTGCAGAAAAACACAGGTCAACATCTTCTAAGTCTGAAACGTTTGAAGATGGTTATAGTTAGAAAATGATAGAAAATTAATGTGAAAACTGAAAAAAAATACATTGTAGATCAGAAAAGGGCACACTTCAGGCTTACTCCGGTGAACTATCTTGTTTGTTTTAGTCAAATAACTGGAGTGTAAAATAGTATACTTTGAATGAAGGCATCCTGAACACAAAAATTGATTCTCAGTATCACAGTTGAATGGAATTTATAGCCTTTACAGTCATACAAAAGTCCACTTTTACTTCATAGTTTTTTTCATTTCAGCAGTAAAATATAAAGAGGGAACAGAATCATTTTATTTTTATTATTAAATTTTACATATAATATATAATAAAGAATATTAAATATTATTATTGAAAGTTGGAAACAATTTCTTATCTACCGCAGATCTATCAGTACGAATGCAGGGACTAGTATAGTTTTTTGCTTGCTTGTTTGCTTCTTTCCTGTGGTTCTAGATTAGAACAAAATTGGTTTGAGATTTGAGAAAAATAGAAAGAAAAGAAACTATAGAGTTGGTCTAACTTTTTGTTTTTGTTTTATGGTAATGGCACTAAAATGACAAAACCACAACAGTGCAATCAGATTTATAAGGTTTGGTTTATATGACAACATTGAGAGATTCAGCATTAAAAATGTTACAGTAAAGTTAAAGTATGTACTAGGATAGCTATGGGTACTATGAAATAACCTTGTTTGTCATTTCTAGCTTTTGTTCTATTCAAAGTAATGTCAGTGTGGTAGGAGTTCAGATTAATGTCATTTTGATAGGAGTTCCAATTAATGTCATTTTGGTAGGAAAGGGAGCCACATTTTCATGAATGTACCCCTTTATTCCCCCATCCAATGGATCAGTGCTAATTGTTATGTTAATTGTTCAATAAGATCTGCTTTCCATATTTTAAAGTTTTCAGTTGAGGTCTGGTTGTTTCTATTGCAGCCCAAAACCCTATTTAGATAGTACAGTCACTGGAATTCTCACCGAATGACCACGGCTGATAAGCCTGGCCTCCACTGATGTCATTCAAATGACATCAGCTTCCCCAGAGCATCCATCTGCTGGAGGGAGGCCTTCACAAATCTGATTGTACAAACCTTGGCTTCTATGCAAGGGTCTGATACCTATTCAGTGTTAATGATATGCAAAGGTGTAGCTCTCTTGAAGGAACTGACATCATTTGAGTAATGTGGCAGGGGAAAGCTTGCATACTGAATATGCCTGAGTAACGCCTGATGTATGGAGTACAATAAGAAAGCGGGTTGGTGTAGTGGCCAAAGGTACAGGGCGAGAAGTGGTGAGACTGTGAGTTCTAATCCTGACTTAGGCATGGAAGCCAGTTGGGTGACTTTGGGCCACTCACTGTCTCTCAGCCCTAGAAAGAAGAAGGCAAGGGCAAACCACTTCTGATGCCAAGAAAACTGCATGGATTTCTCTGTGTAGTCCTCAGAAGTCAGGATTGATCTGAAGGAGAGAAAAAAAAAGGGAATCCAAACTGGCAGTTCTGGGCCCACGCCTCTTTGGTATTTGAACTCTTACATCACTGAGATATGAATCTGACTGCTTAGCCATTTATTGTTTTTAAATACTTAACCATGTTTTGACTTGCTGCCTGTTTTTTGGGGGGTGGGGGTGGGTTACTGACTAGCATTCACTCATTCTGCCTCTTTTCTGAATTGGATTCCTTGAGAGCCTACAGGAAATTAGTTAGATAGGCTGAAGCAGAAGACCAGGAGATTGGATGGGAGATGAGGTTTTTCTCCTGTAACGCTGAGCCTTGCTTTAGGTACTTGTTGAAACAGGATCATTGCGTGATCCGCTATGTATGACTGTGCTTATCAAAGTAGAGTTGACATAATGGGCAGGATGGTTCTACCTGAAGGGGATGGTCCTGAAAATACCAGGAGGGCCAAGCCATGGCGGACTTTACTAGTTAAACCAGCATTTGAATTGTACCTGGAAACATATTGGAAGCCAATGCAGGCCCTGCTAGACTAGTCTTATATGGTTATAATGGCTCTTACTGGCTAGCAGGCAGGTCACCACATTTTGCACAAATGCAATTGCTGAGTAGTCTTCAAAGGTAGCCCCTTGAAAAACCCATTGCAGTGGCCTAATCTTGAGACAGTAAAGGCATGAGTTACTGTCACAAGGGGCTTAATAGGGCTTTCTACAACATTTGCCTCTAATTGTTCCTGAGGAACTTCTCAAACAAAAGAGAAGCTGTTTGCCTGGCTGTCGCTAGGCCATAGCTTTTTGACTTTTATTTAGAAATCCATTTAAGTTTCCACTTGAACTCATATTTGCCATACAGAAGTAGAAGATAAGTAATGTGTGCGATAAATGGAGAACTGCCCCAGGAGGTCTGGAGATGACTGTAATTTTGAAAATGGACGTGGATTTTTAGGGGGACTTTCTTCCAGCATTATCTTAGGCCACTGCTTGAAAAAGAAGGGAAAATGATACATTGGGAAGTACGCTCGGAGGGGCACTCTGGCAGCCGCTGTAATTGTGCAGGAATCCTTTTCAGGAAAGTTATTCTTAAAGATGAAAGATGGCCCTTGGAAGTAAAAAAGCCCTTTGATATTTTGTTAGCTTCTGGTTAGATGGAGACAGGAGTCTGGAAAATAATGAAGTGGGAAGAGTGGATAGTCTCATCTTTGGTATTGCTGGCATCATTGTTCAGGAAGCTGCTAGGCAAGGGTTTTTTTAAAAAGAAAAAAACAGGTACAGATGATGTACTTTGGTCAGAGACAAATCCAAGAAGCATGGGCATGTATGGGAGTGAATATGTGGGTATGTAATTTTAATCAACTTTTAAAAATGTCAGTTGATACTAGTCTGTATGAATCTACATAGATAACTATGTTGATATGCCAACTCTGCCTGTTCTCACCTGGGTACTTATGTACTCAGACTCTTCAATGCTGCAGCAGCATCTCCTTTCTGCAGTCTTTTGGAAATGGAATTCACACAGTGGCTTTGTTCAGCACTTCATATTTGGCTATTTACCCAGCAATGTCCTTTTTAGAAGGCTCCTCCATAGCCAAGAACTGCCTACAATATTAATTGAGAAGTAAGTTCTATTCAGAGAGCCTAAAGGCTTAATTAGGGTGTCTTTCTTACAAGTCTCTACTTTACCTTACTTCTGTTGAACACAGCTGTAGTATTGGCCATGGTTCCATAATTACAGTCCTAAAATGCTTACCAGGAAGTAGGTGTTGTTACACAGTGGACCCAGAGTGTGTTGTTCTGTTCCTTGCAAGATAGGATTTATAATATTTAATTTTTGAGAAAAGGCTTTCAGTAGTTCTTATTATTGCAAAACAGGACTAGGCAAATGGAATTAGCTCTGAGAGGAGGGCCGCCTACTTTTCTCATTGCAGTTCCAGAGCTATTCCTTTACCCTCTTTGGTCAATGAGTCTGAACCAAACCTACATATTAAGAATAGCTTAAATGATGTAATGCGATCTATGAGCATAGATCGCAGTACAAAATTAATCTAACCAAAAATGCATTCAATGTCTGAATGGAAACAATGAAGAAGGTAGTTACTACAAACCTAGCTCAGGATCGTGGCTTATCGTATATGTGAATATATGTACTGCTAATATGCACTACAAACAGTGGCAATGCTCATTTGACAGCTTACATCACATTGGTGGAGAGATCTGAAACCCTTAATTCCATTGTGGGGCCTCTGCAGACACTTCCCTTGGTGCTCAGAGGCACCATGACCACCTGATTTGATTGGTTTTAGATTTGTCTGGAATCCAACATGCCCATGAAGTACCAGCCTTAAGCTAATTGAACATCTAATCATCATTGAGAGAATGTTCTAATAAGCCAAATAATTCATCATGCTCTTTTGCCAACTGGTAAAAGTATGAAAATGAAGAAAAGCCAAGCCCACAGCCTTGCTGGTAGGACCATGAGATGTTCCCATCAGCACTCACCTACAGCAGACAAATTGTTTTCCATCCCTTACAAATCAAATTGCTGTGCAGGGCTTTTCAAAGGCTTAGTGATCCAGGGGGGTCAGTATGTTAAACTGTATTTCCTATGCTCCCAATTACTCTAAAAAGCAGTGGCAATTTTATTAAAAATACTTTCTCTATTAAAATGGCCAAATCCAAAGCAAACAGATGCAGCCCTTTCTGAGATGCCTGGGACAAAATAGCTGCTACAGGTTTTGTTTTTATGGTAGACAGCAGATAAGGATAAAGCATGTTAATACCTAGGTCCATGCATTATTCTAAGCCCAACCTTCATGTGATTGGTTGACTTGATTTGTGAATTCAGCCTTTATGGTTTATAAAATATGGTTTGTGGCTAAGTGTGGTTTATTCCACAAACCATAATTAGTAAAACTATGGTTTAATATACATGAACCCAGTTAATTTGTATTTTTGACCTTTTACAGAGAATCGGTACTAAATAAACATGAGTAATGAGTTACCACCCAAAGTTAAATGATGGCTTAAGACAGCCATCCTTTTCTCTCATGTAGATTCTCTCAATCTCTGTAGACTGAAATCCTCAATGCTGGCTGGGTTTTTGATCCTGTACCCATTACTAAGCTCTCCAAGAGTTGATCTGAGTGTGAAGACATCCATACATCAGGACTTCTTAGGAAACAATGGAAGGACAGAATGCCGTTTCAACTCAACATTCCTTCAGTTCTTTCACATTCCTTCCTTACCTTTCCATTCTTTCAAAAGTTTCTGCCGTTTCAACCAGAAAGGCTCTCTCTGGCATTTTGTTCAAATGCTACCAGGCTAAACAGGCAGGCAGAAATGAAATGAAATGATAAGGCCTTTGTTAAAGCTAATGAGGTGGGGATGGACAAGCTGGCTCTGAACAAGGATCTAACACTTCTTTAATCTCTGTATGCCTTTTCATATCAAATGTTTTGGCAGCTTAATTACAGGCAGGTGGTGTGCCTGTAATTACACTGAAGACCTGGGATTTTGTCATCAGGCTTAATTAGAGATGTCAGGCTGTTGGTCTGGTCTGAAGAGGATGTTTCTGAGATCACTTCTGACAATATTAAAAAAAGATTAACATCTTAACAAGTGGAACAAGTTGCATGCTGAATCAGACACCCATGCAGGTTTGTTGGGAGTGGCTTCTCTGTCAGTAACACAAACCCCATTGCGTTCACTGAAGTGGACTTTAGCCTGTCTCCTTCACCAGGACAGGCTGGGAAGCTAAGTCAGACTTCACTGACAAAAAGAGAATTGCACAACTGAGGCATAGATAAGCATCAAGAATACAAACGTTAAAGGTGCGGCTTCAACTTGAGCTCCAGTAACAACTGATTATAGTTCCTACTGTAGTGTTTTTGTTTGTTTGTTTGTTTGTTTGTTTGCAATTTAGGTCTGGTCTGGTCTGTCTTTCCTTCTTCTTCTCCTTCTTTTTTGAAGCTACATGCACAAAACTTGCTTACCATGGTTAAGTGTTTCATCCAATTACCCCTATTTCCTAATTTGGCACAATACATTAAACTGTAAACTATCCACAATGGCTAAATTCACACAACCGCAGGCTGAATGTGGTTGGCTAGTTTGTGGTTCACTGTATCATGTGAACACAGCTAATGGTCAAGGTATGTACTGTAGTTTGTTTAATTTGGATGTAGTGACATATGGGAACTCAGCTGCTGCAATTTGTAAACCTCGATTTATGATTTTCTGTAGTGTGTTTTATTTATTATTTATTATGGTTTATTCAGCAAACTATAGTTAAAAGTGGTCTGGATATGTGAACCATGTCCCAGTAAGCACTGTTTTCTAGAGAATACTTTCTTCCAGAAGTGTGTTGAGAAATGTGTTTTCCTTAAGCAACCTAATTATTGTGGTCCAGTGATCTTAATTAAAATGACCGTGTCCATGTAGGCACCCCTCTAATGTTCCCATGGTGCAGCTCTCAGGGAAAAAGACCAGCCCGTCTGAACATCCTCTAGAACAAGAAACAACCCAGGGGCTAAATGGAGATGGATTTTTTTTACTCCAAGGGTAAATGCAGCTGGCTTTGTAGCAGCTTCTACACTACAGTAATAGGGAAAAAACATGCAGGAGGCTGAATCTGCTGCTGGACAGACCAGGAACTGGAAGGAATTACATCAAGTACATATCTCCTCCTAATTTTTCTTTCCTTTTTCTGGGCCTAAATTAGACAGGGATGAGAGGATTATTCTACTGAAATGTTGACATCGGTTCACCTATTTGTATGGTTTTATTGTATGCTGCCTAGAGTCACTTTGTGTGAGATGGGTGGCCATATAAATGTGATAGATAGATAGATAGATAGATAGATAGATAGATAGATAGATAGATAGATAGATAGATAAAATTTTTCATAGGAGAACTGGAATGCAGGTATGGCTTGAAAACTTCCCCTTTCAGACTTGCATAATTTGGCTTCCAATTTTTAAAAACATGGACAATATTTATATTATACAAAATGCACACAAAATGCCCATACTGGGATAAAATATGCATAAACATGCATTATATTTGGACAAGTGCTTACAAAAATATGTACACTAGGAAAAACGTACACAAAAATGTATATACCACCAGAACTGCTCATGGATATGTATTCATGTTTTATTATTTATTTATCGTATTCATATAACCATCCATCTCACATAGAAGTGACTCTTATGCAAAAGCAACATTGAACAAAATGTCTCGTAAATAAACTGAGAAACCAAGTGAGCACGAAACTGACAGTTTGACCCAGCCCTAGTCACTATTTGACAGTGATGACTGGGCATAGTGAAGTAGCCCATTACGTGGAAGACAGTGAAGGAAAGGAGAGAATCCAGCACAATAAATATCTCCAAAGAGCAATGCCAGAAAGGCAGAAATGTCGGGGAAGCAAAAATTAGACAGGAGGAAAATGAGAGGATCTTGGTAATCTTAAAAATGAATGCCTGTCATTTTTGTAGTCACTTGGTTTCTTTTGCGTTGGTCTACATATTCTTTTAAAAAGTCTGCATAAATCATGAATGCATTATTCAGGAGCACTTCATTTTTGTATACATTTTTCCTAGTGTATGTATTTTTCGTAGACCTTTTTCCAAGTATAGTGCATTGTGATGTGTATGTTATCATGACATTTCTGAGGACCACACAGAGTATCAAACCGCACTTCCGACCCATTTGTTCTGGATCCTGAAAGGGATCATATGTTTACAAAAGTAACTAACCTGTCAGAAGTATTAAAGTAAATTATATTTGGCCACCACCTTCAGCTGCTCTGAAGTGAATTGAAAGATATTTAGTAAAAGTGGTGATCATAGATGAAAGGTGAAAGGTGGCCTATTCTAAAGCATGTCATTTACTGTACATGAAGATGCCTGCTATTATCTTTCAGATTCAGGTCATGAGGCAGGAGGAATAAAGTATAGAGTGGTCTCCCATACCATGCGGAGCAGATTTTTTTCTCTTTGCTGGTCAGCAAATCATGGCTTCATGTGAAGTCTGCACCACATTTATATATCTAAATTCTGGGTTCCATTGCTACCGGACTGCATGGTAACTGTACTACAATTACTGACAAAGTGCTCAGCAACCAAATGGGCATTCCTTTTATTTTATTTTATTTTATTTTATTTTATTTTATTTTATTTTATTTTATTGTTTGTTTGTTTGTTTGTTTGTTTGTTTGTTGGGTGAAGATGATGGATATCTGGTCCTGAAACTACATTTTCTTTTCAAATCAACCCCAGCTACTGTTTACACAGAAAAGGAGGGGCATAGTGGCATCTTTATGGCAGATTTCTGTGGGTGCATTTCAATCAAAAGAAGAGAAAGCCTTGGGAAATCCTCTAGTCGTGACTTTATTGTAGCGTAATGAAAAATATTAAACTAATAACCAATCAGGAGACATTACTGCAGAATATACCTCTGTTTATTTTTGTGTTTTAAAAGCATTCTGTCACTTTATGTAGCAACCTGTCCTGTTAAGTGCACATTTGCCTGAAGCAGCCTTGAATCGATGGCTGTTTCAAAGGTATAACAGAAAGCATCAGCATGTTAAGACTACATGCCAAGTGGTTTTATCTGACAATACCTTGAAAGCATAACAACTGTGTTACCATCATTGTCTGCATGTCCAAGCAATGCTATTATTTTAAGATTTTTTTTTTTTTTAAGAGAGAGACAGAGTTCAGGGAACGTTGGAGGGGGTGGCAGTTTCTAACTGGAAAACTTTCTAGCTTGGCATTATTCTTTCCTGGTATGAAATACCTGCCTTATCATTTGCATGTACACTTTGATCCTGGACAATGTTCTTATTATGCCAGATGACTCACACTTTGAACTGATAAGATTAGCTCAGCTCCCCAAAGAGAAAAATATATTTCCTGCGTGAACTGATGCAAGCAAGTTGACCCACTGCTTTTCTTCCAGGTGCCACTGAGGCTTGCATAGGATGTATGTTTAGATTTTGTGAGGAGACGGGAGGGAAAAGTAAATGAATAAAAGGTGACTATCAGTTGATTTGGAGTAGTAAACTGAGGGAACACAGCTAGAGCACAAACGGGCATTGGAACCAGCAGGAACATTTCCTCCAGAACTTACTGCTGTGCCCAGGACCCTATTTTGAAAGGACACGATGTGCTCTGAGGGTTAGCCCACCCCAGCAGCAACCCATTCCTCCTATAATATTCTGTTTTTTTTTTAAGTTTCCACTCTTGTCTGTTGAAAATTGTTGTGCTTTGTTAAAAAAAAAAAAAAAATCAGTTGCTATATTGGAACAATTTCAGGTAGTTCATAGTATCACACAGGAGATCATAAAGAGGGTTTGCATAACACAGCCAGTTGTGTTATTTGTTGTTCCTACGTACCCAGAGACTCAGGATTAGGGTTACCAGATATCTGAACAGGCAAAGGAAGACATGGACAATTGGCAAGGAGGACAAATGGGTGGACAAGGAGGATACACTAACCGTTTAACTTTCTTGGCATCTGTCACAAAAGTTACAGCAAAAAACTGCAAAAAAAAAAGTACCGAGGCCTACATGTATAGGAAATTACTCTTCCCGGTATCAGAAACACTGCCTTTTAAATCAAAATATTTTTCTGACAAATCTTTATTTTCAAGAACGTACGCTAGTAATAATATAGAATCAATGACAATGCACTTTCCAAATTTCACCATAGAAACGTATGATGAGTCATGTCATCGACAAACTACAGTGATCATAGATTTGAAAGGGCTGAATTGAAGCCAGTTGCTGGAATCAGGAAATAGATTAAATAATGTAAATCTAGACTGTCAAGTCTGTTGACGGAGGAGGGAAAGAAAGAAGCAGACAATTTACAAGTATAGAATACACAAAGGTTTGATTGACTGCTGTTGTGGAAACAGTCCAAAAAAACCCACAAGACACTCAAAAAGCTGGGCAGTATTTGATTTTAAGGTTATGCCTGCTGGATGGAGGACATGAGAGCACATCTTCCTTTTGCCAGATGTCTGGTAACCCTACTCAGGACACATAAAAACAAATGCAGGTTTATAACCTGTATTGCTCACTTTTTGAAATGAAAGCTTCACACACCCACATAATAGACCTACTCAATTCAAAGCAGGCCTGTCTAACTTTGAATTTCAGAAGACTCAAGAGGAAACATCTGCTGTGCAGGTACCTTGTTCTAGGCATACTGTACTGTAGTTCCCATTCATATCATATTCAGTGTTGTTTTTAACTTGCATGCTGCTGCTCCAAGTCATTAGGAGTTGAATGTGATTTATAAACTGAAACCAACCAACAGGGTTTGGCTAGTCCCAGGTACTTTTCTCACTGACTCCTGGCCTTCATCTCATCCAATTCACATAGGAGCTATATTATGTTTTGAACGCCAGTTTGGACTTTCAGGTTTATCTTTTGTTGTGTCTTAGAAATCTTCATTCTGGTATTTTTCCACATACTGCATAAAGTGAACTATTCCAGAGCAAACCCTGCTACCTCAGTGGCCTACTTTGAGTGGTCTTCATATAGTCTGTCTTTAATATGTCCATTCATATTTTTACATTGAGCTTTTAAAAAATAATAATAAAACCACTGGTGCACTGGTGACATTAAAATAAAAGTTCCAGTGGAAAAGTTCATAGCTCAGGGAAAGAAAAATAGTATATTTTTAAAAAATTGCTCACACAATTTCTCCTGTGCTTCAAAGAGGGGACATTCTGCATATCAAGCGTTATAACACTATGCCACTTAGAAAGACCTATTACAAAAGTTGCAGCTAACCACCTTGAGCAAAAGCTGGGGAAATGGGGAGGGGGGCTTCTTGCTTTGTGCAATGCAAAGTGCAAGGGGTTTCCTAGAACAAAATAAAGTGCAGCAAACAAACCAGGCAGCAAGCCAGAGAATGCTACTTCCAGCTCAAAGCAGGAAAGCACAGGTGGAGGTGGCTGGAGTTGAGTAAACGATGACGGTCCATTCCTGCACTCCAAAAACTATTGGTGCAGGAAAACCTGGCAGCATGGATATCATCTCTGTGTAGCCTCTTCAGCTTCATTTTCACAGCTGCCAAATTCCCCCCGTATTGTACCATCAATATTAAGCAGCAAAACAGTGGCTTTCAAACCTTATTGTTTGTTCTTCTGACAACAAATAACACATTTATATTGAGCTTTTAAAACACTCCAAAACTGATGACATCCTTCCTATTATCCTCTCTAGAAAATGCTGGGGGAGACTTCAGGTGAGTTTCATGACAAAAGAAAGACTTTGTGTCAAGGGAGAACAGGTGGGGCTTTCTGCAGCCAAAGAGGGAGGATGGAGTCACCTTAACCAGTCAGAACCTGTTCAGGTTCCAGAAGAAAATGCTGGAAAAAGTGTGTCCCACAGCAAGGCCACCTTTTTCTTTTAGAATTATTAGAACAAGCTGTTTTGCACTGTTGTTGCAATGTTAACTCCGCAGCTTGAAAAACCAGCAGCAGATAATCTGGAAAGTTAATTTTCTCTTTATATCCCTCTATAGAAAATAGATAGATTTTCCAGTTAAGACAATCATGTAAGGTTGAAATATGGATGTTTGTCCAACATTGTTACATAAGACCTGCAGCCCAGGTTATTACAGCTTGCCTATGCTGGAAATCTAAAGATGAAAGAATCTCTGTTCTATTACGTGGTAGTCCTTTATCTTTTTGATGGACCTGCTATACTTCAAAAGCAATGAAAACTCCCATGGGATGCAGTGGGCTTTTGCCTGATAACAGGGAAAAACAGGGTATCAGGAATGCTAAAGAGAAGACCAGTTTGTGGTAAATATATTCTGCTTATCTTTTATGTCGAGTAGGCCTATTAGAAATGGAGGTTGATGTGTTCAGGATTCAAGCAAGGTGAAGAAAATAGGTAATCAAAATCACAGAGTTGGAAATGGCTATTTAGGCCCTGCTCAGACCAAGAATTCAGATGGGGTTTTAGCCTTTGCTTGAACACATCCAATGAAGAGGCACCCAATACCTTGCTGGGTGAAACGTTCCATTGTCATGTTGTTCTCGCTGTTAGGAAGTTTTTCCAAATATTCATCTCTGTCGTTCCATACCTTAAGGCCATTTTCTGGGACAACTGGGGCCTACAAGTGCCTATTACCAGTAGAAAAAAATAAAAGTCACAAATCTCTAGCTTCAAGTCTGCTGGGACCATAAAATATCAGAGTCAGAAATGTTGCATTGTTAATTAGTTTGTACAGATGAATATACAGAAGCTATAGATTAAATAGTAATGGAAATGGGCAAATTCAAGACCTTAGTTTTGCCTTCTGATGATTCTTAATCAAAAAGCTTATTAGGCTGGTCTCTGTTTCTTTGTGTATGTGAGTGTGTGTGCAATTCTGCATCTTTACTTTTCATACATATATTTTCTCTGTTTCTCTGCAATATAGAAATGCTTCAACTCGTTACAGGAATCCTAACTATGGTTGTTTCTTGCTGCAGAGGCAGGAGTAGGAAAAATAGCATGATTGATCTAAGCTGTTCTGCAGATGTTTGCAACTCTCCCCAGCACACACAAGCCCAGGCAAAGGAGGAGAGCAAAACTGATAAGAGTTTTATCTGTTTATCCCTTCTTTTCTGCCAACTACCCAGCTAAAGAATGCCAGGGCACTGTTTTGTTTTGTTTTGTTTTCAGGGAGTGCACTGAAATGGAAGTTCCCTAGAGATATCTTCTGAACTGAAGCTGTATCTGGAGGAGAGAGTTACGATTGCCTTGAGTTCAGAGAAGCTAGAAAAAGGGCTGAAGCAAGCATTCCTGTCCATGGGAACACCAGATAACCCAGGTCTGCGTTTCAGAGCGTTGCAAAAGAAGATACTGACTTTACAAGCAATTGAAAAACACTAAAGCTGTGCCAAAAATAAATAGCTTCAGTTCCCATCCTAAATAGGTGATATTGCAGGATCGCAGACATCTGGAGTTGCTTTGGAACTGTGAAGGACCCCTAAGATGCTAGTTCCTAACTGCAAAGTTCTTACATTATCCTTTGGCAGGGGAAGGGGAAGGGGAAGGGAAAGGTGAAGAAAGCCCCTTAAAACTATTCCTTTTCTGAATAATGCATCATACATGAAACCAGTTTGGTTTGCCCTATGCTATAGTACGGTTCCTGGGAGGCAGAGGAGGTAGGCATCTAGAGTCCTTGCTCTCCTGGCCAAGGGTATCTTTTAGTTCTCCAGACCTTGGCAACCCCCATTTGGAGGCTACTTTCTATGTTCTTCCCAAAATAATGCTGTGTTTGTTCATTACTGAGTGTACAAACAAATAGGTAGACCTTTGCATCTTTTCTGCTGATCAAAGACCCTACAGTGAGGAATAGGTTGTTCTGCTGCTTGCTTTCCTGAAACTTCTAGAACGGACTCTGCAAGAATTCCAGCACATTCAGGCAGTCCAAGATAACTGAGTAACAATATTAGACTGTGGCATGCTTGGGAGCAGATTGTTTTGAAAACTGGAAACTCTCCTGTGCTCCTTATATCACCATTTAGTTCACTAACTGATTGTTCAAGGTTTAAAAGCAATAACATTAATTACTCCCCTGGTTTATCAGGAGGCAGTAACTCAATTAGTATGTGGCTAAGCTTGGAAACCAAGAGGAATTTGATTACTGCTGAGAGAGACAGAGCAGTAATTAATGCACTGCTATTATGAGATACCCATTTAATTAACATTCACTGTGTTGTCTGTCTATCATCTATCTATCTATCTATCTATGAAAAAAGGGAGCTGACTTCCGGGAGACCACAAAGAACCATTCATTTCAAGACAGTGAACAAGCTTTGTAGAAAGGGTTTACAATAAAACTAAGGGCGACAAATGATGAACTGTACATCATTGCATAAGCTTCAGCCCTTTGGTACTTGCGTCATGACATCACACTCATGTACAAAAGAGGTGGAGCTTGGGTCATGGCTTTTCCAGCAGGCCCTGGGTCAGTGTCTTGTTGATCCCACTTGTTGATCTGTTTTATGGTGTATAACTAGTTTTGCTGCTTCCTAGATAGGATTCTTAGCCAACTTACTGTATGGTTATTTGCTTGATTTTTCTTGCATTGCTGTTGTTTTAATCTTGATTATTTATTTATTTATTTATTTATTTATTTATTTATTCGGCTTGTATGCCGCCCATCTCCCCCAACATGTGTTCTAAGAGGCTTAGAGTGGCTATTGTGATTGAGGCAGCCTATAAGTAGATTAAATAAATAAATGATGTCATAATACCTGTTTCATCATTTTGACAAAATCTCAACTTGCTGTGGACCTGCCTGTTTTAAGAAAAAAATCAAAACATATTTGTATTCATTAGTTTTACCACCATAGCACTCCTGCCTATTTTGCTGCTGTTCTAATCTGACACCATATATTTTTATGTATTTTCTAATTGTTTTTTTTTCAATTGCTGTTTGTTCCATTCTTTTAATTGCTTTTGAATTTATTGTAATGGTGTTACTCCATAATGTTTTGTTATGAATTTAGGCTATTTTATGATGGTTGAATATACTGGGGGTCAACAGCAAGAGGAAAACTTAAAGAGGCTGTGGGCTCCCTCCTCACTCCAAACGGAGAAATATTAATAGATGAGCAGAAAGCAGAGAAACTCAACTCCTATTTTGCCTCTATCTTTATATCCAAAAGAAATAGACATTTGAATAGTACAGTATGTGAATGAACACATAAGGGGAAGGTGGGGGTCAGTAAGGTTGTGGTAAAGGATCTTATAGCTAATGCAAATGGGGCTAGTCCTGTAATTGTCCCACATTAAAATTAACACCAGGAAAAGAAGTTGCTTAGAGAAGCTAGCTCTTCCTATTTGCTTTCCAAAGTGGTGTGCCACATGCTTGCCAAGTACAAGTTGTAAACTAAGAAGCTCCCCGCTCTGACCTTAATAAGTTCATTGCGAACCGCTTTCTTTTCCTATTCTTTGCTTATAGAATCTCACCAAGTAAACTTTTGGTTAATCTTCTCTGGACTGGGGTGAGGATTCCAAGGGGTGGGGGAAGGAGTCAGGAGCTATAAGACCTTCCCCTTAAAGGTAACCCTTTTATGAGTGGATGCCATGGCATTCCTTCCTTGTTACTACTTGTGCTCACTGTGGCTGATTAGGGAGAATGTCTCCAATGCAGTAAGTATCTGCACTTAATTAATAAATCTTTATTGATTTGAATATTCCTGGCATCTTCTGCTCTGTATTCCTTTTTGGATATCTGGCCCACAAACACTAAAGCCAGCAATATGGGCCCTGATGAAATACATCCTAGGAGTACTGAAGAAACTGGCTGAAGAGCTGTCAGAACCTCTATCAATAATTACTTTGATAGAGTAATTATTGACTAGTGAGCCTAAGACTGATATCTGGAAAGGGAGATCATTTTGTAAGCATCTTGAAGACATTACCATGGCTTTGTCAGAAATAGGTTGTGTGAGACAAAACTCTTCTCTTTCTTTGACCAGGTAATTACTTTAATGGACAAAGGGAATGTTGTGCTTATTTATTTATTTATGTATTTATTTATTTCATTCAACTTGGACACTGTTCAATTCCCAATTGAACATTTTCTGGGCAGTTCACCAGAAAATATGAGACTATAAAACAATAAAAACAATACAGCAAGAAAAGAAGAAGCAAAGATGGCAAAACGGAGCATCAACAAACATGCACACACACTCCCCAGAAGGGACTACACCCATCCTAGCCAAAGGCCTGTGCGAAGAGCCAGGTCTTCAGGGCCCTGTAAAATGCAGTAAGGTGGGAGCCATCTGAATCACAAGAACCTACATTAATTTCAAGAGGCTTTGGAGAAGGATCAGCATGATATTCCTTTTGAAGAGCTATTAAAGTATGGCAGCTACATTAAGAGGGATTACTGGAGTACTGTGTGTTATTCTGAGCACCACATTTCCAGAAGGATATTGACAACTTACAGCAGGTTTAGAGGAAAGTAACAAGATGATACAGGGTCTTGAGGACATGCCTGATGGTCTAAAGCAGTGTTTCTCAACCGTGGCAGCTTGAAGGGACTTCAGCTCCTAGAATTCTGGGAGTTGAAGTCCACGCATCTTCAAGTTGCCAAGGTTGAGAAACACCGATCTAAAGGAACTGGGGATGTTCAATCTGGAGAAAAGATGACTGTGGGGAGATACAGTATCAGCGTTTAGGTACGTAAAAGAGTGCCATATGGAATATGGTCATTGCCACAGAAACAGAAAAGGTTGGACAGCCACCTCTTGAAGATGGTTTAATTGCTTTTCCTGCACATTGCAGAGGATTATGCTAGATGATTTGCCCCCTTCCAATTCCACAGTTCTATGATTATATGATTTCTCTTTTTGGCTCTGGTTGTATTTGTTAACCACCTCCATCCAGCCTATTATTAGGAGAACAGTGTGTCTAAATGAACAAAGTATACCCAATCACCAAGTAAATTTCTTGCCACAGCTTCTTTTGGAACGGTGAGAAAGTGAAGGAAATAAACTGGGCTTTCCTACTGAAACAAGATCAAAAGCCCTGCCAGTCTACACGGCTGGCAGATTCACAACACCCCACTAGAAAATCTCTTTTGCTTTATTTACTCATTTCAAGCATTCTTCTTTATCCACAAAGGATTCCTGATCAATTTACAGTTGTCAGGAGAAGGCAATCCCTGCCCTTGTCCTCAGCTTGTTTGTGGAAGGTACCTATTGTGTTGTCTTTTTGGTACCAGGCAATGCTCATTTTCATTTTTCTTTTCCCAGGATATTTTAATCCTGTTATTCTTATCAGTGCTACTTTAAACCATCTTATTTCTAGCTCCTTGGTTTTTTCAATATCATTTTCTGTTATAAATGGAGTATAAATACTGCAAATAAATAAAGTGCTTCAATAAGTGCCAGGGATGTACAAAGGGAAGTCCTTTGCTAATTTGTATACAATTCTGCAAAACACACAGCTATTTTCTTTTATTAGAAGAAGGAAAAAGCTTGGGTGAATTCAGCAAATCTACTTCTATAGGCCAAGGAATAAATAGAGTCAGGCTAATACAAAAAAAGTATGTGATTTTGTATTCCTCTTCCAACTAGGATAAGGCATGTTTAATTAAGCAATACTTGGGAATGAAACTCATATTGATTGCAGAAATGGTTGGGAGGGATTTCCCAAACCCAACTATCATCCTATCCAAAGTTTGGCATTTCCCCAGAATGGGAAATAGAGAGTTGTCATTCTTCCTCCTCACCTGTTGAACTCAACAGGAATTAACTCTGCTCACTGCTGGTCTGCTGGTAGTTTCTGGGTTTTGTTGGGTATTAAGATCCACTGCCTTCCTTATGTGTTCTTGTCAGTCCATCCAACTATTTTCACAATATTCTTTTACTCCTTGGCTCTTTTTGTTCCCTAAATGTAAAAAAAAAAAAATAGTCTTCCTCTTCCAGTCACATTAAAAATGAGAATTTAGCAATAATTTTAGCAGGTCTAAGAGGATCTTGTTCAAGACTTTAGGGGGATATATACAGATCCAGGCAACAGGTTATCTCTTTCTGTTGTAGAAAATGAAGGGACCTAAGGGAGAGAATATGCAAGGTGTACCAAAATTCAGACCCATTGGCCAATGACAATAGGTTTTATGAATTTTTTTTCAGAGAAAAAGTTACTGTATTTAGGAATGTTCAAAGATCATATGTCAAATGAGTAAGGAAGTGTTTAGAAGATAATAGCAACCAATTCAAACATTTAATGTAGTTTATATAATAAATTGTTTATGGATCCTGACTGGAAAAATTATATTCCAGAACAATGAATGAATGAATGAATGAATGAATATGATGCACAGTTAAGGAGTAAACTTGAAAAATAACTCAAATGCTGCATAAATATGCTTCCAAGGACATCTTGGAAGAACAATGTGTGCAAAACATTTGGATTTGAATCATTTTGAGTGCAAAAAGTTGGAAAGTTTACAAAACATCCTGTTTTGAGTGCAAAGCTGCTAATTGGAATGGAAAATAGGCTATCATAAGCACTTTGAAAACAGTTATTCTGTGATAAAAACACTTCAAAAATGTTTCAAATGGGAATTTTTATGAAGTTTTGCATTTGAAATTACCGTATTTTTCCGATTATAAGACGATACTTTTTTCTAAAATCCTTACCCTAAAAATTGAAGGGTGTCTTATTCAAGGAAGTCAGCCGAGGAGAGAATCGCACGGTGGCAAAACTGCCCATACCTTGTCTCTGCGAACGGGCTTCCTCCTATTGCTAGCCTCCAATCACGAGTGAAATAGCTTGTCTCCCAAACAGACTTCCTCCAATCACGAGCCTGATGTAACTGACATCAGCTGATGCTGAACAAACCAATTAGAGAAGGCTGTTTGCAGAGAGAAGCTATTGGCAGTTTCACTCATGCTTGAATGTAATCAGTTATGCAAAAGAGCCTGGAAATAGAGCTGCAGAGAGACGGTTTGGACCTCCTCCCACCAAGTGTATCAGGTCAATGTTAACTAATTACTAAATAAAAATGTGTTCTGCACTATCTTTAAAATATTGATTTCTTAATTTTGGGTTGGAAAAATGGGGGTCGTCTTGTACATGGGGGCGTCTTATTGTCGGAAAAATACGGTACTTGAATCAAATACTCTGAACAGAAGTATTTATCTTTATTGTCCTTCTACTTCCTAGATTGTTATTTTTTTTAAAAAAATGATTTCACTTCTGTATTATAGGCCACTTTTTTATAAACTCATTATTTTATTGGCAGAATAATTGTGGAGGGATCATGTCAGAATGCTTTTTAGTTTGGTACAGCTTCCAGCAGTCCTTTTTTCATAGTTGCTTGCTGCCAGAGTACTTTTCCTCTTTCATCATAAATAATGGTTTGGCCTCAGACACTTTCCTGCTTGAGGTAGAACATGTCTCTCAGCCAAGCTATCTTGATGGAGGCATAGACAACTTCCCTTTGTTCCTGGCTGTAAAAACAATAACAAGAAAAATTCAGCATTGAATGAAGTGATATGGTTTCATTGCATTCATAGTAGAACAACTGAACATGCAGGATAAAAAGCTGAAAGTTTCAAACCTCCTCTCCCAGAAGCCCCCTGGTCTTCACACCCTAGTCCATTTCCTGTCTTAAGATAGTGACTTGGCAGCTTTCAGGAGGACATCCACCCTCTAACCCTAGTATATGTGAGAAATAGGCTCTCAAAAGCTGTGCTGCCTTTATAGTAATGTAGGGAGAAAATGAAGTTATTGCTATAGTGCAGGGATCCTGAAACTTTTTAAACAGGGGGCCAGTTCACAGTCCCTCAGAATATTGGGGGACTGGACTATAGTTTGAAAAAAAACATGAGAGGAGGAGAGCCACCGGACCCGGCATACCTGTCATGTAGAATAGTCTGGCTCTGCGATCTCCATCCTCGTGCATCGCCTGCAGCTCCCGACACAGCCCTGACACTTCCACTTCTGACAGACAGCAGCGGCGGCCAATCAGGCAGGTGGGCCGGATAAATGACCCTGGCGGGCTGTATCCGGCCCACGGGCCGTACTTTGAGAACCCCTGCTATATGTAACCTTCTAACCATGTAGCTTAGGGGCTGTGACTAGAGGTTTTAGTCCTTCCTTGGGAGATAAGCCAGACAAGAGAAAAGAAAATCAAACCTTATTCTAAACCTTATTTAGAAAGGTAACATACATGAAACCCGTTTGATTTTCTTTTTTTAATATGATTTTATTGGACAAGAGTAAAAATTAATACAAACTAAAATAAAGGAGAAAGGAAAAAAGAAGAAAAGAGAAAGCTAAAGTGCAAAAAGAAAAAAGGTAGAAGAAAAATAGAAAAAAGAAAAAGAAAAAAGATATGAAGAAGTGGTTTCCAATCTTCTTTACAGCAGTTATAAGTACAATTATAGATTTACCTCTTTCTCTAAAGTTGCATCATGACTCTTTTCTTTCCATAATCTATCCCATCTAATCATCAATACCATAGATCATAAGTCCATTTTTTTCTGTTTTATGCAAAAAGTCCATAAGGGGTTTCCAGTCAGCAATAAATGTAGATAATCGAACAGGTCAATTTGGCCATCTCAGCAAGTTTTGTCATCTTCACCCACCATTCCTCCATGGTAGGTATTGCCACAATGCCAAACCTTTCTATCTTTGTGCATACAATAATCTCACTGCAGTTATCATGTACAGAAACAAAGTTCCATGACTTTTTCCAACTGTTTGTCCATCAATCCCAAAAGAAAAACCTCTGGTCTCAATTGTATATTAATGTTTAAAATCGTTTGAATCAATGTATGTATTTGAATCCAGAATTTTCTAGCTTTTTTACATGTCCAACAGACATGATAAAATGTCCCTTCTTGTTGTTCACATTTCCAACATAAATTTGAAGCGCCTTTAAAGATTCTAGACAATTTCTCTGGTGACATATATCAACGGTTGTCAGGCCTAGTCCAAGGAACTCCAGGAGACCATGTAGATTCAGTTCAGCAATGTTTATTAGCTACAACCTCTAGCAAGAATCTTCCCAGACTGAAACCTCAGTTCCCAAAGTCAGCCAGTCAAAACAGAGTGAATTCCTCAGGGAGGTGCCAGCCTCATCCTCTTATCTCTTCCTCGCCCCTCAGGAGACGAAAGAGCATGTTTTCCTCCCTGAGTTTGGCCTTCATAATTCCATTCCATCACAATGGTACATCATTTTATAATTGTTCCCATTGTTCCATCTGTATATTACAACCAAAAATTTTAGCCCACTTTATCATACATTCTTTCACTTCTTCCTCTGTTTCAAATTTCAGTAAAAGTTTATACATTTTAGCAATCACATGTTCATCATTTGTACACAATTCCGTTTGAAAGTCAGTCTTAGAATATTCGACATCATCAATTCTTTTGTCTGCTTTGAACCTTTCTGATAACTGTAAATAGGAAAACCATTGACAACTATGTCCCTCTGTCATCAGTTGTTCTGTTAATTTTATTTTGTATTCCCCTTGACAGAATTCTAGTATCTCACAGTATGTTAACCATTTCTATTTGGCTATCATTTATAAATCGTTTATAAGATGTTTCTTGTGCTGAAAGCCACAAAGCTGTTTTCGGGCACAACCTGGATTTGTATCTATTCCATATTCTCAATATGGAACGTCTAACATAGTGTTTTTTAAAATCTACATTAACTTTAACTTTATCGTACCACAAATATCCATGCCACTCAAATCTCAGGTCATGTTCTTCTAAAAGTGTTCTATTTCTCAGCAACACCCACTCTTTCATCCAAACCAAACAGCAAGCTGCAAAATACAATTTCAAATCAGGTAGACCCAATTCTCCTCTTTCCTTTGCCTCTTGTAACACCCTATAATTAACTTGTGTTTTTTCCCTTACACACTTAGATATATCCTTTTGCACTGTTTAAATGGTGCATCAGTTGTCAAAACAGGTATTGTCTGAAACAAAACATCATTCTAAGCAAAACATTCATTTTTATCACAGAAATTCTCCCCAACAATGACAATTGTAATTTCTCCCATCTTAACATATATTTCTTAACTTCATTCCCTGTCTTAACCTAATTATTTTGAAATAACATACAATTCATATTTGCCATGGTGATACCCAGATATTTTACTTTTTTCTCAATCTTAAAACCTGTTTTCTTCATCAGTTCTGTTTGATCCTCTATTTCAATATTTTTCGTTAACTTCTTCATCTTGATTATTAATCTTAAAACCTGCTAATGTAGCAAATTCTTTTAATTTTCTCACTTATGTCTCTATTCCCTTTAGAAGATCCACTAGAATCAACACCAAGTCATCAGCAAAAGCCCTTAACCTATAAGTTTCTTTTTTAAACTTTACTCTCCCAATCCTCTCATGTTGTCTTATATCTCTATTCAGTATTTCAAGAACCAAAATTAACAAGAGAGAAGAAAGTGGGCATCCCTGTCTTGTTCCTTTTTGTATCTCCCAGGGTTTTATTAGATCTCCATTGACAATTATTTGTGCTTTCTGTGAAGTATAAATCCATCTTATAAAGTTCTCTCCAAAATTCATATCTTCCAGAACCTTGAACAGGCCTTCTCTGCGTCTAAGAAAATCAACACAGCTTGTTTTTCATTATTTTGCTCCAAGTATTCCAAAATGTCCAACACATTTCTTACATTGTCCCTTAACTGTCTTTTAGGTAAAATCCCACATTTATCATCATGAATAAATTCTTGCAAAATTATTTTCAACCTCTCAGCCAAAATAATTGTAAGCAACTTATAGGCATTAGTCAATAATGATATCATCCAATAGTTTCTTGTTAAAGTCAAATCTTGTCCCTCCTTAGATATTAATGCTGTATTAGCTTCTTTCCAGCTTTCTGGCATCTTTCTCATTTGTAAAATAAAATTCATCATATTTTGTAAAGATTGTAAAAGTCCATCCTCAAAGCATTTATAGTAAGAAGCTGGTAACCCATCTGGTTCAGGCACCTTTCCTGTTTTAGCCTTTTTTATAGCTTTGCAAACTTCCCTTATTATTATGGGTCCATTCATACTCTGTTTCTGTTTCTCTGTAATCTTCAGTAAATTTTGTTTCTTTAAATATTTATCTATTTTCTCCAGGGAAATTTCTTATCCTTTATATAAATTGGAATAATATTGATGAAATACTTTTTGCATAATCACATTATCTGTTATGACGGTATCTCCCTCTTGTAATTTCAATATCATTTTCTTTTCTTTTTCTTTTCATATGACAACTACTTCCCTAGTTTATTTGCAAATTCAGTTTTTTTTGTTTCTCATAATTTATTTTTATTTCCATTTCTCTTAGTGTTAACATAGATAATTGTTACTGCAGAAGCTTAATTTGTTGAGAAATATTAATCTTTTCTGGAAACTTCTTTAATTCCTCTTCTTTTCTTCTTACCTCATCCAAAATAGCCTGTCTTTTCTCTTGCCTCTTCTTTCTGAGTTCACTATTATGTTGTATAAAATAACCTCTCATGAAAGCTTTGTTTGCATCCCAAACCATTCTTACATCTGTGCCTCTGTTAAGATTATTTTCAAAAAAACCTCTTTTAATTTCTTTTTACATTCCTTCACTATTACTTCTTTCTGTAACAGCATTTCATTTAACCTCCATCTGAAAGAGCTGTGTTGCCATCTAAAAACCAAACTCCCTGGATTCTGATCAGAAAAGGTCCTTGGTAATATCTCTATGAAACCTTTTTGATTTTCAAAGAAATTTACAAAAGTACATGAATGTTCCAGGCTGACCATAAAGTACAAATAATATGACTGCTTCCAAATTATATTTCAGCTCACAAGAAGTTAATAAAGTGAAAAATCTTTTTGGTTACAGCCTGAGGTACAAACTAAAGAAGTGAGATTACCCAGAATTCCATACAGAGAAAGAAGAAGAAGAGACAATAAAGCTGAATTAGCACCACAAAGAAAAATAAATTAAAAATACAAGTTTTTAGTTAGACTTTTATGTACCTGTACTGAAATAATGATTTTCAGAAGCAAAAATTCCTGTGCTTATTTACCTAGTCCTTCCCCAAGGCTGTGTGGAGAGATTGTAAACATTTCTTGTCCCAGCCTTGATTCAGAGTTTCTTCCTCAAGTTCTGCTCAGCTTTTAAAAGAACTCAGATCTTCTGTCTCCAAGAAGGAGGAACTGGAAAAAGCTGTCTTTTCTCTCCATGAAAGAGATCCTAGCTTGCACAGAATAGTATGAAAATATTGACATAAAACCGGGCTTTTTATTGGTTGCATCAGATTGGCCCAAATGTGCCAAAAGTGATTGGTACTGTCATTACCATGAGCAGGGAATTCTGTAGTCAAGTAAGGCTAATACTCTAGTCTACACCTACTCCTTTTGTGAAGGTGCAGGTGTATTTATGAATTAAAGGATTAAATATATATTCAGAAAGCATGAACTAGTGTCGTGTAGTTTTGTGAGTGCATATGAAAGTAGGAAGTAATACATTGGTGATCGTTTCATGTCACACTCTAGTAAATGTGATAATGGAAGAACTAAAGATGAGAAAAATCTAGCATTCCGTACAACTTTCTGAATTAATACAATTCAGGGGAAAACATTATTCTATTTGGTCACATAAATGGATGGGTGGAAACAAGTCGACAAGTACATAAAATGTGACTGAGCCATTTCAGGGACTCCAAAAATAAATGAAATTGGTGACTAATTGATAAGTATTTGCTTAGAAAAAGGTATGTTTATTTTGCATATATGGTTTAAATATAGGTTTATTCATACATACAGAGATAAAGAATAAATGTAGATATAAAAGCACAATCTATTTGATTGAGAGAATAAGTAGTCCTTTTTTTTTTTTTTTTTTTTGTCTGCGCTCAGTCATTACTGACCCTGCAGTGACTGCCTGGACGAATCCTTGCAGTTTTCAAGGCAATTGTTTTTCGGAAGTGGTTTGCCAGAGCCTCCTTCCTAGAGCATAGCCCAGCTGGCAAGCGCAGGAGGCGGGATTTCCATTGCTTCATGTCCTTTTCGGGTGAGCGCAGTTTCGCGCTTACTGGCAACTGGTCCCATCTCTCTGTGCAAGGCGCTGCCAGCATTTTTCCTCCCACCAGAGTGAGAGTACCCATTTATCTACTCACGTGAGTTTTCGACCTGTTGGGTTGACAGGAGCTGGGGGGGGGGGAACAGGAGCTCACCCTGTTAACGCGAAGGCTGGACTCGAACCGCCGAAGTGTCAGCCATTTCTGGCCGGCAACTTTCAGCATCATTAAGCCGCTGCGCCACTGCCTTATACAGTGATCATTTGCAGTTACAACAGTGATGAAAAAGTAACTTTGCAAACAACCCTCGCATTTATGACCTTCATATGTCTGTAAAGCAAAGGAAAGCAGAAGTAAGATCATAAGCACAATCACGGTTTTACTTAGTGACTACTTTGCTTAATGACCAAGTTGCTGGTCCCAATTGTGGTCACTAAACAAAGACTACCTGTATATAGTGATGGTGAGAGGTTCAGAATGTGACACATGCCATTTTTAAAAGCAGTATCAAGAATAGTTCTTGGGAGAAATGGACATGGAAGAAAAGAAAAGAAATCACAGTCAAAATAGACAGGCTGCAGGAAGAGAAAGCACAAGTTCTGTATGGATATTGTGGAATCACGAACAGTTTGCAAGGATAGAAAGGTATGGAGATGTACTGAGAATGGTGTTCATAAAACTAGATTTAGCTTTTATTTTTTCTTATATCATGACTTCAATTTCCTTTATTTACTAATTGTTGCTCCTTCTCTGTGCTTTGCATAACATTGTTTGTCCCCCCAAAGAATAGTAGGTGGATATCTATGTATATAAAATGTGAATAATGAACAGTTATTCTATTCTTGTTCAATAAATAATATTCTAGGTCACATATTTTTCAGCTGGGGAATGACAGAATGGATTTAAAACAACCAAGCTGGTACAAATTCTGGAAGTCATATCTGAAAGACCACTGGCTGGGGAAAGCTGTTCATGTCAAAAATTGGAATGATTAAGATTATGAACACAACGGTCTTTTTCAATTTCACTATTTTTTCTCCACCCTCTTCTACTGCGATGTGGCCTTGGCTTCTTCCATCTTCTTTTAGAGGTAAGCTTATCAAATCCATCAGCTTATCCATATCAACTCCCACTCTGAGGGCCACAGAGATTCTAGTTATTTAACTGGATGGCAGTAAGATGGTAGAATTTGAAATAAGTAAATAAAATTATACCCAATAACTAAAATGTTGAAGATGGGCCTCTTTAAAAGATTGAGAAGTTGATCCTTCTGTGTACACTTGGCTTTATTTGTGACTGTTTTGAAAAAAAATACCATCAAGTTCAATGGGACTTACTTCCAAGTCAGTGGGTATCAGGTGATAGTTTAAAGTTACTTTTTCCATGTCAGATTATTTATGGGGTACTATACCTGGGATGTAAAAATCTGGATGACCACAAGATTTGTTTTTTGTATTTCCGATGTTGCCATTTTGTGGTCATTTGGATTTCTGCAGCTGAGATGTCTACCCCTAAATTATATGAAACACAGTTCTTTCTCAATATGAGACACAGGGTTTTCTCTAAGCAGAGCAATGTGGACTGGAAGCAGATTATTTAACCTGTCCCTTTTTTTAGCTCACAGTCAACATCCATCCAGGGTGGTTTATCGCTTCCAGGAAAAAAGATATTCAACACTCCCCTGTCCCCAATATCTTTCCTTCTGCAGCTTAAGAATTGCTTCAGGAGAACTATTTTTTAGCTGAAAAGTGACAGGAGTGGAAATAATTTAAAAACTTTCTTCCTGTCTATCTTTCTTCTGTTCAGATACAGCCCACCTCAGGCCATTTGGGGTCAATAAAAACTAAGAGGAAAGAACTCCTCTTAAAGTGTGGTGTGGACCAAAAGGCTATATTCAGCAGAGGTTCTGTGTGACCAGGAAATACTCCTGCTTGCAGATGGAAATCTTTCAGGTTTTGTTACTCCTACTCTCTGGGAGACTTACAATAAATAATCAAAATCCTACAGGGGAATATCTCTGTACGGGCATCCAAAATTATATGATTCTATGGGAGTGGGCAGCTATAATAAATTTAAATACATTTTTTAAAAAAAAAATAGTAAGTTATACAATAATTGCAAGCATTCAAGTTTTTTTAAAAAACACTTCATCAGGAAGAATGTTTCCAAGTGAGCAATGAGGACATGATCCTTCCCACCTTGTCTTCTTTCATGTATGAGAGAGCCTCTGGTCATGCATGTTAGGTGTTATCTGGAACAGAGCAGTACAGAGTGATGTTACATTGCAAACAGTACATGTGGGGTTGTGAATCTTCTTCTCAAAATGGAATGATACAGATATGACATAAACTTAGAGTCATATATAATTTCAGAAATATTACTGCTAGGGATTTTGGATTACAATATTTTCTTATGGCCAACCCAGCTACTTTTTACAATAAATACTGCTTTTTATAATAAATCAGAAGGAATAAATACATGTTGCTTTGAACCTTTTTTATTCTTCTGTTAGACATTTGTATTGAACAATTTATGGCTGTTCTTGGAAACTTCACACGCTTTAATATTCTCTTTAATTGTTATGGATATAGCTCAAGTTTTATCACCAGAAGGGAAAACTGAAATAATCAATTTTATCTTGGTTTCAGGTGAGATGTTCTTATCTCATCTTTCCACAGCCTGTCAAGATTAGCAAGTGTTGTTACCATACAGGCAAATCTACTGTAAAAGTCCAAAAGATGTATGAATGACTAGACTTGCCCCAGATCCACTTTTTGACTCACATGTGTTTGTGAACACATTCTTCCCATATGTGTTTGTCAATGGATTCCTATTCTACATGCACTGCAGTTGTATGTAAACAATGATAAATAGAAAGGGGCAACAGACAGTTCTGTTCATCCATTCTTCATTGTTATGCTTTGACTTGTAAAAGCCCTGAAGGTTTTGAACTACTTTTATAATGCATATTTGCTATTAGTTTCATCTAGCTATTATCAAATTTTTAAAATGTTTTACATTTAGCAGGTAAGAGTTACTGTGCTCATGGTAAGACCTGGGATGACCACTGAGAGTGCTATGGAGAAGGTGCAACAATATTGCAAGACATCAAATTTAGCAAGGATTTATTAATCTATTAACATAGAAGAGGGGAGCCAGTGTGGTTCTAAATGATGCTGAGCTATCCCATGTTTTTCCCAAGAGCTCAAGTTGATTCACATAGATTCCCTCTGTGGAGTCAGCTGGTTGACAAAAAATGACTAAATCAAAGTCACTCAATAAGCTTCCATGTCTGAAAGTCGACCAATCCAGATTCTAGTCCAACACCTTAACCAGATACTTAAAATGGTAGTTAGTGGAGGGCCATAGGTTCCTAATCCAATAGCCAACTACTATTCATTGCAAACTTACAAATGGCCCCACCCAAGTGAATCCAAGTGTGGCGAGTCAGGCAGAAAAGCAGTAGCAGAAGAGAACTCTGGATAAAACTTCTTTGAGGGTCACAGTTACAACAGAGCAGGGAAGGTTCTGTTAGATATATTCCTGTTATGTTTAAAGTTGACAAGGCTGTGCTAAAAGATCTTATTCATAAAGGCAAAATAGGTTTTTGAGTCCCTTCCTATTTGATGGTAGCTGTTTTCTCCTGAAATGATTATTGATTTTCTTCCTTTCCCAAACAGCTTGAAAAACCTTATTGTTCACTCAGGCAGAAGCGTCTGTGGCTAAAGTGAACTAGAAGCAAATGGAGCTGTTGAAGGATGAGGGTGACATTATCTTGTCTGCTGTCTTCCACATTTGTTGTAAGAGAGTCTGCTTTCTTCCCCTGGAGGGTCCTACAAGCAGAACATTTAGCTGCATGAGAAATGCTCATAACTGCTGCAGCTGCAGAAGAGGCATTAATTCAGTCTTTTAGATTTTTAGCCATTATATTTAATGATTTTAATTATACTGTTTTTAATTTTGTTTTGATTTTAATTGTATTGATTTTATAGTTACATTTTATTTTTAATTATTATCTATTTTTTTGAGTGTTTAAATGAAGAGGTGTGTTGAGTATAAAGTCAGTAAATTCAATTATTGAATTAAAAATTCAATAATAATAAGTCAAAATCATGTTATGTGTTTCTATTGCTGGAGGTCCAAATCCAATGGCACTGACTGTTCAGTACTTCATGACCTAATGACCATAAGGTTAGTAGGGTGTAGACAGAAAGTTAAGGATTTACTCTTTGACTATCATTATGATGGCTCTTTGGCTAAGAGATTGCTAATCTAAGATCACTTCCTTCTGCCTTTCTTTCTAGGCACACGTACACAGAGCACATATTTTTGGAGTTTCCTCTTGGTAGGATATAGTGAGCTAGTGCTAGGCTTTGCCTGTCCTTATAATGTACTTCCTGTAAATAAATCTCCTTTATGGTATAGTTCTAAATCTGCTTCACTGATCCTTGCTGAGTTTAGATTCCTGCTCTCTGGAATGCTCACATGTGCACATAGAACACTTCAGCCTCCAAGCTTTGCAATCTGAGTAAGCATCATTGAGGCTAAGGATGAAATGGTTAATTGTGGGATGCTTCTTCTCAGCTGAACCCCTCTGCAGAAACCATAATGAACATTTGGGTTTGATATATATACCTACACACAGAGATCTTTTAAAATGTTAGTTAGTTTGCTTGGTGTATATGCCCAGCCACAAGACATGGAAAACAGAGAGTATGTCAAACTTTGGTTCAGTCATATGTAAATATAATAAAATAAATAAAATGCCTGACATTCCCTTCATTTATTTATATGATAAATGATTGCACTATAACCAGAGTTCTCTGAGCAATTTATAGAGATTAAAATGAGCAAATTTACACTAAACATCTATGATTTGCTTGCACTCCCATACATTATTCAACTATGCAAAACCGATCAGGGTAGCTGAGAAAACTACAAGACAGAGTCACACTTGGCTTGCAGGTTGAGGTTTCTATTAGAAAATCAGCCACTGTACAGAGCAAAGACAGGGAAAACAGAAATAGCATTTCTTCTCTGTTCTACTTGACATCCTACACAGTTCCTCTTTGAGTAAATAGGAAGAGTGCTTATATATGTTGTTGATTGATTATGTGCCATCATCATCAACAGATGGCACATATTAGATTTTCTCCATGATGATCTGTCCCTAACCTGGTTTTTCAGATTTCCCAATGGTGCACTGATCACCGTTGTAACTAAGCCCATCCACCTTGCTGCCAGTCATCCTCATCTTCTCTGTCCTTCCACCTTTCCCAGCATTAGAGCTTTCTCCATAATGTGTCCAAAGTAGGTTAATTTGAGCCTGGTTGCATTGGAAAAACTGCCCTAGATGTATGCTGTGAAAATTTGCCAAAATAGACCTCAGTTGCCTTTATAGAGCCCTGTTCTTTTTAATGGGTAGTGCAACATCAAAAAGCATGCCTAACAGGAAGTGGTACCATATGGAAAATGTTGTCATAGAGGACACAAAATGAAGCAAAACATGTGATTTCATTTTAAGCCCACATACCTGTATTAGCTATAAAAATGGCATAGAGTGCAACTCAAAAGACATGCCAAAGATTTGCACTCCTTGACAGAACTCACCCAAAAGTTTACATGGATGACCATGGGATTCTTCTCATTTCCTGCCTAAGCTTTTCAATAAGAGAGAGAGAGAGAGAGAGAATATGATGATTGTGCAGGCAAATTAACAGCCCTGAAGATAGATGATTATTAATCCTTTAGAGATTTTTTTTTCTGGAAATAATAATGTAGATTTATTTTATAAATTCGGAATTAAACTCTGGAAAACAACTTGGTGTGTTACTATGAAGCCAACCTAGCATATTAAGTTGTAGCAAACAAATCTGCCTTTTCTATTAAACTGGAGAGAAGGACCAACAAAAGCCTTTGTGTGGATCCATTAAGCATATTCAAGCTTAGCACTGTACCCCAACCTGATGGGGATAACACAAAAATAAACCTGCTGAGTTCAGATATTGGGTGGCTTGAGATCCTGCCTATCCAAATGTGTAGCCCCAGATACCTAGATGACCTGCCCCAAGAACACACACCCCATGTTTATACTAGCTATTTAACTTATAACTGGAATCTAATTAGTTAGGTTAGATTATGTTAAAATGCTCATTTAGTTCAGCAGCCTCTCATTTTGGCTGGTGCCCTTGATCAGGAAGAAATTACCCTTTGGGAATGCACATGCTTCTCTTTGCCAGAAAACTGCTTTGGGCAAGGAACTTTCCCTGAAATGTTACTGAAAACAACAGGGGTGAAAAAGTAATGAACCTTTGATGGAACTTTCTGAAGGTCAATCACAAGGCAAGAGAAGCTCTGAATTTCAAAGACCACTGCTGAAGCTAAGGGAGTACAAAGCTACAAACTGGCCAGCTAGAACTGAAATTACTGTGTATATAAATGAGTTTGACCTTTTCGGGACTTCAGTGCTGCCACTACTTTAACTCCCCAAGCCCTCAGAAACTGTTTCAAACTGCTCCAGGCCAAGCCTCACTGCTGCCAATTTCGGAACAGTGAAGAAGAGATGAAAGCCTCCAGTCGACCAATGGGAGAAGGGAAAAGATGGAACCCAACCTGTGACTCACCCTCATCCACTTTGACAGGTGTTTCATCCTTTGGAAAAAGTTGGAGCGTTCTTGATGGGGAGAGGAGTTACAAAATCAGCAGTTTGGCAAAAGCAGGAAGGTTGTAAGCTTAGATCTATGGGAAGAAAGAAGAGCTCAGGAGCTCCAGGGATGCAAACAAAACTTTTGTGGTGCCAGTCTGAGAGTGGCGCCAAAGCTTTCCCAACCCCACTGTGAGTGTCCAGAGCTAGTGTTTCTCATTGCAAAGTTAAGACTCACATGATATCCTCGATTTAAATAAATTGTGAACATATTGCATTCTCATTGCTTTTAAAATTAAAAAAATAAAAAGGCAAGGCCTTTTCTTACATTCCATGACAGTGTACGTATGTATGCATGTATGTATTTGTATACACACACACACACACACACATAAAAAATATGTGTATTTTTCTCACAGGATCAAGGATGTGCAGAAACAGTCTCTTTAATTTGGTTGATAGGCAATGATCATTCTGTAGCAAATTTTAAAAAAAGGGTATTATAAAAAAAAATCAACAGCTCAGGAACAGCAACCTGGAGTTGGGTCCTGGCTAAAAGATTGGAAAGTAGGAAGCTTAAGTTAGAATCTAGTGTTTTTATGAAGGTGGTTATTTTCTTACATCACCATCATTGCATGATCCACAAAATGAGCTAATAATACTATCAATCTCCGTTGACTGTTGTAAGAGTTAAAGAGATAAGAGTGAGAAGCATTTGGGATATAAGCAGAATTACTGCTATTAATTATAGTTGGAAAATCTGCTTAGCACAACCTTACTGGGAGAACAGAAAACCTTTTATCATATTTTCACTCTCCCTCTGATAGTGTCCATTGTCCTTTGGCAGATGGACTGATTTGTGCTGCCCTCCAGTCAGTTTTCTAGAAAGAGCAGACAGTGGTAAATATCCATACAGCTCTCTGGATGGAGGCATTAGATACAATTGCTTAGTATCACATAGTTATATCTTTTTAAAAGACTGGCTTTGGGTCACTTGCCATAGTTGGTTTAATAGCCTCTGGAGAAGTTGTTGAACAGAACTATAACCCTTCCATTAACTCCAATTTCCAAGTAGCATAGCTGCTTTGTGATAGACATCATGAATGAAAAGGAGATTGCTACTGCTGGAGGTAATGCTGTACTCTAATAGTCATAGGAAAGCTTGACTTAGCCAATGTGTCCTTCAGGAAAAATAAGCTGTTTTCCTCCCTGCCAATTTTTTGCAATCAGATCTTTGTCATACAAAACATGTGATCTTTTGGGCAATTTTTTAAAGTTCCAGAAATAAAGTAACCTAGTTGATATTACAGCAGGATTCCCCCGCCCAGCAATTTTAAAACATGGAACTGGAGACTGGTGGTGAATGAAATGTAAGCTGCTTCTAGGGCATGTCTAAAATACATGTCAGAATCTGAAAGTGTGCATAACTCAAGCAGAAATCCTTTAATGTAGTTATTTAATCATGTAGTTATTTAATCATGCTTGGAACCTGACCAGGCAAATATAGGGTGATTCATTTCCTTTCACTAAAAGGTGCTTGGAGGGGATTAATTGTAGAAACAGCAGCAAGCATGAAAATGAACCCTCTCTATTCAGTTATATATACACTGTAATTATATGGAAAAACAGCTGCTTCTTTCTCTCCTTCCTTCCTTCCTTCCTTCCTTCCTTCCTTCCTTCCTTCCTTCCTTCCTTCCTTCCTTCCTTCCTTCCTTCCTTCCTTCCTTCTCCTGATCTGGATATTTGTTTAAAACAGGAATATATTTCCCCCCAAAATTAATATCTATAGATGGCAGATAATTACTGAAGTTATACATTAATGCTCAATATAACATTAATAAGAGATACCAAGCAGAGTATATTGAGTTGTTATTAAAAAAGAAATATGAATTTTTGAGCTTAATAGCAAAATCTCTACTACAGGTGAAACTCAAAAAATTAGAATATCGTGCAAATGTTCATTTATGTCAGTATGGCAACTCAAAAGGTGAAACCAATATATGAGATAGACGCATTACATGCAAAGCGAGATATGTCAAGCCTTACTTTGGTATAATTGTGATGATTATGGCGTACAGCTTATGAAAACCCCAAATTCACAATCTCAGAAAATTAAAATATTACATGACATCAATAACACAAGGATTGGAAATAGAACAATATCGGACCTCTGCAAAGTATAAGCATGCATATGTACTCAGTACTTGGTTTGGGCCCCTTTTGCGGCAATGACTGCCGCAATGCGGCGTGGCATGGATGCTATCAGCCTGTGGCACTGCTGAGGTGTTATGGAAGACCAGGATGCTTCAATAGCGGCCTTCAGCTCCGCTGCATTGTTCGGTCTCACGTCCCTCATCTTTCTCTTGGCAATGCCCCATAGATTCTCTATGGGGTTCAGGTCAGGCGAGTTTGCTGGCCAATCAAGCACAGTAATCCCATGGTCACTGAACCAGGTTTTGGTACTTTTGGCAGTGTGGGCAGGTGCCAAGTGCTGCTGGAAAATGAAGTCAGCATCCCCATAAAGCTCGTCTGCGGAAGGAAGCATGAAGTGCTCCAAAATCTCCTGGTAGACGGCTGCGTTGACCCTGGACTTAATGAAGCACAGTGGACCAACACCAGCAGATGACATGGCTCCCCAAATCAACACAGACTGTGGAAACTTCACACTGGACTTCAAGCATTGTGCATTGTGTGCCTCTCCATTCTTCCTCCAGACTCTGGGTCCTTGGTTCCCAAATGAGATGCAAAAGTTGCTGTCATCAAAAAAGAGGACTTTGGACCACTGGGCAACAGACCAGTTCTTTTTTTCTGTAGCCCAGGTAAGATGCTTCTGACATTGTTTGTTGTTCAGGAGCGGCTTGACAAGAGGAATACGACATTTGAAGCCCATGTCCAGGATCCGTCTGTGTGTGGCGGCTCTTGATGCACTAACTCCAGCCTCAGTCCACTCCTTGTGAAAGTCCCCAACACTTTTGAACGGCCTTTTCCTGACAATCCTCTCCAGGCTGCGGTCATCCCTGCTGCTTGTGCATCTTTTTCTACCACACTTTTCCCTTCCACATAACCTTCTATTGATGTGCTTTGATACAGCACTTTGGGAACATCCAACTTCTTTTGCAATGACCTTTTGGGGCTTTCCCTCCTTATGGAGGGTGTCAGTGATGGTTTTCTGCACAACTGTCAGGTCAGCAGTCTTTCCCATGCTTGTGATTCCTACTGAACCAGCCTGAGAGACCATTTAAAGGCTCAGGAACCCTTTGCAGGTGTTATGGATTCATTAGCTGATTAGAGGGGGACACTTTGAGCCTAGAATATTGAACCTTTTCACACTATTCTAATTTTTTGAGATTGTGAATTTGGGGTTTTCATAAGCTGTACGCCATAATCATCACAATTATACCAAAGTAAGGCTTAACATATCTCACTTTGCATGTAATGAGTCTATCTCATATATTGGTTTCACCTTTTGAGTTGCCATACTGACATAAATGAACATTTGCACGATATTCTAATTTTTCGAGTTTCACCTGTATGTTATTATTTATAATTGTTAAAAATAGAAGAGAAAAAATGTCCCTAAAAACAGTATAGATAAATATTTAATTTCCCTTCTTTGTTCTCCAATTTGGATCCATCTTCCAATACAGATGCATCTTCTTAGAGCCCAATTTATGATGGGTCAATTTTCATGTACCCCCAACTGGTGGGGTATAGATAACAATAAGTGGGCTTGCAAAACAGTCTCTAGATTAGAGATTTTAAGTTACCTAGACTAGTGTGAGTGTACTTGGCCTAAAACTGGCTTTGGTTGCACTTCTGGCATACTGCCCAAAATGTACCCAAACCTAATTGTTACTGTTTGCTTACTGTTAACCCAGAATGTTATGTGTACCATGCTTATGATTAAGCCTGGTAACAGAATCTTCTAGTTCCTTATTTTATTTTCAAAAGTATTATGTGAAAACCTTGGTCAATTAAAGCAATGTTGGGTGGTAAAGATCAATATTTATGGGCCTATCTGATGATGACCATGGCATATGAAAATTGTGACCACATAGATAGCAGCTGTGTGAAACAAGCACCACAAATCTCTCTGTGGGTTAGTCAGAAGTAAAGTTTTATTGGAAGCATTTGCAAAGGCTGGTGGGCTTTGTTGCAAATAAGAAGCTACACTTCTTACAGATTTCAGCACATTTTATACAATCCTAGGCCGACACTCAAACTTCCTCATTTCCCCCATTGGCTGAGGTACTCTGAGGTCACAATCTTTCTGACCACTCTAGGATTTCTTCCTGGTCCCTCCCACCTCATCTATGGTAATTGCTCAAGGTTTCAGCTAATTGCATTATACTGATAAAGATTGCTCCAAATTAATTTGTATTTACATTGTCCCACACAAGGAGACAACTTCCTCTCCATCTGCCACTATTTGATAACCATAACACTTAACACTACTTCCTTATCTCTCACACAGCTGCACTCTTAGCATGCTCAAGTTACTATTTCTTTGTCAATAATAACATATTTTATCCATCTCTCACACAGCTAGATAGCTAGATTTTATTTCAGTCCAAAACTAACTTGGAATGTAATAGGCATAAATGTTAAAGAATACAAATGTATGAAGCAACTTTTGTGTTTGTGAAACTAAAGGAAAGGGGAAGGTGTGGCATATGGATTCTGGGGCCTGTCGTGGCTGCAGTTTTGTTGGTGTTAGCCAGGGATGGAGTGAAGGGAAAAGGAAAAAAGGCACTCCGTTGTGGCCTTGGAGGACAGCTGTGCCGCCATGGGGCCTGATGAGCTGGGGAGATTTTGAGTGAGTGGTCCCACTGATAGAGGGAGGTACATAGGTGTTGGGGACCAGACCCCTGGGGGGACACCCACCTCCTCAGTTGCTGTGGAACATGCTCTGCAAAACTGGAGAGAGAGAAGGAGTGGAGAGTAAGTTTGTTGCTGGAGTGGAAGGAGAAGCTGGAGAGGAAAGGCTGGAAAAGAGCAGGGGAGTGAAGTGAGATGTACATGGCAAGTGCTGGTTTCTGTTCGAGATGAGGAGAAGGCCCAGAGAGATGAACTCCACCCAAGACCCTGACCCTGGAGAGCTAGAAGGGATCCATCTGGTTGCAGGCAGTGGATTCACCCAAGGTCCTGGAGAGGGCAGAGAGGGGAATCGTCTGTCAGAATGGAAGCCCTTGTTTTGGGGAGAAACTGGGCAGAAGAGGCAGAAAGAGGTTCTTCTCCAACACAGAAGCAGATGGTATTTTGGCTGAGCTGGAATAAAGTCAAGCAACACTGTGCACATTCCAGGAATCCCAGTCTTTTCCTTTCTCTTCTCTTCTCTTCTCTTCTCTTCTCTTCTCTTCTCTTCTCTTCTCTTCTCTTCTCTTCTCTTCTCTTCTCTTCTCTTCTCTTCTCTTCTCTTCTCTTCTCTTCTCTTCTCTTCCCTTCCCTTCCCTTCCCTTCCCTTCCCTTCTCTTCTCTTCTCTTCTCTTCTCTTCTTTTTTCTCTCTCTTATCAATCCTAAAAAGGGAGGAGGGAGACAGACAGAAAAATGGGGAGGGAGCAGGAGAACTAGATGGAGAAAGTTGCTGGTAGAGAGATGTGGGAAGTAACCCAACACCAGCACTGTGTTATTCACCCTGTTGTAAATACCTTCTGTATATAGTGAAAAAGCATAAGAAAGCCTGCACAGTCATGTATTACTGTGTCCATTGTCACCTTCAGTCCAAAAATGAACCCTGTCACACTGTGACAGAAGGGTGTAGTAGATCTGAATGAAGACTACTTGATTTTGTGGAATGGAGTTGATGGACTCATGGAAGTGAAAGTGTACATTTCATTATGAACGAAGGGAAGCTATAAAATTGTGTCATCTAGATTGTTTTAATTGCTTATGAAAGTAGAAATTCGTGGGATGGTAATAATTTCCTGTTATGCTTCAGGGAACTGTGAAAAACAGGAATGATTTTGAGAAAAACTGCAAAGTGTTGAACTAACATGATCTGAGGGAAAAAGTCATTCTGTCAGATGACATGGTGGAACTGGTGGAATCAAGACAAAAAAGTACAGAAAAAATGATTTGCCATCCAGAGCCCCAAGAATGAATGAGAACAGTTATTGGTGAATATATACTTAGAAGAAGGTCTATTTCCTTCAAATACTGTACATAGGTATTAAGCCAAAGTCTATTAATGCATACACCTAGCAAAGCATGGTTGACTTGATTGGTTATAATAATCAATTAGCAAAATTGGCTATGTGACAGACCATTATTCTGTACTGTCAGGAGTGGATTTTGAAAAAAATGGACAAGGAAAAAAAGTGAAAAAACTAGACTGAAAGTAGATTGATGAGAATGGAGATAGTACAAGTCCTGTACAAAAAATTATTCAAAGTCTTTTAATTTGCCCATTAATGTTTCAATTCCCTTTAAAGGATCTTCCAGAAGCAACAGCATCTGCAAGAGCCCTGCAACATCTGCAAGAGCCCTTAACTTATAAGTTTCTTTTTTAATCTTTACTCTCCCAATCCTCTCATGTTGCCTTATATCTCTATTCAGTATTTCAAGAACCAAAATAAACAAAAGAGGAGAAAGTGGGTGCCCTTCTCTTGTTCATTTTTGCATCTCACAGGGTTTTATTAGATCTCCATTGACAATTATTTGTGCTTTCTGTGAAATATAAATTGATCTTACCCACTTTATAAAGTTCTCTCCAAAATTCATATCTTCCAGAACCTTTAACAAGAAAGCCCAGTTCAAATTGTCAAAGGCCTTCTCTGCATCTAAGAAAATCAATGCAGCTTATTTTTCATTATGTTGCTCCAAATATTCCAAAATGCCCAATGCATTTATAACATTGTCCTTTAACCGTCTTTTAGGTAAAAACCCACATTGAGCCTCATGAAAAAATTCTTGCAAAATTATTTTTAGTCTACCAGCTAGAATCATTGTGAACAACTTGTACTCATTATTCAGTTATGATATCGACCGAGAGTTTTTTGTTAAAATCAAATCTTGTCCCTCTTGCTATACTGGTCTCTTTCCAACTCTCTGGCATCTTTCCTCCCTGTACAATAGAGTTCATCATGTTTTGTAAAGGTTATAAAAGTTCATCCTCAAAACATTTATAATAAAAACCTGTTAATCCATCTGGTTCAGGCACCTTTCCTGGTTTAATCTTTCTATAGCTTCAGAAACTTCTCTTATTGTTATAGGTCCATTCATAATCGGTCTCTCTTCCTCTGTAATCCTTGGTAAACTTTCTTTCTTTGGATATTCATCTATTTTCTCTAGAGAGATGTAACTTCCTTTATACAAGTTTGAGTAATATTGATGAAATGCTTTTTGTATTGTCCATTAATACAGTATCTCCCTCTTGTAATTTCAATATCATTTTCTGTTCTTTTTCTTTTCATAATTTATATGCTAGCCACTTCCCCGGTTTATTTGCAAACTCAAAATTTTTTTGCTTTACATAATTCATCTTTATTTCCATTTCTCTTACTGTTAACATAGATAATTGTCATTGTAAAGGCTTAATTTGTTGAGAAATACTTCTCTGGAAATTTCTTTATTTCCTATTCTTTTCTCTTTATCTCATCCAAAATAGCTTGTGTTTTTTCTTGACTCTTCTTTTTGAGTTCACTATTATGTTGTATAAAATAACCTCTAATAAAAGCTTAACTTCCATGCCAAACCATTTTAAACCAGTGCCTTTACCTAAATTATTTTCAAAACATTCTTTTAAATTCTTTTAATTTATTTTTACAATCCTCCACCATTGCTTCTTTCTGTAGCAACATTTTGTTTAGTCGCCATCTAAAAGAATTATATTTTCTTTTATAAATCAAACTCACAGGATTATGATGCAAAAAAGCCTTTGGTAATATCTCTACTTTAGAAACCTTAGTAGCCAAGTTCTTTGAAATCCAAATCATGTCTATTCTTGAAAACTTTTGGTAATTTGCCTTCAGTGATTTTAACATTTTTCTCAGAAATTCTACCCACTTGTGGGAAGATCACTCCATTCGAAGAAACTATTCATCTTTCTGGTTTTAGTTGGGGATTTATATACAAAACAACTCAATTTCTTTTTTTCTTTTTTTGTTCCTGCTGAAATAAATTGTTCACCCACATTTTTATAGATCAAATATTTTATGTCCTTTTTTCTAATATGTGTCTCTTGTAGGCAAATTATATTTTGTTTTAATTTTTTCAGATAATGATTTTTTTCTCTTTTGAGTAGCATTTACTCTATTTATATTCAATATTATACATTTGTAATCCACAATCAAGCCAAAAATTTAGAAAAATCAATATCTGTAGCACCTAGTTCACTATCATCCCTTTCAGTTTCCTGTTGTACCTGTTGGAGTTTTAGTGTAGTCTCCTCTGACATCTCCATTTGAATCTCCAATTCCTCTTTAAATTTTTTCTATAAATTCCCTCGCCTTCTGGACAGAATTTGATCGAAACCTCTGCTGTTTAAAAGTGAAAATCATACATTTCAATTTGTCCCATTGAAATGGAATCTTTTTCTGGTTGAATCAGTCAAAAAAGAATGCTCTTTTCTCTTACATAAATTTCTTTAAGAATATGTCTGTATTATCAATCTTTGGTCTTGTATTAAAATGCTGCTGCAAAACTTGATCTCTTGTCTTCTTTCTGACAAAGTGCACTAAAACACACCTTGGAACATTTCTTATTCTCACAAATCTCGTATTTATGCTATATACTTTATCAATTTCTGCCTCTGTATGCGCCTCATCCCAATTCAAAAAGAAAAGAAAAATTGCTAAAGCTTTAATAACCCTTTCTCTAATATCTTCAGCAGAATCCTCTGGGATTGCTCTAAATCTCAAACAAAATTCCTTCCCTCTCAATTCCAATGGAGCTTCTAAATAAAAGGTTCTTTTATTTACAGTTATTAGAAAGATTTAAAGTAGACAAAGGAAGTTATTGTTGTAAGGTTCTATTTCAAACATTGTAAGACTCAGTTTGAAATAGAATTGTGTACATGTAATCGTATAATGTATAAAATGTATAAACTTTTATTGAAATTTGAAACAGAAGAAGTGAAAGAAGAAAGTATATGATAAAGTGGGCTAAATTTTGGTTGTAATATACAGATGGAACAATGGGAAAATATGTGGTTGAAAGGATTGAAATTTACACTATGTTATCATCTTAAAGAGAATTTTTATAAAATTATGTACTATTGATATATGTCACCAGAGAAATTGTCTAGAATCTTTAAAGGCACTTTAAATTTATGTTGGAAATGTGAACAACAAGAAGGGACATTTTATCATGTTTGCTGGACGTGTAAAAAAGCTAGAAAATTCTGGATTCAAATACATATACCGATTCAAAGGATTTTAAACATTAATATACAATTGAGACCGGAGGTTTTTCTTTTAAGATTGATGGACAAACAGTTGGAAAAAGTCATGGAACTTTGTTTCTGTACATGATAACCGCAGTGAGATTATTGTATGCACAAAGATAGAAAGATTCGGCATTACCCACAATGGAGGAATGGATGGTGAAAATGATGGAACTTGCTGAGATGGCTAAATTGACTTCTTTGATCAGAGAAAAGACAATATCTATGTTTATTGCTGACTGAAAACCTTTTATGGATTTTTTGTGTAAAACAAAAAAAAAATGAACTTACGATTTATGGTTTTGATTAGACAGAATAGATTATAGAAAGAAGAGAGTTATGTTCTAACCATAGAGTAAGAAGTAAATTTATAATTGTACTTATAACTGCTGCAAAGAAGTTCAGAAGCTACTTCTTTGCATCTTTTTTCTTTCTTTTCTATTTTTCTTTTACTTTTTTTCCTTTCTTGCACTTTTAGCTTTCTTTTTTATTTATTTCTTTTTCTTTTCTTTATCTCACTTTATCTTACTTTGTATTAGTTTTTATCTTCCTTTTAAAAAATCTTTAATAAAATGATACATAAAAAAACAAAAAAATATTGAAAGATAAATTAATCTCACAACATGAAGATTAATGGAAAATGGAATGTAAGGAAAGAGGATATGCAAGCTGCTTGAAACAGAGTGAAAAGAATTATATGCCACAGATGTTTGTGGGTTATGCTAATAGATAATATGAAAGAGGATGCTTGGTGGAATGTTAAAGTCAAATAATGCTAAGGATGAGGGAAGATGCATGTAAGAGAATTATAGCTGCAAAAAATGAAGTCAAGAGAAAAATAGAATAATGTGTACATAGAGAAAAAATATATATTTTATTTTATTTTATTTGTTTCTTTGTTCAATTTATATTACATAGATATATCACAGATCTCACATATGTGATTCTGGCTCACAAAGTTAAAGATAAAAAAAAAAGAAACAGATACAAATAAGTAAGCAAACAAAACCACTAAAAAACAATACAATTAAAAACAATGAAAATCATTCAACATTGTCCATGGGAGAGTGCGCTCCATAATAGATGGAACCTATAACCTGCCCCTTCTGCTGAATCTAATGGAATGGGTAGATTAACCAGGGAGAGGTGACCCCTCAAATAACCTGGCCCCATGTTTTATAGGTCATAGGGCTTTATAGGTCATTATCAGCTCCTTCAACTGAACCCAGAAGCAAACTGGCAACCAATGCAGCTTGTGGAGCAAATGGGTAATGTGCACTGGTCATTTTGCACTAGTTGCAGCTTCTGGATGCTCTTCAAGGGCAGCCCCACAAAGAGCACATTATAGTAACCATTCAGGAGGTGACCAGGGCATGAATGATTGAGAGTAGAGCTGTCAGGTTTAGCCCAGGAAACTCCAGGAGACAATACAGATTCAATCCAGCAAGGTTTATTTGGCTTCACCCCATTTACAGAATCTTCTCAGACTGAGAGCAGTTCCCAGGGTCAAACTACAAACATCACTAGCATTCCTCAGGGAGGGGCCAGTCTCATCCTCTTATCTCTTCTTCACTCATCTGGGGATGAGAGTCCATGTTTCACACCCCTGCTCCACACTCCCACAAGAGCCTCCTGAACCAGGAATGAGAGCAACTGGCATACAACCTGAAATTCTGCAAAGGCCGTCCTAGTCATGACTGGTACTCATCGAGCACAAGTCATGAGTCCAAAGGGCTCTCAGATTGTGCACAGGGTATGTTTGGGGCAGTTCCACCCCATCCAGCACCAAAAATGATAAGTTCCCAGATCCTGATGGCCCTACAAACCACAGCTATCAGGTCTTGCCAGAGCTGAGCTGAAGCCTGTTGTTCCCCATCCAAACCCCCATAACCTCCAGACACCAAGACAGGATCTCAACAGCATTGCTTAATTCACCAGTGACAGAGATGTATAGGTAAGTATCATCAGCATACTGATAGCATCTCACCCCATGGCAATGAACGACCTCACCCAGCAGCTTCCTATAGATGTTAAACAGGAGCAGAGAGAGTATTGAGCCCTGCAGGACCCCACATTAGGGGCTGAGGACAGGATCACTCACTCCTGATCAACACTGACTGGAACCAGCCATGGAGGAAGGAGACAGCCAGCACAATACAGTACCACCCCCCCCAACCCCTGCAGCTGGTCAGAAGGATACCATAGTCAATGATATCAAAAGATACCAAAGATATTTGCCAAGAATGAAGTATAATGAATGATTGAAGAATGAAGCTCCAACTCGATTGCAGCTGGTTTGGGAGTTTCCATTTTAAGAGTGTTTTGGATAGAGGGTGATAGTGGCCAGGGTGGAGAGTGGATGGCTATGGCAATTAAAGAGTTTGAGAGTGAGGGGAGGATTGTGGTTGTGATGGGCAGAGGGAGGTGGGGGGGGGATGTGGGGGCAGGGCTTTACAGGGCAAGGAAGAGATGGCAGTCAAGCCCCATCCCATTTTTTGCCCCCAGGATCCAAGTGCCACATAGCTAAGGGCTTGGATTCAGCCTGTTTTATGAAAGCCAGGTTCCTCTGTAACAAAACCTTGCTCTTAATGATCTGGTGCTAGAGGAGTGGGCAGATCTGGCATGTATCACCAAGACCCAGCTAGGCAAAAATGAAAGGATGCTTTTGCTGGGTCTTGGTGATACAAATCTACTTGGCTGGGTTTTAGGTGGTACTCCAATGTCAATTCCAGGGCAGAGGAAGAGGGGTGGCATTAATATCTCATAAGATATTATGAGACAAGGTATATTATTCCCTTCTGAACTCTTCTAAGACAATCCTCCTGCTGGGCTTGCTGCTCAAAAGCACTTTAAGAACAGAACTGCTCATATTTGCTCTGAGTTGGATACTGTATGGGCAGAGGCTTATGAGATGACTGAGGTAATGCCTTGCAAATTCATCTGGGATTCTTTTCAGCCTGTGATGCCTGAGTAACATCAGGCATAAAGTCCCCTGGGGAAAGAACCCAGCCACCAGCAAATTTGATCCTTGCCTCTTTTGGGTAATACAGTAGGTAGCAAGGGCACAATGGCATAAGTCCAGGAGCTAGTATATACATCTTTAGATAAGAGCATAATGCCATCAAGTTTGAAAGACGCACCCCCCCCCCCCTTTTCAAAAAGCCATACCTTAAGCCAGCAATCTTAGGCAACATGAACCAGTCTCCTACCTGCCATTTCTTGGTAAGGTGATTGAGAAAGCAGTTTTCTTCTCAATTACAGAGGATCCAGGATGAGGCAGATTATCTGGAACATTTTCATCTGGGATTCAGGCCTGGGCATGGACTGATATGCATTGGTTGCCCTTGTGGATGACCTGCAGTGGGCCTTGGGTGGGGGTGGATTTGCAGCCACGGTATCCTCTTGTTGAAAGGATTTTGTTGAAAGTTGGGGATTGGAGACACTGTTTTGCAGTGGTTCCACTTCTTTCGGAATAGGCAATTCCAACCAGTATTATTGGGATGGGGGGAGAGACACAGAGCCCTTGGGCTCTCTCCCCCATCTTATTTAACGTCTGGGAGAGGTCATCTGTCAGTTTGGAGTCTAGGATCATCAATATATTGAGGATGCCCGGCTTTGTAACTCTAGCCTAAGTCAAACAGGAGATACAGTGGAAATCCTGACATGGTGCTTAGAGGCTGTAAGGGACTTGATGGAGGGAGACTGGATCCCAACAAGATGGGGTTACTGTTGGTACAGAAATCCTCAGTTTCCATGGAGGTTTTGTCTTTTGCTCTTGATGGGCTTGCACTTCCCTAGAAAGAGCTGGGGTGCAATTTAGGAATTCTCTTGGCCTTGTGGCTTCTGCTGGAATGGCAGGTAGGATCCACGGCTGGGAGAGCCTTCAGCCAGCTGCAGCAGTTCTGATTTTATTTATTTTTATTTAGTTATTTAGTTGACTTGTCCCCGCCCATCTCCCCACAATGGGGGACTCTGAGCAGTTTACATCAAATTAAAACCATAAATACATAATTAAAAGTTATAAGAAGAACCACACTTACACAGATAGAAAAAAGATAAAAAATCCAAGAGGCCGATGGAGGCCACACCAGGCCACTAAGGGGCTAGCCAACCCCTTTTGCTGCTGGACCAGGAAGCCCTGAAGTGAGTAACTCATGCCTTTGTCATCTCTTGCTACTGCAATTTGCTCTGTTTGGGAGTGATCTCAAAGATGACCCAGAAGCTGACCTGGCATGAAATATAGTTGCTCACCTGCTGACCAATTCAGCAAAATAACACTTGTTTGTCTCAGATTTGCACTGGCTGCTGATAGTCTTCTGGGCCAGTTCAAGGTGCTGGTCATTGCCCATCAAGGTCCCTAAAGACAGGTAGTGTCTGTCTGCTGTCCGTAGTTTGATGAGAAGAGAATGCTATGGACCCCCACCCCTACAATGATCAAGGAAGGTGGGTACCTAGAAAATGGCATTCTCAGTAGTCACCCCATCGATTTCATAGTTTACTATATGAGGTCAGGCTAACCCCCACCCTTTTGTCCTTCAGGAAGCAGATAACAAACCATCTTTTGCAGAACTGTTGGCGAGTGAGTTTCATGGAAGACAGCAGCTGCCTTCCAAAGATTTTAATGATTTTGATATTTATGGAATTTAATGGATATTTTTAATGTAAGCTATCTAGAATCATTTGAGTAGCAGCATGAAGATAATTGTGATAAACAAATAAAGCAAGGAATTGTTAAGATTAAAAGATTAAAGTGCAGAACAATTTTGAAGGAAATTTAAAAAAGGTTTTAGAAATGGTTGGAAAGATTAAACAAGGAGTCTCCTACAGAGTGAGCAGAAGTTAAGTATAAAAGTGATGAAGCAGTTTTAGTTGAAACTGAAGTGACAGAGTACTGAAAGGAATATTTTAGGAAATGATAGTGGTATTGCTGAGGTCTGGAATTGAAAAGAATGCTATTAATGTTAGTGCACAAGAAAAAATATGAAAAGGAAACCATAAATGCTGTGAGAAATTTGAAAAAAGATAAGGCTACAGCTGTATATGGTGTAACTGGAAAAAAAAGGAAAATAGGGATGTGCTTTACTTACAAAGTGGGTGTGTGACTTGTATAATGTGTGCAAAGACAACATCTGTGCCTGATAATTGGAATGATGCAGTTGTTTTTCTCCTATACAAAGAGTAAAATAGCAAGAATCAATGGAAAAACTACAGGGGATTAATTTGTTAAGTGTGCCAGGAAAGATGTTTGTCAGGATTCTGACTGAAGGGGTATGAAAAGGGACAACGAAAAAATTTGGAAGTGCACTGCAACTTCATGAAGAGCAGGGAGTGTGAAAAACATATTTTCTCTCTTCAAGCAAGTCTCTGAGAAATGCATGAATGTCCGAAAGGAAGTTCATTGTAGGTTTGATGATTTAGAGAATGTGTATAATAGGCTTGAATTATGAGGTGTTTTATGCAAATATGGAGTTGCAGGTTGGTTGCTGAATGAGTTCAGAGTAGTGTGTGATGGATTAAAGCATTCATGAGAAAGGCATTTTTAGCAAATGGTTCAGTAATGAGCAGGGAGTAAGACAAAGGTGTGTGGTTACCCCTTGATTGTTTAATGGATTGAAGGAGAAGTTTATAGGGGATGTTTGTTAGAGGTGTGTGGGTTGGGGGTGTGAAATTTGTGTATTTTTGCATACATAAAATGCTATGTGGTTGGCTGAGAGCCCAAATGATTTACAGTTAATGTTTGATTGTATGAAGCATCAAGGAATATCTGAAAAGTAATGTACTGAAGATCAAGGTGGTTGTGTTTGGCAGGGCAAATAGAGTGAGCAATTTATACATAAATGGCAAAAAAAAAAAAAGAGCAGTCAATGCATTTCTGTACCTCTGCAGAATGTTTCCAAAGGGACAGAAATGTACAAAAAGCACAGAAAGAGGGGGAAACGGATGGTGAAATTTTAAGAAGTTGTAAAATGCTGATAGAAAGGTAGTAGATAAAATTAAGTCTCTTGCAAGGAATGAATGTTTGTCAAAAGAAGTGAAGAATATAAGAGCATGCTTCTGCCCACTGTTATATGGAACCGAGAGGTGGCTGTGACAGGACAGATATAAAAGTAAGTTGAATGTAGTGGAAAAAGGGTATTCAACAAGTATGTGAAGGTATAGGATCAATAATAACCGGTGTTAAATGAATCTAGTTTCAGTACAAACATGAGTTACCAATAAAAAAGAGTTGTGTTGAAGTGGTTTGGTCATATAGCAATAATGAATGCATGCAAACCTGAAGAAAGGAAGAGTGAATGGAGTGGAAGGAAGGGAAAGATTAGCAGTTCATGGTGGGGTGGAGTTGAGGAAATCCTCAAAAAGAGAGAAGCAGTGTCTTGATATGGTGAAAGCAAAGATCTTTCAAAGGTATACAAAGGTATGAAGAAAAATGGAATTGGTGTAAATTATATTTGGATTTCTTTTTCTTATCCCCTGCTTTACTCTCTTTTGCTCAGGTTCTTACTTTTTTTCAGCACTTTGGAGAACTTCCTGAGAGATGTATGGAGTATTATTCTGGGAGAGGTGTATATAGACTTTAATGGCAGGAAGGGAATAATAAAAGCTGAGGGCAGAAGGGTGGAGGAGATGAAGACAGTGCAAATCATGACCATTTACTTAAGTAGTGTTTCTGCAGGACAAATTACAGTAACTATGACCGCATATAAAATGACAAAATGGGAATCTGGTATATAGCTGCAATCCAATGCTTTATTTAGAAATGTTCCTGCTTGCCTGGGGCTTTGATAAGGAAAGACCATTCTGGAGAGCTAAAGGGAACAATGGAGAGCAACATCACCATCTGGCCTTCTGATAGATGGTGGTTTAGTACAAGGCCATAGCCACCATCACAGCCATTTGTTGAATATGTAAGCCCTGACTCAGGGCAGCTATTTTGTGTTAAGATTCCAGATATGTCCACTGGCTTCCAAAATTTGTCTGTCTCTGCTCCCAGCTGGGCTCTGGACTGTCAGCCAAATCTTTGCCACATTATCTTCTACCCAAGAGTCTTTTAGCTAGAGTCTGAAGTTAAACCATTTGATTTACTTCTGAACTACAGTGCTTTGTTCCGGAATTCATTTTCTAGGGTCACTCATGCCCTAGTCACTTCCTGTTTGGACTACTGTAACATGCTATACATGGGGCTGCACTTGAAGACCATCTAGAAGCTTCAGCTGGTCCATAATGAAGCAGCGTGCACAGTTCTGGGCGCTCTGAAGTTTACCGGTGTTATACCACTGCTGCATGAGCTGGAATGGCTCCTGGTTACCTTCTGGTACAATTCAAAGTGCTGGTTATCACCTTTAAAGCCCTGAATGACATAAGGCCATGTTATTTGTGGGACCATTTCTCCATGAGGGTATTTGCCCATCCCATCAGATCTGACAGTGTGGGCGTGCTTCAGGTCCCTCTGTCAAACAATGTCATTTGGTGTGACCTAGGACACATGCCTTCTCTGTAGCAGTGCCTGTCCTATGGAACAGCCTCCCCTCTGAGATCCAGACCCCTCTATTCTCTTAGCCTTCAGAAGGCTGAGGAGACCTGACTCCTCCCAGAGACTGAGCCAGGTTGTGAATTCAACTCAGCACATGCGCAATTGCTGTGAGGTTGTTATAGTGACTTAGAGTGTGATCGTCTTTAATTATAGGAGGGAGGAGGTTGTATTTTTTAATATATTATATGGGTTTGATTGATGTCTTTAATTAATGGGATGCCCTCATGATGTGGGAATGTTAGAGAGGCTCCAGACCACTGGAGAAATGATACAGTACAAAACCAGACGTTTGCAATATTCCTCCTCTACCTCATGAGAAGGTCGTTGACATTTTCTTCTCTGTTGAAAAAATAAGAAAGGTAAAAGAATAGAAAACTCATAAAAGAATATTTCAGCAACAGTGCAATTCCATTTAAAGGTCATAAAATAAAAATGCTTGCATCTCCATCTTTTATCTGGGGGAGGGGGGCAGCTGATAAACAAGTGCTTTGGTTTGGTTTGGTTTGGTTTGGTTTGGTTTGGTTTGGTTTGGTTTGGTTTGGTTTGGTTTGGTTTGGAGGAAACTTGGCACACCCTCGCTGATCACACAAATCCAGCATGTGCCAACCCACCCAAAGAAGCTTTCTTTTTTTCCCAACAAAGACTGTGGAGCATTAGTCCTGTGGCTGTCTCATGATGTATTGCTGGTCAATCATGCATGCACTTTGGAAAGGGGCTCACATGTTTCCCTTGACAGGAAGAAACACTGCATGGCCCCGCTCCAAGATTACCTTGCTTGAAAACATACAGCTGAACACAGATGCTAATGAGAAAATAAATGCGTGGCACAACCTTTTGAAATGGGATTGCCAGAGCTGTCCTGCGGTCTCAGCCGATGAATTCCAAGGAGCAGCTCACTGTAGCTTTAAGTGTGGAGCCTCCCAGAGACGAGCAGACATTGATTATGTGTTTAGTTGTGAGTTATGTTCTGTGCACTAGCTTAGGGAGAGGGGAGAATTCAATCGTTGCTAAACTTGAAAAAAACAATATTGTTCTGCTTTTAGATGGTAAAAAAAATTATATGAAGAAAGTTTAGTCAAACTCAGGAGCAGGTGGATTTCAGGCTTGCTGGATGTACTAGCATTTCAACCCAAGGCGTGCAAAATAAGAGGGCCAAAATGATGATGGTGGGAAGCATGCTCTTAGGATTAAGCATCAGGGCGTCTTTGAGTACAAATTCCAGGGCACGTGATGATGCTCCTCTTCCTGAACCCCTTCTCCACCCTGGTTAGCCCTCTCTTCTTTTCTCTGCTAAACTGGCAGGTCTGCATGCTTTTCACCTGCACAGCTGGGTCCACATCAGCTTACAGATTACCTGGTGGACTATCAAGGGCCAACCTTACTGAAGAAGAGGATGTACAAACTACTTGGTGGGCTGTCGGAAGTGGAATTTAGCTAGTGGGGAAGGCTAAAATGGATCTCTGCAAATGGGAAGGTGGGAAGTTTGAACTTTTATATAGATTTGATAAATAAAATAAAAATAAACCCTTTTAAACACTTCATTCTTATCTATTCATCTGTTCACATGCTTGTATTTTAGTGTAAACAGAGCCTCTCCTTTGTGATTGTGCTGGTACTGTGACTGAGAGTATCCACCAGGCTCCTTCCCTTTATTATCCACAGTAGCTTTTATGTTTCCTTACTGCTGGTTTGTTTGAATAAGCAACAGGGCTTGCCACAGATTGCAGCAAGGATGCTGGTTTCAGAGAAGCTTTGATTTTCGACCCAACAGGTCACTATTTGTCTGTACATTTACCATGTTAATGCAGTTTTCAACCTGAACTCTTTTTCAATTCCTGTTTAAATTATAGTAAATATTTCTCAATGTGCATTTGTAATTCTAGATGGGCCTATACCATTTTTATGCAATTCTGGCTGTTGGCTGTTAGCTGTCTTCCCTCCTTCCTAATGTAATTCTGGCTTTCTTGGTATATTTGGTACTCTAATACTGGAACTAACTCTAGCATAAAAGATTTAGCTCATCCCAAAGTCTAAGATATTGGGGTGCGGGGAAGAATATTCATTTAAACACCTGCTTTCTTTTTGTTGAACCTCATCCTAATGTAATTATTTTCTTCCTGGTTTATCATAGTCTGGTAAGCAGGAATGTGTGGTAAAACCTAAAAACTTGAAATAACTCTTTTAACTGATTGGATTTGCTGCCTTGAATGAAGAAATGTTGATACATGTAATCATTTCCAATACTAAGTTAAATTCCAGGTGGTATACACACACCCCAGTGCCATTTGTGGAGTTTTAGGTAAGGCCCTCTCTTTAAAATCACCCTGCCCTGATAAAATTCAACCTTAATTTTATTGAGGCTTGCCTGGCATATAACTTGGCTTGACAGTGTGATCAAAGCCCCATCTTTTTTTTTTTTTAACATTAATATGATGTAGATAAAAAGGGGTAGGTCTTTGGCCACATGGTTGTGCCTGCCATCTTGAGATTTTTACCCCCCTCCCCCATGGACACCCTTGACTGTCTGAGTTCAAACACTTTAATGTTATAGTCCATGTTATACTGCTGGAGCCAAGATTCAGTGTGTGTGACTTTACTTCGAGATCAGGTCTCCCCTGTATTTCCTTGCCCAAAATTTAATTTTTGAAGGGGAGATGAGGTGATGAAGAGACTAGCTACACCTAGAGATAAATGCAAGCATGATTATGTAACTATAGAGGCATCTATACAATCTCTTTGCCTACAGAAATTATATCATAGAGTAGTAGTTGAAGTTTTCCCTTAAATATCAGTCTTGAAAATAACATTTGCAAAAATATCTAATTACCAACTTAAAAAAAAAGGCCGAGCTCTTTCATAAGAACTGAGCATCCAGCAGGTGGTATTTGTGTTGATATATGTGTATAATACAGCCCTTATTAATAGCATGATTTGCACTCAAATAAGATGAAATGGCTAAGAATTGAAAGCTAGCCTCATGCACACAATCTTTACAAATACAAATGTAACTGCATTATTCTCTCTCTCATTCTCCCTTTTTCTCTCCTTCCCCCTCCTATTTTGATTTCTGCCTGACCTTGACATAGTGCTTGTAGAAGAAAGCAGAGATACAGTTGGTGAAGGTATGCAAGAAGCATTAGCAGATAAGAGAGGTAGTAAATGACACCTCAGCCCTGGGAACGGAAGGAGCATCAGAAAGAGACTCAAAAATTACCCCACCTCAAATCTGTATGATCTAAGGGGGCAGAGGGAACTCTGCCAGGATTTTTAGATTCTATTATGTCCCATAACAATAAAGTAGAGTTCCAGTAGCCCTTGTTGTGTCTGTTTCCTGGCATGGCCTATCTCAAAGGGTGAGAGGGCTCACTTCTGATCTATGTGAGTACTTGAGTGGACAGCTATCTCCATTGCTTCCAGAACCTGACAGTTCAAAGCCGAAGGTGTCATATTTGCACATCTATAAAATCTGGGTATAAAGTTTGAATTATTCTGTCAAATTACAATGCCATTTTTGAAATGATCTTAACACCCCACTAGTATGATACCATTACTGCAGCAACATCATTTGTTGATTACAAAACCAATTGACAGTTGTTTTTGTAATACATTCTTAAAGGATTAATAAAGGGAAGCCTATGTATCTGGCAAGTAAATTAAAGAATAAATGAAATAATAGTATTTCAGTTCCCTAGAAATGTAATAGGGTTAGGATATTTTTTGTAGAAGTGCAGTGAATGTTAGGTGGACAAACTGCACATTTTACTTTGAAAGTTTGAAGGTAATTGCTTCAGTGCAGAACTTTCAATCAGCATTTGCCTGACCAAAGTCTCCCCATGGATTTATATGAGTAATGCTGTAATGACAGCAGTAATAGACAGAATCATTACAGCATCATTAGCAAGAAATTGCTCTTGCAATTAGTAATGATTTCCAGATTCATAGTCAAATATTCATGTTCTCCTCATTAAATTAATCTGCTTTTGTCAAGAATGTGGTGGAAAAAGAAACAATTCCACAAAAAAAACTCTTCCCTTTTCTCAGCTGATGTACTTTCAACACCTCAGGCTGAAAGAATAAATTGTCTCCCCGGATAAATCACAGCCATTGAGCTATATGAGTTGTCGGATTATCCAGGTTTGGGAGGGGGAAAAAACCCCGATTCTCTCCTATCTGACCTGATTCTGCATGTAGTCTAAATGGAATCACACTCCTCAGAAAATATTACAGCAGGAGACAAATGATAACCAAAGACAGGGCAGAAATTATTCTGCCTGGCCTGAAAGCTCTAGTTTGAGAGTAGCTCAGCATGTGGAGAAGCCCACCGTATCAGAAACTGTGGGACTTCTCAGTGTAGCATTACCTTCCACAGGGTCAGCTCCAGAGATGTGGTTGATAACAATAGGAAAATTGGAGCTGCCATATAATATACAAATGCTATAAGATGTCATATTGGTTTGAAACGTTTAAAAGACATACATGCATCTGTTGAATAATGCAAGAGAAGCCCAGGAGCTTTCAGATGCACAAATATTACCCCTTGATAAAATCAATCCAAGTAAAAGCCCAGGAAAGGAAACTGGATTGTTTCTAAGACCTACATCTCTCCAAGAAGTTAAATCTAACATACCTTGTGAGTTTCATTCCTTCTTTATTTGTCTTCCATTAAAAACCAAACTGGAGAAAATGGAAAAGGTCTACCTTTTTAAAAAAATTAAATAATGTATTGGGAACTTGGCATGTAGGAAGAGGATTTTAATCTATAATTCTGAAAACAATTTCTTGATATAATCAGGGCAAAAGAAAAGAAAGGATACACTCTTAAGGAATTGTTCGCAGTCTGCCAAAATCCGTTGTGTCCGGTACTGTATTTACTCATAAGGAAGACGACCCTGCATTTAAGGCAATCAGCTCCTCCCTCCACCCTAAAATCCACAGCGACTCAGTCTTGTCAGGACTGAGCCAAAGTCAGTTCTTTTCCATCAGGAACTGCACGGCCTCCAGGCACTGGGAAAGCGCCTCGGTGGCATCATTTGGGTGACCCGCAGCAGAGATATATAAGTGAGCATCATCAGCGTCCTGATGATACTTGACCCCATGCCAATGAATGATCTCACCAAGCAGTTTCATGTACATGTTAAACTGGAGCAGGAAGAGAGGCAAGTCCTCTGGCACCCCACAAAGCTGAGGCCTAAGGTTGGATCTCTCCTCTTCTACCAACATTGACTGGAACTGACCTTAGAGGAAGGAGGACAACTGTGCCCCCACCACCACTCCCAACCCCTTCAGTCAATCCAGAAGGATCACATAATTAATGGTATTGAAAGCCACTGAGAGATCAAGGAAGGCTAGGATGAATACACTACTCCCATCCTGCTCCCAACAGGGGTCATTCATAAAGGTGATAAATGGTGTCTTGGTGCTACATCCTGGCCTGAAACTGCAATAGGTCCAGATAATCCACTTCCTCTCAAGCCCCTTGGAGCTGCAAGCCTACCATTTCCTCAACAACATTCCCCAGAAAGGAAGATTGATGTCTGGATTGTCCAGTACTGCTGGGTGCAGGGAAGACCTCTTGAGGAGGGGATGGACCACCCCCTCTTTTAAGGCAGGTGGGACCATCCCCTCCCTTAAAGAGGCATTCATCATTGCAAAGAACCAGCTACATGCCACCTTCTGGGAGGCCTTGACTAGCCAGGACAGACATGAATCTAACACATAGGTGACAGAACTCATATTCCCAAGCACCCTGTCCACTTCTTGGGATGTCACTGGATCAAACTCAGCCCAGATAATTGGACAAGACTGGGCCACAGTCACTTCCACAGGACCAGCACAACCGGAGGTCAAGTGAATCCAAGCAACTTTATCTGACAGATGCCTGGCATAATGCAGCAGTCCTGCATGGTTTCCCCAGGCCCCTCCTTACCCAGTAGAAATAACATGGTCATGAGGTACAGAGGCAAATATGATATTATAGGAATTACCCATAATTGGTCTGTCCCAGGTACCTGATGGGCCTTCTGGGGTTCCAGAGGGTACTTGGGGTAACTCCTGAAGCTCTGGTGCATGGTTCAACCAAGGCCTTATTTACAGCTTGGAATGAACAAGCAACAGCAACTTGCTCATACTTTGTGCATTAATGCCCTAAATTTAAGATAATGGATTAGACTCCCTGGCTTCAGTGTCCCTTTTCCTTTAGTCCTTGTTTCTTTGTTAAACTAGTAATTTCCAAAGTATCTGGAATTTTTGCTTTGCTGCTACTGTATATTCAATTCATTAGCTAACAATGTGTTACTCACCAATGGTCCCCAGGTTACCCCCCAGCCATCCTCCAAAGATGTAGTTCCCCTCATTAATGAGATAGATTCAATGTCTGCAAAGCAGCCTTTTCTCCTTCTAGTTTGCACCATTGTTGAAAAATCAATTCCTTACTTGCTTGTACCAGCACCAGAGCCCAGAGTTCACTTTAAAAAAATTCTCTCCCTTGCTGGATTTTTGCCTTTAATGGTGTTGGAGAATATGGGGTTTCAACCAAGCCTATCTCACGAGCACGAGGGGTGGCTTCGCTGTGGCCTAGCTTTGCTGCTTTGTGTGGGAGGGGCTTGGAGCCCACCTTTTTTTCCTGTTTCCCTCATTTTCCTTCTCTTCTCCTCATGGCTCTCCATAAGGTAGGAATGAATCCTCTCTCCTCCTCATGGTTTTTGTAATAACATTTCACTACCCCAACAAATGGAAGATATTGATGAGAACACTATCTGGCCCCAAGATTCTTCAACTTCCTCCTCACTCCTGATATGCTGGAGGTGATGCCTTGCAGTGTCATTTGTACCCACATGGATGAGTAGGAAGGGTCTTTGAGCATCAGGTCAGTCATGTCAGTGTTTCTGTTACTTCTCAGATTTGGGCGCCTGGGAGATAACTGTTGAGATGAAAGATATGGATGACAAATGGAGCTCCTGCATCTCTCAAGAAGTTGCCTACAATCATAACCTTCCTTTTCTTCTTGGTAATTGGTAATGTATCACTACCACTTGGATCAGGTGACAGAGATTCAAGTATGGGGGTCTTTTTTTGGTCACTCATGGTTGTAGAAGCTTCATTGAGGGCTAGAGGTTGGAATCTGTTGCCAAGGTCTGGGGATGATCTGCTTTGTGGTCATTTTGCTTCTGATTGTGACATGTTTCCATCTGTCTTCATTCTCACTTCTGATGAATGTGTATGTGTGCACAGACAACACACATATATATTAACATACTTCTAAAGCTGCTATAATATGCCCTCAGACTAGAAAGCTTGCATTATCAAATCTTTAAAAAGGCCACTACTGTCCTGAGATAATTCTGCCATTGGACAGGCTCAGCTTTTACATATTATAGATTTTTATAATGCAAAACTATCTTAAATGGCTTTGTTAGGAAAGGAAAGCTGTATATAAATATGATAAATAATTCAAAATATACTTATTTATTACATGGATTTATATACCATCCACTCACAAGGAATCTAGATGGTGTACAGCAGTATTTCTTTCTTTGCAGGGCAGTCCCATAGTTCAACCTTTCCTAACATAGTACCCTCCAGATATGTTTATTTATTTTGGTTATTATTTTGTAATTATATCCCATCTCTTTTCTATAGGAGCTCAAGATGGTATGCATGAGAATCATTCTCCATTTTATCCCCAGACAACCGAATGAGGGAGGCTTGGCTGAAAATAGTGACCAAGAAGCAGTGAGCCAGTGAACGCTGTTGTTGGATGGATAATCCTGTATTCCTTTGGCACATCTAGTGGCTCCATGCTACTGAAACCAGTGCTAAGGGGAACCCTAAAATGTAGGGCATTGTAATGATTAATTCATTTTATGTTTCTTAAATAGCAGAGTTCAGAAGAAAGAGAAAACAATACACAGACTGCCTACAGTATATTGATAATATTGCATGCTTCAGCAAAGAAAAGACTTATCTCAGGTTATCTGTCTTGGACTAGCTGTGAAATATGAGCAATAAATGACTAAACAGTTATATTAGGAAAAATACACAATGGAATTCATGAAGAAACTGCTTCAGCCATCTGAAAAGGAAAGCTCCTTCTCTCTAGTTTGTGACAGATCTAGTATGCAGTTATCTTTAAAAGCTTTGATGTAGAAATATGCTATTGATTTGATTAATTGAGTGCTATGCTATGCTATTTTGATAATCTACTGATATTATTTTAGCCTGTTTTAGCCTGTAACAGACAGATGTTTGAGTAAAAAAAGAAAAGAAAGCAAGACATTTTATTTAAAATAATTTAGAGATGTTTCTTGCATATCAGAGCCTCCAGGAGAGACAGATCCCCAAAGGCTGATAGTGCACTTTACTCTAAATGTGCCTGGAATTATAACTGTTCATTAAAAGAGAATCACATTAAGAAAGTTTTGGATACAGAACAATAGGAGCACCCAAAATATTGTCTAATAGGGCATTGCAGGTAGTCCTCATTTAGCAACTGCCTTGTATGGTGATCATTTGCAGTTTTGATGGTGATGACAAAGTAACTTTGTGACCAATCCTCATGGTTTTACTTAGCAACTGCTTTGCTTAATGACCGAGTTGCCAGTCCCAATTGTGGTCACTAAATGAGGACTACCTGTATTGATTAATTTGAGTAAAATTATAGGAGCAAACTGGAACCAGTAATTTGAATGTACCAAGAAAAGCAGAAAGAAAAGCAGAAAGAAAATAACACTCTCAGAGTTGGTACACAGAAATATCTAACGTCTTTCTTATATGAAGATGCTTTCAGAAAGTTTTCCTATTAGCTTTTCTGCCTTTCCTCTCAAGGGAAAAAAGAGATCATATTCAAGCAAAGCGATTTGTGAACACAAGCTCTTCCTGGCACTTTAGTCTCTGTGCTAGTCTCCTGTCCCAATTTCTGTCCAGAGCCATTCCCGCCAATCAATATAATTGGCATTGATTGATGGATATAGAAGAGTTGTACTTTAAGGGTTTCAGGTCCAGATGTCTTTATCTAGGCAATAAGCCAATATTCATGTCACATGTACAGAAATATCTTGGATCAAATCTGGAAGAAAAAGGCAGTTGCTTTACATAAATCTTAATGGGACCTTGGAAAAAGTTGATATTTGTGAAGTGTTGTTACAGAATTGAGAAAAGTATGGAGAAGTCCTACATCAAATATACTCGCCATCTTACTTATAGCCCGAAATATACTTGTTCAGCTGCAAGATTTATACATCAGTTCAAATTTAAGAGCAGATAATTCATTACAGCATATAGATGATAGCAACCTATCACAAATTATGTAAGTTTTATGTTCATCTGTCTAGAACTTTAAGAAGATTTAATTGAAAATAAGAAAAAATAAGAAAAATAAACTCTTATATGAAAGACAAATTAAAATAATAAGAATGTGTAAATTATTTGCTGGAAAAGGATTATTACTTGGCATGGGATGGGGCTAAAACTGATTTAAAGTCAAAACATAACATTTCCACCTAGCAAAAAAATGTCCCCCATCCCTTACGAGAGTGATTCTAGGATTCAGGGAGGCTCCACAGCCTTTCTCAGAAAATAAAAATGGTGTGTAGTTGCAGCTCTTTGCTCTGTCTGGAAGCAAATCTGTCCTGCCCAGAACGAAGATGAAAGGCAGCTGAGGTGAAAGAACTGAGAAGCAGAACTAGAGGGGTTAATGGGGAGAAAACTCAGCAATTTGCTTTCTTGTAAATGAACGTTTTGAGACTGATCACACCAACCATGGCAGCCATTTTCTAACGGCACCCATTACGAGCTCCTGAAATTTCAGATGTGCCAACCAGCCCCCCAAGTGGTATCTGTGTTAAAAAATATTTATACTTTAAAATTTCATATTCTTTCCAACGTTGGTTTGCACTGCAGAGGTGGATTTGTCATTTGTAAATCCTGAAACGTAATATTTATCTATTAAAAATGATTGGGACAGTCTTTGGTTCTGATTAAGCCACAGTTAGCCACAGCTGCGGCCCACGTTCAAGTTAATACAGTTCCTTTTGTTAGTTTTACTCCAGCTGGATGGTGGCTTTTAAGTTTCTGACTTCAGAAGTTTTAGCATTTGCTTTTTTGGGTGTGTTTTTCATGTTTTTATTGTTTTTAGTTTTACTAAAGAGCAGCGAGCATCACTGCCAGCCTTGAAGCTGAATTTTTGGCATTCTTTTGGAAGATATAGTGGAGTGATATTTCATTCCTGTGAATAGAAGATAGTACGCTATTTAGATGTTGATGGCCAGTTCATTTTTGTGCCCTTTATACTGAAAAGGGTTTCTAATTTGAAACTTTCTGCCAGCTTTGCCTTTGATTGCTAAATTATTAGGCTGTGCAAATACTGTGAATGTGACATGAATTTCCTTCCTTTAGGACCAGCCACAGTGCCTCTGAAGCCAAAGCAATTCAGTTTGAAGCAACCCAAAACTTCTTTGCTCTGAAATTTTACCAACAGAAGTACTTGTTGAGACAACAGAAGTGAAAAGGCTTTTGAGAATGTGGGTGGTTGCAGAACTGGAGCGGGGTGGTGGTGGTGGTAATTCTTTTCTTCAGCCCTCAGGACGTTTAGGAGTTTTGAAGGAACCGCTCAGATAATTCACTGTGTTGAATTGAGCAGGGATTTGGATTAGATGACTTTTAGAATTGCTTCCAACTGTGTGATTCTATGAGTTAATTGGAGATGAGTTTGACTAACTCATCCATCTTGAGCTCTTTGCTTCATGATCCATGAGTCTACAGGCCACAACCAGGCAGCTTGCTTTAATGCTTACTTAGAAGCTGAGCATTCAATGCCTCTTTCTTGCCCTTTGGTATCATTGTCCTTTCACAGGTGTAATGTTCTCATCCAGCCAATTCTCTTTAAACAAAACTCAACCCAAAACAAAACACCAGCTTCCATTCAATCCATTTGATAGGGGAACCTGCTTTAGAGACACGATGCAAATCAATTGGCATCAGCTAACTATTATTGATTTCCCCCTGAGGATCATTTTGCTGGGTGCTGACAGGTTTTATACTAAGAGACAAGGAATCAACTCATCTTACAGCTCAGTGCCTAATGGGCTGTAATACTAAAGTGCAGGGAAAGGACAAACATACATGCAATTTGTCACTAGAATGAATTTCCATGCAGGGAGAAAAGGCCTGATGGAATGAAATGTTGCTATCCCTCTTCGAAGAGAAAGGCTTAGTGTCATTTGGGATGGGGTGGAAGATGGAGGGGGAGATGACTACAGTGATTAGCTGACAGGATTGAGAGATATATTGTTTATACTGAGCAGAACCCCGGCGTCTCCTATGATGAAAGGCAGTCTGGAAATATGTTAAATAAATGAGTACATGAACCGTCGCTACACTTCTGACAGCAAACATACAGGCAGAGCAGTTTGAGTTTTGGAGCCAGGCTGAGGAGAGCCAGATTCAGAGTCACCCTTGACCTGTCGGGAGGATAAAAGTGAAGTGGAGAAATGCAGGCTGCTTTGAGCTCAGGAAGGACAGTGAGATGTAGACATGACAAATAAGCAAATCAACAGAAATAAATAATACATTTGGGATATTTCCAGTGGGACTTGCCAGGGCACCTCTGCCTTTGGCTATGGCTATCAGTGCTGTGCAATACTTTGGGTTTGATTCTGGCTGGAAAGAGAGCTAACACAATCTTGGAAAAGGTGCTTTAAAGCAGGGTTCCTCAACCTTGGCAACTTGAAGATGTGTGGACTTCAACTCCCAGAATTCCCCAGCCAGCCATTCTGGGAGTTGAAGTCCACACATCTTCAAGTCGCCAAGGTTGAGGAACCCTGCTTTAAAGAGTTGCAGAACGGTGCTATGTTTGTGCTCTTATGTGCTCTGAAGCACCTTTCCTGTCTTGTATGCACAGGCCTAAATGGCTCTATGAGGTGGAAAATGGAGTTCTGCTCCTAAACTTTGCACAAATGATTCCATGCGATGGGATTCCTATGAATGGTGAAAGACTTGCGCTTTCGGATGTTGGTTTGAAACCCACTGGAGCACTTAGGGTTAAGGTAGTACTCTGGATGAATTAAGCCACGTGGATGAAAAGTTTATTCACCTATTCTAAGAAATTAGTTTTCACTGAATTTGCAGTTTCTCCTCCTGTTTCTTGGCCTTGTGGTTGTTTGTTGGAATTGCATTACCAACATCTTCAGGCAAAGAGTAATTTTTAAGAGCCCAGTGAGCCATTTGACAAGTTGTTCTGTTAAATGTGAAGCATTTCACTCTGTCATATACTGATTTTATAGATATTTCTTTCTGTATGTGCACCAGGACAGCTGCAAAGAAAGAACCTGGTTCCTCCTGTATTCTTCCTAGGCCAGACTAAAGGCAAAAAAAATAGGGCGCAAGTTAGGTTCACTAACCTTTGTCTGGATTTTTATGGGTGGGTAAATCTCTGTCATTAGTCACAACTCAATTCCTTCACCTTCATGCTTAAATCAATTTATTTTAATGGCAAGTATTGATGGATAGTCATTCAATCATTATCTACAGAGAATGCAAATAAATAAGGTTTGAACAAATAGCACTGGGCATATTTCAGTCAAAGTTAAGCTTTTTTAAGCTCACTGATTTCAATGAAAAGTAGTTAAAATGCATTTACTCCCAGTGAAAGGCACAAGTGTTAAATGTCCCAAATAAATGGACTGCATTAATAGTCAGTTGCTTAGTTATTTGTTTAGTTAGTTAGATAACAAGTTGTAAAACAATATAGTTTTAACTAAAGACAAGCTTAAAAGTAGGCTTAAAGATAATATGAATACAATGTAAAATAGGCAACATAATGGAGAAATTTGTTGACTTAAAATCAGCTGCTTCCCAAGTACAAAATTGCTGATCTCCAACCACATAACCCATTTCTATGCCACATCTGAAATAAGTTAGCTTAAGCTAGTTTAAACTAAAATGGTTAACCACTGCATGGAAAGACTTCCATAGTACAACCATCCAGGATTTTCCTCTGCAGGATCCATAGGTATGTTACCACAGATGTTGGTTGGCCCAGTTCTTGTAGGTATGGTGGAGGGAGCGGTGGTGGTGGTTAGGACACATAGATCACTTTTGCTGTTCTTGGATTTTGTTTCTGTTTCATTCTGCTGTAAAGAAATTTTGTTTCTGTTCATTTCTGGATTGGAGAAGACATGTCAAAGGACAGAAAGTTCATTTTTTCCTGTGAAATTACTAGGAAAGCAAAAAGGAAACCCCCTGTAACAAGAAGAAAACACATAAACAAACAGGCAGTTATTTCTTTGGAAGCAATCTATTGTTGAGTGGAATGGCAGAATATTAGTTAGGGTGAGAAATAAAGCAGTCAGGATATAATAAAGGTAAATGAATTACTATATTAGGGTATTTGAAGAATCATTTGTAAATTCTTAAAAACAGGCACTTTCCAAAGCAATCAGTCACTGTTAAATCTTGAAGCAAAACTCAGAGGCAGGGAGGAGAGGCTGCTCCTGAATCCAATGTAGCTGAAGATCCATGAAACAATGAACAACTCTAAAGCTACATGTTGATGAAATCAATGCCCAGATTTGCCCAGCTTAATTTGATGCCAAATAATAGTGATCAATTTCTACTTTTTAACTTACAAGTCGGAGTTCATATTTTCCAGACTTCATAGCCTAAAAAGACACCGCTAATTAAAAGGGACAAAGCACTAGGTGCTGCTAATTAGAGTTGCAAAGACTTTTTTAAAGTCTACAAAAACGACTTTCTTTAGAGTAAACCCACTTGGCCTTTCTCCTCCCAAGCTGAACTCAGTCTACTAACCATGTATGGCAGTTCGCCAAACAGTTTGTAAACTTCCTGGTGTTATATTTTCTTGAGGCTATAAAAACAAGGCACTCAACAGGCTCCATCACGTAGCTAATGATGTGCCTCACTTGTGCCATTTATTCCTCTTTACATGCTGAAGGCCAGTGAAAGTGCTACGAACAAATCCATCAGGATCTTATCATATATAAAGTATACGGCATAAATGAAGCTCACTGACTGCAACAATGGTCTGTGTATCTTCTACTCATTTCAATGAGATATGAATAATAGCTTTCTGATGAATATGGGAACTGGATATTATTTTCACCTTAGCAGGTGGTAGCAGAACATGGAGGACCATATGGATTAAAAGTCCTTTTTTGACCCATTTTATTCTGGGTATGACCTGAATATGCACCTAGACAGCTTTGCTGAACAACCTGTATCTGGAGACTGAGGGCGGTTAGGTGACCTCTCAACAGTAGATCATACTATTTATTGAAATTACCTGAACAACAAAATAGGATGCCTTGGTTAATGTTTCATGTTTCTCTTCTCTTCAGCTACATCATATCTAATGTGGCCATTAATGAAAGCTGGCTTGGTCTCTTGGACAATGTGCGATTTATCACTGAATGTGATGTTATGCCTACATAAAACTAGTGGGAGAAATCTTCCAAATTCTAAAGTGGAGTTACATCAATAAATTAATGACACTTACCAACACTGTTTTTTTAATCAAATATCTAGGAGCAGTTACTGAAGTATTCAGTGTAAAGTGAATCTACACAACATGTAGGTGATCCTGGTGCATAAGCCTATGTTGTATCCAAAGTATGGTATTTTTGATAGAAGGATGGGTTTGGAGCCTAGGATTGTCCTGTGTCCTTTGATTCCCAAATGAGAAAGTAATTATAAATCAGTTGAAGATGTGTGAATCACCAAAACCTCTGTCTGCTTTATTATGTTAGTAGTTCAGTGCTTTTATTCTACAGATTTCTTTTAAATCATAGACTATTTCATAACCATTTATTTTTCCTTCCCTACAGCTCTTAACATATGAAACCCTACTATGCATTTTACCTAATTTATAAAACTCTTAAAGTAAATTGTCCAAGAACCATTACAAAAATGGAAATTACACTTCTTTCATTCTTTAGAATATCATTTTCTTTGCTCTTAGAGCAAATTGTCCTAATATAAATTCTCTATTTAAATGTATTGCTGTTTGTATGTAACTTTGAGTAGTGTGCATTGTTGGCCTTTTAAAAAAAAAAAAATCAAGAAAATATGTATGCCAGTAGACTTTTGAGGATCAATGTCCAAACTTTGGAATGATCAATTTTAGAATTCTCTTGCATCTCCCCACCCTTAAGCTCTGCCCAGATCTTGGAAACCGCCATCTATTATCCCTGCTTTGGAATTAAACATTGTCATCCACGTTATGTCAACTATCTTAAAGGAAAAGTGAATAGTTGCAGTTGATGAAGAATAATGTAATTCCTAAATTTTGTTTTGGGATATTGGTTGAGTGGGAACCAATTATGTAGATTATGTAGATTTATCAGCTGCCAATTTGCTAAACTAATGCTCATTTTTAAAGATCTAAAGGAGTGTCTTTTCCCATATATCTCTTTTAACAAGACTCTCCTCCAGCTCCTCTCACCAAAAGTGAGGTGAGGCTCTGCAAGTGTCTTTTCTGTGGTGGCACCCCATTTATGGACTGCCCTCCCCAGAGAGGTTCCATTGGCACCCACATCAGCATCATTTTGTCACCAGGTGAAGACCTTTTTGTTTATGTAAAAGACTCTTTACACTTTATTTTAACTGTATTCTAATCATATATTCATATTATTTTAGAGTTTGATGACCATCTTGCTACTGCCTAGTTTGTCTTCTTAATCTTTATTTGAGTGAATTGGACTGGATATATTTAACAGTATGGAAAACAGAGATGCCAATATCATAAGGTGCTTATATAAATTAATGGAGTGACCACATCTGGAATATTGCATGCACTTCTGGTTGCTGCACCTCAAAAAGGATATAGTGGAGCTAGAGAAGGTTGAGGGGGGCAGCTAAGATGACCAAGGGGATGGAGCAGCTTCCCCATGAGGAAAGGTTGTGACATTTGGAGCTTTTAGACTAGGAAGGAGGCAAATGAGAGGGGACATGATTGAGGTGTACAAAATTATTGATGGTGTAGATAAAGTAGATAAGGAGAAGCTATTTTCTTCTTCCCAAAATACCTGAACCAGAAGTCACCCAATGAAATCGAATCCTGGAAGAATCAGGGCACACAAAAGATTTTTTTTTGGATACAATGTGTAATTCAACTTTGGAATTATGAGAGGTGGTGCCAACTGCTAGCTTGGCTGGCTTCAAAAAAGAGTTGGATCTATTCATGGAAGTCATGGGGATCTATGGATATTAGCCTTGATGGCAGTGCAACTGTGTCTGAAGGCCATCTGCTGGGAGACTAATGGGCTCCCTTGTGCAGTTGGCTGAAAACTGTGAGAAGAGACTGCTGGACTAGATGGGCCAGGGGTCCAATCAGGCAGGGCACTGCTTATGTTCTTATGTTAATGTAACTCTTTTTTTTTTTTTTTTTTTGAGTTATACACTTTTTTGGTGTGTTCACTGTAAACTACCTAGAGAGCTTTGGTTCTTGAGTGGTTTAAAAAAATAAATAAATAAATAAATAAACGGATAAATAAATAAATCTTAGGTTTTCTGTTTGTTTGTCCCTTTTTCATCTTTCTTTTAATTAAGCAATAAGTGTATGCCTTCCTTATTATTAAGCTTTCAGACTAGAGGTTCCATGATTCCTCCCTCCTTACCAGCTGGACGGACACACACACACACACACATTCTCCTGTGATATTTTTGTGATTTACTGATCCACAGGAAGCAGTGTATGACTGGTTTAATTCTCACTGGAACTCATCAGGTACATGTATGTGTCCATTGTTATTAATTTTAGATTGTTTCTATAATTTATATGAGATCTTCCTGTTAGTCAGCACTGGGCAAAAATACAGCAGGAATATTTTTGTCTTGGTAATATAATTAAACAATTAATTAAATGGTTGGATGTATATTACCTTTCTAAAATATGTTTTGGTCATTGTTTTGAGGACATTTTTTTAAATTGCAATAACATTTTTCAAAAAGGAATCTGATTCTGAGAGCTAAGTTTGCTAATCTCTGGTATAGTTTATTTGAATGGAGTGAAACTGGTGCTTTCTTCACAATGCTGGGGCAATGTAGAGTTTGTGGGTGGCCCATTTTTCCATGGATGGGAATTTTTAATTCACCCCATCTCCCAGCTCCTTGGCTCTCTCCCTACTGCCGATATGTTATTACTTCACCTTGGGGGTTTACAAACAACCATCCTCCTCACTGCTTCTCACAACAACATCAGGGCGGGGGGGGGGGGGGGACTAGGAATTTGTTTAATTTCCTTTTGTGAATTGACTGGGATGTTGTGTTTTTTATTTTTAATTACTCCCAGGACATGCAGAGACTCAAGAAACACAGCACTGGCGGAACGTTCTTCACATTCTCTACCACTCAGCCTGGGGCTGGCCTGTTTGGTGTGTGCTGATCTCTGCGTGTTCTCAGCATTTCCGGGCCAGTTCAGGTGAAAAGGATAGCAGACTGGCTTCAAACCACTTCAGAGAGATTGAGCAGTGGAAACGGGTGGTTGGAAGCAAGCTGAGAATGACTGCTATCATTCTCAGTCAGGCTGCCTTGAGCACACTGGGGACAATATGGCTAATCCTGCATGTTCTAAAAGGATTTGGGCAGAATTTCTGTAGACTGACAGATAGCTGGAGTATTAATATATATCCAAAAATAATTCCCTGCATCACAAGAACAACACTCTTAAGTTTCAAAGCTTTCTAACCTACCTTGTCGCGGTTACGGACGTTCCCTTTAATTCGGGACATTTGGCTCATCAGACCAAGACCATCTGTTGCATTGCATCTCCTGCTGATCTAAATTCCCTGGAGTCAGAAGCAGGCTGTTGATTCACATGGACTCCCCCTCGGTTAGCTGATTTATTTAGTATCTGTTCTCTCAGCTTGAGGTACAGTGTTTTCCCATTATCCTGTGAAAGGACATGTTAAATAAAGCAGTAGAAATTTCACATTGAAATACTGCAGTACAGTAATAATAACAGCTAAGTAATTATCATTATGTAAGGTAGAACCATTTGCACATTACAGAGGTCTAAACTATGTTCATTTTCAAGAAATCATTTCAGTATGAAAACAGAAAGCTTGGTCCTGGGAGGTGGATATTGCAGTTATGTTTGCTCCCCAAATGTGGGGCGCAATCCAGATAAGCATCCAGCAATCCCATTAGCTTTATTATTCTCTCCTTAAAATCAACAGGACACACAAACGTAATGGGATAGTTATTAATATGTTTGGGTGAAATCCTAAACATCTGGAAATGAATATGATCAGTAGAGCTTTTTCTCCTCTGTTGGACTTGGCTTCTGAAGGTAGCCACCATGTATTTCCTCCAACATATTATCTGTTGAATTGGTTCTGTGTCTGGAGTGGGACACCTGAAGAAGAGCTGGTTTCACACGTTATGCTAAGCAATAATGTGATTTGTTTGCTTAGCATGTGTGAGTGCAGTTTTTGTATCTTATAAATCACAATCTATGGCTTAGCATGAAAGGTGGACCAAGCCAGTTGGCCCCTAAACTAAATTAGCATGATTGTAAACCCAGTATTGAGTATAATTAAACAGGTAGCTCCTAATTTTGTTTTGTTTTCTTTTTTAATGAGTATTTTGATAACCAGTGAAGTTTGGGGTGGGGGGGGGGGGTGAATATGTTTTTGTAGCTGTTGTTGTTTTAATGTTCAGAACTGCCTACATATGTATAAATTATCTGTTCTGACACTCACTACTACAAGCCTTTATTTTTCAAATTTTTATTTTTTGGTATTATATTTTTAATTATATATTTCAAGTTTATATTTTAAGCCAGCCAGAGAACAGTATAATTGGGCAATTATATTTAGGTATAGTAAATAAATACCTAAATAGGTGAGAGTTTGATCTTCAAAGCATATTGCCATTTACTCATTTGAAACCTACCCATTTAATCTTAGCCGTTCTTCTACTGACTCAAAACTACACTGTCTTCATAAGCCAACTATAAGGCTTCAGTGGACCTTGGAAATTTCATAGGAAAATGTTGAAAAAATGTAAATAGCCCGTATTTTGGAGTGGTCTGAATTTCATTATCCTGTAGTGTAGATCTTGAAAAACCAAGGTCCTCAAATAAATCATCATCATCTCAAAAGAAAGATCCTCACATTCCAGAATTGTGCCCAAAGCTTTGTTTTCTTTCTGTTTCTAATCCTGATTCAGTTCCCTCTAGAGAAATGAGTGGGATTTCAGGCAAGCAGGTAAATACATCAAGCCTTAGGCTGTGCAATTGTCCCCTCTTTTTTATGGCCTATCCAGGGTTGCAAATACAAGGCACTTGTAAATCAGATGCATGTTATTGATCCAAGCTTGACCAAAGGGACTACTTCTTTTTCAGATCAGAGATAAATCACATAAACCAATAGCTTTAGTAGCTCTCTCTCCAACCTTGTACCGCTAAGCTGAGAAGCAGAAAATAACACATTCTGTTTCCCTTAATGATTTTATATGGAGTATGGAAAACAGAACAACTGAACTTATTTTGAGCTCTGACTCCAAAATCTTGAGTAGTACAGGATTCCCACCTACAGAATAAGTAGACATCAGCCATATTACTGTTGTGATATGTTTGTTCTCAGTGCCACATTTTTCAGAGGGATTTGTCCATGCGTGTATTTGCTTCAACAATACATTGAGTAAGGTCCCTCTTCAATATAGCTTTGTGGAGCTACGTGGAGCCCTACTTCTAAAAAGTGAAGTGATGCTCCCACATTACTTCACTTTCCAGCACTCAGTACTCTGGCAAGCAAAGATGCATCTGCACCTGAGCAAACTGCTTGTCTGGCTACTATGTGCCAGAGGAGGCAGACAGAGTGATACCAAGAACCTAAGTGAGGAAGACAGTTTACTGTCGCCCTCAAAGAAAAAGATTACCTCTACAGTGCAAAATTAGAACTGCCTCCCACAGGCTCCCTGGCTTATGTTAAGTTGTGCATTTGCTACCATAACCTTTCAGAACTTGCATGCAATTATTAAATTGGATTGGTTTATGTTTTATTTGATCTGTATATCATTTCTTTTTAATTTAAGTTTTATTAAAGAAATTTTTAACAATAAAAACAGTACATTTTTTTAGAAAAGGAAAGTAAAAGTAAAGAAAAGTAAAAGAAAAGTGATAAGTAAATAAGAAAGAAATAAAAGAAAAAAGACAAGAAAGAGAGAAAAGAAAAAGAAAGATATAAAGGAGTGGCTTCCAATCTTCTTTGCAGCAGTTATAAATGCATTTATATTTTATCCTCTCTCTCTAAGGTTAAATCATGGCTCCCTTCTTTCCATATTCTATCCTTTCTAATCATCAAACCCATAAATTGCAAGTTTATTTTTTTCCCTTTTCAGCAAAAAGTCCATAAAGGGCTTCCAGTCACTAACAAATGTACTTATTGTCTTTTCCTAATCAAACAAGTCAATTTTGCCATCTCCGCAAATTCCATCATCCTCAGGTGCTATTTCTCCATTGTGGGTATTTCAGAGTCGATCTATCTGTATATTATTTCTCATTGTTACAAATCCTGAAGCACTGAACAATTGTGGAAGAAACAAAATAAAAATGAATTGAAACAGTACACATATTAATTTATTAATCTATATAGATTTATGTTATTTTTATCCTACTTTCTACTCAGAGAGAACTCAGCTCCATTTTCTTATCGAGTATTTACAGTTAGGAATATGCGTTCCTATAGGGTATTTTTCTCTATATTTGGTGCAGAGTGTGGAATAAGGAGTGTAGTGGAAGCCAGTTTAAGAGATATCAAACTTCCTCCTAAAATAAAAGTGTTTATGGTTTTGAATATGGTAAGACTGAATTTGAAGCAGAATTATGTACTAATGATGAATATGTTATTGCAAAGATGTATAAACTTTTATTGAAACTAGAAAGAGAAGATGAACGAGTTAAGGACTATATGATAAAATGGGCTAAAAACTTTGGCTATAATGTACAGATGGAACAATGGGAAAATATGTGGCAGAAAGGACTGAAATTTACATTGTGTTATAATCTTAAAGAGAATTTTTATAAAATGATGTATCGTTGGTATTGTCACCAGAAAAACTGTCTATAATGTTGTGACGGAAATCCAGGGTCGTGAGAAATAACCATCCTTTTTGCATAATTCTCTGTTTTCAATAGTAGGTGAAAAAACTTCCTGATTCATACTTCGATGAGACATGGATAAAGCATTTATCGCCCGCTAGAAAATTAACTTCGTGGTTAGATAGGCATAAGCCTTTGTATTAGTTGAGAGCGTGGGAAAGAGCCCTGATTTGTATCCCAAACTGTAACTATCGCAAACTCTGTTAAGTTAATCAGAGTGGGATTCTAAATTGTTAACACCTGTGGAGAGGGGTGGAGGCTGATTCTGAAAGGGTATTTAAGATTAGCCCTGGAGGAGAGTGGAAGGTGCTGGAGAAGCAAAGGTTGACCATGAATTGCTACTGCTCTGCATCATAATAGATTTCTGGAGAAGCCACGATTTTAAGTCTTGCCTCGGCTGCAGGAGGGGGGACTCACTCGTTCATCCTCTCGCCATCAAGACACGTTCATGTAAGGCTACTCAGGCAAAGAGGGTTTACACTCCTGCCTTTATTTTTATATTGACTGTTGGTCCGTATGGAAGGACTTTTAATTTGCAGCTTATTTTATCAAACCCTTTTGGAGCATTGAGTAAAGCCTTGGTCGAAAACCTACTGCTTGCCTTTCGAGTTACTCTGTCATCACGCTTGCACATAACCAGAAAGAAAAGAACCCAGAGAGAGAAAACCGGGGGAAATCCATCATAAATGTATAAAGCTACTTTGAATGTATGCTGGAAATGTGAACAACAAGAAGGGACATTCTATCATCTCTGCTGGACTTGTAAAAAAGAAAAAAAAGAAAAAAAATGGAATCAGATATATATTTGTATACAGAAGATTTTAAAGATTAATATTTAAGCAAAACCAGAGTCTTTCCTTTTGGGCTTGATGGATAAGCAGTTGGAAAAAACTCATGGAACTTTGTTTTTATATATGATAACAGCAGCAAGGCTTTTATATGCACAGAGGTAGAAAGATAAGACATTATGTACAGTAGAGGAATGGATGGTGAAGATGGTGGAGTTGGCCGAGATGGCGAAATTGAATGCTTTGATTCGAGATAAGACATTGCGTAATTTTAATGCTAACTGGAAACCTCTTGGACTTTTTGCAGGAATCAGAAAAAAATGAAATTATGTTCTATGGATTTGAAGATTAGAAATAATATGGGTTAATAGAAACAATGGAAATTATGTTTTAAATTTAGAGTAAGAGTTTGATGTATATTGTTACTTATATCTGTTGAAAGGAGGGTCGGAAGTCAATTTTTTTCCCTTTGTTCGTTCATTCTTTCTTCCTTTCTTTCTTTTTCTTTCCTGCACGTTTGATCTTTACTATTTTCTCTTTTTTCAATTTTATTTTCTTTCTTTTTACTCTTTCTCTTAATTTTTTTAGTTTTTACTATTCCTTTTAAAAAAAAATTAATAAAGTTGTTATAAAAAAGAGAGAGATATCAAACTTCCCCATTCTAATGCCCTTCTGGATATATTAAACTTCTATGTCCATAATTTCTAACTATCAAGGCCCATAACCATGCCAGCTTGGAATTATGGAATTCAAAGATGAACCCATCTGAAGATCCCAGGGTAATTAATGTTGCAGCATATTAATTTATCAATTTTGATTAATAATTTCCCTTTGTGCTACATCAAACATTGTAATTGGGACAGCTTTTAGAGGGTCTTTGAAAATTTCGCCCAAGACTTGGGGTTGCTGCATGGAATTGTAAGCTGAGATTCAAAAGAGGAACCATCAGCATAGTACATCCTTATCATTTTGATCTTTGCAAAGCAACTTTATGTGTTAGGGGAAATTGACTTTTTAAATACAATGTTGTAGGATTTCGTAAATCAGAATTCTTTGCAGAACATAGAGGATTAGAAAGTAAAATCCCAAATTTATTTTTATATATATATATATATTTCAAATTGGAAAGTGATGATGAAAATGTGGTCTAAATAATGGCAACAACTTGCCCACTAGATATCAGTTTCACATTCTATATAGTTTTTAGCGCTAGAAATATTTTTTATATTGGACTTTGTTTGGACAATCAAGGAGATAGGATAAGGAATTTAACTGAAAATTGTACAACTCATATGAAATTATTTTCAGGAACAGAAGATTTAGCAAACTCCAATTTTCAGCACCAGTAATTTAAAATTGTTTATCAGGACTGAGTAGAAGTATAAATATTTATAGACCATTAACAACTTTTGAAAATATACTATCTGGCACTGAGAAGGCACCAGAAAGAGAATTGATATTAAAAATGTATAAGATCATTTCAGCATTAAGCTGCACTGACTATTCATACACAAAAAAGGATGAAGAATTCAAGTTGAAGTTATCATACAAAAACTTCCCAAAATTTGCATAAGTTGTTTAAAAAAAAACTTTTAAAATTCTCCTAGTTATTGAAACCATGTACTGTATCCCTATGTATTTCCAGAAAGGGCACTCAGGAGGAAGTAAGTCATAATGGAGATTCAAACAGGACATTGAAAAAAATTAAAAGATGTACTTATTTACAACTTTTGATACCATCTTCAGAAGCAAAGCCTCCCTAAACCAGTTCACAAGGTAAAAATACAGTCAACAGAACTGACAGAAAAAAAACAGTGGTGAACATTTAAAATAAAAGCCATAACAGGAACTCATACAATAATAACAGGCATCATTCCATTTAAAAACACAAAAACAAGGCTGTCCATTGTGTGTGTGTGTGTGTGTGTGTGAGAGTGAGTGAGTGAGTGTGAGTGAATTAAAATAAATCATGATGGAATTGCAACTGTAGGATCAAAGCCCTCTCTTTTTCATGTGTTGTGATATGTGTGATACATGTAAAAAAAGGTTGGAGTTCAGAGTCACAGAATTTTTTAACCCTGTCCCATGGATGCCTCTGGACAAAGGGTTTGTTGTTAATGGCCTTTAAAATAGAGATAGCCATGTGCATAGCCACAAGAGTGGGCCACCACAGTAAACAATAATTTCTGAGCAAACTGCAACCAGAAGTCCTTGAACCCCAAGACTGGGAAGACATGTTTGTTCTCAGGCGTGCACCACTGATGCTGCAGGACGTAAACACAGCAAGACTAGATACAAGTGATAAGAATAACTTTTGTGGGAGGCATCCTGTACAACTATCACATCATCATCACCTTGTAATGATGCCATGTAAATGCTGCAGATGGAAAGAAATGCTTAGAACATGGTTGTAGGACAAAGGTTCATTGATTCGGTACGTGGGTCAGTATGCAACTGTCTTCCATCCAGGGCACATTGAGCCAATCAAAAAACCTCTGCCGTGCCTCTCAATGTTGATATATCAAACATATTCCTCTTAAACAGACCACTAGACACAAATTGCAGGAAGGCATAAAATAATGAAATAGGTTGTCGTGATATACAGGCAATTGCAAAAGCTTTTTCATAAGCAAAAATGTGAAGAGCTTAAGTCTTAATTGCCTGGTTTGCATACAGCACACTACCTCAAAGCCACATTATAGCTTAGTGCAATGGGTGGACATAGTGATTGTACACTGTGGTTCAGGATTTAGCTTACTGTACAAATCAACCTTCGTGGCTTGATCAACAAACCATATTTAAACATGACTTAGTGTAATGCATGGCACTAACTCTTATTTCCAGGGGAGCTAATGAAAAATACATGTAATAATGTAGCCTTAGTGAATTTTAGGCTGTCATGATCTTCATCTAATTCAGCAGAGATAGGACAGTCCACAGGATTGGAATGCTGGAAGGACACCTTTCTGCTGATCTGGAGAACAAAAGAGGGTATTTTTTTCATTAGCATTATTGAATGGGATGGCCACACGTGCAGATGCTGCAGGATAACTAAGCCATTAGAAATGAATCAACACTTGTTTGAAATCACTGCTGGCATGTTGGCTTTCCTCTGCAAGATTAGAAAGGTGTGTTATGTTAGTTCTTCGCGGGGCTGATTTTGGCCTTAATAGTTAGATATGGAAACCTCTGCATTTCACAGATACAAAGAAAAACATGTGATCACAAAAAAGAATCTTAATGCATAAATAAAGAGAAGCACAATTTAAAGGCATAATTGGTCCTTTAACTAGTTACTGAAGTTCAGGAGAATATAAGCAATATTATTCTCCAATGTTTGTTTAATTGCTGATTGATGTCTTTAAGCAGCTGAAGTCATAATAATTACTGATTTTGGTGAATTCAAGTCCTCATGCATAATTTATTCCATCCTTAACTGGCTTTTAAAGCTTTGGCTATGTTTTAGTGTGCCTTCAGGCGGTTCATGATTTTTCCTGTTAACTTTCTGACTTGATGTTGAGACTGTAGAAAACCTTTTGTTGTTGAAAAGTTCAGACCTTGGAACAGGAGTTCTGACCTCAAAATGAGCCTTTCCCAATGTAAAGGTGTCTATTCCAAGACCTGAACATATTGATCCACCAATTATTTTGTACATCTCTAGTAAGCATACTGCACGACTGAGTAAGTACAGCTACATGCTGTCTGTCTGAATTAGTCCTATAAGGAAAGGAATGATGGACAAGCAGAAGGATTAGGAAAAGTTACTAGAGAGAAGAGGGACGGAAAAAATATAATTGCATGTCATAAAGTTAGGGTTTATCACAAACAGAACACAGAAGATCAAGGAGATGGGACTACATGATATTATAAAGTTATAGAATTCCATAAAGTCAGCAGAATTGTATTAATGTTCTAGGAACGAATGAATAAGTGATAAAATCTAGGATAGCCTCTCCCAAAATGGGGTTCTCCAGATAAATCTGGGCTGCAACATTCAGAATCCAATTTGGCATGGGATTCTGGGAGTTGTAGTTCCAATGCTTCTAGAGATCACTAGACTGGGGAAAGCTGCTTTAGAATATATGCTACATACTTGGGTAGCACTAATAGTTCTGTTCGTACTATGGTGTGTTTAGCAGATATCTGGATGTATTTTCTGCTGGCTGAACTTTCAGAATAAGTAAAAGTAATATTAGCATAATGATGAAATGTACACATACACAAATATTAAGTTTCCAATTACTTTTCCAACTGCAGTCTTTAATGAAGTTATTGATTTGTATAAGAACAAGTAGTCTGTTCAGCCAAATGTAATTGAACCCAGTGAAGCATATATTTAACCTTTCTTTTCTGAGTTTGAAGTAAAATTTGCCATTTGTGAATTAGAAGCTTTTAATCTCAAGATATATGGATATGAGAAGAAAATTGAAGGCAAATAAAAAATAGGAGGAACATATTCCACAACTACTGCAGCACATCCTGAAAGAGAAGGGGAAATCGCTTGGAAGAATCAAAATGTAAAACAATTGTACCAGAAAATGTGCAAAGTTTTGAAGACATGTAAGAGAATAGATCGGTTCATCTTTGGTGAACAGTGGCTTTGGAAGCAGCATTGATGAAGGATTTTCTACAGAGTGATTATTTTGCTATAGCCTTTGGGAACATCCCTAGAGTCCTAAGACTACTAGATGGTACTTGACACTTCTTGAAGTTCCTTGATCTTCCTGCTTGTCTTCTTAAGAATTATATAGAAAGAATTGTCTGACTCTGGGCTAGATTCTGCTTATGGCAGGACGTGATCTCTGTGCAGTTTGTAGCTGTCTCTGTCTCTATTTGCTTGTGAGACTTTTTTTTTTAAGATGGAAGATTTTGCCAGTTCATTCATTCAAACTACAGTGTGACACATGTTATCCCCAAGTAAGCCCCATTCTTTTCAATGGGACCTACTCCCAGGTAAGCATACAAAGGATTGTAGTCCCAGGGAGCCTGGCATAAATGGCTGTTCCAAGATATTTTGATTTTTGAAGTGGAGCAATAAATGTTCTTTCTCCCAAGTTATGATGTATAGTACTCAACTAGGGCCTAAACATGGGTTTGGAAGGGCAAATACTTTGCTAGGGGCCAGAGATTCCATTACCACAAGACAAACAAACTGAGGTTATGTTTGAGAATAGCCATGGATTCCTGTTTCTGAACTTATGTAGCTTTGTCCAGGTCTTATGCAGTGCTGGAACCTATCAGAAGTGATGCTGGGCAAGAACAAAAAACATACCAATGAATGACTATTCCAGCTTCTTCTGTAGAACAGAAAGTGAATGTTTATTTGGTTCACCAGAACTTGCACTTGAGAAACAGATTTCCATTTCCCTGAGTAACATACTTTCTCAACAACCACCCTGATAGTAGTTTCCAGCAGGGACAGCTGATGGGAAGGATGACCACCAGGCTCAATGGCAGAATGCATGCTTTGTATTCAAAAAGTTCTGGATTCAGTCCTTGGCGTTTGATTGGAGAACTGCTGCCAGACTGGAGTGACAACACTGAGCCAGGGGAAGCAAGGATCTGATGAAAGATAGGGTTGCTGTCTTTCATTCTTAGGTACTATAATGTCAAGGAACACTGATCCCAGGGACAGACAGACAGTGGGAGTCGCTGCAGTTGGTAGAATTCATAGAGTTATTATATATAAATCTCTAGATACATAAACATATATCCATGCAAATATGCATATACACCAAAGTATTATGCCCAACTAGAAATAAGTAGCAAGAACAGATGTTTAAACAGAGGGAACCAACTGTCCCCCCCCCCCCCCCCCACCAAATCTAAACGATATCTGTCAGTGCTGCAGTTTTTCAAAAGACATAAAACTTTTCCACAGTCAGGTAGGAAATATAATTTCAGAATTCAAATAGTGGTGCTTTATGCAGTTCTAAATCAAAAACACCATGAATGGCAAAAATGCAGACCATAGATTCTCATTCCAACTTTGAAAGAAGCCAAAATAAATTTTGCTAAGAAGATTCTTTAAAACCACAATTACTTATGCCTCCGAAAGCAATATTTGCCTTTTTAGTAACAGTGAATGAAAGCTAATGGGTGCTAAGTGCATCAGCTAACCCACTGCTGTACCTTGCACCGTTTGAATTTTATATATTGGCATAATAAATAATAACGTGGAATAAATTAGATCCAGTAAAACATTTCCTGAATATGTTTCTGTAACCATTTGTGATTATTTATTCGCTGATGGGTGCAGTGCAAAGAGCCTGCCAAAGCCAGGGTGGCAGGATGTGACTAGAATGGAAGAAAGGGGAGAAAAAAAAGACAATCCAGGAACAAGCAGAAGCAGCAACATCTGCACAACCCTAATTAATTAAGTAATTAATTACTTAGAAGTACGTTAATCTTTAAAGAAAATCAGATGGGAGAGAAAACTTCTTTGAGGCTGCAGTCCTGGTTCTAGAGAACCTACTAAAGTTAGGTTACAATCCTGTTGGTTGTGGGCTTCTCTAAAGAACATCAGAAATGACCACAAGAGTCCTCTGGCAGGAATGATCCATCATCCCTCAGCAACTCACTGGTGTTAAAAATATATGGATCCTAATACCTTGCTCCTGAGAGAAAAAGGTATTTTGCCATCCAGTAAACATTTACCAAGTAGTTAGCCAGCTGAACTCAGCTGGCTAACTTTTGAAGAGGCATGCGTTTGGATGGCACTGTTCTTGATCATTAAACTGGAGGTCTACAGCCAATCAGATGCTTGATTTGTTTGTTTTAATTCTTCTCCCAAGAAAGAATTTCTCCAAAGAAATAAAGAGGAAGTTCTTGTGACTAACCAGTATCAATCTTAGTAATATTGTTAAGCTATCTGTAAAAATAAATTGTAGATTTGGAGAATTCCCAAACATTTTCCAATAGTACAAGGAACTTAGGAGTTTTAGATACTGCTTACACACGTAAAGCAATTTAGAGATGACTTTGTGGAAGGTATAAAATAACTGTTAAGGAGTGACTTTCAGAAAAGATTAAACAATCCAGAGATTCAAGCAAGCATGGGAAAGAAACTCAAAATAACCCCACTTTAATTTTGTTTAGTGTATGCTTGGAAGAAATTGGGCAGGGTTTCAAGATTCTGTTACAATACCCTACAATGATTAAACAGTATTCTGGGAATCCCTGTGGTGTCTGTTTCTTGACCAGATCTACCGTGAAGGGCTGACAACACATCAAATCCAAATTCTAAAGTCAAAAGAAGTTTTAATTGAATATACTGCCATTCAGTGGCATGAAATACATAGTATGTTTTGAAAGCCGGATTAACAGTAAACTGATCTTGAGTAAATACCTCTTTCTGCCCAGTTCCCCCCCCCCAAAAAAAACAATGTAGCTGCATTGTCCAAATTAGGATTATCCCAGAGTGTTGAATTTCAGGTGAACAAGGATCACAATTATACCTCCGTTCCAGAATCTTCCAAATATAACTTGCAACTTTTAGTGCTGGACAAACAACTGAATTATGGAGAAAGGGGAACCAAATTCCTGCCAGGATATCAGAAGAGTCAAATAATAACCTTTTAATAATGCCATACATTTAGATGAATATTAATGAAATAAACGATTCGTTTACTTCTTCAAACCTATTTTTCTAGGAATGAATACATTTAAAAGAATTTAAACAATACCTCTACCCATCCTATTAAATTGGTGTATAATATTATCAAAAGATTTGGGTAGAGATTTGGGTAATTATCAATAAGAACTAAAATGCCATTTTCATATACCATCATTTTGTGTTCAGCTCCAGCTACATTTATTCCTGAAATGTCTTCCAATTATCTGACATGACAGGTCAATGGTTCCAACCTCAAATTAAACATAAGAGGCAATACCACAAAATACCTTAACAGGTGAAGAAAGAATTGCATTTGTAGTAACTCTAATTTACAGGTTGAGATACCACATTTTAATCCAATTGATAAAAACAAAAGATTATCCAAAATATGTTCCAACAATTTAAGGTACACCATATCAAAATATTTTTCTGCATCCACTGTAGCCATCACTTTAAAATTCAGCTTCTATCTGAAGCTATTTGTCCTTTTACAAAACCAGATTCTACAGGATAAATCACTGACGGTAATTTAGTTTGAAGTCACCATGACAGAGCTGCTGTCAGTAAGTTTATCATCCATATTTAACCAAAAAAAAAATGAGGTGGTAACTTGCACATTCTCCATTACCCACCTTCAATATTACAGTGTTATAAGCCTCATAAAAAATCCTTCATTATAAACCTCTAATACCATAGGAGCAGAATATTCAATATATGTTTTATACTTCTATATGGGAAGTCTATTAAGGCAGGAGCTTTCCCTTCCTATAGATTTCATATTGTCATTTATTTCCTGTAATGATGATGGTTTGATTATGCAAAATTTTGGAAGATTTATATTATTTTAAAAAATCATTAATTTCTTCATTAGAAACTTTTGAATCTAATTCTAAGATCAAGGGTGAAAATGAAAAAAATCCTTGATTTAGCAAATTTCTTTGATTATATGCTTTACACTTAGAATCCTTAACTGTGGAAATATTATTATGCTGTTGGTACTATTTTAGTCTAGAAGTCAATAACTTACCAGTTTGTTCCCCTTCGCTCCCAGTAATCTTGTTTTATGCAATGAATAATTTAATTAATATTAAATTAATTACACTATCAGGGATATGAATGTGATTACATTCCAGTTTAGTAGATATGTATAGTTCCAACTCAGGAATTCTTTTCCAAATACTGTGTTCTTTTTCTTTTTCTTTCCAATGAACATAAGCAATAATCTAACTACAAATATAAGCCAGCAAGCCAGGTTGGTATAACAATTAAGGTGTTGGACTAGGAGGAGGAGACCAAGGGTTTAGTCCACCCCCAGCCACAAAAGCAAAACAGGCAACTTTAGGCCAGCCCCCCCCCCCCCCCCTCTCTCTCTCTCAGCCCAATCATCCCCACAGGTTTGTTATTGGGGAGAAAAATAAGAGGAAGGAACACGATGTATTATGTGTTATACCTCTGGTTGAAAGGCAGGATAGAAGTCTAATAAATATATTTATTTCTTAAATTTGTATGCCACCCAACTCCCAACAACTGTGGGTGGCTCACAAGTAAATAAATGTTTTTTAAAAGATGCAGTAAGAAAAAAGAATAAGGACTAAAATACAGCAAAGATGACAGAAACTGGACAGGGACAGAAAAAAGAAACAGGCCAATAGAATCCAAGGGGGCTTCACTCACCCTCACTAAAGGCCTGGGAGAAGAGCCAGATCTTCAAGCCCCCTTGAAACACCAATAGGATAGGGGCCATCCTATCTCTCTCTCTCTCTCTCTCTCTCTCTCTCTCTCTCTCTCTCTCTCTCTCTCTATCTGAATGGTTTGTTTGTTTATTTGTTTGTTTCAATGCTTTAAAAGCCTCCCAGAAAATCATTAAATCTGCATTTCACTTCCAGATGGATTAATTCTATTTTCATGAGAATCTGTAATTATCTTCTTTAACTCCTCCATATCTTTGTGTAGAACATCCAGCCTCTTGATATGATTTTCTCTCTCATGAGAGACTTCATGGCCAACACTTCTAAAGATTAATTTTTTCCCCTCTCCATCTCTGGAAATCAAAATTTGGAGTTAAGATTGTTCTGTGTATGACTTGAGAAACAAAATTAACATCTTTAGTACTATCTGTTATTGGCTTTTCTGTAACAGTTCTTTCTTCTTCACTGACTGACGGGGGGGGGGGGGGGCATAGCTTGTCATCCAGCTTTCAGAGCCATTAAGATTGATAATTAAAATTAAAAGAAAAGTGAGCAGTTTCCTCTTCCCATTTGAAAGGACAAGCAGTTTGAGATAAGGAGGAAAACGTCTTAGTTATAGGAGAGATTCTGAAGTTTAAAAACAAAGAAGATGAGATTATACACACATAGGTAAGAGTTATTATGTTGGTAGATGAACTTAGAACAGAACACACATAACTTAATAATTCAGAGAAATCACGTTCACCCAAAGAGCTGCAATTAATGCAATTTGTTAAAAACAATATGGAGGAAGAAATTGTGGTCGCGGAAGAGTTGAGATGTGTCATATGGCACACAGGTAAGTCAGAGATCAAGTAGCTACATAAAATGCTAGTATAGAAGAGTTGTATAACTAGTTCACTTGATTTTAGTATGGTTTTCTAGACTTTGGTTTTACCGTTATACGATATCCACGCTTGCACACTTCAGCTAGGAAAGACTGATTCAACAGTAGGATCATTTCATATTGGATCTAATCCCCCCCCCCCATAAGAATGATATATCAGCAACTATCCATGACAAATTAAAATTGTAATATACAACAAACTGTACTCTAAGATGTGTAAACCTGCATAAAAGCTTCTCATAAACAGTTACTGACATTTTAAGATAGTATTTAAAGCCATTGAATCTGAAGAACAATAAATATTGCTTTTCACTAAATCGCAAAAATAGAGGCAGCAGATAAAAACAAATATTCCCATTGTAAAGTCCACTGAGAAATCTTAAGTCATGTTTACTTTGCTATTTCTGTTTAACCTAAATTTTGGCAGACAGGAGATTGTATTGTGCAATAATCCTTTTTATATGGAAACAGTTGATGGTAGATTATCTGTGATTCATTTAAAAAAACAGATTTTAGAATCAGCCATAAATCCCCTTTTGGCTGAGATAAATGAAAGGCCAAGAAATAACACAACATTTAATCTTGTGGCTCCTCAAGTTCTATGCAATTATTCCGACAGTTAATTCAATGTATTTAACGTAAGCTTCTAACCCAAGTAGTTCAAAGGAAATCTTGTTCTGAGCCACTACACAAAAGGAATGACATGGCTAGGTTGCTTTGCTCTTTTTGGAAAAAATTACCTATGCACACGGTGAGAGAAAATGAGTTTTATGAGCAATACAGCTACACTGATGTTCAGGGACAAAGGACTCAAACATCACCAGCCTTTTCTGTCCTTGCTTTGAGACTAGTAACAATTCTTGCTTGCAGATCAGCCTTGGGGAAGAGCTAAAGGTTATGCTCAAGCTGATTCCTGACCTTTGCAAAGCTGCTGTGAAAGACAAAGTATATGGTGCACTTGGTAGTACTTTCCACTAAGCGGATGACCTCGGTTTATGTCCTACAAAAGAAGGGCTACCATAGCAGTTCAGTCGACTGCCATGCAGAAAAAGTCTCATACATAATATGGGAAAGTCCCATTTTTCATGATCAAGCTCTCTCTTAGTGGCCTGCAGTTTCCCTGTTTTGAAGAAACTCTTCCCCTTGGGCTTTTTTCAGGTTGGGAAATGTGGGCAGCCAGGCTGACTGGTTGCTGTTTGATCTTGTTGCTGCAGGAGGAAATTTTAAAGCTGAATTCTCTTTGTGCTGCTGAAAGCTTGAAATTAATGCCGTGCAAAATCATTCTTTTTGCATTTTTTTCAGTACGCTCTCATTCAATTTAATGAAACAATTTGGATTTTCCATTTTCTTTCAAAAGCAAAGTTAATTTCAGAGAAATTCTCATGGATGACTATTATTTTGTTTCTTTATTGAATAAATAATAATTTATTATTATTATTATTATTCAGTTATATTATAATATGATTTTGCAGTTATTTTATTATGAGATTCTGCAGCCTCTTTGGCGACCCACAATTCAAATAAATTCTAAAGTTTCCTTTATAATTTATTTCAGCATAGAAAAAACAACAACCAGAGTACAATATAAGCATGCTACAAATAATGCCATCTTAAATGCCAGCAATTATAAATCACAAAGAAAGCTAACTAATTTGTTGAATTTGATAACACCAAGATATGTAATAACAGCAAAATCTGGCTACTCTTTCAGCAGTTGTGAGAATCAGATCTGAAAAAAAGAAATGATATATAAAATTAATCAGATTTGCCTGGCATTTTACTTAAAAGAGGATCAAACCAGAGTGAATGTCTCTATGATGTAGACCAATGTTTCTCAACCTCAGCAACTTTAAGATGTGTGGACTTCAACTCCCAGAATTCCCCAGCCAGCTGGGAGTTGAAGTCCACACACCCTAAAATTGCTGAGGTTGAGAAACACTGATGTAGACAATATGAAAAAATATGTCCCATTCTTTCTACCTTGCCCATTTGATAAAGGCAAGTATTTTCATAAATGGTATCTCTTTTCAAGCAGAGCTGATAGTAGCACATTAAAATAGGACAACTTAAAGGCTCTACACTGGTTTGGCATGGAAAAGTCACAGAGAAACAGGTGGTACAAAACTCTTCCTAGAATCTCCAAGATTAAGGTAATTGAAGATGAAGTCAAATCCCTTTAGAGTCTGACATCCCAAATATATTGTTTGAAAATTGTTTGGGCCCCAATGCCCAAGAAAAGCCCATACAACTAAAATTTTAATTCTGGTTTTCTTTTTAAACAGACTAAAAGAGTCCAAAATTAAAGGCAAAAGACCAGCTGGAGGAAATATTAGTTTGAGTGCAAAATTCGACAGACTCAGGCTCAAACCTCAGTGGAAACCATCCCAGATTCCCAGAAAATGTTACACTCGACAAACCAATAAACAACTATCTTTCTTCAAAATTTAGATCAAATGAGTTCCAAGATACCAAAGTAAATACAGACCTGGGAGCTGGGATGGTTTTTGCCTTGAACAACTTTATGCTGTCCACCTCAAGAGGAAAAAGATTTTAGTATGGTTGCATCTGTCCTCTAGGTGTTCATGGCCACATGATTAATTTGGATTTTCCAGGATCCCATTGTATAAATTCCATCTCCAAAAGTTTATAAAAACGTAACATGCTCAATAGGATTTCCATTCTTCTGATACCTATATATCTTGTGATAGTTAATGCTCAATTACTTTCAGAGCAATAGACAGAAAGAGAACATACAGTAATGCTCTTCTTAAATCATTTGAAGTCCTGAAAATTATCACTGTATGATCTGGAAAAAAGGCACTGACAGGGGGCTATCTATAAGGTGATGAGGTCAGGGGGTGAAAATCTTCACAGATAAGACTGTTAATCAAGAAATGTCCCCTTGTGTTACCTCATCCAGAATGAGTATAGCACTAAAAAAAGACCATCATGATTGCATCTTACCCGTAGGTAGCTATTGTCATAACACTACAGACTGCAATGTGGTAGATAATGAAAGCACTCTTGATTTTGGTAAATCCTAACATTAAAACCTCCCACAATGATGACAGAGCCTTTAGGGGATACAGCTTGATTGATAATATAAGCTTCTGGTTGACTTCAATTCTGTTTTGCCTGAAGCTGTGAACACTGACGTACAAGCTAGCTGTTGACAATCTAACATCCATTTTGAACAAATGTTATCACACTTGCTAAAGCAAAATAAGCAAATGTTTCAAGACTGTTCTAGAGGCCTGCAGCATAGTGGGAACCAGAAGACCTAAGCCATTGCTGGGCTGTCTTTGTCCTATAAATGGCTTAATTGAAAAGGAATAAGGTCATAAGACTCTTGGTCTTCCAGGGTTCAGCTCTCTTGAATCAATACAATATCAAACTTGGATATATAATCCACAAAGTAAAATTCCATGGGAAGACATGATGACTTTTTCAGACTGGAAAATATGGGCAACCAGGGAGGCTTTAAAATGGTGGAAAGATGTGTAACAATTGCAATGCATGTAATAGTCCTTGGAATTTCATCCAGGATACTGCAGAATTGCAGTCTTAATAACATAAGCTTATTTTGATATTCATAGGCAGATTTAGGTAGCAGATAAGTTATTAAGATAATTACTGAATAAACTTTACAGAGTTTAAGATTTTAAGGATTTTTTAAAAAATAGAAAATCAGTTTTTTATAGAAGTTCCATTTTAGATGCCTATTTACAGAAATAATTTACTCAGTAATTGCAGCTTGTCAGTCATATTCCTGGACTCCAGGTGGAAAGAGTACTGTAGATGGAATGATGTCAGACAGACTTGGTAACTCTTGTGTTTTTCTGTTGCATTGACCATGACCAATGAGATGATGCAAGCTGTCATCTGATCCATTTGAAGAGCATCAGGTTGGGGAAAGTAGATCTACAAAGTAGCTCCTAAGTAAAATCTTCCCTTTTCTTTGTGACATAATACTGGCAAAGATATGGACCTACAGTATCCAGTTATCATAGTATACATACAATCTTTAATCTAGAGAAGAAACTCCTGATACAAATATTTCCAAACTGTATGGTGCTTTCAGGTTCATTTCAACAGTTTTAGTCAAAGCAAATGATATTATACTTGATGAGATTAAATATTAGATATTAGAACAAAGTTTTTCTTTTGGATGTTATATACAGTGGAACCTCTAGTTACGAATTTAATCCGTTCCGTGACTCTGATCGCAACTCGAATTGGTCGCAACGTGAAGCACGTTTTCCCATAGGGTTCAATGTAAATACGGTTAATCTGTTCCACCCTCCGAATTTGGTCGCGCAGCGAGGCACATTTCCCCATAAGGTTCAGTGTGTCAGCCGGCATTGCACGGCTAGGAAATTCCCCAGGCGCACTTTAGTCAGCCCTAGCACAGAAAGAGGAAGTGCTAATGAAATCTGAGCTTTTGTGCGTGTACCCACAGCCGGGAGCGGGAGCTTCCCCCCCCCACTGATTCCTCCGCGCTCTTTCCTTTCTCCATAGCGACAAAAGCACAGTGAAAGCAATCAGCACGCTGGGGGGAAAGGCTTATGTCACGCGCACGCACAGCCGGGAGTGGGAGCTTCCCCCCCCCCACTGATTCCTCCACGCTCTTTCCTTTCTCCATAGCGACAAAAGCACAGTGAAAGCAATCAGCGCGCTGGGGGGAAAGGCTTTTGTCACGCGCACAGCTGGGAGCAGGAGCTTTCCCCCGTGCTGATTCCTCTTCCTCAACTCCGCGCTCTTTCCTTTGTCCATAGCCCTTGGTGTGGTACACCAACAAAAGCCCAGTGAAAGCAATCAGCACGCGGGGAAAGGCTTTTGTGGCGCGCACAGGGAGCTTTCCCCCCCCCCGCACTGATTCCTCTTCCTCAACTCTGTGCTCTTTCCTTTGTCCATAGCCCTTGGCGTGGTGCGCGCGAGGAAAGCCTTTCCCCCGCGCGCTCAGATTAGTGAAGAGGCGCCAGGTGGCCCTTTCATTAGCACTTCCTCTTTCTGTGCTAGCGCTCGAGCGGTGAAACTGATTAAAGCGCGCCTGGGGAATTTCCTAGCCGTGCAACGCCGGCTGACACATTAAACCTTATGGGGAAATTTGCCTCGTGGAGCAAGCCTCCTTGCTACCGCAATCTTGCCCACAGGAAGCCGTGACCACGTGGCAGCAGGGCAAATGGCCGCGGATCCGGTTCGTAGCTTGAGGCGGAGTTCGCATGTCGAGGTAAATTTTTGCGGCCAGAGCTGGTCATATCTCGAAATTTTCGTAAGGTGGGGCGTTCGTATCTTGAGGTACTACTGTATAATGACGTAGTCCTGTGTTCCTGCAGTGCACAAAACTGTCTCATTTTGAAAGCCAAAGAAACAAGACTGACTCCGTGTGGCTTATTAAAATTGCCAATAGATTTTATTACAACTGTGGAGCATAATTCTCACTTGCTTTTCTGTGTGAAATTTAGGACCAGAGGGATCTCATTTAACAACAGTGCTTTAGGGCTATCTTGTATCTTGTAGGAGTATTTTTTGTGAGAGCCCTGATGTCTCATTAGGACCCATCCAGTCCACTTTTTGATCCTCCCATTGCTTGGAGAGGCCAGCTTTCACTTCCCCTGCAAACTAAAAGCCAGGTTGTAGCTATTTGTAATAACTCCTTTTGAAAACAACCTGCTCTTAAGATTTGGAGGAAAGTGAGCGTGGCATTTTCCTGCTCGATTTCTCTGAACTTACGTGCAGCTGATGGCCTGGAAAGTCCCACCATTTTTTGCAGTGCTGTTTACTATTGAACAAGGCCAGTCCTATCGTTAGGCAAACTGAGTGGATCACTTCAGTCAGTGGACAGGGCAGGACAGCCTGCCCTTAATTATTTAATGTATTTTTAATTACATTATTACTGTCAGTATATAGAAAAGTAGCTTATGGATTTCAGCATTGTAGCATCATTGCTGGCTTTGCTGTTATGCATTTTGACAAGAAGCAGGTGGGATGGGAGCAATCATTTTTCATTCTTTCTCAGACATACGTGCCCCTACATAGTATTGCAAAGTTTGGTTTCCTTAATGATGTCTTTTTTAACGGCCATTTTGAAGATACACATGCTACAGTTTTAATGGAAAGTTTATTTAGCAGGTTGAAACCATTTTGTATAATAACACTGTGCAAATTGTAAATCCTATGATGGAAGGCATTCTGCCTTTTTTGTCAAGATTGAATAAAAGTCAGATTCTAGCAGAAATAATTGCCAGACAGTAGGTAATAAGGGGAAAGGTAAAGAATGATATACATGTGCAAACATTTCAACAGTTGGCCTTTGTGTGCCACCTAAGCACTATATACTATCATAAAAGCATAAAGTTGGGAGGGGCCATTCAGCCCCTTACATCCAATCTCCCGCTGAGTGCAGGATACAAATTAAAACCTCCTTCACAGACAGATGTCCAACCTCTGCTTGATCACCTCCCTAGCTAATTGTTTCTCCACTGTTAAGTTGCTCTTACTATTTGGTTTTTCCCTAACATTGAACCACCATATTCTGTCCTGTAACAAGAGCATTATTCCTTGTTCTTCCTTCTGTGGCCTTTCTTCTGTATGACGTCTGTTCAGGAAAAGGGTTATCACCTCTTCCCACCTCTCTCCATTTTTCACAAGGCTAAACATCCCCAAGTCTCTTCATAAATCCCCAGATTATCTTCATTGTCCTTCTTTGCACTATGAGAGAAGAAAGCCCTACCTTGAGCTCTTACAAAATATTGGGAAACAAAACATTTATTCCCCCCGCCCCCCAGTTCTGCCATTCCTCTTTTTCCTCCTGCCAGCACTTCAGAGGACATGGTGGGAGGAGGAATTGGCACCGGCTGAAACTCTTCCTCTTTGGGGATTTCATAATGGATGATTCAAAGATACTGAAGCTAGCTGTTTCCTGATCTCCCTCATCAAATGTAGACTGGTTTGATTAAAAGCTTAATTAAATTGTTCTCTTATATTTGCATAGACTGTAGCTCATAAACACTGATCTGTAGCTTCGTTATAGATTTTTACGATAACAGTTTAATTATTGTTTTCAATTCATTTGCAGACAATGTTAATGTAGTTTAGAACTGCTTGTAAAGCCTCTGATGAGAAGAAAATCTCAGTTACTCCTTTTTGCCCTGCAGAAAACGCCAGACTGTTCTGTGTTCTTGTATGAGTCTAAACTAAGTGTGATACTTGGAGTGAAATTGTGAAAGATTATTGGGTGGCACCCTCAAATTCCCAGTTCTAAATTGAACAGGTGAGATTCTTTATGATTATCTTATTTTTAATATAGTAAGGCTGGGTTTAAGAGACAACATCAAAATCCTAAAAGCAAGGACAGCTGAAAGAGGAACTTGGCAAATCTCCATCTGTAAGAAATGTTAATAAGGCCACCACTTTTCAAAATTTCCCTCTCATTGCTTGGCTAATTTCAGTAAAGTAAGCAGAGGCACAATTATGCTCTTTCAGAGGGTTTGCGTGGCTGCTTCTGTGGAAACTGACCACATAGTTCTATTTTGTATGCATGGAAATCTGTGTTTCTATTGCAACACACACTGAGCTTTATATATGGAAGCATATAATTATCCTGCTTATACTTTTTTCTGATCTTTCTGAATTATTTTGAACTGTTCTTTTCCTACTTTGTGGTCTTTTTCTTATTCTCTATAACCCCTTTCTGTCACCAGTCCATATTACACAGTTTCTCTTGATCACATCTTTGACCTCTTTTGGCAGCCCATGGAACCCCTTTTTTGCGAGCAATTCATGCAGTGTTTGTTTATATATCTTTAGTCATGGTGGGCACATTTTTTCCGTCATGGAGTGGTCTAAGTGCTCTTAGATCTGCTTCAGGAGCAAGATGTGTAACTGAACTATTCCTGCACTGAAGGCTTGAAATTAGCTCCACGCACAGAATTTCTCCAGCATTTCCTTCTGAGAGCTTTTATGCAGTTTGAAGAAAAAGAGTTGGCTTTCAGATTCTCTTCAAAGATAAGAGAATTTCAGAGTGATGTTCTTACATTTCTTTAGCTACAAGGCAACTAATTGTCTCTTCAGCAGCATTTCTGGCTTCCCACTCTTCAGTAGATCCCAAGGGAACTCCTCCCACAGTGCTTTTTCAGATGTGGAAGGGAGGAGTGATGGAATGATACTGAATAGAAAACAGAACAGCAGCATCAGTGCTGCATCCTTGGCCATTGTTGACAATGACATAAACTCAGAAACACCACCAAAAGTTCTCAAGCACTTTGAGAGGTCAGAAAAAGCAGAAGTTTGCTTCTTCTAACTGCAGGACAGATATTGGCAGAGCATTCCTTGAAACAGAAGAGAGATAAACTGTTCCATGGGACTCCTTTATTCTAATACTTGCAACACTTAGGGATGGGTGATTCTTAAGCTCTGTGTTAACAACTGGTTCCTTTCCAGTACATGTTTATTTTAAAAAAAAATTGGCCACATGTAATTTACATCAGAACATAATCAGTCCTCTGCTGGATTGGACCCCTGGCCCATATAGTCCAGCAGTCTGTTCTCATAGTTCTCAACCCACTGCCCAAGGGACCCCACTAGTCTCCCAGCAGATGGCCTTCAGAGGCAGTGGCACTGCAATTAAAGCTAATAGCCATGGATCTCCAGGACTTCCATGAATTGGTCCAACCCATTTTTGAAACCAGCCAAGCTGGTAGCCAGCACCACAATTCATGATAGCAAATTCCAAAGTTTAATGTACTGTATATACATCAGTTGATACAAAAATGTAAATACACTTTTAATCTGCACAGAAATTAGCACATCATTGTGGTATACAATGAGATGATTATATCTCAACTCTGCTTTGCTCCTAGGATGAATTATGCACTTGCAATGGCCCAGGTGCTAATTTATATTATGTTGGTTCATCTTTGATGTGTGCATATTTCGGGTAGATTTTGAAAGGAATCCCACTACTGCAGCTTCTGAACTGAGAATCAGAATTTAATCCATCATTTAGGAATTAATGGGGAGTACTTGCAATTGCCAGTCATACATGCCAGGAACTGCTAATGGAAAACGCTTGCTTCAGCAGTTTGCTGGCATAAGCTTGTCAGAAAAATTATTTTCTTCTGTATTCCCTCCTTTTCTTAATGATAGTTTGAGCAAGGAACCAGCCCATACAGCCAGTCAGTCCACATTATGAAACTACAGGGTCCAGGGAAAGGCTATAACTATTCCAATCTTCATTTGAAGCTGAATTTTCAAATCAGAGGTGGGCATGTATTTGCTTCTGGAACCCTATGCCCATGTGCTATGCATACATATTCCCCCAGAAATCTAAATGGCTTCCACCCCAATGATGTTCCATACAGCATTACAAATCTGGCCATTCTCTCAGATGTTGGGACAGGGTGATGGGTGAGCCCCCATAACATTTTGCTTGGTATGATTTTGTCCATTGATGCACACACATGGCATGGGAAGACATGTAAAAGCATGATTCGTTTTATTGTTTATGTTGAAAAATTGAGAGAATTAGTAAAGGATACGAGGGCAACGAGTGGTTCTGAATGTGGGATGAGCCATTCTTTGACAGCATTAAATACATCTTCAGAATAAATGGAAAGAGAACATCAAGAAAAAGGAGGTGGCTGCTGCTCAGAACAAAGTAAAAAGAAATATCCCCAGAAGTACATGGAGTTACACTGATGTGAGGCATGAAAAAGAAGGCTGGCTGGAATGGTGAAGAATCTGTGAATGAGAAAAAAAGAAGAAGAATATTTTTTTGTTAAGCTACAAAAAATGAGGGTGAGAGCAAAAGGAGGATGATACTGTATTTTGCATATATAAAGAACAAGATAGTTCTAAAGCATGTTGTCAAAGAGAGCAAGGAATGGTTATCATTAAAAGAGGCAGAGAAAATGCAGATATTTTAATGGAAATAAAAAAAAAATTGGAAAGTGGGAGAAGAGGGCTAAACAAGGAGCCTCCAGAAAAGTGAATGGAAATTAAAATAAAAGTTATGAAATGTTTTGAAATGAAACTGAAGTGAGGGAATGCTAGAAGGAATAGTTTAGCAGTCTGTATAGGATGAGTAGTAATATGCCAAAGAGGGCAATTGGAATGAATGCTCTAAATAGATAAATAACCCAAGAAAAAAATAACAAAAAGGAGGACATAAATGTTAAGTATCTGGAAAAATGCTAAGGCTGCACATGTAGGTAGTATAACCGTAGAAATGTTAAAATGTGGAAGTATCTGTTTAACATCTGCATGAAAACTGCATCTGGATCTGGATCTGACAATTACAGTAGAAAGATGTTGTTATTCTTCCTTCATGCAAAGTTAAAAATAGCAAAAAGTGAATGCAAAAGCTACAGGGAGATTAGTTTGCATCAGCAAAATGTGTGGGGTTTTGCCAGGGAGGGAGAAGGCTGGCAAACACTCACTAATTTTGCTCATAGTAACCTCCCATACTCTTTTAATCAGAACTCTGCCCAACACTGTCCCAGGCACATTTACAAGCCAGAGGTTTGCTCTTTAAAACATCATGGAGAAATTCCTGAATGTGAAAAAGTTCATTGTACTTTGTTGATCTAAAGAAAGCTCATGTTTGATTTATAAAAAGCTTTGTGTGAATATGGAATTGAAGGTGATAAAAGTAGTTTATGAAGGTGATAAAAGTGGTTTATGATGGAAGGAAAGCATGCGTGAGAATAAATGGAACAGTTCAGCACTGAGCAGAGAATAAGAAAAGAACGTGTGATGTCCTATGGTTGCTAATGTATTTATGGATAAATATAAAAGGAATGATTGTTACGACGTTAGTGACGTGTTGGTTGGGGTGCATTTTGGTATGCAGACAAGGCCATGTTTTGGCTGAGAACCCAAAAGATTAATCTAGTGAATGTTAGATAGATTGTATGCATGAGGAAAGTGGAACTGAAAATTAATGACAAAGAAAATGGAATAAACCACTGCAGGCTACATATAAGTGGCAAAAGAAAAAAAACCTAGTAGGTGAATTTGGGCACTTTTGTGAAATATATTATTTACTAAAGATGGGGAAATGGATGGAGAAATGGTAAGGTATGCAACACTGGCAGAATGATGGTAGATATTATGTTATCTACTGTGAGGAAAGAATGCTTGCAAAAGAAGTGAAAATTGCTCTGTATAAAAGTGTACTTCTATCCACTTTGTTATATGAAAGTGAGAGTGAGTATGTCAAGAAAAATGTAAAAATGAGTTGAATGCAGTTGGAATGGGGTACTCCAGAATTTTGTGTGATGAAACAAAAGGGAGGGTCAAGGATGTGTGGGTGATCAAATACAGAAGTAAGTGACTGATATTAAATAAACCCATTGATCATGTGATCTGATCATATAGAGAGCATCTGGGCATCCATGGGTAAGGGGGGGGGGGTCTCAAGATGGTGGCTGGGACTGCATGATTGAAGCCCTGTCCATTTTAGGTGCAGCCATGACACACATGAGAAAAAGGGTGGGATTTCAGTTCTGTCGTCATGGCTGCCATCTTGACTTTTCTGACACCCACCCACCTTCGCACATGCCCCTGGATGGAAGAAGAATGAATGGGGTGAGAGGAAGGGGAAGGCTGAAAAAGTCATCGCAGAATGGAGTTGATGAGATCCTCCAAAAGGGAGAGGTGGGAAGTTTAAAGAACAAAAGGTAAGGTATAAAAGAATGTACTGATGTGGTAGAAGCAATGGTGGTTTGTAAGGACTGAAAGGACTGGAGAGGTACAGTGAATGATGTTGGTGTAAATGAGATTTAGTTCTGATTTCTATCTCTCTCCTCTGCTTCCTGTCATTTGTTTTGCTCCCTGCTTTTTTTCCTGCAATTTGCATAATATTACTGTAGTTTTGTACACAGCCTACGGTCCATTGCAGGAAAGTCTCTTCTGCTTTCCACTACCCCTGAATCATCTGTAAGGCCACACCTGATTTGTAAGGTTGCTTCTCCTTATTTGCTCACTCAGTAGCTGGCTGGCTCACTGTATCTGGTTTTAAGGGTGAGTTTAGGCAATTGTCAACACTCACGCCTTCTGGGCCCCTGTCCAGCCCACATTAAGAAGAGTGATTTAGTGGATGGTTTCCACTGGCTGGTGGCATTTGGTGGGAGGAGAAGGAAACAAAGTTGGGGGAATCCCCCAAGCTTTTCTCTTAACTTACCCCCCCCCCCACGCCCCCAGGAAATAAAGAAATCATAATTTGGTGACATTGTTAACCATGACAGGATAGGAGGCGGCACATTTTATGCCAGTATAGTTTTCAGCTGGTTTCAGGAGCAACCTTGGGGAAGATTCCATGGAAGATAAAAATGTTGAAGAACTGCAGAACAGTCTTTTGCTTTTAAGTGTGGTAAAGAAGCATTTTGTTACTGGCTGTAGCCCCACGGCAGCCATTTTGTAAATAGGCAAGCCATCTCTCCATATCAGCTATTTTGTCCAGATTCCAAAAGGCCTCAAAATTTCTATATTAGAATTACAAATGCAGGAGATATAGATACTTAGGTATGGAACTAGGTATGTGCCAGTCGAGGAAAAAAAATGACTGTAGATCATAAGCGGTTCATGCTCTCACGTTTTCTTTTGGAAAAAAAAAAAGTTTGTTTCTGATCTCAGCATATAATTTTCCTGCTTCTTTACGCATTCTTGGGTTTTTAAAAAGAGGCAACAGTCTTGAATTATATTGATATTATTTGGTTAACTTCTCCCTTTTTTTGATTAGGCAGCTGGAGTTTCAGATTGTATACTATGAGAGAATTTTGCTATTCACTTGAGCTGAGCAGGAGAGTTGAGTTAATGGGCTCTGTCCATGTTCAGTACTGTCTCTGATGGGAACTTTGCCTCAGGTGCCAGTCTGAATTAATATGAACAGGAGTGGCTTAAATAGGTATTTACCCGTTAATCTTTAGGTTGTTTAATGAGGACCATCAATGATTGCATTGGCTGCTGAAGAGCCCGTGTCTCCTAAGGAGAAAAGAACTAATAGGGAGGGAGTGTTTGATAAGAGTTTATAATATCAAGAAGAGGAGGAATAGAAAAGAGTCAGATTTGTATACCAGAATTCAGAAGAATGGATTTTGATGAATTCAGAATAAGGTAGGTTACAACCAATGGCTTGGAATCATGGGGAAGGATGGGAAATCTTGTGAAACAAGATACTAAAGATGCAATTTCAAACAAATCCTGCTGGAAGGAAAAATGTGAGACATCTAAAGAAACCAATGTGGATTTAAAAAGGGACATGTATAGGAAGGAGGGTGTGATGGACTGGAATGGTGGGAGGGGAGTAAAGAATGTGCTCTCATCTCCAGAGGAGCGAGGAAGAGATAAGCGGAGGAGACTGGCACCTCCCTAAGAAATTCCATCGGTGGGAACTGGTTTCATTCTGGGAAGATTCTTGTTAAGGGGTTGTAGCTAATAAACCTTACTGGATTGATTCTGCATGGTCTCCTGGAGTTCCTTGGGCTAGGCCCAACATCAATCATTTCATTCCACTCAACATCTCCCGCTAATAACTTGAAATCTGCAATAAACAATCTTACCGTCTTGCCGCCCTGCTTGAGTTTACAAATATCCCGACAGGCAGTTAATCGTCTCACTGGGTCTCCAAAGTGTCCTCTGAATGCTGTAACAAAATTCTGATAGTTGTTGAGCATGGGATCCCTTGTCTCTATGAGAGGTGTAGCCCACTTGGCCGCAGAGCCTTTCAGTAAGCTCATCACAAAAGCCACTCTTGTTTGATCTGTAGGAAATTCTCCTGGCTGGCTGTCCATGAACAACTCACATTGCGCCAGGAAGGTTCTCATCTGTTCCACCTCACCTCCGTACTTCTCAGGCATGCTACCAGACGAACGCAGCAACACTGGTGGCGGTGGTGGTGGTGGTGGTGGTGGCTGGGCTCCCGGTCCAATTTGCTGTATTAGTTGTCCCATAGCCGCTTGCAGGTTATTAATCTGTGCATCCATTTGCTGCTGGTGTTGTAGTAGTGCAGCGCCCAAGAGCTGAGGGGTCAAATTAGCTCCCTGTGGATCTGTAGCCATGATGTAACTCCTTCTACTGGAAGGTATTTATGATTCTGGGAAGATTGATGTTGGAACTAGCCCAAGGAACTCCAGGAGACCATGCAAAATCAATCCAGTAAGGTTTATTAGCTACAACCCCTTAATAAGAATCTTCCCAGAATGAAACCAGTTCCCACCGATGGAATTTCTTAGGGAGGTGCCAGTCTCCTCCGCTTATCTCTTCCTCGCTCCTCTGGAGATGAGAGCACATTCTTTACTCCCCTCCCACCATTCCAGTCCATCACAGAGGGTCCTATAACCAAAGAAGGATAAATGGAAGTTGTCAGAAATTCTGTCTAAAGTCTAAAGCACAGAGTAAGCTGAGTCTTGAGAAATGCTCAAAGCAACAACAACAAAAAAAAAAAAAAAAAAATGCTTTTTCAGGTACATCAGGGTCAAAAGGAAAAGCAAAAAGGCTGTGGGTCTGTTGTGGGGAGAAATGGATCAATTGATAGGTAGTGTGAATTAAACCACCACAGGTTAGGTCTGTCTTCTTTCAGGGAAAGGAAGTCTTAGCTGGCCAACCTTGTGCCACTAGTGCAAGGAGAGAGCTGCAGGTGAGGGTAGATGAAGAGGGTAAAAAAACACACAGCCAATTTAAAGGAATCCAGGCCTCAGGACCCATTGAATAACATTCTAGGGGTTCTAGAAAAACTATTGCAGAACTGCCCATTGTGTTCTTTGAGAACTCTTGGAAAACTAGTGGGGTTCCAGAAGACTGGAATGTTGTCCCTATTTTCAAAAAAAGGAAGGAGGAGGATCTGGGAAATTACAGCTTGATGTCTATTTTGGGCAATGTCCCTGAGCAGATTGTTAAACAAAATATGTGTGACCATTTGTATGGGAATGCAACAATTAACAAAAGCCAGCATGGGTTTGTTACAAACAAATCATGCCAGATTAACCTTATCTGCTTTTTTGACAAGAGTTGCTAGCTTAGTAGAACAGCACACAGATATAGCATAACTTCTCAATAAGGCTTTCACTAAGGTGTCTCACAAGATTCTGCTCAATACAAATGTGGACCAGATGACACAAGTATAAGATGGATTCACAACTAGATGAATGACTGAATCTAGGGGGTATTCATAAATGGTACCATGTCAGATTGGATAGTAGTACCAAGTCCTGGGCCCTGTGCTCTTCAACATTTTTATTAAACACCTGATGGAATGGAGGATGGAGGAGATAGCAAATGCTTGGCAGTAGTAAATGAAAAAAGGAGCTGAGTAATCTCATAGATCACAAACTGAACATGAGCCAACAATGTGATGCAGCTGCCGAAAAGTCAAATGCCTTTTAGGAATGTATTAACAGCAGCAGAGAGCCCAGATTATGGGAAGTAATTGTTCCACTCTACTATGCTTTTGTCAGGACACACTGTGTCCAGTTTGGGAGCCTGCTGTCTAAAAAGGACATTAATAAAATAGTGTGAGTTCAAAGTGAGGGGACTGGAAACCAAGTCCTATGAAAAACAGTTAAAGGAACTGGGTATATTTAGTTTGCAGAAGAGAAGAGTGAGAGGAAATATGATAACAGTCTTCAGATATCTATAGGATTGTCTTATAGATGAAGGAGCGGACTTGTCCTCTGTCATCCCAGAGAGGAGAAGCAGAATGAATGGGTTGAAACTACAGGGAAGTAGATTTGGATTAGATCTTAGGTGGAATCTCCTGATGTAAGGACTGTCGATGAATGAAATAAGTTGCTTCATGAAAGAGTCAGTTCCCCTTCACTGGAAATCTTCAGAAGGAGGCTGGATAGCCACCTGCTGAAAATGTTTTAGCAGTTTCTGCACTGAGCAGGAGCTTGGACTAGTGGACCTGTAAAATATATCTTGACTTGTATGATTATATGAAGTATCTGCCATCAGGGGTTATCATAGGTCTAGTTTAGTATCTAGGACTATATTATGTGCTCCATTTTGACCCTACAACTTAAGAGAGAACAAAAGCCAATCTTAAAGAAAAATTATTGGTATATTAGTGGTAGATCTTGACAGAAGAAGGCTAGGACAAGATTTTATTTGTTTTCCAAGTGCAGGATGTAGAATAATTATAGGAAGGCAGATTCTAATGGAAAGTTAGGAGGAGAAAGAAACGTCATCATAGTAAGAGTATTTTGACAGTGGAACCAATTCCTCAAAAAGTCTTCCCATCTGCCTCTGATGATTTACTTTGATTTCCTGCACTGAGCAGGGGTTGAATTTGATGGCTTCAGTGTCCCCTTCTGTTAGGGTTATGATTCATGGAACCATTGATAAGCCTTCAAAATGCCAAAGTGAGCTGTGCAGAAGATAGAAAAGCCTTTTATCCACAAAGCAAAATGTAAATTTGGAGTGGCACAAATGTTGGTTCCCCTTCCATGTCTTCCCACAAGTGGGAACTCTGAGCTAACTTGATAAAAATAGAGAGTCAGGCTCCAGTACCTCCAGTACCAAAAAAGAAGACCCAGTTCTTGTGCCAGTTTATGCAGTAGATGAGATTTCAGTCCCTGGAGTATTCTAAAATATAAGATTCTTGCATTTAGTATCAGTTCAGGGAAACCTTTCAGAGGTTGGCTCACCAATCATGCCACACCATATTTTTGTTAACCAGGGTTTATTCATTAAAAGATAACTGCTGAGTTGGCACCACACAAAGCCCCACAAAGAAAATTACATTTGGGCTTGGTGTGGTGCATAAACACAGTCACTAATTGTAATTCCTTCACCATTATGTAATAATTGTGGGAATATGATACTCTCATCACATGTCTAGATGCTACAGATGACTGAGTTGATTTCCCACATGAATGTGTGTAGCCTGCAATAGATTGGCAAGTGGATGCAAGGGAGAAAATGATCATCTGCAGCAGCCTGCCCTTGGCAGCTTCCCTGGACTTGGAGTACACCAATGGTCCATTTAGAGTGACCATCTTTGTGTGTGTGTGTGTGTGTGCCTTTGAGTCAGTGTTGACCCCTGGTGACTACCTGGACAAGTCCCTGTGGTTTTCTTGGCAAGATTTTGGATGTAGTTTGCCATTACCTGCTTCCTAAGGGTGAGAGAGAGGGATTGGCCCAAGGTCGTCCAGCTGGCTCATGCTAAGGGGGACTAGAACTCCTGGTCTCCCAGTTTCTAGCCTGATGCCTTAACCACTACACCAAGCTGGCTGTCTCAAGTGACCATCTGGCCACCATCAGTTCAGATCATGGCCATCCCATAATTAGATATAAGTAGTCGCTTGCTAGCAGATGCACCTTTAGCACCTGTGATGTCAAAATAACAACACGTGCACAGTCAATGCCACCATGAGGGACTTAGGCCCTGATGGCTGACACAACAATACGTTGTGGCATTTGCATGTTTCCTCACTTGTGTGTGTTTCATCATTTCTCTTTTTGCCAACACTGCCCCCCCTCCAATGCTCATGCTCACTGGTGTCTATTAGATAATTGCTTTGCAATAAAAGGCACTGGGGAAAGACTCATAAAAACTGTTACAGAAAAGACCATAAAACTATTACATATTGTTAGTAAAATGCTGGTTGGAATTTACATTTTTCCCCTGTTGCACATGCTTTAAATTTTTAATTGCCATTATAAACCATGGATTATTGTTATATCCAAGTCTCAGACTGCATTAGTGTCCTTTAGAGCATATGTTTAAACCAAAGAGATTCATAGCTAAGCAGAACCTAAATGTTTTTGTGTCTTTCATTACCTGCCCTTAAATCTTACCCAAGTTAGTTGTATTTTCTAAACAAGGATCAAAGAGTGGAGCAGAATCTGTATTACCTGGACTGTGATGAAAATTTTAACTTGCTAGTCATTTTGTCTAATTGACAGTAATTAATTGTAATAAAATTAATTACTAATAAGAATGCCTGACAGTCTTTGAATGTGAAACAGATTTAGACTGTTAATCATAACCTCACTTATCTAGGCATAAACTGCTTTAATTACACATATAGAGTCTGTCCTATTTAGTGCTCTTGTCTGTATTGAATTCAGTGGAAGCCAAAATGGCTTACCTTTGGCTGGCGTGTAACTTTTAATTTAACATGTTATAATGCAGAAAAGGCACTATTTAAGGGACCCTTGAATGGATGTATCAGTGAAAGTCAATGCTATAATTCCAAATACAGGCCGTCTTCAGTTCACTAACTCATTGGAAGCAATAGCTTGATGAATGAGACAGACTTTTAATTGTGCTACTCCTCCAATGGTTGCTCAGAGTTTTAAAATCCTCTCACTTGGGATGCCTCCACTTTTCTTCTGTGGTGCAATGCTATATCACATTTTGCAATAAGCTACCGCTCCCATGAATATTTACTTTCAAGATTCAAGAGGCTTCAGAATTTACTTCTTCATTAAAGCAGCTCATCAAATTCCAGTTGTGGCTCCCTCTAAAAATTCTGCACATGATCCAACCAGAATGATTGATGTTTTCACTGGATTTGAGCACGGCTTAAATCCCTCTTACCCTAAATCTTAAAAGTGCTCAAGTATATCTGGATCATGTTCCCACTTTCTGTCTATTTTTATTTAAATTTTGGTTATGTATTCAACCATGTATAATAATAGACCAACATTTCTTTCTATCTCTGTTTTAGAACCATGCAGGCTGCTGAAGGCAAATTCAGCCCTTGATCTTCTGTTCACTGATTTGTGGGTACAACTTCTATTCCTAAATCCAGTTCACTCTTCATATTTCTTTTCACAATTGGATACAAAATATATATAATATAAAACAAAGGTAGTTCTCTGTCTGTGTTCCTTGATTTGCACAGTACACAAATATAGTCTTAATTGTCCTTTCAGATGAGTTACTTTTTCAGGCACAGCAATAAGGTAGCATGCATTTGGTTATGGTGGAAATCTCTGTACTGGTTCATAGTTATATAAAAATGCTATTTTGGCTGCTATGTTTCATATATTTGAGATTTATCCCATCACAAACATTTAATGGAGCTATATTGATGCTCCTTGGTATCTGTGTATCTATGAGGATTACGATTTCATGAAGAATCCTGCCCAAGGAGATTCAATTAAAAGACCCTTTATCTGCAGCTTTCCCTTCAATTATATGAGAATATGTTTGTAGACTGTGAAAGTTTAAGTAAGTGACATATCAGTGTACGACAAATTATTCTGAGATCAAAAATCATGTTCTCATGGCACTTCTGGTCCTTGTGCTACAGGTTAAGTTAGGGATAAGTTGCAACCTGTTGCAAGCTATTCTATAAATAGCAAAGCAGAAAGCAGAATCTTAATACCACAAACAAAATATTAGCCCTCCAAGGTAGACCAAATTTGGAAACCAAAGACATGCAAGCTAATATAACTTTTATTATAAGATTATAGTAACAGGCTCTTGCAAGTTTGAATGCACTTCCCTCCTCCTTCCGGTTTTTTTCATGAGAACTAGGGAGGGTCATCTCTGAGATGCTTTCTTAAATTTCATTTCTAGCCCCAACTCAGATTTCTTTTATCTGACCGTTGTCTTAGTTATGAGCTTTCCTCTTGTTCCTCAAAGTTATTCCTCCTGCCCATTACACAAAAACACAACTGTCCAATATTCAGTCATTGAACTGAATACTGACGATGATATCCCCTCATGATTGCTCTAGTCAACGGCCAGTGATGACTCCATGACATCGTCATCATCATCATCATCATCATCATCATCATCATCATCATTATCATCATCATCATCTTATTATTATATTATTATTATTAGTATTATTATTATTATTATTATTATTATTTTCAATTTATGTGGCCACCCATCTCACATTTGTGACTCTGGGCAGCTTACAATTAAAACATAAACAGTACCAAAGAATAATTAAAAAAACAACAACAGCCATACAGACAATACAAACATTAAAAACAATTAAACAAGTCAAAACCACACAGTATAGTCACTAGGACAGCACAGTCATTCAAGAACAGTACAGTCATTTTATGGGCTCCAGATCACTCTCTGATCCCCAGGCCAGATGGCAAAGCCAGGTCTTTAGGCTCTTCCAAAAGGCCATCAAGGTCAGGGCCAGCCATCATAAACACAAAGATTGCACAGGAAGTGGTCCCAGAGCTCCATAACATGATCCTAACAAAGCCATAGCTGCAATTCACAGTGAATTTGGGGCTTTCATAAGCTGTACGCCATAATCATCACAATTATACCAAAGTAAGGCTTGACATATCTCGCTTTGCATGTAATGTGTCTATCTCATATATTGGTTTCACCTTTTGAGTTGCCATACTGACAAAAATGAACATTTGCACGATATTCTAATTTTTCGAGTTTCACCTGTACATTCTTTTCTGTTGGTCTGAGGTCTTCTTAAGCCCAAGGGATAGCTTGAAATACTTTCTTTATTACTAGTCATTATCTGCACCAGTGACCCAGAGTGGAAGAAAATCCATACCTGTCTTGCCATTCCTCTAGTTTTCTTTGTATTGCTGAGGAGGCACAGTTTTCTATGGTAACTTATGAAAACATGGATGAGAAACAGAATCTTCAAGTGCTTCATATAACTCTTTTAAAATCATTGTAATTTTATCTGGGGAAAGATTTCTCTCTCTCTCTCTTTTTAAAGAAATATCTAATTGATTTTTAAAGAAGAAAGATCTAGTCCCTTTAGATCTGGGAGTAGGGCTGTTAAACTAAAATCCTATGGCTTTATATAGGAGGCACTGGGAATTTGCCCACAAGGCATTCCTAACTCTATTTTGGTCTGTGGCCATCTCATGCCTAGCAGTACACAATTACACAAGTACAGTAGTAAGTGGAAAACCAAAAAAAATGCAGATTGCTGGAGAGAAACTTGTAGGAAAAGAATATTCTTACATACCTATTGGTCATCTTTTAGTTTACCAAGTAGAAGAACACCATACGCTCCCTTGGTGATTTGGCTGAAATTTTCTACTCCTTTGATAGACATTTCTAAAGCAAATTCCCTTTTATGAAATTTAATGATATTTTTTAAAATGCTGAATTTCTCTCCCTGCCACAAACTGAAACTATCTGATGTATTTTCTTTTTCCTCCTTCATGTGTATTCATCACCTCCTACTGGCATCTTTCAAGTATCTTTACATGAACAAATTTGCCATAATGGCTGTGGAACTCCAAAATGCTCAGAGGAAAAGGCGAATTAACAATTAAATAACACTGACTATATGTCTGCAGAGTTGTTAGTCACAACCAGATTGATTCAAAGGAATGTCAAAAAGTTCACTTCATGAGGGAAGGTGAAGCTGAATAAGCAACATAAAGAATGTAGAGATGACCTTGGTATGACAGAAAGGGATTAAGGATTAATGTTAAGGAGGGATTAGTCTAGAGCTTGAAGCAAGCATGGGAAAACCTCAGAATAATCCCACCTTGATTTCATTAGTATAAGATGGAACACAGAAACTTTCAAGATTCTGTTATTATACCCTATTACAATAAAGCAGCATTCCAGGGATCCCTGGGATATTTGTCCCTTGACCAGGCTGATATCACCCCTTGGTTAGCACAGATGTCAATGTACTTGATACATCGATATAATCATCTCAGTGGCCCAGTTAGAATTGTGAACAAAATAAGTTTGAAATAAATAAACTTAGAATAACTAAACAGATATCTCTCTCTTGCTCTTCTCCTCTCCCCCTCCAAGATATTGTGTCCCCCCCCCCCCCCATGATCTAAATACTGTTTGGAAGCAAGTAACACTGCGTATGTGTGTGTGTGTGTGCATCTCCCTGGATGTCTTAAATGCTTACCTTGTAATTTCAAACACTGTGATGAAAAGCATGCCTTGCACAAAACAAGATTTATTATGCCTTGCACTCCACATTATAGCTGCTCTGCTAACCATAATACACAAGCTATGAAAAGCAATCATGTAGATAATGCTAAGAAGGAGGTGGGGACCCTCTTCCACTTTAACTATTTTCACATAACTTGATCCTGATGAAATTCTTTCTATAAAATAATATTTCTGGTTGAATCTCTTGTTTTTGAATGGCTTATTAAAAATATGGGCACAGAGCATATCAATTGCTTATATTCAGCAGTAACTATTCTTCCTTATTTAAGAGTGGCTAATTCCCATCATACTATCAATATATGTGCCTCAGTGGGATATTGATTTGCAAATGAATGCACCTAATCTCAGATGTCTGCCTTACCTTCATGAAAAGACTCAGAGTGCACAATGGATGCTGTAACTACAGTGGCACAGAGATTTGTCGTAAGCATAGCAGACATAACAAACTTGTTTCTAAATACTTCATTATATTGTGTGATTTGCCAGATTAACATGCTTGGGCTTGTAGTTCTCATAAACCCAAAACTTCAAAGCTGAAAAAAACTATTTTTTTTTCACAAATTAATGCCAAGAAACCTGAATAGTAAGACCCCAGTGACTGCTGAACTTCCACTGGTGGGTATGGAAGAGAGATTAGTAGAATTCCACCTAAAAGTTACTTGTTGTTCCATTCCATTTCAAGAAAAGAGTATAGTCAAGCAATCCAAGTCATGGATGCATGTAGGATACTTGCAGCAGAAGTACCACAAGGTTCCTCAAAGTTGAGTCCAGAATTTAAAATAGCAGAGGTCCAGATGTCCAGAGGACTAGGTGTAGCTCATAGACAAGGGTCACACCAAGGTTTAGATGTCCAGTTGAGTGAGCTGAGTCAGCATCCTAGGAGAGTTTCCAGATGAGAGCACAGTCCTGATGGTGGGGTAAGATGGGCCCCTTAGTAATCAAAAGCCTTCAATTGCAATCATTTGGGATAAGTATCTATACCAGTGCTATTTTATCCATACCCAGGGTAATTCCTTTACAGCTGTGTAAATGACACTGCAAAATAAGCACGGTATTACTGCCTTACATTTCAAGGAGTAGTCTGGAGAAAACTCTTGCTTCACCCACCTTCTGGATTCATTGCATAACAGCAGACACAGTGAAGCTTTTCTCCCTCACCACACCCTGTCACAGAGCCTGATGATATACTCTTGAAACTTCCGACATGTAGGAGAACATTTTTTTCCTTCATTCCCTCCTCCCCTTCAACCAACAGAGTGTAGGAAAGGTGCCAGATGAATTGCTGGCATTACAAATCACAAAGGTTTGTGAGGTAGCAGAAATTACCAGGCAGCTTTTGAGGGCTTTCTGTGCATTCCTTCATCTTTAACCTTCTCTGATACAGCTCTTTTCAAAGTTTTTCTGGAATTTATATATTTGTACAATGTCAGACAAGGGTACACAAATGCATATGGAGAAAAGCATGGAGCGTATTTTCTTCCTTTTTTTCTGTCATGAGAATAAAGGCATGCTGATTTAATAACAGAAAGCTTGGATATAGATTGTGAAAGGAGAAGGAGAAGGAGAAGGAGAAGGAGAAGGAGAAGGAGAAGGAGAAGGAGAAGGAGAAGGAGAAGGAGAAGGAGAAGGAGAAGGAGAATGCAATACTGTACATGGCTGGGATTGTCCTACTAAATATCCTCAGCATTCCTAGGCATCTTGCAGGGAGTGAGTGTCCTGTCTGCCAGTGTGGATAACTTTTGAATAACCTCTGGCTGGGCAACAAATTTAATGGCTGGAGCAGGAAGTAAGCTAGAATTGTCTTAATTGCATTCCAAAGAGAGGGAGAACCCTTCACCATTTTGGATCTTAAGCTAAAAGGACAAGTGGTCATTAAAAATAATTATGCTACAGTTAAAGAAAAAAAAAAAAATCTAAGCAGCTACTTACTACTTTATTCTTCGAAGTGGGGACTTCCATATAAAAATTATTCTTTTAGAGGCTTCATACCCCTATAAGGGTTTTTATTTTTTATTTTACCAGATGTTGAAAAGCACAACCAAGAAAAACATAGAAAAGAAATAAAGGAGCAAAAAAGAAATAGAATTCTTATTCCTTTTTATAGGTTATGTAAATGAGTAAGAATTTTCAAAGGAACGTTAGATTAGTACTATGTAATTAATTCAAGGTGCTCTTGTATTAATTTAGCGCTTGAACATCAAATTAATCAATCAATAATTAGCAAAAGGTAACCAATATAATAAGAATCCTGAACCAGAATAAACAATTAATAGGAGTTTCTATCTAAACAGAGAAAGCCTATCCTTATTATAACAGATGAGGCAAAATATAATATTTTAAAGTCCTATGTTAAGAAAAACCTAAGCTTTTGATATGGTATCGTCCATAAATGGTTTCCAGGTTAAATTAAATTCAGGATCAGACTTGTTTTTTAAATACAAAGTTATTTTTCACATTGAGGCATATTCCCAGAGTTCAGTCTGCTTAGGTAGGAATTATATGTAATTTCAAGGAAGAAGCATAAAGTACCCTAGCAGCTATTATCATATACAGAGCCAACAATGTACACTCTATAGGCATATAAGGCTTAGTAATGCTTAACAGAAAAACAGCAAGACGGAAAAGTCAATATTTGAAATTAGTTTCAAACTATGGAACTTCAGGAAATGAAGCAGCATAAGAGATGCCTAGAGTGTCACTGGAGGAAGATGAAGAGTGACCCTGATGGACCACAAGTAAGAGGCTTTTTTGAGAGTACCTTGTGGCAATAAAGACAGTGAAAAATGCTTATTTCTCCACTCTTATGGCATCTGCCTGATGCCCCCTGGATGTCTGTTTTGGATGATGTGGCCCCTCCTTGGTATTCATAGGAGGGATCATAGGAACCCTTGCAGGTCTGTTGTGATATCCATTGGATAAAGTCATTTGGATCCACTTCGAGTTAGACACCTGCAGATGATCTTTGCCAGGCTCAGGATGGGGGAAGTGTATCCATCCTGGCCCTCCTTGATCTCTCATTTGTAGCTTTTGATACCATCTATCATGGTATACTTCTGGGCCTGGTGAGGGGTTGTGAGTGGGAGGCACACTTCTTGAGTAATTCTCCTTCCTCCAAGTCCAGCAATGAGCCCCCAGACTCAACTTTCTCCTCACTCCTATTGACATCTGCATGAAACTTCTGGGCAAGGTCAGCCATTAGCATGGGGTCAAGTATGCCGATGATACTCAGATATACATCTTTGCCCTAGGCCATCCAAATATGTTTTCTGGAGGCTGTGTGAGTCTGGTTGGAAAAAAACAGGCTTCAGCTCAACCCTGACAATACTTAGTAACTGTAGGTTTTATGTTTTCCTATATCTAGCAATGTTCCATTGTTAACTCTAGATAGGATAGCATGCCCCCAGTTGGTGTGCAATCTGGGAGTTCTCCTGAACTAATGGCTCCTGCTCAAGGAGTAGGTAGAAGCCATGGTCAGGAGGACTTTTGCACAAATACATTTTGTGTGCCAGTTGTGCCCATTCCTAGATCAGGAGGCACAGCTCACGGTCACTCATGCCCTAATCACCACCCAACTGGACTCCTGAAATGAGCTCTACATGGAGCTGTCCTTAAAGACCATTTAGAAGCGTCAGCATATTTCACTACAGGTAGTTCTCGATTAACAAACATTCATTCAGGAACCGTTCAAAGTTACAGTGGTGCTGAACAAAGGGAATTATGACCAGTCCTCAAAGTTTCAGCCATTGCAGCACCCCTATGGTCACATGAACAAAATTTGGGCCCACCTGCATTTACAACCACCCCCACCCCCACTGCTGCCCCCCAACCCCCAGCTGTCCTTTGTTGTCTTTGTCGTCTTTGCCTATCTCCCAGCCTGTGATGGAATGGAATTATGAAGGCCAGACTCAGGGAGGGAAGCATCCTCTTTCGTCTCCTGAAGGGCGGGGAAGAGATAAGAGGATGAGGCTGGCACCTCCCTGAGGAATTCACTCTGTGTTGACTGGCTGACCCTGGGAACTAGTTTCAGTCTGGGAAGATTCTTGTTAGAGGTTGTAGCTAATAAATGCTGAACTGAATCTGCATGGTCTCCTGGAGTTCCTTGGGCTAGGCCTGACACAGCCACATGTGGGGAGGGGTTGTGGAAATGCCCCAAGGCTGGCAGGTGAGAGCTATGGGCAGGTGGGTGCGTGTCATACCACACATCGTGCACCCCTACTAGCCAGGTCCTTCTGCATGCCAGCCAGGGCATTCTTTTGCATGATGGTGAGGACCTCCTTTCATGTGCTGGCCAGGGCCTTCTTTTGCAAAAGGAGGGCCCAGCTAGTGCACAAAAGAAGGCTGGCATGAAAGAAGGCCAGTACAAAAGAAAGACCCGGTCAGCATGTGAAAGGAGGCCCTGGCCAGCACGCATAAGGAGGCCCTGGCCAGCCCACAAAAGGAGGCCCTGTCTGGTGTGGAAAAGGAGCCAGCAGGCACATGAAAGAAGGTGGCACGAAAGAAGGCCCCGGCCAGTAGTGGTGCATGGTGTGGCAGGTGTGGTAGTGGGCAGGGCCAGGGGACAGGGGCAGCTGGCGATGGCAGATAGGTGGGTGTCCAAAAGGGCAGAGATGGGGGGTAGATGGATGGGGGAGTTGAAGTGGAAGCAGTCCCTTACCTTCTTCCAAGAGTGGCTTGGATCTGGGTGGGTCCTTGTATAATGACGGCATGGGATTCGCTCAACGACACCAACTGGGTAGCTGGAATTGCTGTTGCTAAGCGGAGTGGTGATGTGGTGTTTTGCTTAATGACTGCATTGCATAGTGATGGAGTTGCCGGTCCCAATTAGGGCTGTTAAGTGAAGAGTAACTTATAAACAAACCCCAACAGGTATTCTGCATTTTGTATTATAAGCTTTTCCATTTTTAGATTTCTGAGTATCCCACCTTGTTTTCATAATTCCTTTTGAACTCTGTTACTTAATGATATTGAAACCAATGAGGCATTTCTAACCATTCCAGGGAGAGAGTCTCAAAAGAGTTCATCTTTGCAAGGTTAAATCTTGCATTCTATATGAATTGGTATCTCTCTACCGATCATTTTTAATATACATTTGCCTTCATGAAAATAAATATTTAGTATTGAAGCAAGAAGCAATAAATCTGGACTTAGTCTTCTTCTATATTTATCTCATGCTTTTAGTATGCTATTTATAACTGAGTAACCCTTATTGCCTAAACACTTCTGTTTATATCGGATCAAAGGAACTCGTGCCGGATTTCTGGGAGCCTACTCCTTCAATGTGGGTATCCCGTAATGTGCCAATATAATCTGATCTGTAAGATAAGTCAAACAATTGGCTTGATAATATAATTTTAGATTTGGTGCAGCCACTCCACCTGATTCTTTTATGACTTGCAAAATCCTAAATTTAATTTAATCCTTGTTTTTTTTGTTTGACCGTGTGAAGTTAGTATTTGTCTTTGCAGTCTCTTTCTTCAATTCTTACTGAAATAATTTGAAATAGAAAGTTGTTCCTCGGTAAAATATTCATTCTTCCTGTGGATATTCTTCCTAACCAGGATAACCCAATTTCTTCCATTTTAAGATAATCAGTCATTACAGTTTTTCAAATTTGTGAATAGTTACTCTTGAATAAATCGTTATTATATTTTGCTAAGTATATTCCAGGTACTTAATTGGTTTAACAGTGGTATTAAAACTTGTTCTTTACTGCAAATACTGGTTTTTCTCTTCAGGTAAGTTCCATGTAATCATTTGTGTGTTGTTCTTGTTCATCCAATATCTGGATTCCTAACCGTATTGTTTTATATATTCCATTGCTGATTCTAAAAAGTCAACATGATTGGCATGTAATTTTATTTCATGTCCTTGATTTACCAGTTTTATTCCAGAAATTCTCTTGCTGCATTTTCCTCACTAAAGGTTCCTCACTAAATGCCAACAAGAATAAAGGAGAGAAGGAACAACCTTGTCTTATCCCTTTTGTTGTAATACATTTTTGTGACAATTATTCTGGCTTTTAGTCATTATATATACTCTGTATTCATATAAGAAAATTCCAGCTGCAATTCATCTTCTAAACTGTGAGTATAAAAGCCCATTCCAAATTATCAAAAGCGTTCTCCACATCAAGAAAAATCATAGTCGCTTTCTTATTTTTCTAATTAATATTATATTTTCAATAGCATTCAAAGTATATCTACAGGTAATATTGTCTCTCATGTATCTCTTTGGGACAAATCCAGTCTGATCAGAATGAATTAGATCAGCTAGACAGCCATGTAACCTTTTTTGCAAGTACAGCTGTAAAAAGATTATAATCTACATTCAATAAAGAGATACGTCTGTATGACACTGAATGAGTTGGAACATTTTCCTCTTTATAATAAATCAAAGCCAACAAAAGCCTCTTGCCACAAAGAAAGAAATACTTGATGTTGTCATATCTCATCTATTACCTGGGCCAATGGTATCATCAGAATTACTTTAAAAGTCTTACAATGTTTTGCAGAAAAGCCATCTGGTCCTGTGGATTCATTCCATTTTTATTTTTGTATTGCTTTTATGTTTCATCTTTTGTGGATGGCTTATTTAGAGTTTCCTTTTATTGATCTATAAATTTCATATTCTGTGTTGTATTTAAATACTCTGTAATCTTCTCCAGACTTGGTGTCTGTTTCCTGTATAGTTGAGAATAATATTTAACAAATTGGTTCATCATCTCTTCTGAAGATGAGACATATCTTTTCATCCCAAATTGAAATAATAATTCTTTTTTGTTTCTTTCTTTCTCAGTTGATAAGACAACAATTTGTCTGATTATTACCTTTCTCGATTTTTTTCTGTTTCGTGAAATTCATCTTCTTTATAGGTCTCGCTTGCTTCCATTAAAACTAGAAGTTATGTGAGTTTGAAACAAGCTCTTTAATTCAAATTGACACTTCAATTTAATATCTTCTTGCAGAAATAATAAGCCATTCCATCTCCATCTTTCTGAACCAAACGTTCCTCTGTGCACTCTTACAATTATTATTGGGTTATGATCTGCATAAATAAGAGCTGCAACTTCCACATCTACTGTATAAGTTTAGTTAATAATGAGTTGATATCCAACACATGCCTATCCTTTTATAAGTGTTGTAAAAAGAAGAAAAATGTATTATTTTTCTAAAGGATATTTAAGTCTCCATGCATCTAAGGGGGAAAGTAATAATATACAGTGTAGAACATTTTTGGAGGTTAACAGAATTCTTTTTGTATAAACCGGATTTTATCGGGGGTTGTTTGGTAGGTTTGTTGTTTTAATCTTGTAAGCTGCCCAGAGTCCCTTGTGTGAGATGGGCAGCTATATAAATTATATAAATAAATTTATCAAGATTTATTTAAGTTTGGAGAGCCAAGTAAGATTTGTCAGTCCGAGGGTCAGAGTTTCAGGTTTCTTATACAAGCAGAAGGCAATGACATGCCACAAGTCAGATGGTTGTGTCCAACAAGGAAACATGAGTCAGGGCTGCCTTTTAAATGAGGCTTCAGCCAGCTGTCTTTAATTAAGAGAGTTACTCCCTTGTTTGGCAAGGAGCCTCATTGAGCTTCTTTGCTCTGCTCTCTGCTCTACTCACTAAGTCCGAGGGCTTGGAGACTGTACATCTGACTGTTCCATCTGTTCTGATAATGCCAGTGCTTGATCACCCTCAGGTGACTTCTGACTTGCTGCCTCCTGAGGCTAATATTCCACTCATTCAGCTGGAGCAGCTAGCAGCAGCTACTGGGCTATGGCATAAGGCATTACGTAGGCAACTCAGGGTGGAAGTGTAGAACTGGACATCATCAGCATACCATTGGATGACCTTGCCCAGTGACTTTGTGTAGATGTTACATAGAAGCAGTGGGAGCTTCATATCCTGATGGGGCCTTGGGCTCGATATTTCCCTTCAATCAACACCAACTTCTACTGGAAGGAGAAGAATCAGTGCAGAACTGTGTATCACACTCCAGAGCCATTCCAAAAGGATACCATGATCAATTGTATTAAAAGCTGCTGAGAGATCAACGAGAACCAGGATGGATGAACCACTTCCATCCCATTTCTGCCAGAGGTCATCCACACACTGTGATGGAATGGACTTATGAAGGCCAGGCTCAGGGAGATAAGCATGTTCTTAGCCCCCAACGGGAGCATGGGAAGTTCAAGAAAATGAGGCTGGCACCTCCCTAAGGAATTCACGGTGTTGTGGCTGGCTGGCTTGGGAACTAGGGTTCAGTCTGGTGAGATTCTGTCTGGAGGTTGTAGCTAATAAACGCAACAAAACTGTATTTGCATTGTCTCTTGGAGTTCTTTGGGCTGAACCTGACACACACGCAATCAACACCATTTCAGTTTCCTACCCAGGTGTGAAACCCAACTGAAAAGGGTCCAGATAATTTGTTTCCTCCAAGATTTTCCGAAGCTGTAGTGCAACCATCTTCTTAACAACCTTCCCTAAAAAGAGAAGACCAGAGATGGGACAAAAATTATCCAGAATGGTTGGATTCAGCAATGGCTTCTTGTGGAAGAGGTACCACCACCTCTTTAAGCAGTAGCAGAACCACCCATCTCTCAAAAATGGATTCACGATTCAACCAAATGTAATCTTCTGAAAAACCCTAGCTAACCAGGAGGGATAGGGATCCAACACATGAGTGGCCGAGCTAACAATTCCAAGAACCCTGTCCGCTTCATTAGGACCAACAGGATCAAACTCATCCCAGATAACCAGGCCTCAGTCACCTCGCTGGGATCTGCTTCAAGGCCAGAGTCCAACTTAGAGCGAATCCAAGTAAGCTTATCCAACATATGTCTTGCCCTATTCCTTGCAGTGACCCTGGAAGAAATACCTCCAGCTCCACCTTCCCTAAGAGGAGCCAGGTCACTCTAAACAGGGGCACTGGGCAGCTATCTGCAGATGCAATAAAGGTAGAGAAATTTTGATGTTTCAATACTGACCGTGGTTCTAACTCATACATGGTCAGGTTCACTCCTTGTTGTCCTCCAATGGTACTCTAGGTGTCTGCTTCATCTCCCTCAGCATCTCAGTAAACCAAGGGGAGCCCCAGGATCTGCAAAAGGAGAGGGGCTATATAGGTGCAATGCAATCCAAAGCCCCAGCCACTCTCTCATTCCAAGCAGTGGCCAAGGCTTTGGTCAGACTGTGGACCAGACTTTCAGGAAGAACCCCAAGCTCCCTCTGAAACCCAGTGGGGTCCATTAGTCACCCTTTAGTTTTTCCAAATTCCATGGTGAGGATCTGAAGTGTATAACTGCTCCATTTTTTTCTGTCTACCAGAAGTCAAAATTCTTTTACCAAATGTGTACATTCTAGAATATTAGCATTGCCTTTTTTAAAATATGTCTCCTGCAGACTCATTTGCATTTTCCTTTTTTAATTTCAAAAAGATCTTTTTTCTTTTAAATGAACTATCCAGTCTATTGATATTTGTTAAGAATATTGATCTGATCCAGGATGTCAGTTATCAAACTAATTTATTAAAGTAAAGCTGCTGTTTGTTCTATTTTTGATCATCTGTCTGTTCTGGATCTTTTTGGGCTTGTTCTGTTGCTGTCAATGACTCAAGAGGTTTAATAATGTCCTCTGCTTTGCCACCATCCATAAAAACCTTGAGATGAAATACAGTGGTCCACAGGTATTTGATCTTTCTGTCATGGAAACAACATGTCAAAAATCTCACATCTCTTTGCTTTCAAAATATATCCAGAGGGGCCTCTGGCAAAATCTCTGTTCTTGTATTTCCAAGCTGAACAGAACACATGCCTTTTTTTTTTAAGTTTTTTATCCTGCCTTTATTACTTTTATAAATAACTCAAGGCGGTGAACATACTTAATACTCCTTCCTCCTCCTATTTTCCCTGCAGCAACAACCCTGTGAGGTGAGTTGGGCTGAGAGAGAGAGTGGTCCAAAGTCACCCAGCTGGCTTTCAGGCCTAAGGCAGGACTAGAACTCACAATCTCCTGGTTTCTAGCCTGGTGCCTTAGCCAGTAGATCGCTAATTTCAGTACTGCATCCTTTGCCTTTAAATATATAAACCTGATGAGTATGTTCTGTGGTAAGTTTCTTCTACTTGCTGTCCATGAGTTCGTTCTGTAGTCAGTCCAAATTGACTCCTAAATCTTGTTGTTTTTGTTGAATCTACTTAATTATATTCTCTTTTGAATGTTCATATTTTAAATCAAAGTGTTGGGTGAAATTTATTTATTTATTTATTTCACAGATGTATAAGGCTACCCAATTCAAGCAATGTGATTCTTGGCTGTACATAACAAAAATAAACAGTAATGAAATAACCCTACATCATTAAAACAACCCCCCCAAAATATAAAATGGTAACCAAAGGGGATAATTGAACAGCTAAAAGGGACTCCACTCAATTGCAACCAAATGCCTATGAAAAAAGCCAGACTTTAATGGCTTTTCTAAAGGCAAGTGGGGGCATCATATATCAAGTGGGGGAGATCCTTCTGGAGAACAGGGACAGCCATTAAAAAGGCACACTACCTTGGTCCCATAAGTTGGCAATGTCTAAATGAAGGAAACTGGAACATGCCCTCCCTGTGGTAGCATGTGGGATGGCAGATGTTCTAAGGAAAAGGTGGTACCTCAAGTAACCCAGTCCTATGCCGTGTAGGGCTTTAAAGGTGAATTGCACCCAGAAACCTATTGGGAGCCAATGCAGCTCACAAAGTGATAGTGTCACATGGGCGTAATGAACTGCACCCATAACTACCTGCACCACTGCATTCTGGGCCAACTGAAGCTTTCACATAGTCTTCTTTTTTTTAAAAAAAAAAAAATTGTTTTTAATAATTTAAATAATAAAAAAATAATTTTATTAAAGATTATAATTGCAATAGTAAAAACTAAAAGAAAGTAGGAAGAAAGTAAAAAGTGCAAAGGAAAAGAAAAAAAATGTAGAGAAAAGAAAGAAGAAAGAAAGAATATAGTAAAGAAAAAGAAAAGAAATATATAAAAAAGTGACTTCCAGCCTTCATTACAAGTATGAATAATTTTAGTAACTTTTCACCTCCTCTTAATTTATAACCGATGATCTCTTCATCCCATGTAGCATCTCTTATCTATAAACAGATCTGTAAAACATCGTCATTTCAATCCTGGTGTCAGCAAAAGTCCATAAAGGGTTGCCAGAAATAACAATATATTCATTTTATCCTTGATCAAATAAACCAACTTTATATTCCTACTTTTTACTTCTAACGATCTTAATCTTTAGTCCATTCAGGTAATGTCATATAATTTGATTTCTTTTCATTTCTTTTTTACTCCTTCTCACAAGTTTCATCCAAGCTTTAACAAGCCTCCTTTGTAAATCCAATAAAAAAGAATTACCCAGGTCACTCTCTTGGTTTATTATTTGTAATTCCCTTTTGATTTTTAAAGCATCAACTGATTTCTTTTGTATGTCCAATGAAACATCTTCTTTCATGTCATTCTTGTAGCCTGTCATTTGTAGATCCACTTTCAGTGTCAACTCTGTCTCTGTCTTGTCAGATAAAATTTATTCCTCTTCTGCCATTTCTTCCAAAACATCTTTTTGGCACAGTCTATCCATAGAAGCAAACTTTGCTATTGGCATTGTTGATATTAGCTTCTGATTCCATTTTTCAAAAGTATCCTTCAGTATTTCCAATGTTATAATATTTTGTGTCATTCTGTAGCTGTTAATCAAGTTTATCTATTCTTCGCCTTTAATTAAAATCTTTAGTTCTCACTACTGTTCAATTTTTTAAATTATTTATCTCTTTCATGTCTTAGAAAAAATTCAAAACAAGTCAACTTTCCCAAGGGAAGGATTCTTTATAATTAATTCCAAAATCTTATTTCAAATTTATCTGGACCCTTAATCTGTTTATAACTTTCTAAAATCAAAGTTTTAATTATCTTTTTGCTGTTTATTTCAATTTTTTAAAGTTCTTAAGCTTGTAGTTAAGTTTTTCTTTCATTAAGGACTGAAAGCAGACTTACCCAGTGTTTTCAGACTTGTCGATCCAAAAGTTTCTAATAACTGAAAAGTAGTTAGTAAGCAATTTCCAAAACTGATTAGAAAAGGAAGTATGTGAACTTAGTGTCCTTTTAAAGGTGCTGACTACAGTTTGAGCAAGATGGCTATTCCCTCATCTCCCAATGCTCATAACCCGCTGGAGACTAGTGTCTTGTGGTCTCCTCATGAGGAGCAACTGTGTGGAGCACTTGTGGGCAATCTTCTGTCCTCTCTTTGTCCAGAGAGTTCAAAGAGCCCGCCTACTCACCAGCTCTTCATTCTTCACCACAATTGTCAGCTTCACTTTTCATGTGGCCATCTTCAGTTCACCATTTTTTCTTTGGAGAGTTTTCAAGGGCAGATAGTTTTCCAGATAGTTTTCAAGGGCAACCCAGTATGTAGACCCTTGCAGTAAACCAGTTGGGAGGTGACTAAGATCATGAGGAAGGCCTCCTAGTCCAGGAATGGATGCTGGTGTTTGTAGTTGTGCAAAGGATCCTTTGGCCACAGTTGCCACTTGCTGTTCAAGCAGGCACTGTGAGTTCAGAAGGACCTCCAAACTGTACACCAAATCTGAATTGGAGTAGTGCCACCCTGTCCAGAACCAAAGATGGAAATTCTCTAGTTCCCTTATCCAGGGGACCTGAAACATGGACATATGCTGTTCACATGGAAATAAATCTCTAATTTTTAATAGACTAACAGGGGAACCAGTTTCTCATTATCTCTGCTCTTCCCCCCATTCTGCCACCTCTTACTCATTTTTAACAAACGGGAGATGGTTTTATCCTTGAAAAAAATGCCTTTTCATTAAATAAGTTCCAAAAAGTATATTATCTTGTTAAAAGCAAGATAATCTGTAAGCATTCTTCTTGGACACCTAATGCTCACTCATTCACACCAGGTATTTGGGGGTTTTGACCTTTTTATAATATAGTTGAATAGTTTCAGAGAGTTCTGCAATATTGATTTTACTTAATGGAACATGTTCATCTTCTGTGGGCATTATAGACTCAGATATGTCTTAACATATATAAAAGGCAAGAAATAAATTCACTAGTCTGCATCTAGCTGATTTGTCAGCATTTAATTAATTGGAGACCAACAGAGCAGATTATTTTAGTCCACCCCTCAAAAACATATAGACAGAACATTAATTTGTGCCATAAATGCTCTAGTGCATTAGCATCATGCTGTTAGAATGTGGAAATGTGTGGCCACAGGGAACATAACAGAATGCATTTTGCTCTTTGTTCCCTTTAGGTTTATTCCAACCACATTTTATTATATTGTCATGCAACCTTTTTTTTAGCTAGTGGAAGAATAGCCTAAGATAAGAGGAATGTGATTTTATACCTTAGCTTTCCTAATCTTGAATACCACTGAGGCTTTGGAAATAAATATTTGCTTAAGACTTGGGGATGGGGTGGGAAGAACTGTAAAAATCCAACAAAAATAAAACAAAATAAGATTCCACAAAAAGTGTGGTTTAAAAGCAGAAATGTACCAGGTCTCTGCAAGGTTTGGGAAACTATTTCTTCACACGAATGGGTAGGAATGTCTTTGTAGTGCATATTCCCAACGAACCTGAATGATCACATAGAGAATGGCTGGAGAGGGAGATGGTATCAGACCAGATCTGCTGACATGTGAACTGGAGATCCTCCACTTTCAAAGTGCAGGTCAACTTGCTACATTGGCTGCCTCAACATGAAGGGAGCAAAATTCCACTTCTCCTTTTGGAAAACAATTCCAGATCGAAGGGGAACATAAGGATTCCAATGTTTTCTCTTCCAAGCTCAGCACTTTGTTTGGCAAGTGGCAGTAGCCATGTCCAATCTGTTAGGAGTGGGAGAATAGAAAAGATCTGAGGAGGGAGAAGCCAATCTGGCCGTAAGTAGTTGGGAAGGCAGTGCAGGACACCAGCTATGTTGCCATCACCCATGGATACAATTGATAATGATGCCATTTAGGCCACCTTGGAGCACTGTCAGCTCCACTCCATTGGGTCATTAAAGAGGATTTGGTAGTACTGGCCAGAAAGTGAGAAAAATAACATTTCTCTCTAACTTGATTAATACAACTTTTTTTAACCATCTGTTGCTAATGTTTATCAACTAGACCTAAACTTGTTAATTCCACCAGAGTCTCTAGCAGCCAGATAAATAATACTTCTATTACATTGGTAGGACAAGTACTTTAAAACACAGCCTACATAGCGGTTTTCCCAACTGGACAAATTTTTCCTTTCAACTGTAAGACTTCTAAAACAGGCAAGCCACTAGTAGGTAAGAGTATAGCACCAATTCATTTTAAGCAGTAGCAACAGAAGCTAGCAATATGTTTGTTTCACAGCAATACAAAGAGTTGACACTGGCAATCAATTTATCTTGAGTTGATTTTCAGAGTAACAATCTGTCTTTGGCACCAGATTAGTTGTGCAAAGGTTTGATTAAAGCCCACAACATGATCACATTTTAGCACATATACACTGTGAGTCTTCACCACTTCATCACCCAGGTCATCCTCCTTTGATAGGAGCCACAGCATTTTTATGGTTGCCTGGCAACATCATGCAAGAAAATCATTTGCTGGAGTTCTCTTCTTGCTATACTATTGCATGCTAGGCTGTTTCCCTTTGGTCCTAGGTTAAGATTTCTCCTGTGGTTTGAGCTTCTCTAGAATCAAGCAGTGAGGGAGGAGACTTTATCAACCAGATATTGAACATCAGTTATAACTCTTTGCTTTCTATGGTACACTGCTAAGTCACTAAATTAGGAAGAGCAGTACCAGGGGGAGAAATGGAGGTGGGGAGAAGATGCTGATTAGGATGGGAAAAGACCAAATTGCCTCTCTTTCTATTTCTCTAAAACTATAGGTTTTACTTATGTTGCCCAAGTAGTTTGAAAATAATGGATTCAAAATTAAAGATCTCTCCAGTCAAGCTGATCTCTGATGCCTACATCCGCACGGTTTTCTTGTCCACTTTCTGAATGTGGTTTCCCATTGCCTTCTTCTGTTTTTTCTTTTTCTTTTCCTTGTCAGCTGAGCCCACCATCAGGTGGTTTCCCCATTCAGCTACTAATCAAAGTCAACTCAGTGTGGTGAAGGGAAAATAGCCTCTTTGGAAGTAAGCCTCTTCATCAGGGGGTGAGTATTTTCAGCCCGAGAAGCTTAAAGGCTGTGAGGAACAGCTTTTACTGAGGGAAAGAAAGTTGGGGGGGGGGGGAATGTATGTATGTATGCATGCACATGAAGAAATAGAAGGAGGAAGAAGCTTTACTTCTCATCTTCTTCTGCTTAGTCTTGTAAAACTTCTCCAATCCCTCAAAGAGGTCCAGCTTTAGCTTAGTTCCCTGATGAAAAACTAAGCCATACCCTCAAAATGGACTGCCAGCTAGGAAGCAAAGGAGCTAGTTAATGTCCATGAAAGGGACTACCTCAACTTCCTCAACTGAGGCTGCCATTTCAGACTTGCCTGCTTGGGGAGAGGAGGCTACAGGACATAAACTTCTGCTGCCAAGATGGCTTATATCATTCTGCAGTGAGATGGGCAGTGACAAATGTAATTTAATAATAAAAAAAATTAATAATATATCTTTGGTTGATTATAATTTGATCTCAAAAGTGAAAAGGCTGAAGCTCCAAAGGACACTGTATTTGTTTTGAAGTCCTATCCTATGAGCTTAAAGGGGCAAGTGTGAATCAATTAATTTATCTTCCTACTTTATATCTAGTGCTTGCCTTCTGACCTTTTTAACTGTTTGTCTGCTCTTCACCTCTCTGCCTAAAAGAGTCACTGCCTCATCCAGCTTAGCTTCCTACACCAGCCAAGGTCAGCTACATGCTACTGAAATGCTCAGATTTGTTTGCTGATTTACATACTCCTCCTACCCACCCCCAAAGAATACCCCTTTTTCTAGCCCCAATATGTTGCATGACTCACTTGCTCCTGAATACTGAATAGTATCACTTACCTTGAGTAGTATTATACGCATGGTAAAATGATTTGATGCCTCCAATTGTGACCAGAAATCCCTAAGTAGAAAGGATCCCCTATGTTTAAGTAGCAAGTTAGACATCATGCAACAGATGAGCTCAAACCCCGGTAAGCCTGCATGATCTTCACGAGAAGAAAAGATGTAATTACTCTATATCCATACATCAATCCACAGACAGTGTTGAGGGATTGTGCCTGCCTGCACAATGGTTACAGGCAAATTTAAGAATATAATTTTTTTTTTAAGGCATTTTAAATACTATTATTAAAGCCTTTTTCTGCAGTGTACTTGGGGATGTTTTTTAATCTGTAGTTATAGACTCTAATGGACTAATTAATCCTGTCCTTCAGTCTACAAAGTAATTAAAACCTCTGTCTTTAGCATCGACTTTAGTACTCGGAAAGGATCCACTTGAACTTACTAGCAGAATCTTTGAGATCATTTCATCTGCCTTCCAAATACAAAGCTTGATAGATGTTCCTAGACTAAAGATAAGAGAGGCTTGGGTGCCAGCCAGATGCATGCTGGTAAAGACATATTCAGATCCATATTTCTTGGCCGGGTGATCAAGTTCATTCTTAATTCAAACAAAATAGCCCTGAGGGAGACAGGAATATTATAATGGTGTTGTTAATACATTTATTAATGTATTTATTAAATTTATATAGCTGTCTATTTCACATATTAAAAGAATTAAAAAGCTATAAATATAAACAAAAACACAGGAGAGGGCCTTCAAAATCCTACATACAATACCACTAGTTTACGGGTCCCCTATTTCCATGGGACTGCTGACAGACCCAAGTTTTAAGCAATTTCTGGAAGGTCAATAGGGCCAGGGCCAATCTCACCTCAGTGGGGTTGATGTTCCAAAGGTGGGTGCCATGACAGAGACAGAAAAAGAAATTCTTCTGTCAGGTGGAACTCCTTAGCAGAAGGGACCTGTAATATGTCTCTCCTGCCAGATCTGATGGGACAGCAGATATAATCGGGAAGAGGTAGTCCCTGAAATAACCCGGCTCCATGCCACGTAGGGCTTTAAAGGTGAAAAACAGCACCTTGAACTGAACTGGAAGCAGACTGATAACCAATGCAACTTGTGGAGCAGAGGTGTAACATGTGGAGTTCTAGGGGCACAAATAACTGTCCACACTACATTTTGCACCAGATGCTCTTCAAGGGCAGCCCCATGTAGATACACTCACCAAAATCTTTGATATTTTCTCCTTTAAAAATAGGGGTTTCTTTGTCTATTTAAAATCTATTTATGGACACATTTGTTCTCTCCAAGAGCAGAAGGAGGAGAGTAGAAATATGTGAAAATCACAGCATGTTTTGAAGTCTCTTATTCTCTGTGTGAATGTAAGCTTTTTGACTCTTCCAAAAACAGTCATCTCAGAGAAATTAATAATCTGTCATGCGCAAAGTGCTGGTGATTATTTAATCTAAGATTCCTGTATCCTTGTGCCACCCAACCATATTCTTGTATAATAAAATGCTTTAAATAGCTCCTTAGCCAAACATAAACAATGAGCATTAGTTAATTGTCTCACTTTGGGTTATTATTGTTAATATTTAAAACCTGCCTTTCTCCTTTACCCCATGGAAATCTGAATTTGCATTCCTCTTTATTCAACCAACGTGTGAAGTCAAAATTAAAATCTGTCAGACTTCAAGGAAGACAATCAATAAATTGTGTATTTATATTTTTCCATCAATACCCCAATTTCATTTCCCTTCTCATTCTTTTGTGCCTTTATTTAATCAACTTTATTTTATGGACTTAGGAAAATTAAAAGGGGTGGCAGAAGCCAAGAATGGTTATTCCCAGTATTTGGTGACCGAGATCAAGTATAAGTGAGGTTAACTATTACAGATAGGTAAATGTGGGTTATATATACCAAATCATGATAATGGCAGTAATGGAACAGAAACATCTGGGCACATCTCTCTTACAGATTTTAGAGAAGAGACTGGCGTGGGAAAAACTCTTGGAATACATGATCTTAGCCTTGACTGATGGTTGATGATTCATTCGATCTCCATCATGTTTCCTTCATGCTGCACATTTCTGAGTTCAAATCTGACCAATCTCTAATCTTTGATATATATTCATTTGTATCTAAATAGTGTACACCTGCTTTTTTGCTATCAAGTCTGCCATCAACCCAAACCTATTTGTTTGCTTAGGGTTCAGAATTTTTGGCAAAGCCAAAAACTAGAGTACGTCATTAATATTCTCTCTCTCTCTCTCTCTCTCTCTCCCTCTCCCTCTTCCTCTCCTTCCCTCCCTCCCTCCCTCCCTCCCTCTCTCTTTCAGGACATGTTTCTAGCAAGAATTTTGTTCCCTGTGAACTGCCATATCATTTTTAATAATGAATCCCTTTATATAGTTGGAAAAAACAGTATGATATTCCACATTTATTTCTTCTTTAACACTTCATTACATGAATCACACTAATGAAGCCTGCAAATATCAAAGTAGAGATTGGCAACTTTGGCTGTGTTGTTAAACAGATTAATCTTCTGTGGGTTTTCTAAAGAGATGTTTTGAAAATGCTAAAATAGAACCAGCTATTTTCTAGATACAGACATGTGCAAATATAAATGATTGAATGACACAATTCATGGATAACCATTTTAATTGCAAATTATAGCAAAATATGACCTTGTTGGCAGCAAGTAATACTGGCTAAACCAAGTCATGTTCAAGAATATCTAACTGTCTGCACAGTTTTGTTTGGTTTTATAAAAGAAGCTATTTTTTGGAACCTCGTGTTCTTTTCCCATCCAAAAAAACTCAACAGAGATTACAAAAGGAATCTTTGATGTCCCTTCAAATGTGCACTTTTCAGATTCTGTACTGACCTCCTACCCTGCTTCTCTTTTTGTAGGGGGTCAAGCAATCTTTTCCAAGCCAGCATCCTTCAGAGACTTTGAGAAGGTGACTTCAGAATTCCCAGCCAATATGAAGTCCCAAGACAATCAGAGGGTGTCAGATTGGGGGAAAGACGGAGGAGAGCAATGCTGTAAGTTGTTGGACATCTGAAAATGAAAATGTGCTTCTTAGTAAATACAGTGTATGCTTAAGAAATGCTTAAGGAAGAGAGCCTCTTGCATCCTGTGATTGATTAAAACCAGCTTTTGACAGATTACATTTCACTGGTTATCAAAAAGACTTTATGTATATCATCATGTTGAAAAGTTAGGAAAATGATAGTGCCTGATTAATTTCCTCTCCTATCTGAATATTCATATGATCTTCCAGATTTGCTACTGTTCAAGAACCAACCAGTTCTTCCCTTTCCCTTAATATTAGGTGTGAAGAGCGATACTTCATCTAAGAGAGAGAAAACAAAATTAATCGTCCAATCATATTCACTATTTCAGAAGAATGGATTAAAGTGACACTTGCATGCCTCATATGAGGGTGATATATAAACATGGCTCCTGTTGGTGGGAGGAAGAAACGTGCCTAATCATTATAAAAAGGATCATGTGTTTGTGTCAAGTACAAAATATTGATGAAAAATGGTATTTTGGCATGGCTAATGTAAGTTTATTTGGGCAACTCTATGGAATTAGACAATGGTATTTGATTGTGTGTGTGTGCTCTGTCAGAGTTCCATTTCTAGAATTTCATGGGGATTTTAAGACAGCCCTGTCCACGTCTCAAAGTGAGACATTGATTTGACTCGCTCTATGAAATGGTGGTTGGACACAGAGGAAGAAAGGATGGTTTGCCAGGGTTGAAAAGCATGGAAAGGAATGGTGAATGGAATGGTGAATGAACTATATCTAGCTATATTTCCTCCCTGTCCTTATCTTATGCATTTAATTTATTTGGCTTTGTGATGAATCTGTTCTCCACTACAGCTTCTCTTCAAGTATTCCTGCATGCATACAGACACCTAAACAAACTCTGTACCAATTCTCTGTAATATGCTTTGCTGGTTAGGACCTGGAAATAGAAGATTGTTTAGATTCTCATGGAGCATAGTGCTGACAGGAGAAAGGAGGGGCAGCAGATGCAGAGCTGGCAAAAGAGGGGAGGTCTTAAACCACCTGGGATGACAGGTGAACACCAAAGAGAATTCTGGGAAGGAACATCTTGGTCAGGGAGGGGATGGAAGGTAGCTAAAGGTGCTATCATGGCTACAATGACCTGAGCCAGTTCTAGTGGCTGTTCAGCATAGCCTGTTGATCTTAATCCATAGAAGGAGTGCTTAGTGATCCCAAAATGAATTAAGCAGTCTTTTCTCCTGCTGAAGGCATTTCTGTTCATGACTGGGGTGAAGTCTATGAAGTGTTTGAGGGTGAGACCAGGAGGAAGATTCATCAAACAGGAAAACACCATGGGATTCACCATCACAATGCAGATAGCATGGAGGCTGTACCAAAAGATAGACAGGAAGAACATGATCAAAGTTGTACCTGTCAGAGGGTTATTAGAAAGCTCCAAAGCAGCTGCTAATTCATCTGATTGAGAGAAATGGAAAGTTTACCACTAAGTTCTGTAAGCCCTTTTCTTAAATCTACTATAGGTAGGAGTAGTTCTAGTATTTAGGAATCTCAAGGATTGTACATATATAACGTAACTGCTAAGATAAGTTTACTTAGAGTTACTCTAAGGGTATAAATTAGAGAGGGGGAGAAAATGCTGGTCTGGCACTTTTGCATTAGGCTGACAGAGAGGGAAAATCGCTTCCCAAGGAATGCAAAACAATTAATGAGTCGGAAAAGTGAAACTGCTTGGGTGTCCTGATAAAGATTGGCTGAAATTGCTTTTTACTCTCTTTTAAGTGAATAAAAACAGGCCCAAAACCAACAAACAACAAAACTCTGGAAAGTTATGTGGTCCTACCTCTTTCGATCAGATTCCTTGAATCTGTATACATGCTCCCTCACAGGATTCTTTCCTAATCCCTCTTCTGAGTTTTCCCATAATGCTTCTCCTGAAAAAGGAATCGTGTGATGGGTATTTATTATGTATGTAGGCTGGTATGTGTGTATGTGTGTGTTAGTTTAGCATGTGTGAACCATCCATTATAGTTTAGTGTTTGTGAATTGATAAACCATGGCTTGTTCAGCAGCCATACTTTAAAAATTCCACCTCATTGCCATTTGTGAACCCAGCATTAAATTGTTAATTAATTCCTAAACTTTACATGAGAGGTATGTTCTGTCAACAATTTATGTTAAAAGTTTGATCAGCGAAGTCCAAACATGTACTAAGCACCATCAAACTACAGTGGTTCAATAGGTTTTGATCATCTGCCAGGTGCTGTTGCCTATTCATGCAAGGTGGACACAGTCATGCTTGGGACACAGATCTCTAGATATGCCTGAAAGCTACATTTTCTGTATTCAGGGATTAAGTCTTTCTGAAAGACAAATGACAGGATCGGAGATACAAAGAGGACTTCTGCCAGTGACACCCATCTTTCTATTCATGCATACTTCCGCATACAAACATATGTGTACTTTCCCTTTACTTCCACCATAAATCATTTTTAAAGCATTCAGCAGCCAACCTTCAACTCCATATTCATGCAAAAGCTTCCACAATTTGAGCCTGTTCACTTATCATACACTTTCACTCAGCAAATGTACAATACACTTTCTCACATCCATACATTCATATTTGCCCTGTCCACATTCCTGCTGTGGGCTTAGCTGTCTTTTATCTTACCATTCCCTTGGCTCCATCTCTTTGCCCTGTCTCCTAAGGTCATCCCGCATACCATTAGAAGGGGTCAGTGGGAGAAAACCAGTAGTAACATGTATACATTTGCATGCAGAGTTCCTTCAAAATCAAAAGTGAAAAATGAAGCATGATTAAGTAGTCCAAGAACAGTGGAGCATTGGAGAGAACCACATTCTCTCTAATGAGGGTGGAGCCCAAATTGTCTGAAGCAAGCTGGAATTGATCTAGGTCACGAGTGCAGGGTGGAAGCTGGATGGTGAAGCTGCTTCCTGAAACTGGGGGAGTGAGACAGCTTGGTTTAAGTACCCTCCCAGTTAGGCTTACACAGCTGAAGAGCCTTCATATCAACTGCTATTGGTAGCAAAGCTGAAAACTGTGTCAAGTCCTAGAAGGACTTGTAGCCTTTTCATGAGTTGCCTGCTTCTGCATGGTGCCACATCTTTCCACCCAGGCCAACTGGACTTCCATGCAGCCTGGATTCATTATGCAGCGGGGTGGGGGGCATTGGTGCTGGTGGAGGATGGTCCCAGTAATGCCACCCTTGAGCCCAGGGAAACAAAGTACTCCAACTCCCTCCACAAACTGATTTGCTATCTCTTCCTCCTCCTCCTCTTCCCCCTGGCTTATTCCGCCACTAGAGGCATGACAAATTTTCCAGTTCTTCACTTGCAAACAAAAGGAATTTTGTGTATTCAGTGTTTATTTATTTATTTATTTAAAACATTGATATAGCCAGCCATCTTAAAAACAACTCTGGTGGCTTACAACCGATAAAACAATATAAAACAGTATAAAACTAACAGCAAAAAACCTAGAAACAGAAAAAAACTGGAAAAAAAATAACTGGTGCCATAGCTACCCTAAGTATCCAATAAGCTTAGTGTACTTGTAAATCTCCCCAGATATGCAAAAAATGAGGGGAAAGCCCCTCCCAACTGTCCCAGCCATCTTGTCCCCTCTGATCCTTGGCTGCTATAAAGAATAATTTAAAAAATATATAATCCCAGACTACAAAAAGATGGCCCACACCATATTTCCAAATCCTGCTGGGCGTTATGTCGCAAATATTACTCCTTTCATTAACCCCCCTTGATGGAAAATTGTTGGATCATTTCTGATCATTAGCAAGTAAGCTATCTAACAAAAGATGGGCAGCCTGAGCCAACTTCCCTAACAGTACCTAATGTGCCATAGCATATTTTATCATTTTATTCTTGTCATTATTCAGCTTTCCAAAAACAACCAAATCTATTTCCAAGACTAATTATCCATGCAGCCCAGCATTCTAGTTACTCAGTTGCTAATTAAGTAAGAACGAAAAAAAAATATTTCTAATGCAGGAATGAAGTGGACGTACTGTTACGAATTGGACCATTGTGGTACAATGCTGAGGATGCTGGACTAGAATCAAGAAGACCCAGGTTCATGTTTCTCCTCAACCACTGAAGTTCATTGAATGATTTGGGGCTTGTTGCAGTCTCTCAGCCTAACCTATCACAGTAGGTTGTTGTAATGGGAAAAAATTGGTAGAAGAGAATACTATATAAAGCACCTTGTGCTCCTAAAGAAAATTCACAGTGTAAAACAAATGATTTAATTTAATAATTTAAAAATAATTTAAATCATATTTATTGCACAGACTTTAGTGGCTAGGTTATATATTATCCTGTTCAGGGCTGGGGAAAAAAAAAAACCACAAGTTACACCTGGTTTAAGGGTTGGCTGCAGCATTACACAGAAAAGTCCACTAGGTTGATGTGACAGATTTGATAGGGAAAAGTCCAGAAAACCAATGATCTAATTTCTTGGAAGTTTTCTGGAAGGTATAAAGAGTAACAAAGATGATCTTAGCAGAAATATACAAGAACTGTTACTTAGGCAAAAGGGGCTGAAACATTTTTAAATCCAGAGAAATGAGAAAACATTCAGAAGTTGTTCAGGAAGATGCCACCCTGATTCAGTTGTATTTCTGGAAGCTGATACAGCATTGGAAATATTGATCCAGGATACTATTTGCTGCATCTGACTATCAGACAGGAATGACAGATGGACCCTTAGACTTTTGAATAAAACTCTTCAGAACTGGGTGGTGAGGGCGTGATCTGAGATCAGATGTTCATGTAATCCATGGAGCCAGAACAGATGGCATAGGAACAGTTGAGTTGATTCTCTGGCTGTGGGTAGCCCTGAACAAGAAATGAAATGCACCAGTTTTGAGAAGGTTTTGATCACCAAGATTGTGGTTGCTCCCTTAGACTTGGATAGGTAGGTAATAAAGTCCATGGCTGCTAGTGACCGTGGCCTTTAAGGTATTGACAATGGCAGTAGGAGTCCTGAAAGCTGAATACCTAGTATTAATCAATCAAAATCACACTCATTATCAGAAAATATTAGTAACTTCCCAACCAGGGAAACTGTCTCTCAGTCTCCAAATGGCAACCAAAATGTCAAAATGTTTAATTAATCTAACCTCAAATTGGAAAACAATTTATAATGGAGATCTTCACAACAAATGCATTGTTCATCTCTTAGCTGTTTTACTGGAAACAATCGAGGAATGTATAGGAAGTTTCCTGAAGGTTTACTTGTAAAAGGCATTGGCCACAAGCTGTACTAAAAAGACTGACCTATTAAACCAGTACCTTCTATGCTCTTGGAAGTTCTTTAAGTTATATGTTAAATGGTCTTAAGTTCCTTTAGCCTATCAGTTGGTTTCAATACATCTGAACTGACTTAATTTTTCTTGTTCAAGTTATATGTTAGTGTTCATTCCTTTTCTCCCTCCATAAGTGTCTTTTTCTCAAATTCAGAGGTGACATTTGGTCATGTCCATTGATTCATTGTTTTCCTTTGCAATTTCCTTTTTGGATCTTATTTATAACTCCAACAGGGTAAATGCTGAAAACAAAGAAAGCATAAAATGAAATAGACCTTATGTAACTCTGAGCAATAACCTGAGCATATTGCTAGGTCATTATCATCAGTGTTGCATTCCAACCCTGAATCCACAAAGCCAAAAGGGAAAACAAATCCCAAATTCAAATCCAAACTACTTTATGGCTTAATGCAATGTGTGCAAAGTGTTTGGAGGAGGGTCTGGACAGGCATCTCAAGAGGAGTGGTTCCTTTAGGGCCACAAGGATGAAGTTTTTTGTCTAGGTCCCAGTAAGAATCAGGTTAACCACTATCTACATGGAATGAATTCTTCAGCATTAAAAGAAATCTGCTTTTCCTCATGCAGGGACAAGGGCAATAGTGGACAGAGGCAAATGTTACTACGTGGTGGCAAGGGAAGACACTGGCAGATCAGGCTCTTTTGAACCACTTTCAGTTATAGTCATCTGACCAGATTGTCTAGTGATATAGGCCAGGTTGATTAGACCTCAACTGATAAGAAGAATTATAGCATATATTCTGCATGGAATCAACATATTGTGGTCTTTTAAGTTATTCCTGGTTTAGACTGATAACAGCTCATGCAAATGGAAGCTCACAAAAACAAACAACACAAACAAGGCATGATCAGGACACTACCAGTTCAGAGCCACTTCAGTTACAGAGAACATTACTGGAGTCCGATCAGTATCTTCTAATAGTTGTCTGGGGCCATTCTCTAAGGACCCATAAAACTAATGCTAAGTGGCTTCTGGAGTCTTAGCAGAGCCTCTTTTCAATAGAGTTGTTTCTCCAACTACTCTAAGTCTGCACTGATCCCTTAATTTTGACATCCTGAGTACTAGTAGGAACGAAATTCCAACAAAGGCTGTGAATATTGGCTCAATATGTTCAGTTTTTTTGTGTGTGTTACTTGTTTAACCAGAATCACTTTATCTGATAATAGGACTTAGATGAAGCTCAAGTGACACTGTAGATCACAGTATGGTAAGATTATGGATAGCTCTAAAGGGTTCCCCAACTTTTTTTCCATCACTGTACTTAGTTCAGTTCAACTGAGTTCAGCAAGACTTATTTCTGAGTCTCTGCGCTGCCCTTATTTTACAATTGCTTATTTATTTTGCATATTATTTATTAATATGTTCTACAATAAGGCACCCCCACCACATTAATTATTATTTGTGAGACTAATATTTGATTTCTACAGATGTCTATAATTCACCAAAACTCAGACTTGTAGAAACTGTATTGACCATAGCTTACAGCTATAAGCAATACATTCCACAGACATCTTTTTCAGAAATAGTCGTAGTAGTAACAATCTTTTGTTTGCATGGAGCCATGTCCTTTCCTTTAGAGTAGGTAGATGGGTGAGCTTTAGAGAATTATCATGTGAGTTAAATAGCATGGAAAGGGGATAATCTGGAGGCTTAGGGCACACTACCAACACTGACATCTCCACTCCAATGCAGCTTTGGAAAGGTTGCCATTGGCCACTACTGTTTGTATGGCTAAACCAGGGAACTGCCCAGATAGCCTTCTTTTCGTTCTGGCTGTGTGTCTGCGTGAAAGCCGGATCAAAAAGCCCAGTTAACAAGGGCTGTCACCTTACTGACCTTCCAACCTCTCTAACCAGAATCTTAGGCTTACTGGGTCATCTGAATTGGAGGCAATTCAGACAATATTTAGGGATTCCACAAACCGGAATTTGCAACTGAAAGCTACATGTGACAGGGTAACATGCTAGCAGGTGCACCCTCCTTAAACAGGGCTTTTTGGCTTAGCATTTTCTGCAAATTGTTGGTTACTTCCCATTTTCTTTGAGAAGCCATATCATCAACCTGAATGTACTGTATATCAAATTATCCAGAAGGGCACCAGGATGAGGCTGGGAGAAATACAAAATGCAGTGCTAAATACTGTGGATAAGTATATTACTACTACTACTCTTATTATTTGTTTGTCTGTTTATTAAATTTGTAAGCAGCCAAATCTTTTATACCCATGGTGGTTTACAATAACATAGGAACATTGTAAAATAACAATGTGTGATACAATTCCATAAATCAAAACAAAATAAATAGTTACAATATATAATTTATTATTTATCGTTTTTATATAGCTGCCCATCTCACACAAAATGACTCTGGGTGGCATACAACAATTAAAAAGAATAAATACATAAAAACAATTACAAATAAAAAAAAACTATAAAAGCACACAAAACAGGAGGGGATAAAATTAATAAGGGAGCCACTGTAAAATCTCCCCCGTCCCCTGGGACTCCCAGGTCTGATCACAAAGCCAGGTCTTGAGGGACTTGCAAAATGTTCTCTATAATACTAGATAAACAACTGATTGATGGAATTTGGTTCCAGATGGTGTGTTGCCCCAAGGCCTCCCAGAAGAGTATGAAAGTCTATCAGTAGAATGCTGCTTTCCTCATTTTTTAATCCCCAAAATGAAGCATCTTTGAACTTCACTCTTACATCTACTACATGAAGGTGATGGAAATGCAGCCTTTTCTTGGGTGATGCACAATTTAGATCAATTATTTCATTTCTCCTACACATTCAATGTCTTTCTTCATTGCTGAAAAGATATTCAGACTATGTATTGTCTGGATGTGAATTATTCAGCAAAAACTCCCCTGCAAGATTAGAGGAGAAGCTGCACTAATTACAGATAAAAGAAAACAATTTTAAGTATTTGGTAAGTCTATAAAAGTAATTAACCTATTAACCTTGCCCCTAATCTTCCCTTGAATGAGAAATATCAGCCTCTCTTTTCAGTATCACTAAGAGCTTCTCTGTAACAAAAATCACAAGACATTCAATAGTCTCTGTCCAAACTAATTAACCCAACAGGTCCAGCATGAGGAAAATAAGAGCTTAAGTGTCAGGAATGGAAGCAGAACAATGGAACTAAATTTATTAAAGAAGAAACATTTTTCTATCCTTTTTCCTCCACTTTTCTACCCACCTTATTGTTCACTATTGTTCACATCATGGTCTTTTTTCTCTCTATTTTTTAACTCTACCTAAATTGGCTCACTATGGACACAATAAAGTCTAACTTAAATACTTTTATCTCCTATTGATTTCATTATTTTTTCCCTCCACTTCAATGGACAAGCTGTAGAAAAATTTAAATGTTTGCTGGATGGTGTCCTGTATTTCCCCCACCTTGGCTTGCAATACTTATATGTTGAAATCCCTCTTTTCTTTCCAGGTCAATTCACTCTTTCTTTCCACCACTGAGAGTGTTCTCAGGCTTGGGGGTTGGATTGTTGCTTAAAGCCGGTGAAATGGGATGGTTGGTTGGTTGGTTGGTTGGTTGGTTGGTTTTTAACCTTGGTTTCCAGTAATGTGTTCTATTTTAGTTGTTAGTTGTGTTGGTTGTGCTTTTAACTGTTGTTGGCCACCCAAAATTGGCATAGTGAGATGGGTGGTCATATAAATTAAGTAAAAATAAAATAATGTGGCATGTGGTTTTTAGTGGCCTGGACTGGTTGCTGTTCTGCTGGTGCGAGTGAGAAAATGGAGTGAGAAAAGGGGAGAAGAAACTCAGTTCTGGCCTTGAAAGGCAGCTGTGCAAATTTGTCAGGCCTAGCCCAAGAACGACAGAAGAACAGTCCAGCCAAGTTCAGTTCTTTTATTGGTTACACCATATAGACAGAATCTTGTCAGACTAAATCTGTATTACTCTAACCTAGTGGATATGCACTGGGAGATTCTAGGGAGTGGCTGTCCTGAATCTCCTCCTCTTCCCACGATCCAGCTCTGGACTGTGTTGTCTCTTGTCTCGCCCCCTTCCTGGAATGTGCTCCCTCCATCCTGAGAATCTGCTGCATTACTCTAGTCCATCACATCACCTCCCACTTCGTAGGCACATTCCATCACAAAAATGCAGCGGTGTGGGCAGTTATATGTGCCCTTAGAATGGCACAATTGGGGATGCGGTGGCGCAGCGGCTTAATGATGCTGAAAGTTGCTGGCCAGAAATGGTCGACACTTCAGCGGTTCGAGCCCAGCTCCGCACAGCAGAGCGAGCTCCTGCTTCCTCCCCAGCTCCTGCCAACCCAGCAGCTCAAAAACTTACGTGAGTAGATAAATGGGCACTCTCACCCAGGTGGGAGGAAAAATGCTGGCGGCACTTGCACAGGAGACAGGAGCAGTTGCTGGTAACGCAGAAGCCGCGCACGCCCGAAAAAGGCATGAAGCAACGGAAACCCCGCCTCCTGTGCTCGCCAGCTGGGCTCTGCTCTAGGAAGGAGGCTCTGGCAAACCACTTCCGAAAGAACCTTGCCTTGAAAACTGCAGGGACTCGTCCAGGCAGTCGCCGCAGAATTGGTAACAATTGAGTGTGGATTAAAAAAAAAATTAAAAAAAAAAAGAATGGCACATGTTCCACCTCCGCTCTGTGAGCTGCATTGATTGCCAGTTTGCTTCTGAGTCCAAAGCAAAGTGCTGTTTTTGACCTTTAAAGCCCTTCATGACATGGGGCTGGATTATCTGAAGAACCGCCTCTCCCCAATTATATCTGCTCTTCCCATCAGATCTGGCAGATGATGCATGCTGCGGGTCCCATCTGTCAGGGAACTACACTTGGCAGGTCCCAGGAGGCAGGCCTTCTCTGCCATGGCACCCACCTTGTGAAATCTTCCCCCGGGAACTGAGATGAGCTCCATCTCTCTTAACATTCCATAGGTTCCTCAAAACCTGGTTATGCCTTCAGGCCTGGAGGTCCCTGGGGACCAGGGAGATCTTGTGATGGCTCCCTTACTGCAGCTAACATCATCCTTGCCCGTTTTTGTGTTTTTTTATAGTTTTTAATAATGAATGTTTTCTATAGCTTTATTGGGTTTTTTTTAATTAAGTGTATGCTGCTCAGAGTCACTTGTCTGTGAGATGGGTGGCTATACAAATTTGATAGATGAGAGAGAGAGAGAGAGAGAGACCCAAGAATGGGAAGAAGGGACCTGGCTGGCTACAGGCAGCACTTTACCCAAGACCCACGAGGGGAAAGAGAGGATTGGCTATCATTGGTGAAGCCCTGGTCTCAGGGAAGACTGGGCAGAAGACCCTGAGAGAGGTTCTTCCCCCAGTGGAGAGTAGTAGGTATTCAGCTGAGCAGGTCCAGGAGAAAGTCAGGCCATGCTGAGCACACTACAGTAAATCAAGCCCATTCCTTTCTTTCCACTCTCTCTTGAATAAGCCCAGAAATGGGGTGGAGGTGGGGTGAGGTGGGGGAATGGAGTGAAAGGGAGAAGAAGCAGGAGAGCTAGAGGGGATAGTCTCTGGGAGGGAGACTTAGAAGGAAACCTGACACTGGGATTCTGTTGTAAATACTTGTAAATAGCTTCACTGCAAATAGTAAAAAAGCATAAAAGCCTTCACTCTCTTGACTTTCTGTGTCAGTGGCCACCCTTACAAAGCAAAGTATACTTCCAGTTCAGAAAGAACCCTGTCACACTATGACAAATTAAAATAAAAATAAAAAGAGTGGTCAGTTCAGTTTCTTGATACTTTCCATACAGTTTCTTGCATCACAGCTGGCATGGCACACACACTTCCATTGATATCACAATACTGTACTCAAAGGGCAATCATTCCAAAATTACTCTGCTGCAGTGCTTCTCTTCTCCTGAAGCCCGGAAAATCCACTTATTCCTTGGTAACTTATTCCATTCCTATAGTTAATGCAATGTTGGGAAATGGCATATCCTGCCCTCTGGCCCCACAAGCTGCATCTCTTTCCACCAGTTGGCCGCCCGGCTCCCTCGAGATGTGGGGTGCACTTGCAGCAAATGGATGGATCATGGAGAATTGCTAACCAGCGTTTCATTTTCTTCTGTGGATGGGAAGGGTAGGACCAGAAGGGTTAGTTGTCTGTTCATTTGTACTTTAATAAAATAACTTTCTGCCTACTTGAGATGTCCAACAATAAAGCATAAACACTTTCATAAAAGTGAAAATCATTATTAAAAATAGCAGATTGAAAATGCCTGGCTGAAGAACAGGGGGGTCCACAGGGCATATATGACATGTATAAAAAGCAGGTGGAGCTTCTGTCACACTGTTGTGGCCACATCTTGACTTTTTGAGCATATCCTGCATGCATCCCTGCAGAAGAGGGGGGTCTGGGCCTAAGGAAAAAGCATGCACTTAGCACAGTTCCTGGAGAATGAATTTCCATAACACAACGTAGGCAAAGGCTTTTTTTGGCAAGCAGCCTGGAGGAAGTGAAGACACTGAGTCAGGACTTTGTCAGTTTAGCATTTGCATGCATTCAGATACAATGTGTTGTGGAACCAGTAAAGGATTGGGGAAGACTGCCAGCAATTGGCCAGCTAGAGGGCAGGAAGGAAGATCATGATTGGATAACCTGTTCGGCAACTTCCTTGCATCTCACAAAAGGTGTATGAAATGCAAAAGCATGGAAATACAGGAACTATTTCATAAACTGTTAATTTGGTGTTTACAAAATTTGGGTAACAGCTGGAAGTAGCCTTTGTGCTCCAACGCTACAGAAATGGTTAGGAACCTGAACTTGGTACTGGTGTAGGCTTTCATGGTTGGTATCTGTTGGGCAGTGTTGGGCTTCAGGGTTTAGTGACCATGGTCTAGAGAACAGACTTCCTGATGTTTCACCAGCAACTGGCCACAATTGCTGGTGAAATGTCAGGAAATCTGTTCTCTAGACTACAGTCACTAAACCCTAAAGCCCAGCACTGCCCAACCTGAACTTTGTTGATGAGTTGAGGGGCTGTACAAGGGTGGACTCAAAATTATAACCTATTTCTCTGGGTTTTGATCTTTGGTACTTTATTATTTTCTTTCAGATACCAGACTACTGTATGTCTGCTGTATTCTCAGAATTATTTTTTTTTAAATCACACTGGATTGACCTCTTAGATATTTCTGAATTTGCTTTTTTTTTAATTTGCTTTGTGGATTGATTCAGTATTCTACTATTTACTGGTGTTTTCTTATGCTAGATTGCTTTCTTTTCAGTGATCCTGTCTATGTTTTATTTGAGGGTTAACTAACTTGAAACTTTATGAAACACTGAAATAGTTGCAAATCTGAGAATCTGCAACCATATCAGGATTTTCTCATGGGAAGAAGGTCATCCCGTTCCCCATACAAAAAACAGGTGTCGAGATTATTCTATGAAGCTAATGTAGACAAAGAATCTTGTGACCCTGTTATGCTTTTTACTGCCATCTACTGTAATGTGTATGTTAGTTATTCAGTGGGGGTGTACATGCTGGCAATATAACAGGAGGGCTAAATGCCCAGCCTGTCAGTCTGTTTGTCTTGTAAAGTTACCATGTAGATTTTTATAGGTTAGGTAGTCTTAACTAATAACCAAGTAGTGTACCTCTTCTCTGAGAGTGTTTTTTTTAGCTAGAGACTTTGTTGTGGATAAGTCTTGGAAGCTAAGGTGAGAAGAAGTCTTTGTTATATCATATATTTTGTATGCAACCTGTATTTTATGAAGTTTTGCATTTTTATCAATAAAGACCAGTTAGTTTATATTTTCTGACTGGATTTTCTTTGGAAAGCTAACTATGGGTATTGCATTTTGCAAGCTGTCATGCTGATGTGTAAGATTCCTGACAGCAGGTTTTTTGGGACCTTTTGCTGCACTCTGCACAACAGACCAGTGTTGCTTTGGCCATACTGGATGGGAGCTCTGAGACCTGTAGTTCCATATCCATGGAAAGTCACTACGTTTGTTTTCCTGTGACCAAACATTAAATGAATACAGTAACTAGCTTTACAGTTCTCACTCCTTATTCTCCCCAGATACATCTTCCATTCTTTTGACGCATCTGCCACCTTACAGTTCATACTCCGATTAACCATGCATGTGTTTATTTCAGCTGTATAAAATACCCATGCTGTTGTTGTACTGCAGTTGCCTTGCTATCTAACAGACAAAATAAAAAAGAACAGATCATCAATTACCTGGGATTCAAATAAATATGTTCACTTTATCAGATGGCAGTTACAAATGGCCCACTCCATAGAGCAACTTTTTTTTCAAACTGCAGAAATAAGTGTGTACAATTAAATCTTAACTTGAAACTTGGCAGAAACGCTGAGATAAAAGGATTCTGTTCTTCCCCACTTTTACAGCTGGATATGTGATTCTAAAAGACTAAAAAGGAATGTGGGGGATTTGGGCGGTGATATAAATTTGACATATAAATAAATAAATAAATAAATAAATAAGTGTGTGTGTGTGTGTGTGTGTGTGTGTTCAGAAGAAATTTTCCATATCAATCTTCTTGGGATTTAAATATTTATGTAAGGGTTTTTAATATAGATAGTACATCATAATATTCAGCTGATACATTCTCACATGACAAAGATCTCTGCTCCCATTTTATAGGCACAAAGCAAGATGTGTGTTCCATGTGTTGTTTCACAGGGAATTCATACATCTATTAGCCTTATCTCTTCACAAAATAATGCAGCTGCAGTCAATTTGCTTTTCCAAAATTGCCTTCTTCTGTATAGGCTTATGTAGAAAGATTCTTTTTCTTTCCCATAACAGAAGCACACCAATCATTATGTCATGATGAATATCCCATACTCTACATGACAAGGTTGCTAAGATCTCCCTCTTCTACCTGAAAGAGAGCAATTTAGTCAGGCTAGGTATAATTTGGGATTCAATCTCAAAAAGGTGCTTCAGAGCACATGGGAGTATAAACATAGCACCTGTCTGCAACACCTTAAAGTGGATCCAAGAAAAAAGGCACATTGGGTGATTTAAAGCTTGAAATTGTTCATTTTTGTAGCCTGATGGTAATCATGAGTGATGACTTTAACCAAGCTTTAGATTTTTTTACTTGATCATAGTATGGTTTCAGGTAAACTAAGTTCTCATTTATAACTGCTACATGCTTACTTATTTAATGGAATTCAGTTTGCTAGATACATGGCAATTTCTGAATCCATCTCAGGGTGAATACATAATTATTCTAATTTGATAAATCAGGCATTTTCCCATTTTTTTATACTCAGCTTTAAAATGCCGATGTAAAGGCTTCAGATGTGAAATATGTTTTTCATTTAAGATCTCCCAAAGATCACTCAGGATCAAACAACATATTTAGCTGCATCATTATGTCTTCAAGAAGTAACAGGTATTATTAAATTAATGAATTTAGGTAAATATGCTGGTCTATGACCGAAATAAAATTGATTGATAGAATTTAGGTAAGATTCCTGGTCCAGATGGCTTTCCTATTGATTGGTACAAGGTATTTATTGACTTTCTCAGTCTTGTGTTGTTTGAGGTTTACAAAAGCATCTTTTTGTACAAGGCATTTCTGTCTTTTATTGATCCTTTTATAACTGATTTTGAAATCTGATAAATATTCTGTGGCATGTTCAGATTATTGTCCAAATTCTTTTTAAAATGTGAATGCTCAGATTTTGACGGTGATCCTGGCTCAAAATCTTTAAACTATATTTGCTTGAATAGTTAATTCTCAATAGTCTGGTTTTATAAAAAAGAAATCAACTCTTGGATAATATTAGTGGATATAATTGATATTTAGTCATATAATTGGATTCAAACATATTTGGATGTGGAGAAAGTCCTTAATATGATTGTCCTATGCAAGCCTTAGATTGCAAGCAAAAAGTAAAGCAATTACAAACCTGAGAACTTTAATTAGCATGTTATAGATCTTCCATCAGTAGCCAAGGCAGAGCTAAGAGCCAGTAACTTAAACAAGGTCTTAGAGACTTGAAGGAAAGATGCTTGCCTCATAAATTGTACTAGTGGCATGAGCTGCTACCTTGAAGACTTCAGAGGAAGGAATGTCAAGAGGAATCAAGACAGTCTGTACGTCTAACACCAGAGAATTCCACAGAAGGTCTGATCACAGAGCAAGAAGCAGGAGGAACTTGGAACAGGACACCACAGGAGCACAGGTTGGAAGCTGGAGTGTTATTTCCAACAAGAAGAAGGATCTGGAGCATGTTGTTATATAGCCAGAGTGTCTGCTATGCCTAACCACCCCCTCCTCTTCTGCTGCTGGCCCTCTTCAGCATTCTCCCAAGGACAGGCTGTGACTCCTTACTATTGGAATTAGTAATCAATTACACTGAGTCAGACACATCACTCGTAGGTCACTGACAGTCTGTTGCATCTTCAACTGCAGGCTGAGTCTGCTTGTTTCTTCTCTTCAGCCTCAGAGTCAGAGGGTTCCCTAACAATGGTGCAGTTTAAATTTTTAGAACATGCCTTGGCTAAATGTGGTTTTCTATGTTGATTGGATTGGATTAAATGATTGGTTTAAAATGAGGTATCCTAACCCTCTATCCAGGATTACCACAAATGGAATTATTACTTTATGCACTAGGATGTTGCATAAAACTTGTCAAAGATGCCTGCTCTATCCTTGTACATGTTATCTGACTTTGAAATCATTGTCTTGTTTCTGCTGACAGTCTAAGCATATTTGGGTTATTAAGTGGCATGCAAGTTATTGTTATGCGCTGATATTTTATACCTTAATTAATTATAATTACTGTATCAGTATTCATTACCAAAAATGTATGGTAAGGTAAGGTATTTATTATAGGCATGCTGTAAAGATATGGTATAGCATTTTGATAAATTATCCGATTATTTGATTAATTGGAAAAAATCTAATACATTCCTTAGAAGACCTAAGCTGGCTATGAAAATCTGTAAGATGTCTTCATTTGTAGAGTAAATATTTAAAGGTCTTTATCTCAGAGTAATAATAATATGGGGACAAATAAATGCTATTAAAATAAATATTTCTTCAAGATTGATTATTTATATTTTCAGAGGGATTTCTGTACAGTATTAATACTAAGTATTTTATTAATGAACAGATTAACAAAATACTTATGGACAGGATAAACGCATTGGTTCTCTTTATCTAAATTATGATTTCCACGTGAGGATGGGGATTTCAGCTTTTCTAATTTTAAGCTCTATAACTGGCCTTATATTTTGACCTCTATATCCTCATGGAATTTAAATTATCTCTTCCCAAAATCATAATGGACACAGTTAGAATGTCATTTAATAACTAGGCACTGGCTTGGTTCCTGCTTTTGATAACAGTCCACTGTTTTTCCTACACTGAAGGTTGCAAGACGTATTTAGATAAAATTTGGAAGGCAATTGAGATTTAATCCTAATTTGCATGATAATCCCAACCTGCAAATTGCTGGTAATTTTTTCTCTGGAGTTCTTAAGCAAAGTAATAACACTTGAATCAACTTATTGTCATTCAATCTATGGCCAAAAAAGTTTATTTTACTCTGATTAAAATAATGCACTATACCTAATTTAAAACCTTAGATTGAAAATAAGAATTGGCTTTTTATTGATGTATTCAATATTACTCACTGAGATTTAATTTGCTGCTTAAAAAAAAGGTTAGTTTTAAAAATTTTACGTTTTTAAATTTTATTTTATTATGTATTTTGTTGTTCCTTTTTAAATGTATTACCTGCTTAATTTTGTTTGAGTTACTGTATCTTTCTTTATATTTGGCTAATGTTTTCCTTTATGTTTCTATTAATTTTTTTTACAGTTTTCAGAAATAACAAACATTCCATATGAGGAAAAACATTTATTGAATTAGTTAATTCATTTATAAATTAATTGGTTTATAACTATCTTAGCCATCTCATAATAATCAGAGCAGGTAGATTATAGAAGCTATCCAGGTATGACTCCTCCTCTTCCTCCTCCTTCTATATATATATTGAGACCGGGATTCAAATTCCAGCTAGTACTTACCTTACCAGTAGGGGTCCCTGGGCAAAGACCCTTAACGCTTCACCTGCCTACCTCAAATGTGAGAGTGACCCAAACTAAGAGAGTCATGCCAGCTTGGACATCGCCTGGATTAAGGTCCATGTCAAATGTTGGGGAACCAGGACAATCTGATGATAAGTGGGCTACTGGAACAAACTATGAACAAGACAAGAGAATCTGGAATTGATGGAATGCTACTACAACAGTAGACTTAATGAGAGGGGATATGTGAAACATATGAGGGAACTATGGATGGACAGAAGACCTACATCCACACTAACTGAGAAATAGCTAGTTACCCAATGCTTCAACATAGTGAAGAGGAAGTTGCTCTCACAACTTGAGATAGACCAACTCCACATTATACCTCAGACTCAAGAAGAGCCAGAAGAACAATGGGATGTGCAGCCAACACCTGAAGCTGGAACATCACTAACACCTCCTCCATTACAGAGCACAGCAGCTGATATGAGGCATAAGATTATGGATAAACTAGCTATGGTCAACCCTCGAGACTGATTACCAAGGCTCAATGGAGAAGTATCATCAGATAGTATGCTAGAAAATGCCAATAGAGCCTCATAACAATCCCTACTACCACCATAATTCAAACCAATGAACTGGTATATGCTACAGCTGCTATAATCCTGGAGATACTTGGCTACATGATCAAGAAGAACAGCAGTATGTACTCCTCCTGGAAAATGAGGTTGGAGGCTAAGATCAAGGCAACTCGGAGACAAATTAGTCAGCTGGTGGAACTACAGAAGGATATGGAGATTAAGGATAAGACTCGGTTACTGAAAAAAATACCTGACTCCATCTGAAGCCCTAGAGACTGCTAAACAAAGGTACATAGCACTGGCTGCTAGGCTAAGGAGATACACTAGAGAAGCAGAGCCAAGAAGATAAATACCCTGTTCTCCAAAGAACCATCTAAGGTGTACTCCCAACTGCAGTGCAACAACACAGTGACAGCAGAGCCACCAACAGCAGAACCTGAACAGTACTGGAAGAACATATGGGAGAAAGAGAAGACACATAACACCGGTGCAAAGTGGCTGCAGGACCTGAAAACAGACCACAGCAATCTCCCAGAACAGGAACCAGTCACCATCACAGTAGTAGACATCCAACAGCGGGTCAAGAACATGAAGAGCTGGACAGTACCTGGCCTGGACATGATCCATACCTACTGGCTAAGGAAATTAATAGCAGTGCATGAACACCTAGCAGCACAGATGAACCAGCTGCTAGCAGCAGGATCCCACTCAGACTGGCTAACACAAGGAAGGACGGTGCTGATCATGAAAGACCCCCATAAGGGAACAGCACCGTCCAACTACCAATCAATAACCTGCCTCCCCACAACATGGAAAGTCCTATCAGGCAATATAGCCGCCAAGTTACAGAACCATATGGGCCAGTACATGAGCACATCTCAGAAGGGCATTGGGAACAACACCAGAGGCTCAAAACACCAGTTGCTCATAGATAGAGCAGTTGCCTGAGATTCAGGGTCTAAGCAGACCAATTTGAGCACAGCCTAGATTGACTACAGGAAAGCCTATGACTCAATGCCACACACATGGATCTGTGAATGCCTGGTGCTATACAAAGTCAACAGGACACCAAGGATCTTCCTCAAGAACTCAGTGGGATTGTGGAAGACAACACTGGAAGTCAACTCAAGACAGCTCGCACAAGTGGCCATCAAGTGCGGCATATACCAAGGTGATACACTATCCCTGCTGCTGTTCTGCATAGACTTGAACCCCCTCAGCCAGATAATCACAAGGACTGGATACAGGTACAAGTTCAAGAGTGGAACTACCATCAGCCACCTCCTCTACATGGATGACATCAAGCTGTATGCTAAGAGTAAACAAGATATCAACTCAATGATCCACCTGACAAGGATCTACAGTGAGGACATTGGGATGTCATTCAGACTGGAGAAGTGTGGCCAGATGGTAGTAAAGAGAGAGAATGTAGTTAAGACTGATGGGGTGGAACTACCAGTGGGCCACATAGCAGACATAGAGACCAGCTACAAGTACCCTGGTATCCCACAGTCACATGGGAACCACGATGAGGAGGCAAGGAAGACAGCAACATCCAAGTACCAACAAAGGATAAGACAGGTCCTGAACAGCCAGCTCAATGGGAAGAACAAGATCCATGCCATCAATATGTACACACTGCCAGTCATCAGATACCCTGCCGGTATAGTGAGGTAGGCAAAGGAGGACATGGACACTGCTGATGTGAAGACCTGGAAGCTCCTCACAATGTATGGAGGTTTCCACCCCAAGTCCAACACCCAGAGACTGTATACCAGCCACAAAGAGGGCAGGTGGGGTCTGATGAGTGTCAAAGCCACTGTCCTGGATGAAACCCAGAGCATCCAGGAGTACATCAGCAAGATGGCACCCAAAGATGAGCTGCTGAGAGAATGCCTGAGACAGCAGCAGATATGGGAGGAAGTTCAAGTGGAGGAAGTACCATGGCAAGACAAGCCCCTGCATGGGATGTACCATCGACAGATAACTGAGGTGGCTGACATTGGGAAATCCTACCAATGGCTGGAAAGGGCTTGACTAAAAGACAGCACTGAGGCACTGATCATAGCAGCACAAGAACAGGCACTAAGCACCAGGTACATAGAAGCAGGGGTCTACCACACTGACAGGACCCAAGGTGCAGATTGTACAAAGAGGCCTCAGAGACAGTCCAACACATAGTGGCAGGGTGTAAGATGCAGGCAAGAACAGCATACACTTAACGGCACAACCAAGTAGCTGGCAGTGTGTACAGGAACATCTGCACAGTGTATGGGTTAGACCCTCCCAAGTCCAGATGGGAGATTCCATCGAGAATAACAGGGCTAAGATCCTGTGGGGCTTCCAGGTCCAGACGGACAGGCAGGTACTGGCCAATCAACCAGACATGGTGGTACTACACAAGGACCAAAAGACAGTGGTGGTGATAGACATAGCAATGCGAAGAGACAGCAACATCAGGAAGGGGTATGAGAAGCTGGAGAAGTACCAGGGCCTGAAGGACGAACTAGAGAGGAAGTGGAAAGTCAAGGCCAAAGTGGTCCCAGTGGTGGTAGGAGCACCCACGGCTGTGACTCCTAAGCTGGGAGAGTGGCTCCAACAGATCCCGGGAACAACATCACTCTTCTCTGTCCAGAAGAGGGCAGTGCTAGGAACAGCTCAGATACTGCACAGAACCCTCAAACTCCCAGGCCTCTGGTAGAGGACCCAAGATTGAGGAAGACACTTACCACCCATAGGGGTGAGAGGGGATTTTTTTAAAAATTTATATACGCTGTCCTACTAGAGAATTTGGTGGTTTTTATTGGTCTGGGCCTCATGCTAGAGGCCTCAAGATTGCCTCCTACTGGTCACTTTTTTTTTTTTTTTTGTCTGCGCTCAGTCATTACTGACCCTGCAGTGACTGCCTGGACGAATCCTTGCAGTTTTCAAGGCAATTGTTTTTCGGAAGTGGTTTGCCAGAGCCTCCTTCCTAGAGCAGAGCCCAGCTGGTGAGAGCAGGAGGTGGGATTTCCGTTGCTTCGCACCCTTTTCGGGCAAGCGCGGTTTCGCGCTTACCGGCAACTGGTCCCGTTCTCTCTGTGCAAGGCGCTGCCAGCATTTTTCCTCCCACCGGAGTGAGAGTACCCATTTATCTACTCACGTGAGTTTTCAACCTGTTGGGTTGACAGGAGCTGGGGAGGAAACAGGAGCTCACCCTGTTAACGCGAAGGCTGGACTCGAACCGCCGAAGCGTCAGCCATTTCTGGCCGGCAACTCTGGATGCTGTTCAGTAATCGATGTACTATCACCCAAAAGGCCCTTCTAAGTGACAACTCTCTTCATTTTGTAAAGCCAACTGGAAATGTAATTGGAAGATCTTAATGTCTGGATAATTCAAAAAGGGAGAAGACAGTATTTTGGGAAACCTGGTGCTATGTCATTCAGAACTATAAAAATTAAAACCAATGCTTTAAGCTGGGCCCAGAAATGAATTGCAACTCAGTGCAGCTGACAAAGCACAATTATAATATGGTTTAATTTGGATAATTTGGATGAACCCAAGTTCCTGAATAATTTTTAATGACAGGCTCAATTCCAATGAACTGTGAATAAGAAGTTACTGTATCATGATTCATTACTATATAGCCAAATCATTTCTATTCAAAAGCAGTTGGGGAGCTAGTTGATTAAAGGCATTTTAAACTACAAAGGTCACAAAAGTCAACCCTTACATGGCTGAACTCCACTGATAAGGAGAAAGAACCCTCCGCCATGAGAATCTTTGACTTCTCTAAAACAAACCTGGTTTGTTTGTTTGCTTGTTTTTGCCTTCATCCAGCCACCCAAGATAATCACAGATTGGATTGCTTTCAAGGGTGACTGGAGATGGATATGACTTCCTTTCTCTTGATCATCCAATCTAGGAAAAGGAAGTTTGCCACTAGCCTTTTGTTGTTGATGTCATCTGGAACCAGCCCACATTTCTTTAGTAGTCTGGAACTTGTTAGGTTGTCATGGCAGCCATGAAAACTTGCATTTTTTTAGGTGAAGCAGCAGATGTTGAAGTCCTCAAGGGCAATCACCAGGGGAATCTTCAACACTAAATCTGAGACAGTCTTAACCATGTGAGGCAGGAAAACTACTAGGCAGCAGGTTAAGCAGTAGAATCCCAACCTACCCTGAATTTCAAACAAAATTCAGGTACAAAACTTTCAGATTTGTATTTGTCCAGCCCAGCATCCAAAAGATGCCAAAGAGGATGATGGAACTCTGATAGATGATAGTGACACCTTGTTCCTATATACCACCAATCTCCTAGGTGCTTTTTTGGGTGCTGTACACAATTCTTTCTATTACATCCACTCATGCATTTAAATCAACATTCAATACTTATTCGCTGTTCTTTTTTTTCTAGTTATTTGCAGAGCAGTGAAAAAAGGCCTCTAATCTTTATTCATGCCATTATGCACATTTATTAAACCTAGAACTAAAAATAATGCAGATAGAGATGCTAAACAAACAAACAAAGCAAAGCAGACAAATAAATAAATAAAAAGGTTCCTGAAGGTGAATTCTAACCAATATGAATGGACCAAATACGAATTAGACTTGCCTTTTGAGAGTGCCTATTTTAAAATATATTAACTAGGTAGTTAAGTTCAACTCTGTTCCATGTTTGCCATTTAACTTGTGTCTTGGAAGAGAGTCGTGGTATTTTATTCTCTTGCTGCTAAATCAATATTTTGGAATTCAAGTAGAGAATAGCAGCAAGACTTAAGCAAGTGATTCCAAAGCACACACATCTGTGAATTTGTATGCTCTGCAAGTTTGTATCTTAGCATGATCCTCCTCATTGAATAGATATAATTGTTCTGGAGAGGTGAGAAGAATTGACTAATTGCAATTACTGCATTATTTGCAGTGTGCTATAAACATGGTCATCTCATGAGACTAGCCCATGAAAGGCAGTTTATCTGTCTTCTGGGCTGTAAATCCTGTTCTGTGATAACAAATTTTCCTGCTCATGTAAGAAGTTGGAGGTGCTGGACTTGCTGTTTTAAGGCTTTGAAAGCTCAGAGTAAGCAGATGTTTGCATCATCATAAAATCACCACACAGCTCCATCTGTCAGGGAAGCAGCTGCTTTAAAATCCATGTTTATTGAAAAAGTTGGTAGCTCAAGTATTTGACGTTGAGTATTAAGCATATCCAGAGACAGTCCAAGCAGCAGTTTTGAACTGTGATCTGTGTTTCATAGAGAACATGAAAGTTTGCACATCCAGTGCTCTATGCTGTATGAGATGGAGCAGCTACTGATAGTCTAGTACAGTGCTTCTCAACCTTGGCAACTTTAAGATATGTGGACTTCAACTCCCAGAATTCCCCAGCCAGCGTGGCTGGCTGGGGAATTCTGGGAGTTGAAGTCCACATATCTTAAAGTTGCCGAGGTTGAGAAGCACTGGTCTAGTAAAAATATAACACTAGTGGAATCTAAGAAAATATTGTTTGTGGAAGTGATTATTTCACTTATTTGTGATTGTTTGTGGAAGTGATTATTTTCTTTACTTTGGGATTAGATAAAAATTTCCTGAGTTTCTCTCAACAATCCCTTAACTCACACAGCTAATTTCTCAGTAAAGAAAACAAATCAATGAAAAGAAATAACGCTAACATTAAAAGTACAGAATTTCTATTAAAAACATACACTTTTCTTTCAGAAAGAGCTGTCCATTGAGTTTCAGCAAAAAATAGGAGGAGCCAAAGGCCATTTTGATCGGCCATGACATGAGACCACTATCTATTAACCACCCCACTGAGATCAGTTTACACCTGGGCTACATTTGCAGTCCGCTCTACCTCTGTTGAGGCCCTCACTGCAGCAAGGAGTGTGTAACCACAGCACAAGGTGGATGGAGTTCAACAGGTTGTGCTGTGAGCCGCCCAGAGTGGTGTTTAGGACGGGCAGTCATACAAATCTTTTAAATAAATAAATAAATAGGTGATTCTAATCTTTGTTCAGCTAAATAAATATTTTGGAATTCAAGTAGAGAATAGCAGCAAGACTTAAGCAAGTGATTCCAAAGCACACACATCTGTGAATTTGTATGCTCTGCAAGTTTGTATCTTAGCATGATCCTCCTCATTGAATAGATATAATTGTTCTGGAGAGATGAGAAAATGGACTAATTGCAATTACTGCATTATTGACATTTGCATACTGGAAGCAAGAATGAATACAGTTGTGGCATAACTGGCATGTAACATTGCTTGGAGAAAGAATTAAAATAGTAGTTTAAATATTAGCTTGGTTACAATCTACCATGCAGGTTAGAAGTACAAACAACCAAATGAGAAAATTCAAATAGGCCACCAATCTTTCCCGGTTTGGGCAACGTGGCTTTCAGCTTCAATGGGTTCTGTCCAAAATACTGCATTAGATCCCACCGCTCACCATTAAAAAAACTGCAAGTGTTGCTCTTAGAGCTGCATCTTTGATCCTGAATATCTGAACATTTAAGCTCCTACAATGGACAAGAACGCCTTCACTAAATGTCATAAAAGGAATCACATATATGTTCATTCTGAAAATCCGTAGGTTTAGGTCTCTTCAAGTAAGTTTCTTCTCAAGGCCAAGCCACTGAAATCTAGCAGCAAACCGCCAAACTTGTCTTGATAATTTTGGCAGGAAATGGAAGGAAAGAGATGGGTTAAGACTTTGATCGGCCTCCAGTACATATAAGACAAACTATCCGTCTCCCATCCAGTCATAAAAAAGGGGAGAAATGGACCCCATATCCCAACACTACATTTTCCATGGTTGTCATAACACAAGGCCTTTGCAGGCTCGAGAAAAAAGAAAAGAAGAGGAAGAATGGAAAAAAGAAAATGCGAACTCAGTTGCATAAAAGGTGAGGCTTCCTACTAAAAGAACTTTGAAAAATGAGTGAGGCAAAACTTTTAATAAAATATAGAGGGGGATAACTTTTTTTCCAACCAAGGTGCCCTCCCTTTTTTTTTTTTTTTTTTTATCGGCAAGTAAGGTCTGTAGGGCACATGGTAGCAATTTGAACAAAGCATGAAATGCTGTTCAACTGCATAGAAAAAAGCATAACCCAGACAGAGTTTTAATAACAGGTGGGGTTGGTTACTTCAGAGTACTAACCACAAAGAGGGTTTGGAAAGTGGAAGCAATTCAAAATATAGTTGACAGAGTTTGCCATACAACAGAGGTCTACACTGGCTTATTGTTATTCTTTCTTTTAATTAACCTTCAAATGTTTACCTGGCTTCAATCATGTACTCTTAAGTTTTATTAACTGGTAAAGTTGTTTATTTTGAATGAAGATATTTTTAATTGCTATGATGAGAACGTTTTGAAATTTTTTTATAATGTAAACGTGGAGTAGAAATTCTTAAGATTTAAAAATGAAGGAAATGATTACATGTGAATATGGACCAAGCAATTCTATAAATATGTACCAACAACATTCAATAACTTTCCTCTATGTCTGATTACTCCCGAAGTACTTTGTCAGGGCAGCTTACAACAAATAACTATGTAAAACAAATCCCGAAATTTACATAGTTATTTGTTGTAAGTTGCCCTGACAAGTGAAGAATTAAACTAATTTAAAAACCCAAGACTAAAATATTTCTACAAGAGTAGAAATGGGATGGCATTTCATACCTGGATCAAAATATAGCCATGCTTATATTTTATTATCTATATATTTTTCATACTCATTTATGAATCCTAATGTCCCAAAAGGTCACTTCAGAATTAACCCTAGACTGTAAATTCAATGAACAAATACTTAGGACCGCTGAAGACAATACACATATTCTCCGTCAGACTATTTTTTAAAACGTCTTTTGATGAATACAGCTAGGATGAGCTTTTCATTTGCAAGATGTATGCACCAGGAGACAGAGCTTCAGAAAAAGTTGACTCGTGGGAATCATTTCGTCATGATCTCAAGACAGCAATTGCAGCAACGTGCTCTCTTTCCTTCCCATTTAGAGCTGGAACTGGGCAGTTACAATGAGCCTGTTTGCACTTTTAAAATCTCTGTCTTTCACACCAACTGCAGAAGACCTGACGCCAAACTGATTCTCAAACAGCCTGGAGGGAAATGTTCATACAGTGCCTACTTATTGCGAAGAAAGGAGTTTAGAAACATGCGCACCTCACTAGGAAAGGTAAGAGGCCAGCCGCTTCTGACAGAAAGCATGGGGTGCTGGCCGTTGACTAAGGAAATTAAGGGGAAAATGCATAACAATATTTGGAACTGTGATTTCCCCCTCCTTTGGATTTAGGGATCAGGTTTTGATGGGATTGGGAATAAACCTAAGAGGTAGCATCTTGGATTTAAGTGAAGAAGTAAACTTCGGCAAATTTTTGTTCAGGCACAGCAGCTGAAGAGAATCCATTTGTTTTAAGGAAGCAGATGCAATGGTTGAATTTTTTTATTCCAGCAAGCCTTGGTTCATAGCGTGATTGTAGGCAGCCGTCTGAGTATAGTATTGTTGATTGTATTGTATATTATGTTTTCATATGATTAACTAATCCTCTTGGGGGTTTTTTCCTTCTTGTGCACTGCCCAGAGTCTTTTTGATGGGTGGTCTACAAATATTGTAAAATAATACATCAAATAAATAAAAAACTATCGCCACAAAGTTACAGCAAGAACAAGAGCCTGCATCACCAGACCTCCACACCCCATGCTAAAAGTTTGTAGAATGGCCTCAAGTGTGCACTCAATCAGTATATTTTATTGCCTTTTTTCTTTAGTTGAAGTGAGATTGCATTTTTTAAAAAATAAGGGATTGGGGAGCCTAGCAATATGATCTGATCCATTGCTGAGTGCTGCAGCTGATTACAGGTAATCCTCAGGCCAGTTTTTCTGCCGCTAAGCAATGCGGTCATGAAGCGTGATGTCATGATCACATCACTTAGCAGCGGCAATCCCTGCAGCCCCTGTTGTCGTCATTAAGTGAGGATCGTGGGTCATTAAGCAAGTCTCAGGCGGCTTGCAAGCAGGCTGGCTGGCAGGTTAGTGGCTGTTGCTGGGAAGGGGAGGGTGCAGGTGACTTATTGGAGTGACTCATGACCTTCCCTGCCAGTTCCCCATTGACTTTGCTTGTGGGAACCCAGCAGGGAAGGTTGCAAATGATGATCACGTGGCCGCGGGATGCTGCAACCGTTGTAAATGCAAACTGGTTGCCAAGTGCCCAGATCGCGATCATGTGACTGCAGAGGTGCTGGGACACCTGGAACGTCAAGGACCCTTTGTAAGTACCACTCATTCAGTGCTCTCATAATTTTGAATGGTTGCTGAATGAGTGGTCATCAAATGAGGACTGCTTGTAATTTTAGACTCTGGATTTAATGTTTTAAGGCACCTTCCCTTATATAATAGTATGCTTGAGTTTATACAGTGGTACCTCAAGATACGAATTTAATCCGTTCCGTGACTCTGATCGCAAGTCGAATTGGTTGCATCCTGAAGCAAATTTTCCCATAGGGCTCAATGTAAATATGGCTAATCCGCCCTCCGAATTTGGTCGCATCCTGAAGCAAATTTCCCCATAAGGTTCAATGTGTTGCACAGCTAGGAAATTCCCCAGGCGCGCTTTAGTCAGTTTCACCACTCGAGCCCTAGCGCAGAAAGAGGAAGTGCTAATGAAAGGGCCACCTGGCGCCTCTTCACTAATCTGAGCACGCGGGGGAAAGGCTTTTGTTGCGCGCACCACGCCAAGGGCTATGGACAAAGGAAAGAGTGCGGAGTTGAGGAAGAGGAATCAGTGCGGGGGGGGGGAAGCTCCCGCTCCCGGCTGTGCACACCACAAAAGCCTTTCCCCCGCACGCTGATTGCTTTCACTGGGCTTTTGTCGGTGCACCACGCCAAGGGCTATGGACAAAGGAAAGAGCGCGGAGTTGAGGAAGAGGAATCAGTGCAGGGGGGGGAAGCTCCCGCTCCCGGCTGTGTGTGCCACAAAAGCCTTTCCCCCGCGCGCTGATTGCTTTCACTGGGCTTTTGTCGGTGCACCACGCCAAGGGCTATGGACAAAGGAAAGAGCGCGGAGTTGAGGAAGAGGAATCAGTGCGGGGGGGGGAAGCTCCTGCTCCCGGCTGTGCGCGCCACAAAAGCCTTTCCCCCTTGGTGCACTGACAAAAGCCCAGTGAAAGCAATCAGTGTGCGGGGGAAAGTCTTTTGTGGCGCGCACAGGGAGCTGACTAAGGTGCGCCTGGGGAATTTCCTAGCCGTGCAACGCCGGCTGACACATTAAACCTTATGGGGAAATTTGCCTCGTGGAGCAAGCCTCCTTGCTACCGCGATCTCGCCCACAGGAAGCCGTGACCACGTGGCAGCAGGGCAAATGGCCGCGGATCCAGTTCGGAGTTCGCATGTCGAGGTAAAGTTTTGCAGCTGGAGCTGGTCGTATCTCGAAATTTTCGTAAGGTAGGGCGTTCGTATCTTGAGGTACCACTGTATACTACAAACTGTGCCACACTGATTCAACTGCCTTTGGCTGGGGCAATTGAAGTGATAGTGCAGCTGTTGCCACCATCTTGACTTCTTTGATCTCCTCTGCAGACGCCTCTGCCACTGGAGATTCCTCCCATTTATTCAGCTAAACAGAGCCCTTCACTTTGGCCTTGAGATCCTACCTTTGTTCCTCCATGGCAGCAGCATGACATTTTTGTTTATACTTATACAACTAGAGGTGTTACGGTTCATGCTTTAAAGCATTTAAGACAGAAGAGACCAAATAATAATATGTAAAAGATAAAAAAAGACAGCAGTATTGAATAGATTTCTTATTCCTCAATTTCAACTTGTTGAAAATAAACTCCAGTAGTGACATCTAGTGGCCACTCTCTAATCATACAGTGATTACACCTTTTGATTTCAAGGATTAAACAAACTGAAATGGCCGACAAATTGGTTCTTCTGAGCTTTCAGTGGAATAGCATGGGCATGAAAATCACTTCATTCTTTGCACCTGCCTATTTCATGCTTCTCTGTTAATATTGCATTTCCAGGTTCTTCTTGCCATAAATTGCAAAGATTTAACTCTGATTCATTTTGCAGTAGATTTCATGTTCCATGGGCTACAAGGGAGGGAACAAGATTGTTATGTGCTCTACTGAATTCCTATGTTTCCCCAGAGATTGAATGAAGTGGACATATTTAGCCTTGAGAAGAGAAGAACTGAGAGGGAAATGATAGCATTCTTCAAATATCTGAAAGAGTGTCACACCAAAGAAGGTCAAAATTTGTTCCCCATCATTCCAAAAATGCAGGCCATGGAATAATGCATTTAAGTTACAGGAAGGCAGATTATCATCATTGAATGTTAGGGGAAACATCCTAACAGTAAGAGCAGTTCATCTGTGGAACCAGTTACGGAGTGAAGCAATGGGCTGGACGTGGTAAAGTAGAGGCTAGACACCCTTCTGCTAGGCATGCTTGAATCTGGATTCCTGCACTTAGTAGTCTAATGCCCCTCTCCAACTTTGTGATTCTGTTATTTTATTTTATGTTGATGTATTTTTTTTCTCCACTGGAATGCCCATTTAAATCAATAAACTTAACTCAATACACAGAAATGTGTGAGGGAACCCAAGATATTAAAATGATTTATGGAAATACAGTTCAGTCCAAGTCATCATTCAATCCACGTCATCATTTCAATCACTGAACCCCAATTTGTTTGAATCCATCTTCATATGCGAGCCCAAGGCTATTGCAACCCCTCCAATGTGTACATTTAATTTGCATATATTTAGAGTTATTTAATTGGCAAATTACCCATGATGAATATTTTTGAGTGTGCTTTCCACAAGCTCTCAAATTTCCAAATGTGTCCCTGGCTCAAAAAAATATGCTTGCCCTATCCTTGCCAGGAGCTCATCTATTGATACTAATGGAATACAGCAGTGCTTTTGAAGGAGATGATTATTTTCCAGCGTAATTATTCTTTGATAGCTAGCTGGAGGTGAAGACCTGAATGCCAAAGCGAGACAGAATCCTAGTCCCCTTGAGACATAACCTTGATGATCCTAGAAAGATCGGGAGAAGTGAAAACCCAGCCACCTGTTTGACTTTGTAACATATTCATTCTATCCAGCTGAGAGTTCACTAATCTGAAGTTCTTGGCTACTGGCACTGCTCACATTCAGATTCACTCTAATTGCCTTCATCAGCAAGAACAAGAGAGGAAATGCATTTGTGCAGCACATTAATTTCATATTTCAAATACTAGGGATGAGGATTATGACCTGATAATGTACAAGTGCATCTTGTCTGTGCACGTGCGCACGGATTCATAAGTTGATTCATAAGTTGAGGAGCTGAATTCCGCCCAAGTCCTTTCCCTCCATAACTTACTTTAATTCATAAAACATAGTCCTCTGCAATCAGCCTATGAAGATGATATGCCAAAGCTAAATCCCCTGGGTTAGAGGATACCAAAGCCAGAAAGGATCCCGCCTGTGGCTACTACCATTGACAGTATCAGGGATACTGATTTCATTAAAAATGGTTTCCAGTTAGGACTTCTTTAAAATAAATTTATGAGTTATCTAATGGTGCTTCCAAAGGTTCTATTCCTGAGCCATATTACATAAAAATACATTATGCATCCATTCTATTTCATACCTCCCTCCTCAATGGGTTTTCTTTGTTAAGGAAAAAAGCAGTGGGAAAAGCACAGGAGAGCCCTTCATCTGATGCCCTGTGAATGTTCCACGAATGAGCCAGAATGATAGGACAATTAAAACAACACACACAAAAACCTTTCTTCCAGAAGAATTTTGTCTCCTTCTTTCAATCTTTTAGGCAATCTCTGATGCATAAACTAAAGCTTACCTGCAACATTCTCAACTGAGGAAGTTGCACCAAGTCCATATTTCAAGACAGTTCTGATCTTTTCCAATGGAAACTGGGGGGGAAAAAAAACCTGCCTTTTAAAACTTCCATTCCTACTGAAATCTTGGCAGTCGGGATATTGAATGATATTTAGGTTAGTCCAAGCTGCAAGACCTTCTGAAACCAGTAATATGCTACATGTGAAGAGAAAAAGGCAGAGTTTTTGCCAAAGCTTGTTGGGGGGAAATGTGTCTGGCAGGAAATTATATTCCAAAACAATAGAAATGATAGCTTATTTTCATGACATTTGTTATAGTAAGAAAAGGCTAATTTCAATCTGCCCTTAAATGTCAACATTACTTAGGGAGCAAAGATATTGACTGTTAAATATGCAATGACTATCTCGGCTATGAATTTATTATTTGTATTGGTTTGAGGTTTTTATTTTTTTTAATTGTTTGGGGGCACCTCTGTTAGCGAGCTGCATTGGTTGCTAGTTTGCTTCCGGGTCCAATTCAAGGTGTTGGTTATTACCTTTAAAGCCCTTCGTGGCACAGGACCAGGTTATCTGAGGAGCCGTCTCACCCCCGTTATATCAATCTGCCCCAACTGGTCCAGCAGAAGGGTCATGTTGTGGACCCCACCAGTCAAGGAATTTTGACTGGCAGGGTCTAGGAAGGGGGCCTTTTCTGCCATGGCCCCCACTCTGAGGAACAACTTACTACCTGAGGTGCAGTGCGACCCCACTCTGACGGCCTTCAGGAAGAGTGTGAAAACTTGGCTATGTCAGATGGCCTGGGGGCCTGTTGGGGGCTCACTTCATTGGAGTTGGCTTGTGGGGTAACTGATTCTGCCCCCGTCATCTTGAATTTTATAGTCTTTTTATGTATATAGTTTTTTTATATAGTATGATTATTTTAGCTAATTTAATGTGGGTATTTATATTTTTTACTGTTTTTAGTGTTTGATTTTAATTGTGAGCCTCCCAGAGTCACCTTCTAGGGGAGATGGGCGGCATATACATTAACTATATAATAAACAAATAAACAAACAATCATATACATATACACATACATACATACATACACACACACACACACATACACATTAAACATTGAAATGGCCCAAGAAACAACTTAAACCCCCCAAACCCAATAGTTTTCATTGTCTTCCTAAATGCTAACAATGTGGGAGCTGTCCAGACTTCAGAAGGCAGACTATTCCACAGAAATGAGGCAGACACCAAGAAAGGGGAGGAGCTAAAGTATCCTGTCTGAGTTTGAACACACAGGATGGGCAGATCAGTTGGAGACCATGGTCCCAACAGTAAAGAGGGGTTAAGCCATGTAGTGCTTTAGAAGTCAAAAACAGCATTTTGTCCTGTACTCAGAAAAATACTGGCAACCAATGCAGCCCCCTTAGCACAGGTGGCAGCTACTGAAGTATCTCTCATTCATGAGTAAGTAGGCTGTCACATCCTGTACCAACTAAAAGACAGTTAGTCTTTAAAGGCAAAATGTCTAGCAACCATGTAACAGTGGCCTGAAAGGTGATCAATTCACCAACCCTTGGCCAAAATAGTAATGGCCACCTTAAAGAGGGCAGTCAGTCAACATCTCATCAATTAATTGAGAGCAGGCAATTATTTGTACCACACTACAGTATAGGCATGAACTGAACTCATACTTGTATTCAGTCATATTCATTCCTTGTCTTCTACCATCAGAGTTCTATCACTCACTTTTATCTCATCATCTCCCTGAGCTCCTCAGTAAACCAAGAGTCTTCAGGCTTGGTGAACAGAAAAAGGCCATTTGGGGGCAATGGCATCATCATCTTTCCATTCAAGAGCTCAGTGGGGTGCATGTGAGGTCTGTGGAGTTGAAGATGCTACCTAGCCGGGTAACGAAATGTTTGCAAGAAAACAATCAAGTTCAGAGAACCCCAAGGACTCCACAGTTCAACTTTGAGCTACATATATTCACTTTTATTGGCATGTGAGGTCTACCTTCCAGACAGCTTGGCAAATCCCCAAACATCTCCTGAAAACCAACTGGATGGGCCATCCAAATCTATCCCACCACCTCTGCAGAGATCAAAGATTCTGACAAGCCATAATATCATTTTAAAATCATATACCTCTTCCTGCATTTCAGTAACAAAGACAGAACCTTACACACAACTTAGACAAGAATATTTGCAGGTGTCTTTTTCCACAGTATGTGGTTTTGTCTGTCAGTAGAAGATGGAGGACAGTGAAATTAACTGAAAACTTCAGTAAACTGCACATGACATCTCAAGAAATATTGAAAGTACAAGAACCACCTTATCATTTCATTTCCATAAAATTAACTGCAAAATATAACACAGAGTTCTTCCAGTATAGTAATTTTATCTACAAGTTAGCTCCAGAAAATGCTCACTTGTGTCCTTATGTGGACAACATGATTCTATTTTTCAATATCCCAAATACTGCAGTTGCCAGAAGGACTCCTGTTGTGCTTGGTTCAAAAAATGATATATTTCAAATTTAAGACAGATGTATATTTATATTATTTATCATGATCAGTTTCAAGATTCAATGAATAAAATTCAGCTGCCATTGTACATAGACAACAAGGGGAAGACAATAAAAGAACAGTCTCACTGTTGGAACAAATCATGGACATATGGAGTATGGCTTTAGGACACAGAGCTCATTTCAGAAGTACATTCCTACTCCACCTCTGCATCTTTCAGGCACAGAAAAAGTGCAATACCCAAACAAGCGGAATGATGATTAATATGAATGGTTAGATGTATGTATACATATGTGCTTGTGTGTACATTTGTGTGTGTGTGCAAAAAGTGAAGTTTACATTGGAGTATTTGCTGAAGAGTGAAACATTTAGGAGAGCACTCACATTTCTCCAGTCTTTAAGGGCTGGTGTTTTTTCAGTTTTCTTCAGGTGGGAAAGAAAGGAATATTCAAATAGTGAATGATTTGCCATATTTCTGTCAGTTCTCTACTTACAAGAAAATATATAGAACTCTTTCTTCAAGAAAAGCTGTTTGCCTACATGAGCAAAACACAGAACATTTGTTGGGAGGTAGGCATGTAACAGAAACAGGAATTTCTTGAGTTTGAGAAAGCATGTATCAACGTGTTTTATTTTTACTTATTACTTGTTTTGGTGTTAAACTTATGAGGTATGTGGATTGATTTTTCAGCATTGCCAACAACTTAATAGAGATAAGGAGAAACAAACTTAATCACATCTTATCTTGCTTTCCCTAAGCTAATGACCTTTAATTGTATTGCATAACAACTCTTATCATCTCAACTACCATGATGGGAATTCTACTGTAAGCATATCATGATGGTGCCAGGTTGGGAATGTTGTCTTGATACCACCCATTGGTACTGGCATTACCAGCCTTTTCCATTTATTTAGGTTGCCATACCAGTGAATCTAAAGCAGACTGAATATATTTCTATTGTCTATACAAAAGACACAGGGGAACTTGTACACTCCAGCTGTGCTGTTGCTGCTTCACAGCCAGGAGTATCTTGGCAGAAATTTGAACAGAAGCAAGTAACTAGCAATTCGTTGGCTAGAGTTCCACCCACCCATGTCAGTCACACTGCATATGGGAAAACAGGGAGGGGAATAAAAGGGTGGTGGCAGATAGAAATAAGCCCTTACTGCAAGGGGACACATGAAGCGTGACAACTTGAGGCGTTTTCCATTCCATATCAAGAACAGAGTCCAGAGTGAAACAAGAGCCAGGATCTCATAAAAGCGGATTATTTCCAAGCATTTGAAAAGCTTCAGACAGCTGCAGCTGGGATAAGACCTCCATGTCCAGTGTGGGACTAGAAAACAGGCAAAGTCAAAAACCACTTCTCACCTAGAAGAAAGCTGGTTGCATTTTTCAAACGAGCTTAAAGATTATAAACAATATTGCTGAGATCTCTTCAAACAACTACCTAGATAATACGATGCTTGGATTAAAACTGAGATTTTGGTATTTTTAAGCAGGCATAGGCACACAGAAGAATTTCCAGGGGCTAATAAGGCAACAACAGACATTTGAGAGATTGAAAACAGCTTGGAACGAGGCCAGATGAGCAACTGTGGCGAATGCTCTATTTCATGCAAAGACATTTCTACTTGTCAAAGTTTCTTGCGGTGCCACTTTGCCAATCTAAAGAAGCAGATGGCCCAACAGAGGGCAGAATATGAAGCTATTATTTTAAGGTAAATATTCAAGTCCACAATATGTCAACAACTGGAGCTTGGATTATTTATCACATTTACATGACTGCCCATCTCACACAAAGCAACTCTGGGCAGCATGCAATACAATGTTTTGGGATGTATTATGTGTTACTGTTGTGGGAAATTCAGCCAAAGTATTGGCTTATGGGGAAATTTATGGGGTGGTTGGAATGAACAACAAATTAGATTAAAATCTACCAATAATGAAAATAATTAACTGTCACATACTTCATATCCTTTTAGCAATGCATTTTGAAAGACCAATTAATGTGGTTGCACTTTGCAGAGTAAACAGCGAACTGCAACAGGAAAAAGAAATCACAGTATAATTTGCAGGTGTTGAGTGATCATCCTTATTCGCATCTCACGGGGCAGTTTTGGTTTTTACTGCCCCTTTACTGAACTACATGTTTTCTACTTATGGTACAATGTTTAGGCTACTAGCGATAGATTCATGTTCTTCCTATGAATATGTGAAAATATTGATTTCAACACAAGACAGGGATAAAGGAGACAAAGGTGAGTGTGGTTATAGACTTGAGATGTTACTTTTCAGATCAAATGATATTGAAGAGAGTGGAGCATCCTTCTTTAGCTTGTGACTCTTGATTTATATTACTGAACGTCTAGAAGAAAACTTTCAGGTACATCCTGCTTTCAAAATGAACATAACTCAGGATAAAGCCAGGGAAAGAGGCACTGTAAAATGCAAAATCACATTGTCCGTTTTTATGCCAACAGCCTGGAGCAACAGAACAAAGAACTGGACTTAGAAGTTAAGGATCTGCATTCAAAATTGGATCAGCAACGGAAGTGCCATCATTTAGTGGAAATTAAAATATGCAATGCAGAGAGAGCACTCAAAGATGCGGAGAGGAGAAATGAAGCTCTTCAGAGAGAAATGGAAGAGTTTTTTGGTACTTTTGGGAAACTGACAAGCAAAGAAAAGATGCCAGAGCAAATTACTCAAAATTTTTAGACACTGTACTATCTGATCCCAACATCATCTGAAGAAAAAAAAATGTACATGTTCTCATTATCCAAGTATTTAAAGGTAAAAGTCCTGATCTCTTCTTAGTAATACAAATAAAGTTCCTCTTTGTTGTATCTTTTAAGTGTTTAGTAATTTTTGATTTGAATGGTTAGAGAAGTAGATGTTTAAAACCAGGACTGGAATGATGCAAGTATCCGGACGAAGGAAGAAAATTTTGGAAAATGCATCAGTTAACAATAGGAAAAAGAATTTCTATACCAAGTCCCATTCTTGTATCCACTGCAAGAGGAACAGAAAAAAAATCAAAAAGACTGAGTTACTTTGAACAGGGAAATCCAGTTCTAGGTTCCAACAATGAGTGCAAGTATCCCTTGAGATTCCAATATATCATTAAAATTATTGACAGACTGTAATTATGTGTGACTGACTTCCATTCAAAGAGATAGAAGCACCTCTGTAATTCTATGCGGTAACCGTGGATCCCAGCACAGGGCAACCAATCCTTATGTTCTATACTTTTATTGGGTAATTATGTGGCTTGGGCTATAGTCTAGAGCCAAGCAATTACAATGAGTCAGCAACAGGGCACAAGAGAATGAATATTAAAAGAAAATGATCCAGGAAGAAGATACAGTTAGCCCCCCCACCCAATCAAAATAACATTAGAAAAAAGAAACGAGGTGGAAGGAGGAGGAGCAGCAGCAGCAGCGGCAGCGGCAGCAGCAGGGAGAGAGGATTGTTAGACTCAGAAAGAGGTCTACAAACATATTTTCCTTTATTGTAATACTGAAAGTTATTTCACATGTTTCAAGGAAAGGAATCTTCAAGTCTTTACCACAATTTAGCTGACTGATACACAGGATTTCCACGCTTTTTGGAGCCAGTTTTGCTGCGAAGCGGCTGGAGAGTTTGGCTGCTTTTTCTGTGTAAAAAGGAACATTCCCCCCTCCCACCATGCATTGCACAATAATGGCATCTACTGGGTTACATATTTTGAATCTTGGTAAATGTCTTAGGAAATGTCAAGGTTCAAGGCATTGAGGCTCACTTGTAGGAGTCATTATACGATCGTGTGGAAATTTTGTATGAGCTTATTTTCCAGAAGAATGAAACATTTTCCATTTTGTAATGAAGTCCATCAGCTTTTTGTTTAGTGTTCTGTAGATATCTCTGTAATGGGAAATTTTGGCACAACAAGAGAAACAGGAAGAAAAAGAAATGTTCTCTACTTTTCTCTTATATATTGTAAACACAGATGTTTAATTTTAATGACAATCACCAAAAATATTTCTTGTTCAAGTTTTTTTCTGTACGCTTGGGCCAACAACATGCTTACTTTGGAGCCTGCAAATGCATTGAAGTCTGTAGATCAAACAGCCCATTTCTCTAAATCACGGAGATACATGTTATGATAAAAATACAAATATTTTAAATTTTAAAAGTTCCCTAATCAATGACTATGCTACCAGGTACTGACTCTGGTTTGCTAGTTGGTGCAATAGCAAGAAGTGCATTTGTATAATTAAATCTAGTGTGTCTGCTGTTCCTGAACCTGCTGGATCTGCTAGCCATGATCCATACTTCAGTTACAGAAGTAGACTACTGTACATGAGGTACTCTTAAAGACCATATACAAGCTTCAAGTACTGCAAATGCTTCTAACTGATGCATAGTACACCAATTCATGGTTTTGATTGTAACCTTTAAACCCTAGCTATCTTAGGGCCCAATTGCCTGACAGGACACCTTTCTCATTATGAACTTTCTATGCACTAAGACATGATTTCAAAGGTGCCTCGTCTCCAAGCTCTAGCACGCATTCTCTTTGACTATGCATTTAACCCCACTCTGTCCTTAGGAAAGGCTCTTTGAGTTAGACCGGTGATGATTTTAGCTACTGTTTTAACCTGGGTTGTAACTGATTTATATTTTGTAGGGCATGTATGCTTTGAAAATTATTCAGGAGAGAGGTTTGGAACATGTGGCTGCAGTACCTCTTTAAAGCAGTCACATAGTTTTTCAAGCTTCCCTGAGATGTTGAAAAATGATGTGGCTGTTTTAATGAGCTGCAGCAGACTCATTAGAACAGCAGAGCCTTTTCTCAGGCTTGTGCAGAAGCCTGAAAAAGTGTAGGAACGCTTTAGTGTGATGTTTTTGCAGGTTCTGAAGCACCTTTTTAAAATCATTTCCAAAGCATTCACAACCCTAATAGAATGTCTTAATCTGCCTTAATTGCCTTAGAGGTGGAATAAGGGGTACAAACTGAAATGAAAAATAATAGTTTTATCCCCACCCATTCCAAAAATATACGACATTTATTTCAAGAAACAAGGACCAGCAAGCCAGAGATTGTATGCATATTTCATTGACATTTATTTTTTGCAGTGGCTTTAATATTGAATCTTTGTGACAAAATTATTAGGGGGTGGAAACCCAGTTTAAAATATATTACCAGCTAACACTTTGACATTTTTGTCAAAAGTTGACAAGTTGAAAAGTTGGTTGGGGCAGTGTTTTTTTGAACTTACCACAATACAATTAGTTTCTACTTCCCACAGATTATTTCCTTATTGCACAAGCACTAAAAATAAAATGCCAAGAGCCTAATTTTGTAAATAAATAGATTGTCTTATATATAGGGCTTGCTGCTATTTTTTCTTAAATAACTGTAAAATATAATTATCTGAATACTAGTACACATACTGCAACATCCATTTTACCAAGAATAAATTATATAAAACTAGAGGCTTGTGGGGGAATAGTATACGAAAAGATTATGTCAGTGCTGGCACAAGGAAACAACTTTAGACCGTTTGCTAATGCAAATACTAAATAGTTCGCCTACTTAGGTTCTAGGCATAATGTAATGGGACTTTCTGTGTAAGCTCCATTTAAACTAATGAGTGTAACCGAACTTGAAGCCAACAAGTAGCTGAACTGTTAAGAGTAACAAAAACTGGAAATGACCCAGGGAAATACATTATTCTAAGATTTCAACCTTCATTAATGAGTACAGCCTAAGTTTAATTTTAGTGATGGGCAGGCAACACTTCAGTTTGATTTGCGTAGTTGTCGTTTTTTTTCAACTTCATAATACTATTGGGTACTTAAAGTATATTCACAGAGATCTAGCCCCTGAATTTAGCATGCCAGTGCAAATGTTCCAAAGATACAATTGGTGCAAGCTGTCTAAGATTAATCAAACTTTGAAAGTCACTAAAGATATTCTAGAAAAATCAACCAAACTTAAGCACTTCCCATTATTTTACCTTTATTTAGAAGAAAATAAAAATGTTCAAACATTTCTTTTAAATTTTAAAGTGAATTTTGCAGGGCTGTGCGCATTGCCTTTATTTAAATACTTCATTGACAAAAAATCAAAATGTATGACACTTTAGAATTACCTGTTAAATTCGGCCTTTAAAACAATGTACAGTGGTACCTTGGTTCATGAACTTAATTCGTCCCGCGACTCTGGTCGCGAACCGAATTGGTCGTGAACCGAATCAAATTTTCCCATAAGGTTCAATGTAAATACGGTTAATCTGTTCTGACCCCTACGAATTTGGTCGCCAACTGATTTTTGATCGCGTCCCGAATCAAATTTCCCTATAAGGTTCAATGTAATTACAGTTAATCTGTTCTGAACCATATGTTTGTTTTTTTTAAAACCGTAAAAATATGACACAAAGTACAGTACGAAGAGAGAGAAATCTAACCTTGCTCGACGCGACTTCTGGCGTGGAGGACAGGAAGGCAGGTGGGGAGGCAGTTACTGCTTGGAGGGAGAGTCCCCCTCCCTACAGGAAGCCGTGACCACGTGTCACAGCAGGGAAAATGGCCGCAGATCCTGTTCGTAACCTGATGCGGAGTTCGTGAACGGAGGCAAAATTTTGCGACCGGAGCTGTTCATGAACCGAATTGTTTGTGAACAGAAGCGTTCGTGAACCGAGGTACCACTGTATGTTACATATTATACTTGGACAAAAGAGAAAAAAATTTTTGAAAAAAGAACTATAGCTAAACATGAAATAATAACTATGAAAATATATATATATATATACAAAAGTGCTAATGATATTGCTATGCCATTTCTTGTAAAAAAGTCACCTAAGCATTAAAATATTGTGCACATCTGTTTTATTCACCCATTTCTATATAAAATTGTAATATCTCACTATAAGACTTACTGTGAAAGAGCCACTACTCATAACGTGCCCCGCAAGAGCAATGGAATATGGTCACCATGTATATACTTCACCTTAAAAGGAAAAAGAAGCTCCCCTTTATATTTCAGTCTAGGGTACACAGTGCAGCAGTAAAGTCCTATAACCAGAAATATTTCTGTTAATTAAGAGAGCAGTATTATTAGCAGCCCCTTCATGGATCACTGCCTTGTCGTGGCGAAGGGGCTTGTGTAACTCAGTGAAGCCATGAGCTATACCGTGCAGGGCCATCCAAGACGGACAGGTCATGACAGAGAGTTCTGACAAAATGTGGTCCACTGGAGAAGGAAATGGCAACCCACTCCAGTATCCTTGCCAAGAAAACCCCATGGACAATGTTAAAAGGCTAAAAGATATGACGCCGGAAGATGAGCCCCTCAGGTCGGAAGGTGTCCAATATGCTACTGGGGAAGAGCGGAGGGCAATTCCAAGTAGCTCCAGAAAGAGTGAAGCAGCTGGGCCAAAGCCGAAAGGACGTTCAGCTGTGGATGTATCTGGAAGCAAAAAGAAGGTCCGATGCTGTAAAGAACAATATTGTATAGGTACGTGGAATGTAAGATCCATGAACCAAGGCAAGCTGGATGTGGTCAAACATGAGATGACAAGATTGAACGTCGACATCTTGGGAATCAGCGAATTGAAATGGACGGGAATGGGTGAATTTAATTCAGGTGACCATTATATCTACTACTGTGGGCAAGAAACCCTTAGAAGAAATGGAGTTGCACTCATAGTCAATAAGAGAGTGGGAAAGGCAATAATGGGGTACAACCTCAAAAACGACAGAATGATCTCCGTGCGTATCCAAGGAAAACCATTCAACATCACGGTAATCCAAGTCTATGCCCCAACCACTGATGCCGAAGAAGCTGAAGTTGACCGGTTCTATGAAGACCTACAAGACCTTCTAGAACTAGCACCAAAAAAAGATGTCCTTTTCATCATAGGGGATTGGAATGCTAAAGTAGGAAGTCAAGGAGTAATCGGAATAACAGGCAAGTTTGGCCTTGGAGTACAAAATGAAGCAGGGCAAAGGCTAATAGAGTTCTGTCAAGAGAACAAGCTAGTCATAGCAAACACTCTTTTCCAACAACACAAGAGACGACTCTACACATGGACATCACCAGATGGTCAATACCGAAACCAAATAGATTACATACTTTGCAGCCAAAGATGGAGAAGCTCTATACAGACGGCAAAAACAAGACCAGGAGCTGACTGTGGCTCAGATCATGAGCTTCTTACTGCAAAATTTAGGCTTAAATTGAAGAATGTAGGGAAAACCACTAGACCACTCAGGTATGACTTAGATCATATTCCATGTGAGTACACAGTGAAGGTGATGAATAGATTTAGAGGATTAGATTTGGTAGACAGAGTGCCTGAAGAACTATGGACGGAGGTCTGTAACATTGTACAAGAGGCAGCAACTAAAACCATCCCAAAGAAAAAGAAATGCAAGAAAGCAAAATGGCTGTCTGATGAGGCTTTACAAATAGCTGTGGAAAGAAGGAATGCGAAAAGCAAGGGTGAAAGGGAAAGATATAAGCAACTGAATGCAGATTTCCAGAGAATAGCAAGGAGAGATAAGAAGGCCTTCTTAAATGAACAATGCAAAGAAATTGAAGAAAACAATAGAGTGGGGAAGACTAGAGATCTCTTCAAGAAAATTGGAGATATCAAAGGAAGGTTTAGTGCAAAGATGGGCATGATAAAGGACAAAAAAGGCAGGGACCTAACAGAAGCAGAAGAGATTAAGAAGAGGTGGCAAGAATACACAGAAGAACTATACAAGAAAGATCTTAATGTCCCTGATGTCCATGCTGGTGTGGTCACTGACCCTGAGCCAGACATCCTAGAGAGTGAAGTCAAGTGGGCCTTAGGAAGCATTGCTAACAACAAAGTTAGTGGAGATGACAGTATTCCAGCTGAGTTATTTAAAATACTAAAAGACGATGCTGTTAAAGTGCTGCACTCAATATGCCAGCAAGTTTGGAAAACGCAACAGTGGCCACGGGATTGGAAAAGGTCAGTTTACATTCCAATTCCAAAGAAGGGCAATGCCAAAGAATGCTCAAACTATCGCACAATTGCACTCATTTCACATGCTAGCAAGGTTATGCTCAAAATCCTACAAGCTAGGCTTCAGCAGTACGTGAACCGAGAACTACCGGATGTACAAGCTGGGTTTCGAAGAGGCAGAGGAACTAGAGATCAAATTGCCAACATTCGCTGGATCATGGAGAAAGCACGAGAGTTCCAGAAAAGCATCTACTTCTGCTTCATTGACTATGCAAAAGCCTTTGATTGTGTGGATCACAACAAACTGTGGCAAATTCTTAAAGAGATGGGGATACTAGACCACCTTACCTGTCTCCTGAGAAATCTGTATGCGGGCCAAGAAGCAACAGTTAGAACCGGTCATGGAACAACCGATTGGTTCAAAATAGGGAAAGGAGTATGACAAGGCTGTATACTGTCACCCTGCTTATTTAACCTATATGCAGAGTACATCATGAGAAATGCCAGGCTGGAAGAATCACAAGCCGGAATTAAGATTGCAGGGAGAAACATCAATAACCTCAGATATGCAGACAATACCACCCTAATGGCAGAAAGTGAAGAAGAACTAAAGAGCCTCTTGATGAGGGTGAAAGAGGAGAGTGCGAAAGCTGGCTTGAAACTCAACATTAAAAAAACTAAGATCATGGCATCTGGACCCATCAATCCCTGGCAAATAGAAGGGGTAGAAATGGAAGCAGTAGCAGACTTCATTTATTTGGGCTCCAAGATCACTGCAGACGGAGACTGCAGCCATGAAATTAAAAGACGCTTGCTCCTTGGGAGGAAAGCTATGGCAAACCTAGATAGCAGAGTAAAAAGCAGAGACGTCACCTTGCCGACAAAGATCCGCATAGTCAAAGCTATGGTTTTTCCAGTAGTAATGTATGGCTGTGAGAGCTGGACCATAAAGAAGGCTGAGCACCGAAGAATTGATGCCTTTGAACTGTGGTGCTGGAGAAGACTCTTAAGAGTCCCCTGGACTGCTAGGAGGTCAAACCAGTCAATCTTAAAGGAAATCAACTCTGATTGCTCATTGGAAGGATTGATCATGAAGCTCAAGCTCAGATACTTTGGTCACCTAATGCGAAGAGAGGACTCTTTGGAAAAGACCCTGATGCTGGGAAAGATGGAAGGCAAAAGGAGAAGAGGACGGCAGAGGATGAGATGGCTAGATAGCATCACTGAAGCAATGAGCATGAAATTGAGCAAACTCAGGGAGGCAGTGAAAGATAGGAAGGCCTGGCGCAATATGGTTCATGGGGTCACGAAGAGTCAGACACGACTTAACCACTAAACAACAACAACAAACATTATTAGCAGGGTCAGGATCTTATCTTGACGTAGGTTGTGTGTGTGTGTGCGTGTGTCTGCATACATACACATAAAGTACACTATATATACTTATTTATAGTGCACTATAAACAGTGTTTATACTATATTTAATAAAAAGCTAATTTATGATAAATTGCTAAAATCAATTTTTGAAAAATCTAAGAAATGAACCGATTGCTAATTCTGGTATCTTCTAATCTAACCCAGAAAGATATATTTAGGTCTCTTGGAAATCAATTTAAGAAATATTATGTGCAAATTGATTTGGGAAAGATTTAGGGGGTACTTCACTCCAAAGAACTTTAAACTGACAGATTTTTAAACTTACCTTAAATTTTAGAAAAAAAAATCTCCCCCTAACATAGCATAGTTTTCATTCTTACACTATATATCCAAATCTTTCAAGAAGAGTTTTAAAACCTCATACACTGCCTTAAATTTCCTACCAATGCTTGAAAGGTCTTCACCAAACTTAATACAGTACAGACCATAGTTTAGGTTGCTTCAGTTTACCCTTTTGTAGCATGAGCAAATAGCACTGGACATGTCCCCCATTTCCTACCAAGTCTCTCTATTTCACTCCAGCAAAGAAAACATTTGTTCCAAAATTACATGCCTCATCTTAGGGTTGCAATGCTCCAGGTTTGGCCGCTCCAGCTCAGTTCCAGTAGCCTTGTTCTGGCTTTAGGCTCCCCTACTCTGGCTCTAGGGTTGCTCTAGAGCGACTGCTCCATTACCAGGCCACAACTCTGAAGCCATGGTGAAAAAGTGTAAAGTTAGTAATCTTCTAACTGAAGTTACTGGAAAATAAATATGCCAAGATAATTTATTCATTAAGTTAGGACTTCACATGACCATGACTTACAACTTCCTGCCGGCTTCCACACTGACTTTGCTTGTGGGAAGCCGTTAGAAAAGGTCGCAAATTGTGATCACGTGACCACAGGAACACTGCACCAGCCATAAGTACAAGGACCAGTCATAACTACCACTCATTTAGCACTGCCATAAGTTTGAACGGTAACTGAACAAGTGGTTGTTAAACAAGGACCACCTGTATATGCAGCCATAAACAAACCCTGAAAATAAGGAAAATATTACTCTTATGCACAGATATCTTTATGAGCTGGTGTTATGCTTATGCCGGACTGCATCAATCCCAATTTTAATATGCAAAAAGGTGTAAATGATTTATCAATAAAGACAGGAGTCATGAATATATTGTGAAGAATTAACATGCTTAAAGTTTTTTAAAAAATTACTGGAGTGCAAAAATGCAGGCTTTTTTAAAGACAAATTGAACAGCAGCATGACAACATAAACATCAAGATTTTAAATACACAATGCAAATCTTAAATGCATTTTAAATATTTATTTCTCAACTTTGGAAACAATTCATTTCTTAATTTTAGAACCAATTAAAATTGGGGATTAATTAAAATTTGCTACTTCCAAGGTACTACTTTATTTTTTAAAATTTTATAAGTATGAAATATAGGACCCAGACTTATCTACAATATCCACAATGAGTTAGTGGCAGTGAAATTCACAATCAGAATTACAATTATAAAAATAAAATATAATTTTATAATTCAAAAATGAGAATGATTTGTTTTGCACATATATTAGGAGTAGATGGCTTGCAATTCTTCAACACAAAAAATTCTCACCATGCACAGTGCATATAACATGGGATTTGTTACACAACAGCATTAAAAAAAGATCCTAAGCAAATTATTTAAATATTTGGCTATTTTTATGTCCCAACATATAAAATATAATTTCAGAAGTATACATGATGGAAGAAAGATATAAAAAATCAGGGAATCTTCTAAGAGAAATTGACTTGGGGCTCAAGTTCTACACACGGAAGTCTGTGAAACGTACATGAGCTTCAATAAGTTCTCCAAGTACATTCATCACCAGGAAGAAATTCAGCTCCAACAGAATTACTAAATTTATATGCCCTGATCAGTTCCATACATCACAACTTCAACCAGCTTTACAGGCACTATTGATATTAGATTTATAAGGTTTAATCAAGGTTCTTAATATACATTTCTTCACCTCTGGATTTTGCAGTCCAACTATTATACATAAACCATATTACTGCAAGATCTATCTGCACTTGGAAGAAAGTATTTGGCCATTTGTAAGGAATTTATCCAGCAAGCAATTCACAAACTATAAGGGTCACCAATTTTGTTTTCGAACCCAGAATCTCAGTTCAAAGACATCATTAACTTGGTGAGTTGTAGTACAGCCTAGCAGAAATTTGTAGACTGTATGTATGCATACATGCGTGTGTATCTATGTGTATGAATGTGTGTGTGTGTATATGTATATATTTCATAGAGTGCTAAATAATGGCCCAAAGATACAGATCAATCCTATTACATCTTATTACCTTAGCCTTAATCTAAAGAACCTTATACCTAATTCCATACATCAAAGGAGCTTTCAAAATAATTCCCGAACTCCAGCAGATGGCAAGCATCTGTTGAAGCTAACAAAGTTTCAAAAACAAAGTTGTGATATGGCCTGTGATCTGCCATTCAAAGGAAAAAGAGAGTCAAGGCACACTGGGCATATCCAGGCCTAAATTAGGAATATGATCTAAGCCCTTCTCTCTAAATTCATGTGTCTTTATACAAAATCATGTAAACCTGTAACAGCAACAAAAAGACTTCAGCAAACCATGCTGCAGAAAAGGTTTTAGACAGAATGGATCAGTGAAGGTGCAGGTGTTACAGGTTTTAAACCAACACTGAACCATAATGAAAACAGACACTGAAGTCCTCTGAAAAGTAAACATTTGGATGCATAAATATTCCCTCATAATTAGATTTAAGTACTGTAGTCTAAATTTTTGACAACTTAATCGAAACTAAAACAGCATTATTCAGCTTTTTTAAAGCCTTTGGCACACATTATGGGAAGCAGCAGGAAGCTCTACTGACTTCTGCTTTCAGTTTTACACTGCGCTGCAGTATAAACCAAAGGCCATTTCACCCGTCTCCCAGCAATATGCTCTTTCTGCTTCCTTTGTCACTGTGTCATGAAAGGTACCTCTTGGCTTTTTGAAAAATGACCTGCACAGACACGTGCCTCTCTTTATATAATTTCATCATAAATATGCGGTTTGTGTAAACTCATTTCCTTAAAGCACTTTCCCCAAACAATCCAGACTCCAATGTTTCTGAACAAATGAAAAGGGCACATACAAAAATAACTTTTAAAACCATTCTATCTCTGCAATGCCATTCAGCTACTCAGTATATTTAAGATGATATGTAGAGTACAGAAACTGAACATTTACTAGCCAATTTGCTTCATTCTCCTTTTTTTCAGGTGAGCAGTTAAGTACAGGAAGTATACCCATTATGCCTATTAAAACATTTCACAGTCATGTCAGAGCATGCTATAGTAGACAAGTTCATGACAGGATTTTTACGGAAAGACAGACTTGCACATTTACAAATACACAATTACCTTTTAGAAAAGTGACACTTAACTGAATTAAACACACCAAACTACAGGTGACAGAAAATATTTAATAATGATCTATTATCTGACCTAAGTTAGTAAAAAATGACTCTACTGAAAACTTCACCGTTCTTAAGTTCACTGTTAAACTTAAAATAGCATGGAAAACAATCCATGTTATATCATACTTACATTCTTTTATAGAAAGAAGACCAATTGTGCAAATGTATGCTTCAGGCTTAGAACTCTGTCCTTACAACAACAAGCATTGACTTGTTTTATCTTTTTAACTCAATGAATAAACGTTAGAACTGAGCCATACTTAGGCTGGTGCAGATATAATGCTAGCCAAACATTACTGATGGTTAAGATGTGGAAACTGGCCATTGAATCATGTGTTCAATTCATTGCTCCTTCCCTCTCACACTTGGGAGTTGTCCATGCCTTTCGTAATGAATTAATGTCATACACATTGCTCAAAAGAATACTATCAACTGGTTTTTAACAAGGACATTATCTATAGTGGCAAAAAAGTTTCAATTCACCTTCATTTACTATGTCCACCAAACAGTTTAGAATCATGCTTTCTATACTAGAATCACCTTTTGAAAAAAGATGTACTGGTAGAGTAGGAAAGGTTAAGTGGTGAGAAAATAGGAACTCTGTCTTGATGGAAACCTAAGTTATGGATGGATTTAGAAGAGAAAAATCTAAGCAAGTGAGGTTAAAATGTTTCTCTTTGTCACTTTGATTTTGTGTGTGTGTGTGTGTGATTTAACAGGACAGTGCTATTTATTATTATTAATAGTAAGATTTTGCGAAGCAGATTAATCACAATTTTTGCAAAACATGAATGAAGTATCTCAACTATAGTGCCAATGTTTACATGGCTGCTATAAAATCTGCCTCTAGCTGTCTCTCTATATGCACACGCAGCCACTTCACTTCACGGTTGTCCCAGTGGAACCATATCTACATACAACCACATTTTCCTGTCTCTTCAGATATACAGAATAAAAAAGCCATAAAATATAATTAGAGCATAATACATTGTTCCCTATTAGGCTATAATCCATTCAATTATCTCTTTACTTTTTTCTTTAGCACACTCCCTGCAAATAAGGATTTAGCCTATGATACTTCTCAATTTAGTTGTAGCCAAGATATTCACTATTCTTAAGCATTCAGAATTAAGAAACAACACAGGTTACCCCTTTTTTGAAATAAAGAAATAATAATTTAAAAATAAAGAAAAATCAAGGGTGGAGTTTTTTCAACATGGAAAGCACAGATATCTGAGGGTGAATTAACCCATCTAATCTGAACTGGCCTCAAACTTTAAATTCCTCTGCATTCATACCATCTCACTAGAAACAATGGGCATTTCAACTCCAACCCCCACTTTAATTCTCCAGAATGAAAATATCCTATATGTGATGTTTGTATATCAATGCTTAAGAATAATAGTTTCCTCTTATGTTGAGAATTGAGTATGTAAATGCCATTTTCTTCTACTGCCGTATTGCAGAGGCAGAGACCATTTTTTTACTATTCAGTGTTCCTATATATGAATGAATGCCCATATTTACAAAATTAGTCCAAACATAAGATTATTTTCATAGTATTTCTGGAAGTACAGTGCAAACTCTTAAGGAGTTACAGCATGTGACCTTAAATTATTTAACTTTATTTAGAGTTAAATAATTATTGTACAATTTCATAATTTCAAATTTGATAAAGTTCTTTTTAGTAGAACGTTCTTTTACAGGAACAGAAAGCAAAACACATATTGTCAGGCACTGTAAGACCCGAACAGCTGAAAAGATATGTGAGTGTGTCATCTCTACCTCCTCCAACCCCAACGTGAATGGGAAAGGCTGCAGAGAACTTCTGATCATACAGAGAACTGCAACTATTAATATATCCTCTAACCCCAAATAATTAGCTATGAATGATGATGCGGCATTTTACATTTGCTGATAATAGAAAAAGCTATGAAAACAAAGGAATTAGCATGAAGTAGAAATAGCTGAGGGTATCATGCTACAAAGCCTGAATGCCTGTGTGTGTGTAGGTACCTTTGAGTCAGTGTTGATTCCTGGTGACTTGATTCTTGGTGAGATTTCGGAAGTGGCTTGCCATTGCCTGCTTCCTAGGGCCAAGAGAGGGGGACTGGCCCAAGGTCACCCAGCTGGCTCTGTGTGCCTCAGGCAGGACTAGAACTCACAGACTCCCAGTTTCTAGCCTGATGCCTTAACCACTACACCAAACTGGCTCTCTCTTCGAAGATTAGCTTAAATTTAAACATTTTAACCCTAACTGGTTCTCTTTTCTTTTCTCTCCTTCTCTGTCTAGCAACCTCTTCCCACCACCTAATCTCTATCCAGTCTTCTCCTACCCTTTCTCTTTCTTTCCACTCCTAGTGCAGGCATCCCTTCATCTTATTCTATATTCATCCAGTTCTATTACATATTCTTTGTTGGCTTCTGCTGGAAAGAAGGGAACAAATACATCTGTGTACTTGAATGTTTCTGTACGTGATGGGGTGTTATATGTAAGTGTGAATGTTGGTATGGGGATCAATTAATGTTGTGAATGACGTACCTAATTTTACAGGCAATAAGTTTTCATTAGTAGTTATTAATTCAATTAATATACAAGTATTTCTTGTCAAGCTGCTACTCTCATTCTCCTTTTGGTTAAATACAGTCTTACTGGGATCCAGATCCACAGTGAATATCAAAAAGTTTAATTGCCCCAGTATAGCATAAGAAAAATATAACCATAGCTTTATGGCTGTTTGGCAGAAGGGGATGAATTCTAGAGCAAACCTATCTTTTCACAAGGAGATGGCATGTGCTAAATGTGACAGAACACTGGCAAAGGGGAAAACTTCACTATTTTGGGACACAATATTACATTTCAAAACTGATAGCACTTATAGTGAGAAATGCTCCTCCAAAATTTCATATAGGTAAATTAAATGGGTTTTGTGCAAAAGGAGAGGGTATTTGCAGGATCTTATCTCAAAATAGTTGGTGGAATGCTGAACAACTTTATGAATTATGCTTTAGGGGTTACGGTTAAACTCCTTTCTTTGTTCCTTCCCTTCAGTCTCTTTGCTTCGCTTCCCATTTTAATTAGCAATCAGATATGTTTTTATTTAATATTACTTATTAATATTTTCTGAAGTGTCTTGACAGTGCAAATAATAGATTATGTGTCTATTTATACATCATATAATCTACTGTGTATAGATTATATATGTCATATCTTATATGACAATCAGGATGCACTGTAACTTTTCAGTCCTAGCCCTTTCCTATACTGTAATCTCTCATGCTTCCCAGAAAAGTCACACATGACAGTCATTGTGGTGAAAAAGCTGCAAGTAAAAAAAAGCAGATCACCATACATGAGGAAAAACATTCTGAAAATACATTTTAGGATATCCATTGGGGGAAAAAATCAAGTTTTTCTTTCCTAAACATATATATTTGGAATTAAGGTCTGTTGAAAACAAGTAAACAACTTTGATAAAAAAGCAATCCATTTAGCAATCCATTCATTTAAGGATAAATCTGAACAGAACATGGATTTTTCTTTTAACTGCTAACATGTAATGTAAGCCATCACAGACATTTCATGGGATCTCATATCTGAAACAGAATGTTTAAGGAAGGCAATTAATACGTACAGCTGCAACTACCAAGTGATAAAATTGCATGAGTATCTGAAATAGCCATAAGACCTGATGACAAATTCTAACGGGAGAAATCAGGAATGTGGAGCCCATTCTGCAAGTGTGTTTTTGAAGCACCTACTGTTGAAGAACGTTCACACTAAAAATAGTGAATTTATGCTGCAATCCTTTATCACACTTATACTATTAAACTTAATAGGGCTTATTCCCAGTCATAAGATTGTGCTGCTAGTAAAGTGCTGGTGCCAGACAAAGAAAGTGGCAATATACAATATGACTTTCCCAATCTCTTCTAAGAACTGCCCCTCCCCAAGTCTAGAAATCTGCAATATCTGTAATACCTGGCTTTGATTCACAACTTTATTCAATCTACCATACCTTCCCTAAAACACAGTGTTCATCTGCCAATCTACCTACACAGTCGCATAAATATTTTCTTGTTAAATAAACTTTGCTTATGCTCAGAGCTAGGAAGAAATTGAACCAGAGCAAATGCACTCAAGACTGGGCTTTTGTAAAAACACACACACACACACATTTACATATTCTGTATGCTACCTATATAACCACAGGTAGTCCTTGCTTAACAAGCATTCATTCAGCAACCATTTGAAATTATGATGGTGCTGAATGAATGGTAGTTACAACCGGTCCTCTGTGGTCATGCGATTAAAATTTGGGTGCTTGGCAGCCCACAGGCATTTACAACCGCAGCATGCCTCATCAGCAATGGGAGGAAGAAGATGGTGGAGGTCAGCTGTAGTGGTGGGGTAGGTGGCGGTGGTGGAATGCAAGGTGGACAAAAGGGCACAGATGGAGATAGGCAGGTGGAGGGGGGGAGTTGAAGCGGAGGCAAGTGTGGCAGGCAAGAGAAGTGTGAGATCCTCATCTAATGACTGCAACCAAGACTACAGGAACTGCTGTCACTAAGTGGTGTGGTCACATGATATTTTGCCTAATGACCACTTCTCTTAGTGACAGAAATTCCGGTCCCAATTAGGGTTGTTAAGCGAAGACTACCTGTAATCTTACTTGTGTGGTTTAGTTCTAAAAATAGTCCCTTTCTCTTTTTTTAATGCATTTCAATTTTTTCTAGATGTGAATTTTTAAAAGTAATTATAAACTATATAGTGGTCCCTTTAAAACACATCAAAAGCAACTATAGGTATATCTACTAAGAGCCTCAAAGTAAGCTCCAAAATGACTTCACCATCAGATTTTCAATGGAAATACCAGGAAAAGGCAATGGAGACATAGTTTCTACAAGTGTTTAGAAACTGCTTAAAAATAGTTGCCAAAATTGCTATTTTAAAAACATATCCTAACTCAGACAAGCATTAAGACCTATCTTTACTTATCCCACCTACCCTTCAAAGAAAAGTGCTGGAAGAACACATTCAGAAAAACAATTACATTTAGATGTAAAAGGTGAAGCAAAAATTCACAAGTTTGCTTCTTCTATGAGAAGGAATATAATATTATTTGGTGGTGGAGAGAAAAAGGCCTCAAGAGAAGAGTGCTATACACAAAAACAATTGTGTCTATATTATACAGTACTGAGTATACCAGCAAGATATATTAAGAATGGCTGTAATCAAATAGATAGGAAACAATATACATTCAACAAGATTTACAATGGTTTGCTTGCTTGCTTTCTCTCTTGCTCTCTTCTTTCTTTCTTTCTAAAATTTGTTCTATAAATGTGTTTAAAAAAAATCTGAGAGAATGCCCATGAATTCATTTGACGTTATTTTAACTGCTCACCTGATATAGGTCAAAACAGAATAGACTATATTAATGCTTATATTTCATTTGCCTTGAGATACAAAGTTGCTTTCACTCTACAATATTAAGCAGACAGTTTTACTGCAACTGAGTAAAATCACAGGCATTATTTTAGAGGAACATGCAGAACATGAAGTTTTCTACTTGGCTCCATGAACTTACAAGCAATATAGGCCCAACAGAAGCAAATATTCTTTGCTAATCTTAATCTTCAAAGCTGATCACCGACATCCTTCAAGTGTTCCTGTCAAGGCATCAAGGCTGCTGTCTGTGTCTGAAGCCAATGTTTGTTCTGTTGACATGGATGAAATGTCGTTGACTGATGATGACTGAGAAGGGCTGGTATTGCTATTCACTGCTGCATCTGTGCTAAGTAAACCAAGCATAAGAAAATCTGAGGCAAGACATGGTTGAAAGTATAGGTGTTTTATGTGGCATAAAGGCATGTGCATTTAAAAACATACATGAAAATACAATGCCAATTTAAAAATTTTCCCATCTAAGGTAGTCTCTAAGATAGCAAAACTGGGCAGAATGTAGGGAAGATACATGATCAACATAGAAACAAATGTACTTTTATTAAATAATATTTTGTGAAAGTTTAAAAAATGGATTTTAAAACAGGTTCACTTACAGTACTGTGCAAATGTTTTAGGCAGGTGTGAAAAAAATGCTGTAAAGCAAGAATGCTTTCAAAAATATATATTGTAATTGTTTATGTTTACCAATTTACAAAATGCAAAGTGAGCGAACAGAAGAAAAATCTAAATCAAATCAATATTTGGTGTGACTACCCTTTGGCTTCAAACCAGCATCAATTCTTACACTTATACACCTTGTACACTTGCACAAAGTCAGGGATCTTGTAGGATTAGAGTCAGGTGTATGATTAACCAATTATACCAAGCAGGTGCTAACGATCATCAATCTCATGTGTAGGTTGAAACACAGTCATTAACTGAAACAGAAACAGCTGTGTAGGAGGCTTAAAACTGGGTGAGGAACAGCCAAACTCTGCTACTAAGGTGAGGTTGTGGAAGACAGTTTCATGTCATAGGTCCTACTCTATGGCAAGACTGAGCACAGCAACAAGACAGAAGGTAGTTATAAGGCATCAGCAAGGTCTCTCCCAAGCAAAACTTTCAAAGCAGACTGGGGTTTCAAGATGTGCTGTTCAAGCTCTTCTGAAGCAACACAAAGAAACGGGCAACACTGAGGACGTAGACGCAGTGGTCGGCCAAGGAAACTTAATGCAGCAGATGGAAGACACATCATGTTTACTTCCCTTTGACATGGGAAGATGTCCAGCAGTGCCATCAGCACAGAACTGGCAGAAACCAGTGGGACCCAGGTACACCCATCTACTGTCCAGAGAAGTCTGGGCAGAAGTGGTCTTCATGGAAGAATTACGGCCAAAAAGCCATACCTCCCACATGGAAACAAGGCTAAGTGACTCAACTATGCATGAAAACATAGGAACTGGGGTGCAGAAAAATGGCAGCAGGTGCTCTGGACTGATGAGTCCAAATTTGAAATATTTGGCTGTAGCAGGAGGCAGTTTGTTTGCTGAATGGCTGGAGAGTGGTACAATAATGAGTGTCTGCAGGCAACAGTGAATCATGGTGGAGGTTCCTTGAAAGTTTGGGGCTGCATTTCTGCAAATGGAGTTGGGGATTTGGTCAGGATCAATGGTGTCCTCAATGCTGAGAAATACAGGCAGATACTTATGTCGGGGATCAGCGTAGACATCGTGTTGTGGTGCTCCATGAGCGTTGCAAAATAACTAGTCCACAGAAAACTGTACACAGACTTTTACTGTTACAATCTATACAGAACTTACAATACACCAACCACAACTCCAACTACCAACCACAACTCCAACCACCAGCCACACCATAACCCATGGTGCACCTTACTATATACTGTGATTTGTGTTGTGTCATGTAGCCACACCCTTCAGGTGTGAGCTCTGAGCGAGTTGAGTTGATACACAGCTTAGCTGTGCTCTGTCATTGCCATATTTACACTGATAAATTTCTCCTCCAAGGTAACACCCTGACAACTTATCTATCATGCCATCCCATCAGGGAGGTGTGTGAGTGGCCCCAAATTTATTCTGCAGCAGGACGACAACCCCAAACATACAGCCAATGTCATTAAGAATTGTCTTCAGCATCAAGAAGAAAAAGGAGTCCTGGAAGTCATGGTTTGGCCCCCACAGAGCCCTGATCTCAACATCATCGAGTCTGGGATTACATGAAGAGACAGAAGGATTTGAGGCAGCCTACATCCACAGGAGATCTGTGGTTAGTTCTCCAAGATGTTTGGAACAACCTACCTGCCGAGTTCCTTCAAATACTGTGTGCAAGTGTACCTAGAAGAATGGATGCTGTTTTGAAGGCACAGGGTGGTCACACCAAATATTGATTTGGGTTTTTCTTCTGTTTGCTCACTTTGCATTTTGTAAATTGATAAACATAAACAATTACAATATATATTTTTGAAAGCATTCTTACTTTACAGCATTTTTTCACACCTGCCTAAAACTTTTGCACAGTACTGTATTTCTGCAAATTATCCATATCCTGTTCAAATTAGCCTTTACTGCCCCTGCAGTAAGATTCCTAATACTATCTTCCTGACAAGAGGCGGTATTCACAGACTTGGACTCTGAGCCTCACTCAGACATGTCCTTCCACCTGCATCTTCCCAAACCCTCTCTCCTCATTTCCTCTATATAATCTAGGATATATATATATAATCTAGGAGGAGGGTGCCATCCTCCGATTAACAGTTTCACCTCATCCAATCCCTGCATATACATTACTTATTTATAGTAAATAAAACTAGTGATGTGAATGATGTGTGGAAAGAACAGATTTCAGTTCTATAAGAGTAATAACATTACTCTACAAGGAATGTAGTCAAATGTCTAGTTTCACATTAAAAGCCTCCATTTTCTAATTTTCACAAGTGAAACAAAGAGCTGTAATTATCTACAATGTTGCAAGAAAATCACGGTAGCATCATGAATAGATAATACTTTCTGTAATGCTGTGATTTACTCAGGACAAGAAATACCTTGGACACTCATAGACTTTGTGTTTCCAAAACTGACGGGAACAACTATTTTAATTTGTCCCTGAATGCTAGGTGGAACTTGACACCCATAACACCTATTACTAGCCAATAATTTTAATTCAATCTTGAGACTATGAACTAAGAACTCCTGGGTAAAGAATCTGGCCTAATTTTTAGACTTTCCTGCTCCTTTCTCACTCTTTGGATTTTTATGCTATTCTGCTTGATGAAGAATTCAAACCGCACACACTTTGGGGGCAATTTGGTAAGGCCTACAAAAAGGTAATTTTAATTTTTCTCTCATGGGCCAACAAGGCTATCACTGCTTTTAATTTGTATAGGCAATCATTCTTACATATCAGGTTTGTGCATGAGAAAACATGCTTATATTAATTTCAGGATTTTGGCAAATAATGTTTTTTTTATGTGATACATAAATTAGTGATACATAATTTACCATCAAACCTATCAGTCAACCATTGCATTCATTCTCTGCCAGTCCCAGGCTCATTCATGTCATCAATATCCATGGCATGATGTTAGATAAATGCTAGAAGGACTAACAGATTGCTGCCTTGCAGAGACCTCTGACTCAGTAATTGATAGTATCCTTATAAAATTTACATTTTTAGTGTCAGAAATGTAGAACATCCTTGCAATCTTCCCCATCTGCACTTCCTTGGAGTGCAAATCAGGCAGTGTTTTTATTCATCAGTGTCATATAGTTAAGAGACATCCCAGTGGTAAACAGAGAGTAAATTGTTACTCCCCCATTAAGAGCAATGAGCCTGCCCCCGAGAGGAAAATATTTCTGTATAACCCAGGATTCCCAGTCACCAAACATGCACCAATTGTTTCAAAAGAGAAATAATGTATCTCTCTATCCATATAAAAGTCTTCAACTCTTTACAGACTCTTTTTCATAGTCAAAAAGCTGTTGCTAGTTGCCCATACGCTTTATATCTTGTTTCTAGTCATCTGTGTACATTATCCACTGCAAAAATATATAACTTATTTGGTACATGACCTTTGTTGGCAACTTTGGATAAAATAATCTACCATACAGAAAATGTCTAAAAGGAAAAAAATAATCTATTACATCAATGACTAACCTGAAGGCTGTTCTTTTACCAAACCATTCTTATTTCTTTCTTCCCAATCCATTACTTCCTTATATATTAATTCTGCATATAAAGAGGAGGATGAATATGGAGGTAAGACACAATAATACAACTGTTGCTTTCACTGCCTTTCACAATCTTGAAAAGTTTAAAACAGTCTAGGACAACATCTTCATTGTTCTAATGACAAAATACCTTATTTATTTATAAAATAGTTAATAGAGGCTAAATGATGACTTATTTTTTACATATATAAAAAGAAATGCAATACTAAGGCTGAAGATCTGCATCCACTTATCCAGGAGTTACCCCACTAAAGTTAATGAGGCTTATTTTAAATAACCCCCTAAGAAAATTTGACAGTACATAATAAAGTAGGTATTTTTAATTCCTTTTGTAGACACTGCTGAGAATACTTTTCAATATTTTCAAGAGAAAAACTGACACAATAAAATCAGAGTAAGTCTTGCTTGGACAAGGTCATTAAAGTCCTAAATTTTTATCAGGATTTTCTCATGGGAAGAAAGTTCATCCTGTTAGCTTTACAAAACAAGTGTTGAGATAACAAAGTATCTTGTGATGTTATTATGATTTTGTCTACTGCCGCCTACTGAAATTGTGTATGTGTGTTAGTTATTCAGTAGGAGTGTTTTCAACTGGCACTATAAGGGAGGGTTACAATGCCCAACCTGCCCAGTGTGTGTATGTGTGTGTGTTTTTAGTCTTACAGTTAACCATGTAGGTTTATAGGTTATGTAGTCTTAACAAGTAACTAAGTAGTGAACCTCTTCTCTGAGAGTGTTTTTAGCTAGAGGCTTTGCAGTGATAAGTTTTGGAAGCTAATATGAGAAGAAGTTTTTGTTATATCCTATCTTTTGTATGCAACTTGTATTTTATGAAGTTTTTGCATTTTTATCAATAAAGACCAGTTAGCTTATATTTTCTGACTGGAGTTTCTTTGGAGTTCAGGATATGGACATTGCTACTTGCAAGCTCTCATGCTGATGTGTATTTTTCCTGAGAGCAAGGTTTATGGGTCTTTTGCTGCACTCTGCTCAACAATTTTATTGCTGATAAGAATGTTTTTATTGTTGATGATGAGCATAACTTATGACATTTAAATTACAACAACCCAATCTTAAGTATAACATGAAAATATCAATATTGGTCTAACAGAATATAGATTGTTTAGTAGGTGTGGACACTATGATTTACACAGGCATGCAAAAGAGTATATTAATTTTATATCTATTCCAGTTACTTATGGGACATCCTATAAAATGTTTTACCAAAGCTTCTTAATATATTTTCAGTTTTACTTACCTTTCCATTCTTCAATGGCATGTTCTCTTTCTTCTAATTGTGCATCATAGATTTGGGGGGGTGGCTACAAACAAAGAAACAATCCTACTTCATCTATTTTTTTGATAAATACATCTGCAAATATTAGAGCTAAAGATGAAACCACTGCTTATGGAGCTGGGAATAATATTTTGATGCACTCTCCAGCAGAGCAGCAGCAGCAGCAGCAGCAGCAGCAGCAGCAGGTGACTTAGATGACCTTTTCAAGGGTGAAATGCAGAAGTTAGCTTTCTTATTGGCCTTTCCATTCTTAAAAAAATTTAGTGAACTTTAAATTCTTAGTATTAATGCTATCTTCAGATTATTTATCTTCTGCTTAAATGTTATAAAAATTATAGTAAAATGTTAAATTCATGAAAAAGAAACAAACTACTCCAGGCAATTTTTGTTACTGAGTGCTATATACATAAAAATAATAAAGACTTTAAGATACACTTACTGCTTCTGCTTCAGCTGGATCATACCAAACTGTTATATATGGATGTCGCAAAGCTTCATCTACTGAAATTCGTTTGTCTGGATCTACTACTAGCATTTTTGACAGTAAATCTCGAGCTTGACTTGCTAGAAAACAGGAAAAAAAAATGTTCCTAGTAACTAAAACCTTAATGTATAAAGATAAAATACACTATACACACAGACACAGACACCTTCAATTTCTTAAATTAGAGATAACAGCAAGAATATGTATCAACTAGAATAAGTGATATAAAAAGGTTCTAATACTTTTATTCAACAGTTAAACTATCATTCAAATTGCTGAATTTCAAAGTTCGATCCTGTAGTTTGAAACCTGAATTTTCATGCATTAACTTACTTCACTGGAACCTCAGGGAGATTCAATTGGAAAAATGAAAGAAAACAAGAAATCAACAATCTCCATTACAAAGCCAAATTAGCATGGTAGATTCTAGCTTGTAACCTGAAGAATACCCATTTTTACAAAAATGAGAATATAACAAAACAAAACAAAACACTTAGTTCTTTATTGAAACATATACACATAAACTTACTTTTTAGTTTATCACGATCAGATTCTGATGGAAATATCCAGTCTGGAAACAGTTCTTCAAATTTGATACCTGGATATTTCGGCCGGTTTTCTACATAATTCCGTACAGTTGGCTGTAGTTTTTTCATGAAGTCTGCTGATGGTGTACCTAACTGTTCGATAACTTTATTCCACTGATCAATATCTTCAAAAATTTCATTTAGGAAAATAAATTTTTTTTGCCTAACTTTATATTGTACAAAAGTGGAACTATGAAAAAACTGGGTGCTATTTTAAACAATATCTTTATTTCACAAAATAAGTTCTCACAAATTGTGAGAACAAAAGAAAATCTCAACACCATTAATTTGGGTGAACAAAGTTCTCAAATTGACTATGGATAATGCTGCCAAAATTCATACGATATATGAACCAGGTTTGTTCTTAGCTCCTGCTCCACTCTCAACCCATGCTATTCAATACTATTTCCTGGAACTCTGAAAGAAGAGCTGGAGGCCCAGTCTAGGGCAAGGAAATCAAGTTCTGACAGTCTTATTATTTATAGTTACCTGACAATACAATCCAAGACATTTTTTTCAGAAATAAATCTTACTGCATTCAGTGGTGCATAGTCCTTGGTAGGTATGTTTATGACTACAACTGAAGCAGACTGGAAAATCATTCTACCCAAAGTAAGAGGAACTGAAATCATAAGTAAGAACAGTTAAGACTCTATAGTCTACAATATATTTAAAAACACCTGAAAATCAAAGTTAAAGAAAATCAGATTATTTATACACTGTGTCAGTATTCAAATACATTTACAAATATTTCTAACCTAACTGCATTTATTCACAGAATACAGCATAATGCTTTGAATGACTGAAGCGGGTTAATTATTTATAATGACCGCCCTGTAACTAGTTCTCTGTTAAATCCTTATGTGAAAGGTAACTCTCTAATTCACTGTAACAGAACCTTTCTGCTGTGAAGAAGTTGGAGCATAAATGTATCTTTTGTATCTGGAAGTTTACCATCTTTGGTTCTGGATGGGGTGGCACTACCCCAGAACCAGTGCATAATCTGGGGGTCCTTCTTGACTCACAACTCCTGCTCGAAGAGCAGGTGGCAGTCGTGCCAGAAGAGTCTTTGCTCAACTATGTGTTGTGTGCCAGTTATGCCCTTTCCTGGATCGGGAGGCCCTCCAGTCACTCACTAGTCATCTCCCGTATTGACTATTGCAATGCGCTCTACAAGGGGCTACCCTTGAAGAGTATCCGGAAGCTACAGCAGGTTCAAAATGCAGCTGCACAGGCAATTTTGGGTGCCCTAAAATTTGGTTTTATTTTATACTATTTTTATTATATTTTAATTAATATTCATTTGTTGTTTTTATTGTAAACTGCCCAGTCACTTCCTCGTGAGATGGGTGGTATCCAAATTTGATAGATAGATAGATAGATAGATAGATAGATAGACAGACAGACAGACAGACAGACAGACAGACAGACAGGCAGACCGATCGATCGATCGATCGATCGATCTATCGATCCTGTGCTAACTATGGGCACTTATGCAGTTGCAGACACCTCCCTTGGCACCCATCACTCTCCCTGTACTACTTTTAAAAATGATTTTAATTTAAACAAAATTAAATATAAGGTATAAAAAAAGGAATAGCTCCCAATATTTTTTTTTCTTTCTAAAAAGTGGATGTTTTGGGACTGGCCTTGCCTACTATGAAAGCCATTATGTGTGAGTGTCCAGAGTCTGTTCCACAATTCCAAATGTACCCACCTACCCTAAAGGTTTGCCTACTCCATTATATAGTCTCTTCATTAAGTGGCACAACCCAACTGACAAGGAGAGCAAAATGGCTTTCATGCAGAGTTTCTTTTCACTGTTTTGGAGAAAACATACTGAGATATATATTTTCCAAAATGAAGAGAAAAGTAGTAAGAGAATGCAGACAGGTACTTGAAAACTACAATATGCTGTGTCTTTTTTTTTTTTTTTTAAACAGAGATATTGCAGCTTTCAGTACATTTGTACAATTAGCTTTACTGATGCTGCTGATTGTTCTGATATTTGTATTTCATCAAGATGGTATATATGGTCCACCCATCTTCCCTTAAGTTCTCATAGAGATAGATATAGATATACATACATACATTACGTCATGCCCCCGTGTATGAGGTTTTACATAACTTCCAATTTGTTTTTCTCTAAAAAAAGTCTCTATTTTCATATTTTATATACCCTGTGCAGTGTTTTCAGTCACACCGACCACCAGGAGGCAGTATGTGACCAGTTTCATCCTTACTGGGAAATGTCAGACAGGCAGATCTTATTCTATGGAGTTCAAACCCTCTACTGGGATCAGAACTCACTGCCCATTGCACTTTAAATGACTATATACAAAGCATTAGCTTTAGAAGCTATTCAGATCCTGGAGCTCAGCAGTGTTGCAGGAAGGGATATACAGAATTTGTCAGAATGTTATATATGATTCACCTGCCCTGAAGTTCTTAATGTACTATCTATAGAATAAGATCTGCCTACATACATCTGAAAATTCCCAATAAGAATGAAACCGATTACATATTGCCTCCTGGTGGTTAATATATTTCATATACTGTACATTTTAGCTGCCTCTAGCTGCCCTAACCATGTGACAATTTGCATAAGTATGAGATTGTCAGCTGAATTAACACATTTTACAGAAGATTCAGAACTAGGGTTCCTTCTTTGACACATAGGGAAAGGATAGGGAAAAAAAGGAAAGAAATTTAAAATAGCTAGAAAATGCTTTGGCAGTTAAGTTGTTGACCATTAAAACTCTGTGAAACATGCTGGGAAAGTAAAATAAGATCCAAAAATACTTTCTATGTTTCTTCCGGGGCCTCATGAAATCTTGAATTTTTTGTTGCCATGTCACATTTTTGCCCAAAACTCATTCACTGTTTACAATATAAGAATTCAGCCAGAATGAGTCCAGGTTAAAAATGATTATATTATTTTCTAGAAATACTATTAGGATTCAATAGATCCAGCAAAAAATAAAAAACACATTTAGACAGCGGGACATATTTGTTAGGCAAAAGCAATTAACCAAACAATTGTTATGCAACAGTTTTCATTGGTTCATTAGGAAGCCCTGCAAGAAAAAGCAAAACAGAATCTAGAATGCCTTGGTGAAACACTGAGTCCATAGTAATTACTGAAAGTCTATTCTAGTAGCCTAATTAACTTATCTCCACAAGAGAAATAAGAAACTGTTTTCTCAAGACTGCATTATGAAACTTTTAATTCCAACATTAAAATAAAACTAACTTGGAACAGAGTTATATCTCCCAAAATCCAACAGGTTCCTGAAGTGTTCTCCACTTAAAATTATATTTTCTTCTTTTTTAAAGTAATACAGAATCTGTTTTCTTCCCTAATCAATTACATTCAGATGGAGTTTCAGTATTTAGTACTATAAAATATCAAAACAATCAGATACTAAATTGTGCAGATAAATAGAGTTTCTGATCTGTATAGGTAAATGTATTTTACTAAAGAATGCCACCAATCTAGAGCAAAAAGAATATGTTTGTGTGTACATAATCATATACAGAAATAAAATTATTTAAAATATTAATACAATAATTCTTCATTTTCTTGGCTCTACTCACTTATTTTAGGGTATGCAACAATGGTCAATACGGTCATAGATACTCACCACTGATATAATTACATCACATCCTATTTATATTTTGCAAAACATACATCATATTTGCCACTAAGCCAAACCACCCCCCCACCACAAGATTAAGCAGTAGTACAGAATTACACTATTTCATACGTCTGACTTCACCAGATTCCCAGCTTTAGTCTCTTTTTTCTTTCTTTAAGCTGCAAGGAATCAATAGGACAGGTAAGGAAATCACTATATCAACCCAACATAATTCTGTCCTTTTTTCCAACACTGAATACTTAGAAAACACAGTATATTGAAGAAGCATGGCTGCAGAGCAAGACATATAAAGAAACAAAACAAAAAACAAACAAAAAAACATAATACAACAGGCTCACACTATAAAGATAAGAATTTCCAACATAAATTTGGGAGCGAATTGCTACATATTCCAAAAGTAACTCTAGTTTTTTAAAAAAAATCTGTGTCTATTCATGCTGGAGATATGAAGCTGCCAACATCATTTTTTTGAGCTTTTATATTCTACCCTTTGATGTGACAAATCTCATGGCTTGCTATCTAGGAATTCAAATTGTAATACTTCTGAAGAAGATCAGATTAAGGAATAGCCAAGTTAAAGATAAACTGCAGATTCCACCAGGTGATAGGAAAGGGAAAGAACACAATTTTGGAGCTACTCTTCTGAATTTAGGGGGTGAGAATTGTAGCAATATGCTTCCCAGAGCAATATGCTTTCTCCCCAAATATAAGGGGAAAAAAAGTCATATCTTTTTTAATGACCTCACTGTATCATTAGGTTTGCAGCCCTCCAGAAGGTTAAGTTATAGCCTCCACCCTCAGATGTTACCCACTCCTGGCCTAAAACATTAACATGTGAAGACCACTGCTTTCTCATCTGTTCCTGCTTAATCATAAATAGAAGTAACACTTCTGAAGAAATTGCAATTGCTTCTGTAATTAACATTCAATTCAACACAACTATTAATCAGTAATAAAAGGTAATGAATAACGACATGGGTGCTAGATTGGTGGGATTCTCATAAGTAAGATATATTTATTGGAAAGAGTTTTGGTAAGCATGAAAGACACATATATGAAGACAGCAAATATGAAAATCAGCATTAACATGCAATTCACAGGAGACACAGCATTCATGAAGAATTGTGTTAGGTTGGTCATAAGGCTTTAGAGAATAAAAGAATACACAGGGGAGAAATTCAAAAAAATGAAAATCAAACTTCCTCTTATTGTGTTATTAGGTTAACACATGATCAACCATTAAAATACCTAAAATTAAGCATTCGTAATCATATTTTTCTAACCTTCATGCCTTCTCTAGATATATAACAAGATAAGAACTGACAAGACAAAACCATAGTTGAGTCCATTTTCATTGTGCAGAGAAATGAAAAAAGCAAACAGTTTAAATTTTAAGCAATAGTTTGCAGAATTTTCAGTTAAATAAATTTGTAGCATTATTAAGACCGCAAAAATCTGAAATTCCTGTAACGAACAATTAATGTTCAAAAAGTAAATGCGATCAATATGAGAATAAAAGTTTAGCTGTTTTGTTAATATGACAAATTTCACAAATTTAATCCATACAAGAAAGAACTGTTCCACTGAGTATATGGGATTAGCATCTTTTACACCCATAAATCAAATAACTTGTTGGTAAATGTGAATTAGGATTCAAAGAATATTAGGGAAGGATACGATCAGTGCCTTGGAATATCACACAACCTTTCACCAATTCTCCCATGATGCAACCAACTGACCAGATATCAACTGAAAGTAAAAGTGAAATGATAAAATTATGAAGTGTCATGAACTAAAGCAGAAAACAAAAAATATTTTTACATTTAAAACACAACAATGCATAAAACAAAACAGCTAACATGTTTTTGAACAATATGGACAGGAATAATGATCTAATTACAAATTTAAAATACCAGAAGACCATCATTAAAAGCAAATATCATACTACTACAGCATGTATATCCATTCTTTTATTTACACACACACACACACACACACATCAGTCATACTTTGAATAATTTGCATTTGAACTCCCTGAAAGAGCTGCAAAGGATACAATCTCTTCCAGGAAACAGGACCTTATGGAGGACCATTTCTGCCATTATGCACCCAACAGACCAGATATCCACTATTAAATGTTAAGTGTAATGGGGATAAAAATTAAACATTTTTTAAAAAAACTCTACACATATATTTTCATACAATAACTGCAGCCTGAAGGAGTCATTGACGATAATTCAAATGTACCATATATACTCATGGATAAGCCAAGAATTTTAAGTGCCAAAATACACCCCAAAATTGGGTTTGGCTTACTCACAGATGGGATTATCCACAAGTATATATGGTAATACTTTTTTAAAGTACCCATATATCCTGTATACATTTGTGGATAAGCCCAACGACAGATAAACTGACTCTCGAATTTTTACCCAAAATATCATGAAAAACGCACCACCTGTGGATAAGCCAGTTGTGAAAATTAAAACAGACGAAAATGTCATGGGTTGGCTTATCCATGGGTGGCACATTTTTCATGGTATTTTGGTTAAAAATTCAAGGGTTGGCTTATCTGTGGATGGGCTTATACACAAGTATATACAGTAAAAAATTATCATAGACTGTGTTTCACAGTTTTCTAAAACTAGAATCCAAACAGTACTTATATCCATTGAAATTCATGGGACCAAGTTAGTAATTATTAACATTTCTCTGATTTCAATGAGTTGATCCATCTAGTTTTCTTTGCATTGAGCCTATTTCTATACAGATCAGTGTAATTTCCTTCATAATTGTCTATCTGGTTTTTTAAACAAATTTATTTATTTATTTGTCAACTTATATGTTGCCTCAAGCAAGAGTGACTCTAGGTGGTTTAGACATAAGTAACAGTTAAAACTAAAAAAGTCACTGTTGTGAGATCGGTGGCTTTATAAATTGTATGCATAAATATACAAACAAAGGCAAGACAAGAAGAAAACAGAAAAGAATACATGGTACACACTGGGGAGGATAATAACTCAAACATATCACCCACCAAAAGCTATCACTAGAGAGCAGTGCAAAGGTCCTCCTGGTCAGGACACATTCAGCAGGATCTGAAAGTCCAGGAGAACCCTCAGGTTACATACCAGTTCTACCTGAGACAGTGTCACACCATCAAGAAATAAGACAGTAAATCACAGTGACCTGGTCCTTGAAACCAAAGGTGCTTAGTTTGCCAGGGTCGATCCTTAGCTTGTTCCTCCCCATCCAGATCCTTAAAGCCCTCAGGCACCAAGAAAGGATCTTCAAAACATCACTTATTTGCCTTGGGGTTGAGATGTAAAGCATACTGATGATATCTGACCCCATACCAGCAAATGACCTCACCCAACAGCCTCATGCAGATATTGAATAAAACTGGGGAGAGCATCAAGCCCTGTGGGACCCTACCAAGCAAGGGTCTTGGACTGGATTTCTTCCCAACTACCAACACTGACAGGACTTAGGTCTGAAGGAAAGAAAAGAACCATTTCAAAACAGCAACCCCACTCCCATCCCCCCCGAGACCATGACTGATGATGCTGAATACCACAAGCAGGACTAGGAGAATCACACCAACCCTATCCTGATTCCACTAGAGGTTATCCACAAACATGATCAATGTCATCTCAATGCTGTACCCAGATCTAAACCTTGACTGAAAAGGATTCAGATAATCTGCTTCCTCCAGGACCCTCTGCAATTGCTAAACCACTACCTTTTCCACAACCTTTCCCAAAAAGGGATGGTTGGAAACCAGTTGAAAATTATTCAACATTCCAGCAGACCACTGCCTCCTTTAAGACAGATGGGACAATCCCATCACTCAAGGACAACCCAGTGGTTGCTCACCTCCCAGGAGCCTTTATCCAACCAGGAGGGACATGGATTTAATACACAGATGGAAGCACTAACATTCCCAAGGACTTTGCCCATTTCCTTGAGATACACAGGCTCAAACTCCTCCTAGATAAAAGGGCAATATCCCTCGCAAGTCAACTCCCTAGGACTCCCTGCCAGAATCCAGTTCTAAATAAATCTGAGCAACTTTATCCATCAGATACCTAGAATATTCCTCAGAGCAACCCTTCTTCCTATTCTGTGGCTCCTATGAGAGATCAGGTTATCTTAAAAATATTTACATTTTGCCACTCTTATCACCACTGTGTGGACTTTAGCATGGGCTCATTACAAGTGTTTGCTTGAATTCATCCTTCATCATTCTCCAGCAGCACTCTAGGCATCTCTTCTGATGCTTCATTTTCCAGAGCACTTTAGAAAACCAAGGAACCCATTAGGCTATGTGTTTCCGAATTTATTTTCTGGTAGAACCTGTACCCCAGTCTAAAAATAACCCTACATGGAAAAAAATGTTGTCACAGATTATTGGTTTTATCATTAAAATTTCAACTACCATTTAGCAATTCAGGAAATCAGTTCTATCATTACCTTTCATTCTGTACTCATGAAGATACTGCAGAAAGTAGACTTTGTCAATTGTCATGTATATGATAATCATATGGTTATATGGGAGTCCCACTTCTACTATAAGCAATAGTAGAGTAGGCACTTCCCAGAAAGTGCTCAGGACTGAGGTTGCATAAGGGAGCAGCTGGGTCAAGTGTGAAACTGCTGACTGGCCAAAACACTATCTCCTGCTTCTAAAACTACCACCTATGCTAGGCCAAAGTATGCTAGGTCCTCCTTGGTCCCAGGGGCTACTTAGCATCAATGCTGAGTTCCATCACTTGCTCCATCTCCATCTACAAAAGAAAGGCTCCCTCTCTGAACAAATCTAGCCATTGTGACTCAGGTAATTTAACTCACAGTGCAAGAAAACTGCATAGTCACAGTCTGAAAGGGTTGGCTGCAGTAGGCTTACAATAAGACAGTGAAAAAATAGAGAAATCTAACCATTGATCAAGTACTCCAAATATGTCATTTCCATCCTGCAACTTACCATTCTCCTTGTATCCCATGCCAAGAATAACCTCTGGTGCTCTATAATATCGTGTTACTACATATGGGGTCATCATGAAATTAGTACATGCTGTTCTTGCAAGTCCAAAGTCAAGGATTTTGAGAGTACAATCTGATTTTACTACTATGTTGCTGGGTTTTAAATCCTAGAGAAAAAATACATTCAATTAAATGCTGAAAAAAATAGCATAATCCTTAAAAGTCAGCACTGGTTATAACATTATTCCAAATTACTGGTCTGACATGCATAAAAAGCAAAACCTTTTGATCAGTTAAGCACACTGAACAGCTACTGAAAAATGTCATTGATGCTTCCCAGCTGATTGAGAATTCTAGTGAACACTGCCCTCAATTACTGTTATTCAGAAAGTTATTTGGAACTGAAACTTACTTTACTTTAAACTTACTTTATGTTTAAAAAAGAAACAAGGATGAGGAAGCTAAAACCTGAAGAAGGTGTAACATATGAACTTTGAGAAGTGAAACTAAATTAAAAAAGTGAAAATGGAGCTTTGTCCTCGGGATATAAGTTTTAGATGAGAAAGGACTGTTATGGTTTTTTTGTGAAGACTGGACTGTGGAGAACACTTTGGATGAGATAGTGGAGATTAAGAAAGGAAAATCAGAGGTCACACAGTGAACAAAGAAGTGGCTGGGAGAGCACAGCTGAAGAGTCTGACTGACTAAAGCAACTGATGGATCTTGAAAGCATGGTGATCAGGCGTGGGGATGGCACAGGTTGTGCCCAGCAGTTTTGTGCCACAGGTAAAGAGGCAGCAGAAACAGGGTCAGGCACTTCAGAATGAATTCTGCTAGCTGTCTGATCCCTGTGGCTAGGTACATCCTTTAGAGCTATCATCTGGTCAACTGTGGTGATCTTCCGAAGATGAGGCTGCGGAAATACAGCTGTTCCCAGAATCACTTCATGGAGAAGATGTTCCACAATTTAAGAACTGGCAGTGGGAGAAATGTGGACAATGCATAAGTAGAGGGTTCCAGAAGCTTGGTGGTTTAAAGATGTTGATGATGCACATGCACACAAAAAAGACAAAAGAGTTTTGTATGGAGACTGGGAAAGAGTTGGAAATGTGGAACTGGTGGAGAAGGAGGGGTGGCACCTGTCACTGGGCGAGAGGCGGAGAGGAGAATGGAATGGTTTCTATGAGGTGAGAAGTCAGAGGTTGTAGAGATTGTGTACGGGTCCATAGATGAGGATTCATGGTGGCTGCCAAGTGACTAGTAATAGTTAATAGTAAGAGTTACTAACAGCCACTTTAAGGAGGAGATGTGTGTTTATGGAGGATGAGGACTGGAGAATGTATATACTAAGAAGCCCTTCAAGTGTGGGCAAGGGCTGGTGGAAGAAGGTAGAGAGGAAGAAGAGGGTAAAGATCATGGTAGTAATAGAGTTATGTGTGTGTCAAGGAGCAGGCTGCACTCAGGGAAGGGGGATTGAAAATTTGAGACCAATCACTTCTTCTGTCCTCATCTCAAGAGCAGTTTTTGAGAGCTTTGCTTTCCAGCTACTGCTGCTAAATGCCAGGTCTGCCCAATTTTTTCTCAACCATGTTTTGATCATGGATGAGAGGGCAGACCTAGCCTGTCTCACTGCAATCTAGATGAGTCAGTGGGGGTGTTCCCTTCTCAGAAAAGAGCCCATCTGGGTTTTAGGACTTCCCATGGCATGAGAAGTGGCAATTGTCATTCAGTAGCTCTATATGCAACCAAAGGCATTGTTTTATAAATACCCAGAGATGAGGGCTTGTTTCTGAGATTGGACTTGAGGGACAAGCTTGGACTGTTGCTGCTGTACCATTCTATCTGCTGCACAGCTGGACCTCATCACTGAGAAGGCTTATGATGCTAGGGGACTTCAGTTGGTCTTAAAGAACACATGATGTGACTTGAAGATGAGGGATGTTAATAACTATCCCTTATCATAGTCATAGCACACTCTGATTTCTATGGAGCTGAGTAGTACCACCAACCTCCTCAGATAGAATGAAGCAATTTCACTGGTGTGCCTAAGCAGTACAATGGACCAACATGGTTTCCAAAAGATGCTTGGGGAATTCCCTGAAGTGCTGGTGGTCAGTTCTGTTGAGACTTTTTATACGATTGTACCTTAGTGCCCTATCCCTGTGTGTCAATCCAGGGGTGCTCTTTGGCAAATTGAGGACAGCAGAGGAGATGCCTAGAGTGGCACTGGAGAAAAATGAAGTATAAATATGTCTGAACACGTGTAAATGTTCAGGTCTGAGCCTACATCATGGTGGTAAGAATGGTGAATGCCAATACTTCTCTCTATGCTTATTGTATACATGGATTGCCATCCAGCAGCCCTATTAAGGCTGAGTTGGGCCTTTTTAGGGAAAGAAAGGGCAGAAAATTAATTATTATGCCTCTGGATGAATTTGTTAGGCTTTTCTCAGAACTGGATGTTGGCTGGGCAAATATTCTAGAGATTATAGAGGTGATATCTTGGGAGATTATTTGGGAAAGGTTAATCCCAAATAATTGGACAGGGTTCTCTGTAACACCAGCTCTGCCACTCGTGGATTGGATCTCTGTCTTTCCTAGTTGATGAAAGCCTCCAGGGACATAACAGGAGGCTGGATAAAGATGATAATTAATGGATCTTTGGGATATAGGGTGGTGCTGCTTGCCTAGAAGGAGGAAACATTACATCTCTCCTCAAGAAGCAAATAATTGACCCTTATTATATATTTTAATATTGCTACTGTAAGCTGTTGAGAGTCATTTTTGGTTGGAGTGGAATGGAATAAGTAGATTGTGCAAAACACCTTATGTATCTTTCACCCTGATGTCAAAATCCACAGAGGAGCATCAAAGCAACATTATAGCTCTAAAGGGATCTTATCAAATTATACATTTGGACAAAACAGTGGCAGATAAGATTCTCAGTAATGGCGCATCTAATTAATCTATGGAAATTAACATCACTGAGTACACTTTGATGTTTTTTGCATGGGAAATATAAAATAAAATAGAGAAAGATTTACAGAAGATATATTCACAGCAATATAAAATCACTAAGTAAGAAGAACTTAATCAAAGTCAATTAATAGTGTGATTATAACAGCACTACCTACTCTGTGGATGATACCAGCTGAATGAAGATGCTTGATCCCACATAACATCTGGTATAAAAGATAGGACATTCTTTCATGATCCAGCTCCATATGAATAACTTGGCATAAGTTAGCATCCATCAATTCCATAACCAAATACCTGAAACATTTTTTTAAAAAGTAATTAACATCTATTCTATTTTATGCATATACAGTTCAATCCACAGTGTGTTGTCCTCTGTGTAAAATAACTCTAGTGCAGTAAGTGGGATAAATGGGAGCGGGATGGTGGAAGTGCGACCATCCTTGCTCTCCTCGATCTCTCAGCGGCTTTTGATACCATCGACCACGGTAACCTGTTGGGACGACTCAGGGAATTGGGGGTGGGCGGCACAGTATTGTGCTGGTTCACCTCCTTTCTTCAGGGCCGATCCCAATCAGTGGTGATAGGGAGTGAGAGGTCCCATCCTCGGCCCCTCCTTTGTGGGGTGCCACAGGGTTCGGTTCTCTCTCCGCTCCTTTTCAACATCTACATGAAACCACTGGGTGAGATCATCCACCATCATGGGATGAGGTATCATCAGTATGCTGATGATACGCAATTATACATCTCCATTCCAGGTGAAGTGATGCCGTGACCGCCCTTTCGCGGTGCCTGGAGGCTGTAAGGGTCTGGATGGGGAACAACAGGCTTTGGCTGAATCCTGGTAAGACAAAGTGGCTGTGGGTTAATGGCTCCTCTGTATCTGGGACTTTGTCATCTTTGGTGCTGGATGGGGTAGCACTGCCCCAGACAGACCCAGTGAGTAATCTGGGGGTCCTCCTAGACTCACGGCTCCTGCTTGAAGAGCAGGTGGCAGCTGTGGCAAGGAGGGCCTTTGCACAACTTCGGGTTGTGCATCAGTTACACCCTTTCCTGGATCGGGATGCCCTTTGAACAGTCACTCATGCCCTTGTTATCTCCCAGATAGACTACTGCAATGCGCTCTACATGGGGCTACCCTTGAAGAGTATCTGGAAGCTACAGCTGGTCCAGAATGCAGCCGCACGGGCTATTTTTGGAGCCCCAAGAAGGGCCCATGTAACGCCGTTGCTCCGCAAGCTGCATTGGATACCAGTTTGCTTCCAGGTCCAAGTCAAGGTGTTGGTTATCACCTTTAAAGACCTACATGGCATGGGACCAGGTTACCTAAGGGACCACCTCTCCCCCATTACTTCAACCTGTCCCACCTGATCACACAGAGAGGGCATGCTTCAGACCCCCTCAGTAAAAGAACTCCGATTAGCGGGGTCCAGAAGACGGGCCTTCTCTGCGGCAGCCCCTGCTCTTTGGAACATTCTGCCCCTGGAGGTGCGATTGGCCCCCTCACTCCTAGCCTTCCGAAGGGCTCTGAAGACCTGGTTCTGTCACTTGGCCTGGGGTGGGGAGGGAATACTTCAAGCATGGGGATGGCTAGCCCCATAGAGGCCTGCTATCTTCAGCCCCAGATTCTTCATCTTCTTGGACTCTCCTTTTCCTCTTTTTTAGTAATGTTTTTTAAATTTTGATGTTTTATGTATTTATATGTATTTATGGTTTTAATGTTTTGTGTGAGTTGCCCAGAGTCCCCCACTGGGGGGAGATGGGCAGGGGAGAAATTAAATAAACAAGCAAACAAACAAACAAACACAGGCTTACAATTCTAGTATAGGTAGTCCTTAATTGTGGTTATTATGGGATCAGCAACTCCGTCACTAAGCGAGGCAGTTACTAAGCGAAACATATGACTGTGACGGACTTACGATGTCACTTCTCACTCAGTCATTAAGCGAGACATCATGTGACTATGACTTCCAATTTTACTGCTGGCTTCTCCATTGACTCTCCTTACTGGATGCCAGCTGTGAAGCACGCAAATGACAATCACATGACTGCAGGACGCTGTGATGTCATAAATGCCTGCCTGTTGTGAAGCGCCTGAATCTCAATCACATGACCAGGGGACATTGTGATGGTCCTAAGTGCGAAGACCAGTCGTAGAGTTACTTTTTCAGTGCCATCGTAACTTCAAATGGTTGCTAAATAGGGCAGTCATTAAGCAAGGACTACCTGAATGCTTATGCAGGAATCTTTTACATACTACTAAAACTTTTGTGTCTGTTTGTAACCTTTAATTAGGTGAAACGGTGCATCATAGGGCAACAGTTTTTCACCCAATGTACTCAAATGGCTAACTTACAGAATGTGTTTACAGAATGCATCTGTCAGGCCCAGCCCAAAAACTACAGTGAAACAGTCCAGTCCAGTATAGTCCCTTTATTTCCTGTCCCTTATAGACAGAATCTTGCTAAACTAAATCTATACCACAGCAACTAGTATATATACCCTGGGAGATTCTAGGGAGTGGCTATCCTGAATCTCTTACTCTTCTCACGCTCCCCCTGTGGACTGTGTTGTCTCTTGTCTCCTTTCCCTTGCTGGAATGCAGTCCCTCCTTCCTGATAACCTTGATCTCCCACATCACTCTCCTTCTCATAGATACATTCCATCACATCCAAAATCCCATCCCCAAATTTGGCAAAGTTGTGGCCATTTCAGCACCACTGTGCTGCTGCTGCTGCTTCAGCACCACCACCTGCCATGGTCAGCCATGGTCATGTGATCGTCACTTGCAATGCTCCTTGACAGCTTCTCATAAGTCAATACAGCAGCTGCCAGGAAGTCTAAACTCAATTGTGATTGGTGACGCTGCCTACCAGCTTCCCCCAAGAAAAGTCAGTGGGGAAGCCAGCAGGAAGTTGCAAGTCCAAGGCCAGCTGGCAGGTAAGTGGCTGCTGCCAGATGGGGGAGGGAGAGAGCCAGTGTGCGAGAGGTGTGAAGATCGGGACCGGTGTGTAGGGGTGCACGAGAGGTGCAGTGTGGGCCAGGGAGGGTGTGCGGGGATGTGGCACAGATCGGGGAAGGTGCACAGAGGTGTGTGAGTGGCTGGGGTGGTGCAAGCACAGAGGAACTGGGGGAGGGTGCATGGGTGAGGGAGGAAGGGAGGGAGGGAGGAAGGGAAGAAAGAAAGGAATAGGGAGGGAAGGAAGGAAGGAAGGTAAAAGGAAGGGAGAGAGGAAGGAACAGGAAGGGAAGAAAGGAACAGGGGGGAGGGAGGGACGGAGGGTTCCCGACACTCCCTGCCAGCTTCCCACAAGGAAATTCAGTGGAGAAGCCGGCAGGAAGTCGGAGGTTGCTCCTGCTCCCACTGCTTTTTTGCCTGCTGGTGCTCATTCTGTTTCTCTATTTAGGTAAAGAAATATTTCTGAAACTATGACCCAATGGGTCACGGGTTATCTAGTTTCAACTAAGCACTGTCTTAGTGTTTAACAGTCAGAGATATGCCTTTCTATGTTAAAATCAAATGGAAAGCACTTAGTAAAAATGTAACAAAGAAAATTACTTACATTTATAATTAATAATGAAATATTTGATTAAAGTGTTAAACTTGAACAATTAAAACTGAATTGTTAAAAATTAAACATAATTTATTTGTTAGATTTCTATCCTGCCTTTCTTACAGGAGCTTAAGGTCGAACATAGAGCACTCCCTCATCCAATTTTTCTCCACAGCAACAACCCTGTTAGGTAGGTTGGGTCAAGAAAGAATGACTGGCCAAAGTCACCCAATAAGCTTGAGTCAGCCAGCAGTTCCCAATGCCCATCCAATCTCTTAACCATACCACACTGGCTTAAAATTTAATGAAACAAGGAAACAAATTGCATTACAAAAGCATCATTAAAATCATGTGCAGCATAGCAGAAATGCACAATATCTCAATGGCTCTATCAACTTTCCTGGGGTGAGGATGATGGGGACCCAAAAAGTATTTTTCAGTAAGGTCCCCTATTTTATGGACTAGCTTCCCTCCAAAGATTGGAGTGACATCTACCCTATTAGCATTTTTGAAATAGGACAGGTCTTTCTTGGAGAATGTTTGGAGAATAATTGGGGAGGTGGTGTCTGTTTCTTGTTATTATTGTTAGGTTTTGTTATATGTTGTATTTTTATTGTGGGTTATTTTTTTATTAATAATTGGGAGTTCTTTTGATTACAGAGAACAGATACATTTTTTTTTAAAAAATGCAGAATTGGCCATAACAAAGTAGAGTATATCTAAAACAAGAATGTAAACTATTATACACACACAGGTTATTGTACCAAAAAATTGTCTCCAAAATGCACTTTAATGGGCCAATAAGTTGTTTTACTACTATTCTTAGCTGACAGACTTTGAAGAAATCTGGAATATATGGAAAGACTAAAATATTTCATTTTGCCCAGACTGTATCAAAGAAAATTATTTTATGAATTAAAATGAAAGCTCTTTAATGAATGAACAGAAGTGTGCTTAACATAAAAGCTGACCTGTAGTGTATTTTAATAGATTTAGTATGAATTCTTCATGAATTCTTCAGGAAAGTATTAAGATATTTAAGTGCAAATCATCTCCCAATGACATAAATAAGAAAACTTCCAATTGATTTATTTATACCTAAACAAAACAATTCTTAATTTATATGTCTTTAATTATTAGGTTTGTTTGAACAAAGATTAAAACAAGCCTGAGCAAATTAGATAGACACACAGACAGACATAGATACACAATACAATATTCATATTTACTGAAAACCATTAAGGATACATTAGGAAGCATCATATGTTCAGCTAACTGTTGGCCAAAGTGTATATTTATGAAAAAAACCTCAATAAACCAAAAAATAAACTTACACATCTTGAAATTCTTCTAATGACTTCTGTGGTGTAAATACATTTAATAGACTAATTATCTGTAAAACCAGAAGTCAGAGGAAAATAATCAAAATTAGTACAACCACAAAATTGCATGATAATGATGATGTTTTAAATCAGATCATTCAGTAACTGTTTATATGAAGCATTCTAGGAGTACTAAGATCAAAGAATACATACGGATTCTGAAATATTTCATAAAAAATGCAGTATAATCAAGTCTAAAGAATTATATGGGTTTTGGGGGAGTAAGAGTCACAAAACCATAAGGAGCAGTCAAGATATTATTGACTAAACTACTTTAATAGAGCTACAGAAATATTGGTTGCAAATTTATGATGCAAGCCTATAGACCATCATTCCACTTTCAGCAACATTTACCAAATTAATTTATGGTAGATAAGTAAATAGACTTCTATTAAAAATCCAAACTTTTTGTTAGCTTCTTCTAATATAATAAGTGGATAATAGTAGATCTTCTGTGTTTCAACAATATTATCTGTTTCTTATATAGAGTTTTGTATGGCTGTAATAAGCATGTAATTATAATTTGAAATTTTCCAATTGAAGTACATATTAACTAATTTTTTAAAACCCTCTTTTGAATAGCTCTCAGAGTAGCTTCAATACAAGGTGAAACTTAAAAGCAAATGTAAATAAGATTATTTTCAGGATAATAAATTCTACACATTTCTCACTTTAGATTATAGAAAGCAATTCCTATAATCTTCATATTGCATTAATGTTGGTGAAATGTTTTAATGAAAATTACTAAGATTCGCTCCATGATATCACATTAACTTTAGACTGTTATGGAGAACTGACAGAAACATTTACTCTGAAACTGTAATGAACATGTAAATGTTTACAGACATTCTACTATCACTCAAATCCATTAATATTATTCATCCTTTAACTTTCCTGTTCTTTTTTTTTTTGGTGCCTTCAAGTCAATCTTGACTCCTGGCAACTGCCTGGACAAGTTTTCTTGGCAAGATTTCAGAAGCGGTTTGCCATTCCTGGGGCTGAGAGAGACTGACTGGCTCAAGTTCTTTCTTATATTAGCCACATATGAAAGCTTACTTGTATAATTTTGCACATCAGTGTCAGCAATCTTTACAAAGGTACAGTAAGCACAGAAAGCTATAAAAAATATTAAAATAAATGAAATTAAGCAACTTAATGTGATTGAACTGCTATGGTTAACATGCTGTATCAGTAATGCACCAAATAAGTCTAATACAAGGAAAGGTTAAAAATACTTCAATAAAAATATACAAAGCAGAATTAAATATTGACACTGTAGATATTTCTCAAACCCATTCCCAGACTCAGCCAATATCCACATCAATATTTGGTAGTCATTTGGTTTCAATATATAGTACATATTTTCAATATATGCTATATTAAACTTACTCACATTTTTGTGATTCACACACTTTAGCAGCACTAGTTCTCTGTAAGCTCGCTTTGCATGGGTTTGATTCTGAAAAGGGCGACTCAGCTTTTTTACAGCAACATTTATTCCAAGGACAGTATCAAATGCAGCACTGAAAATTGAAACAGCAACAATCAATTCAGATTCTTTGAAAAAGACTAGTATAGACTAAAAGCGATGAGAACTTGAGACAACCAACATTTGTCCAGCTGGCATACAGCTCTGAGCAGTGCACTAAAACTCCTACTTTCCAAACAACTATGATCATGCCAGCATACTGTACAGTACTGCTAAACTGAGTGAATGGGTATGGGAGTGAGGAAAGACAAGATTAGCTTCCAGTGTGCATGCAATGGAAGTTCCACAGGGATGGGGAGAGAAACAAGCTTCAGTGCAGTTGCTGTACAATGATTGTCTGGACCTCCAGAACGAAGCAAGGATTCCCTCCAATTACCACCCCTATGGATTTTAGAAGCACAGCAAGAATTTTCTGGCAAAGGATTAGAAACAGTGCCAGATAGAATGGGAACCCTGAACATCCAGCCCCAGAAAAATTATGTCCCAATAGCAACCCTTCAACAATAGAACTGAAACACAAGGCAGTAATACAGATCAGATTTTGAAGTGCTGTTCATTGGTCCATAAATTTCTGCACCCATGGATAACATCACTAGCAAAAAACTTACAACTGCAAATCTCTGATTATGCCACTGTGCAATTGCCAAAGATGTTACACTGCCCCAATGCTAGGGCTATACCTCTGTCTACATTCTAACCCTGCCCTCACCTATTTCCTACATCTAAATTCATCTACTTTGCTATTTGCTACTATCTTTAATATATTCAAACATCTGTTCCTGCTGATCTACTGTATATAAGTTGTCTGGCTCAGTTCTTTAAAGTGAAGGCCAAGAGTTAGGATAGCCATGCTGTTTTTGGCTGAGATGCTGAAATACAGTAGTTTGAGCAATCTGCACTGAAGATGTTACCTAGCCGGGTAACAAAATGTTTGCAAGAAAACAACCAAGCTCAGAGAACCCCAAGGACTCCACAGTTCAACCATGAGCTACATATATTCTCTTCTATTGGTACTGCATGTTTATTTTGGTAGCCTCAAAAACATCAACCATATTTTTCCCATATTTCTTTAGGCTGGATGATTGCCCTGGGGAGAGGGAGTTGGCACTGGGAAGACCCATCCACAAACCACCTAACACTACTCTTATGTATGAGGTATTTTATCTGGTGGCAATTCTATACTTTACTGTTTTATTGTTCCTAAATGTGGGCTGTAGTTTAGCAGATGTTTATATTAGTGTTTGCTACAAATAAAAGATGACGACTCTCTTGAGTCAAGCTCGATTCTTGGGACTTCATGAACATACTGTAGCAGCTTGCTTGTTAGCAATATATAAGTGGTTTGCCATTGCCAACTTCCAGGATATTTTTTCAGTAACTTAGTCTACAGCCCTGGAATTCCCTGGGAGTTTCCCATACCAATAACCCTGCTTAGTTTCTTTGGGATTAGCCAAGAAAAGATAGGTGCTGCTATTTATTTGCCTACTCACCAAACAATGCCTTGAGCCCCAGACCCGATAGGTTTCAATTGCTGGTAGCGTTTTAATACAGTGAATGTTGAATCTGCAACTTGAACACTGTAAAACTGACTATCACATTTATTCTCACTCATGTTGTAGTGTCATGTAGTTTTTCTCTCAGGATCTGGCAGTTTTCAGGATCTGTGTGAAAAGAATTTTTAAAATGTGAAATGCCTTTAAAAATCTCTAAGTAAAATTTTTATAGGTACACGGAATCAACTAAAACCTTTCTCTTTAATGTGGTAACAGGTATCACCCCTCATACACATGTAAACTGCAGTCACTACCAACCTCCCTCCCCCCACATATGAATACCTTAAAATGCTCTTGTAACAAAAGTTTTACAGCAAGCTGAATTGACCCTGAGTAGCGACAGGGAGAAGACTCAGTCAGGAACCTGTGGCCCAGTAAACCAAATTGTTTCTATTCACTGACCATATCTCAAAGATAGTATGTCTAGCATGCTGACCTAGTAGAAAGGGATAAATAATAACAAGGTCACACACGTGGGTTTATCTAAAAGATTCCAATGTCATGCTGTAATTTCCACCGCGTCTGCCTTCTTCTTTGGTTTGGCTTTTGCCTTTCTTTACCTTGCAATGTAGTGGGCCAAAGATATGTAAGCTCTGGTATCAAAGTATCAAAGCTTTGCTGGGAGTCTAGCATATACTGTATTATTGCTTGTATACATGCAGATAAAATTGTGTTATATCTTCAAAGGATTTGGTTACTTTAGGTGAACCAAGTTTTGGCCACAATAGTTTGGTGCCATGACTTGGATTCAAACTGAGGTTGCTGTGAAAAGGAAACAGAGAGGCAATGTGAATTTAGATGACCATCTGAAAGGTTGATCAATATAACAGAGTATCCAAGTGAGATTTTAGCATAATTGTTACTGCTGGTTTTCCAGGATATAGCAAATTACCTATTATGTATAATGTTACTCTGCCCCTGAGCATTTTGGTTATTTGATATCACAACAAATCTATCATACCATACTAGTTATTATAATCAGTCTGCTTCTGATGTCATTAATGTGTGTGTGTGTGTGTGTGTGTGTGTGTGTGAGAGAGAGAGAGAGAGAGAGAGAGAAATGATAAATTATATTGTACTGTTTTTATACAAGGTTGGAAAGTATTTGAATATTTAGATATATACTGGTATATTTCTAGATCTGGTTGGATATACATACAGCCATTTTAAATATAAATACACTAAACCAAAGAGATTATAGTCCTTCTCTAAAAATTTGCAATTACTCTATATATAGTTATATCCATTTTCTGAAATATATGAAAACACTTGGCAGATGACAACTATGTTATATTAACTATGATCACACATAGATCTCACAGGAGAGGAATTGATTCACAAAGCTAGATGAATAATTGATCCCAACATTAACTATACATCTAGTTGGTTGGCATCTGAAGGCGAGTATGTTGCTGTTAACTTATCCATCTCAGAATGAAAGGTACCTTATGTACTATAAATAAATCTGGAAGAATGTCAGCAAACTTCTGATTTCAGATCTGACTATATAATGGACCTTATGCCCTTGGGCTTTCTTCTTGGTAGCATAGATGAAACTTACTGTAGTTCTTAGACTACCTTATAGTGCCCAAGCTCTTCCCTCACTCCAGAATTTATGAAATATTATATTGTATTATAGCAAACCACTTGGAGTCCCTGTAATAAAACACTATATGGATTTTCCTCACAGTCGAAACAGTACTGCAGAACAGAGACAGAGCCCAGTGACTGGACAAAAGGCAGAAGTCTCCCAGCACACCTGCTGGACCAAATGGAGCCATGAGATTGCTGATCTGAACCATGTCATCTCAAGTCACCCTCTCCACATACCTAGATTGTCAACATGGAATGACTTGTTCTGGTATAATACGTAAAACACTACTGTGACACTAGCACATCTAAACATCTAAACCTATCCTCAGGCTGCCTTAGAGTACCCTGACAATGAAACAGAGATGGTCATGATGACATGTTCTAGGCAAACAGTAAGTAGGGCATCTTTGTGCCAAGGCAAGAAGACTATGTGGGTGGATTCCTTACTCCCTAGGCCAAATTACAGTAAGACACTGGCCCAAATATAGAACAGCATCCTGTAACTTCAGCAGTAGTCTGCAAGAAATAACAAAAGCTGTTTAATGCAGGCACAAAGTATTGACATTGCCTTAAATTCTATTCTATTTTACTGTAACAAACACGTAACACAACAATGGGCCAGATACAGTATTTGTTATAACCATGAAAATCACTTGTGGTTTCCTTAAAAAAGCTTAAGATTTTTTTTAGTTGAATAGTATTCTTAAAAAGAAACAGACAATGAAGAACACTTAACAAAATATATGGTCTGTTTTTTAACAATGCAGAAAATAAACTTAAAGAGTTTATACTTGAAAAGAATATAGTAACAGAGAAAAGAAGCAAAGATGGAAAAGGTAGTAGCGGCCATAAAAACAATAAAGTACAGAACTTATTTTACTTTTCAATTACACAAACAAACATCTGTATCATGACTTTTGAGCATGAAACTGAGCAAACTCAGGGAGGCAGTGAAGGACAGGAAGGCCTGGCGCAATATGGTTCATGGGGTCACGAAGAGTCGGACACGACTTAACGACTGAACAACAACAATCATGACTTTTGGTTGCTAAAATGCATTATGCAAAAGAAAGATTACAGTTCAGCTTTTTACTCTGGATATTATGTTTTTTCCGCCAAAACAAATCTAGAGCTGTAATTATTTTGATAGCTGAAGTATGCAAAAAAAGAAAAAGATTTTATCAACATTGACTTTTTAGGATTCTTCATTTAAAAATGACTTTACTTTGTAGAAAAGGTCAAAATTATAAAATATAAACCCCTCATCAAATAGCATTAATTTTTGAATGAGAAAATTAAACATCTATAGTAAATACTTAAATAAAATTTGTATATATAAAGGTAATCTACTAAGAAAAAAAAAACTTTCATTTTATATTAACAAGCCTGGAAGCTAACAGGAATCATTGAATCAATTCTTATTGCTCATTGCCATTATTATTAAGAAAAATGAATAAATAAACATAAAGATTAATTAATTAAATATTGTTTGGTGATTTTCCCCATTCCTTCAAGAACTCTCAACTGAAAGGCCAATGCCAAACCCTATTTCAGCACTCTCACTAAAGATGGTAATACATGCTAATTATAACACAGTGTAGAAAGTTTACAATCAATATGGTGCAATTTTAGTATAGTATAACTGTAGCTTCCAAGTTCCTTTATGATTAATTTCAAATCACTTATTGAAATATTTTAAAAATAATTCTGTATCACAAAAAGTTCCATTCATATTTGTAAAGTTTAAACCCCAGATCCTTATCCCAAATATTTTTAAGACTTTCAAGAGAACATGTGATATAAAGCTCAGATCACTCTCGGTCAATGCATTATATCAGAGCAAACAGAACTGCTAGTACTTTTTAATATTAATGCCATACCAGCATTAACCTTGTGAGTGTAACATTTTTTCTCCCAGTTGATAAATATATTTGCATGAAAAACTACATGCAAAAAAATCTACATATTTCCACTGTATGGACTCATAAGGAGTTGAATTCCTCTTGGTCTCCTGCACATCTCAGATTTGTTCCACAGAATGCAAGAGAGAGGAGTGAGAAAACTGATCTGCCAGCAATGTCTGTATACTTGATGGATGGAAACAACTGGATGTAAAGCAAGTTTTTTTCCCTCATAAATAAATAAGGTTCAGATATATTCATACAGATGAGCAGGAAGAGACTTGTGTCTCTCCGCTTTGTTGACAATGTTTGCACTGTATGCTATCATCTAGATCAGGGTGGACAACATTTGGAGCTTACATATACAATTCAATCTCCCAACCTTATAGAGTGACCCCATAAAGCCATCCAGTGGTGTGGTGGTATTATGGGGAGAAGTGGGATTTATTATTTTTTTCAGTCATGTTTTCAGGGTTATGTTGCTTTATTTATTAGAAATGTTTTTATGTGTATTTGGTTTTTCAACTCTAAGCAGCATACAAGCCAAAGAATGAGAAAATCAACAATACAGCAACAACAACATTTAATATATCAATAAGTTTGGGCAATTAAAAAGTATTAATATTTCCAAATTTCTATTTTTTTGAGTTTGCGAAAGCCCCCAAAGCCAAAAATTCAGCCATTTTGATACCAAATTTTGATAGTACAACGTTATAACTAGAAGTTACAAATGCAAGCAAATTTGTGTCAGGGATGTATTATCCATAGGTACAGAAATCCCATACACTAGTATATGCCATTTTAGAAACATCTATGATTTACAGCTTTGTGCTTCCATTCCATTGCTGAAGGTGTTATTATAGAGTGATGGCAGGCTGCATGTTCTTGATCTAAATTCAAATTCAGAAGCAACTTTCAGTAGAAAGTCACTGAATCACAAGGGATGGATGCTTTTTAAAATTTTGCTAGACATGGCCCATCTTTTTATTCTGTAGGGAAGACAGTATTGATATAGGTGCTTGTCAGGTGAGGAAAGAGAAGAGTTTCTTTGATGTAACTTTGCAAAAGCAGCATGCTTTGCGTTTAAACAACTGTTTTACAGGCCTTCAATGATCTTCTATGCACATGGGCAGAAGACATTTCTTTGAAGTGAGGTATCCAGGCAAAGGAAAACAGTCCAGCTTGATGCTTTGATTGGAGCACTGAGGTAGAGCAACTTGCTTTTCTGTGTTGGGTTACCACTTTCCTCCAGCTATCAATCTAGGCAGCTCCATAAAGCAAAATATTGTTGAAGATCTTATATAACACAAACAAATTTTGTAAATACTAATATAAAAATAGGAGGCTTTATTTCATATTACCATATAACGTTTTTATGGCTGAATTTTCCGTGATACCAGCAAATGTGTGTATTTAAAAGCCTACAAATCATATCAAAAGTATTAGCAGTGAAATGCTTGATAAGTCAATCAACTAATATTCTAAGAGGAAATATTCCTACAGATAAGCAGGAAGGGAGAGATATACTCCATGGGACTCAGGCTATAGTCAAGGAATCAAACACTAAAAATTATTGTTTTCAAACTAATGGCTAGGTTCAAAAACAGACTAATTACTACAATTGTGCATATCTGCAAAGGGTGCTTTGCTTCAATGAAATTTCAAGAAAAGCACTCCCTTGGACTTGCTTTGCTGAGCAACATGGACCCTTCACTTCTAAGAGCAGAGAGAAGCAGCCCCTTCTCAGTACCCTCTAGCACCTGCAAAAGACAAAGAAGACTTCTACAAACACACAGCAATTGCACAGAAGCCTCTTCTGGATTTGGTGAATGCTACGGGCTCCTGCTTTTGAATGTATTGGAGAATGCTAAGAGTAGGTAGGTTGCAAAGAAACACTTTCCTTTTAGCAGTCTCCAGCACTGTCCAAAGATGAAAAGGTTTCTATGCTCTACTTCACAGATGCCTCTTCTGGCTCTGCAGATGACAGAGGAAAGAGACCACAGAGAAGCTTTAAGATGCTGTGAAGTATTCCTTCAAAGTAAAGGGCACTCCTTTCTTGCCTTGATAAAAAAAGAACCATATCACCTTTGCAGCATGAAACAGTTCACTGAGGTGAATACGTAACTCATCATGTGCACACCTATGAATTATGGTTCAGAATGTATGAACCCAGCCCTAATTTTCTTAATAGAGAGGATGTTTTAGAACCTAAAAGCAGTCAATTATGTGAATTCTTTCTGCTCTTTAAAAGTGCATACTAACTAAGCATATGCTTACCACTTTTTCTGCTATTTTGAGTATTAGGCCTGAAATTGTGATGATCAAGCCTTCAAGAACTCAGGACTGTAAAGTAATTTCCAAGTATCCAAAGCTGAGACAGGCAGCTCTGAAAGAACAAGAGGAAAACTGACAACATGGGAATAAATGTGTGAACAAACAAACAGCTATTTTTAAATGTGATTTTCCCCCAACCCCCAGCATGCTCCATCTGTCAATATCAAGAACATATCATATGTAATGTTTTCTATGCAATGAAACAGGTGTCAAGATACTCCTTTGCATATTCTGTTTGTACTCCTTCCTCATCCCCCCCTCTCATTTTCCATCAACTAGCTTCCTGTATAATCTGTAGGCTTTAACAGTACAATTAAACATGGACAACTAGCTTTTGAGACCTGAGACTTAAAGAAACTCCATACGGCTACCACCTGCCAAGTAAAATACTTGCCTAAGGGCCACCTAATGAAGAAGATATCCACCCAGAAAGGGGCTAAGCAGGGCTGTGTCCTTGCCCCTCATCTCTTTAATCTCTTTTTGAATGATCTAGCACACTCCCTTAGCTCCATTAATGGTCATCTTCCCAAGCTTGTGGCCTTTCCACCCCATTACTATTTTACGCTGATGATACTACAATTCCTTCTCATACGAGAGTGGGTTTGCAAAGATATCTGGATGCATCTTATAGCTATTGTTAACGCAATTCACTCACTGTCAACTATTCCAAATCAAAGGTAATAACCTTTGCCAAACAATGGCGCTCACAGAGATGGTTCATAGGTAATACAGAAATTGAACAAGTTAGAAGTTTTAAATATCTTGGCATCACAGTTAGTTAAAATCTTTCTCGGGTCACTCATCACAATAAGACAATCCACTTGGCTAATTGTTCGGCTGCTCAGATTAAACAATTTTACTTTACAAGAGGAAATCAATATGTACCTGCAGTGATTAGAATATTTAATGCCAAACCTCTTTCCCAAATTTTATATGGTATGCCCATTTGGCTGGGAGCTTTTAATCGTAAAGTAGAGAGCATTCAAGCAACTTTCTTGAAGCAGCTTCTGGGGGCTCCCAATTGTGTCTCTTATCTCACAATTTGCTCAGAAACCGGTCAACACCTGATAGAAACCAAAGCCTGGTTAATAACAATCAAATATTAGTGTAGGATTTTATTCAGAGCTGCTCCTCAAAGTCTGTTTTTACATCTTAATATGGACAAATATATTTCACTCTGGCTGTGGCATATTATGTCTAAACTCAAGCAAATTGGGATTGGGATTGGTGATTTATATTTATCAGATGAAACCTATGTATTTAGAATAATTAAACAGAGATTCGTAGATCTAGAGTACCACAAACTCAGACCTGCTCAACCCTGTGTTTGTTCGCTTGCCATGCTTGGCATTGAAACTTACTTGAGTAAGATGGTACATTATTTGTATGAACTTGAGGTTCCATCTCAGCATAGGGCCTTCTTTTTGGCCAGAGTAAACTCTTTTCCTTCCGAGGTACTTTTCAGAAGGTATAAATGCATCCCCAATCACGAGAGGCTCTGTTCTTGTGGCAGTCCTGATACAATCCACCATATAATTTTTGACTGCCACTTAGTTGAGACTCTCCGTTATGAACTGCTTTTAAAACCTCTGCAGGGCATATATCCGCTAAACACTGTCTCATCCTGCCAAAATTTATTGAGAGACACCGTGCCTGCAATTACCAGAATTGTTGCTAAATTCTTGGAGGAAGTACTCAAAAGTAAACACAAACAATTTTCACAATGAGTATGGCTACCCCTTTGATTAATTTTCAATATGTAACTGTGTTTTTATACTTCCTTTTTCATCCTTTTAATGCCAATAAAGGTTTGATTGAACTAGCTTTTGAATATTACTGACTTGAATTTGAATTTTACTCACAACTAAATCTATATCAACATCAGAAAGTTTGTGATTCCATCTTTCCTACTCTAAAATGTTATATGAAATACAACATTTTAATAAATGTTGACAATTCGAAGGTACAGTTTGTAATGATATTAGATCAAGTACCCAGTCTTAGTATTAACAGGTTTAATAACAGTATGCAATTCATACTATTTTTGTCAAATAGTCTAGGAAAAAGAACATTTAAGCAAAATCTTCCAATAGTGACTAACACCAGACTACAGCTGGTCATGCATGAATCAAACAATGACTGAAGGACATCCAGGAGTAAATCAATAGTGAAATATCACTGCAAATGCATCAAATAGCTAACGTCACAAATCTGTTGTGAAGACAAAAGACTGTTAGAAGTTTATTTTATTGAGTATTTTATGAAACATAATGAAAAACTTTATATAATGGTTTATAGGCTTACTTAATAAAGACAACTTTTCTACTTATATATTACATACTGCCAGGTACATGACTGGGCAGAACTATTCCTAAGCCTAATTAAAAGACTGTAATCTTTCAATCTGTATATAATATATAATAAGTAAAAGAATGTGAGAATAGATGCACACATTCATATTCATCATGGTATTCTCATTTGGGAATATGGGAAACACAGAAAAATAACAAGAACTAATTAGCAAAAGAAGTTAAAGGCAAGAACTAATAAATAAAAGATGCTCTAAAGTTTACAACAACACAATTCATTATATTTCTCCAAATTTTTTTAACTTTGCAAATCATCCTTGTTTCTACCATATTCATACACAACTTCATACATCGCCTTTTTAAAGCTTCTCACCATCAACTCCACACAATCATGATTTTCTCAGTCTTTTTCTCCTTAAGCCATTCACTTTTCCTTCATATAACTGTTTTACAATTTGATCCTCATTCTATGTGAACAATCCACTTCAATATACTTCTTCTGTACTCATTACTCAATTTTGCATTTAATTCACAAGAGTGCTTAAAATTTGTGTGATAATGTTAGCTTTTTCCGCACAAATTCTAAATACTCTATTGCATTCAACTCAGCTTTGTATTTCTCCTGAAATGTCCAACTACTGTGACATACGAATGGGCAAAAACGTATTTTTGGAGCACAGCCAGTTTTGCTTCTTTTGACAAATATTAATTCCTCACAACAGACTATATATGTCTTTTGTTTTTATATCAGCATTTGTACATATAAATTATATCTGCAGCTCTTACCTCATCTTTAGTTTCCATTTTCTATGAAGGTACACAAATTCATCTCCTTGCTCTAGTTTTTCAGACATTTATATCTTACAAACATTCACTCCATTTTCTCTGTCAAACGTATCTATCACGGTCTTCAATACAGTAATTTTCAGATCCATATTCCTCATATTACCATACATTCTGTCTAACATATACACCCTCTCCTTGTTTAGTGACTGTGTTCCATTCCAATGACTTGGTCGTTCAGTGAAATGGTCACTAAGTGAATCAAAATTGAAATACTGTTTATTCAGTCAGTGACCAGCAAAATTTGAAAAAATATAACACCAAAGTAAAATAAAATAGATAAGACAAAATACTAGCATTAGAAAGATAAAATAACAAATAAAAAATGTAATATTCATTACTAAAATGGTATGTTAATTACCTGTGCAAGTGTAAATCTAAAATATTGCAATCTATGAAATAAAAATATGTATTACCGAAAACAAGATAGCTAGCATGTATTAAACCTAAAGTGACAAATAAAACAGAAGTGGTTATTTCTGTGACCAGTTATGACTTATTTTCATTGCGGCAACACAGAATTTGACTACTGCACAAGCGATAAAGTGTTTTGAAGATGGTTCACATAGGAATTGTCTGACCTTCCTGGAAATTTAGACATTAAGGGAAGAATACAAGCAGACCTGATATCCCTGTAGAATTTACAGCGTAATCATACATGCAAAATGGTTTTGATCTCCTTATTACCACATAGGCAGGTACACTAGATTAATGGAATTTTGGAGTACCTGCCTCGCAGCAGCGTGGATGGTAAGATGTTATGCCTGTCTTTGAAAAATGCTATCCTCAGCTTGGGGAAAGTTAGATTTTGTAGGTATTTTGCTAATTCCCAACTGCCCTTATTTATCCAAGTTTTGCCATGTTGAGGCAATCTATTAACTTCAGCCTGAAATCCATATTCCTGGTCACTAAGCGAACACATGACTGAGAGAAAGAGAGATGCTGCAAAGATCACTGGTTGCTGCCGTCTCATTCAGATAAAGTTCTCTCTTGCATACAGTGTCCTGTGCCTGACACTTTTTTTCCTTTTTTTTTTTTTTTGCCTCCTTGCAAGGTAGAGACACTGCGTAAATAAGCTACCTCTTCCAGAGCTGCTTTTCTCCTTCCTAAAGACTGCTAACCACAAGTTAACAAGCTCAGCTCTGTGACCTTAATTAGTTGATTAGAACCTTCTGCTAGCACTGCTGCCTGAAACTGTCCAGACCTTAATCAGTTTCACACTGAAGGCCTTTTTTGTCAGGTGCACAAAATTTGGTTGTAAATCCACACATTGGTAGGAAAATGAATTCTTTAATTACTGTTTATTACCATCATATTTGTGAATGGTCGCTAACCAGGATAGTCACTAAACAAGGCGTGACTGTACTGCAAATCATTCATGTTTTAACTAATACCATGATAGTATCTCCATACAAAAGGCTTAGTTCTGAGTGATTTTTTAAAGGTTTGAGTTGTGTTAGATCTGTCCCTAAAAAAGTATAAATCTAAAGCTCCAGAATACATAACAGCTGCTTATAACACTGTTACGGAGTTTTATTGGAAAATGTACTAAGTTTCAATTTAATTTTCAGTCTCAGTTCAACTATGCACTCATTGGATAGCCTTGAATAAATCAAATTTCTCAGAGCAATTTTCACATTGCATAAATATTAGATTTGTGATTCCTAATAGTAACTAATAGACAAAAAACTATAATAAACTTCAAATGTAGCAAGTGATGTATTAATGGCCCGTTCCACAAGATCACGGAGGGTAGGGATGTTTCAGGTCTCTTTGACACGAAAACACCTAACTGGGCCTTCTCTATTGCTGTGCCTGCCCTTTGGAATGAGCTTCTAATGATCCTCTTAGCCTTCTGTAGAACTGTAAAGACCTGGCTTTACCCCCTGCAATGAGTCTGTTCTGTGACAAGAACATGTGTTGTTAGTGCAGGTCTTGATTATGTGTTGATTATACGTTGTATTTGTTTGCTTATTTTGTCTTTTTTTTCACTTTTGTTGTTCTTTTCTCATTTTTATTTTTGTACATCACTAAGGGGCAGATTTACAGATAGCTTAAATAAATAAATGACTCTAATAAATTAAAAAAAAAAAAAGACAAAAATCCCAGTTACAAAATTAATCCTACTTGCAACTGAACTATTTAACATATCAACAATACTCTATAGTAATCTGAAATACAGCTATAAAGCTCACACAAGATTGACCTCAAGTATTGCCAGGGAGAGCAACAGATATGCTATTGCATTGAACAATTAATACGGCTTCAGTGATTAATTCCCAACCTCCTTCTATTGATAAGTATTTTAAAATAACACTTAATGGACACAGAAGTGAGATGGGATAGTGGCTACACAAAAGAAAGATTGGGCAGAAATTTTCTTGAAAGTTAAGCCTGTCAAAACCCAATGATTTTTCCTAAATGAACATGTGGATTCTGTCATTGATCCAGATTTCTCTCACTATTCTATAGCATAAATATATATTAATGAACTAAGTTTAATAAAAAAAAACAGCACTTCAAGACAAAGTAAATGAATGTATTTTTGATTCAAGGAAAGACTGAAGAGAAGACACCAGTTGCTTTTGTTATATGTTGGGGGAAGGGGTATGTGTGTGTTTATATGGATGGAAAGCCCTTGCTTCCTTCAGGAGAAATATATAACTGGAGGCATGGAAGTATATCAGCTTACCTTGCTTTTTTCTCATTTTTAAAAATAGTACTCTGGAGGAGTAAAAATAATTGAGACATGTCTGTACTGCATGCCCAAAGACCCTCAACATATTTTTTCTTCTTTTTATGTCCCCAGTGTTTCACACCACTCATGTTTTCGAAAACTACTTATTCAGCTTGGCATTTGATTCTGAAAGGGCTCTTTATAAAGCAAGAAAATATAAGCTCTTCCTCTCTCCTCTGTACTACAGAAGATGCTGAAAACCCAGGTATTTGAAAAGGATATTTAATACTGCCCCTTTTATTAGAAAGGAAACCCACTGGTGAAAAGAGGTAGTTGAACAATAATTAGCAATTGTTCCTTCTTTTCTCTGTCCTACAGCTGATGCTGAAAGAAAACAAGAAGGCAAGAAGCCTCCAGCTCCTCCTCTCACCACAACACTTTGCTGCTGAAAACGGGAAAGAAGTGTGCAAACAAAAGAGGGCAGCATCAGCTTCTGTTTATTCTTTCTTCCTCGGCCTCTCTGGGTACTGCAAGGAGGAAGGATTTGGCTCAGAAATCTGAGAAAAGGAAAGCCTTATTCAAAGCCCTCTCTGCCCACCATCACTCTCTGGGCTAAGCAGCAGAAAGGGTTTTGAATATATTAGAAAGCTGCCTTATACTAAGTCAGATGACTGGTCCAATTAAGTCCAGTACTGACCACATCAACTGACAGTAACTTTCTAGGGATTTAAGGAAGGTGCTTTTCCAGTCTTATCTGGATACTAGAAATTTAACCAAGAATGTTTGAAATGCAGTCAATGTACTGAACCACTGAATTATTGTCCCCTCCCTGCCACATTCCTTCAACTCAGTGCAATTCAGCACTGCAGCCTAAGTTGCTTGTTTTCCATGATACTCCCAGATGTTTCTTCAACAATATCAGAAATTCCAAACCACTATCAGAAAATGTAGTGAGTTGGCAACTGGCCAGGCTGCTGCTCAGCCTGGACTACATCCATTGCAAGACTTGCTTCGTTGTTCCCCTGCTTCTTGCCCTTCCCATCCATTCAGGGAAGGTGAACCTCATTGGTTGGTTCCTGTGTGGACCAGTCTACCAGTGCCTGCCTTTTCCTTTTAGGAACTGTTCCCTCCTCACTAGCCCCTCTTTCTTTATATTTCCCAGAAGTTTGCACGCATGAATGGCTTTACTTACCCCCTCCCAATTATCTATGACACTAACACATACTTTCTTTTTTTCTTCTTTTTCACTCTTATGGTATCATCATAGCTCTGAGGATACAGTACAGGTAGTCCTTGCTTAATGACAACCAGGACCAGTAACTCAGTTGCTAAGCAACACAGTTGTTAAGTGAGACATCATGTGACGGTGACTTGCAATTTTACTGCTGGCTTCTCCATTGACTCTGCTTGTCGGAAGCCAGCTGTGAAGTGTGTAAATGGCAATCATGTGACTGTGGAACAATGAGACGATCATAAATGCCTGCCGGTTGCGAAGCATCCAAATCTTCATCACATGACCATGGGGGGGTGCTGCGGCGGATGTAAATGTGAGGACCAGTCATAAAGTTACCTTTTCAGTGCCATCATAATTTCAAACAGTTGCTTAACGGGGCAGTCATTAAATTAGGACTACTTGTAATCAAAGCAATAGAGAAGTTGTTCTTTCATTCCTATCTGCCTCAGTAGGTCCATGGAAACTTTGTAGCAAGAAAACTTACAATTCAGCTTCACAAAAATAAAGCAGCTCATTCCTTGGTTGCAACTTAAATATGTTGATAACAAATAAAGGAACTTTGCAGTTCTGTGGGCTGCGGTGGAAAAGCTAGGGATGTATGCTTTACCCAGTCTGGAAAGAAACTGAAAGGGTGTCCGTGGGGAGATGTAAAAGTTGAATGGAGCATGAGCTTCTAGAGTTGATAGTTGATTGACTTAATGGACCATCTTTGGATGCGCGCGAGCACACACACAGGGTGTATCAAAAGTCAGGCCCCATAAGCCAAACACAGTGTATTTTATTAAATATGTTTTTCAGAGAAAACATTACTGTACAGGTAGTCCCTGGGTTAACAACACCTGGGTTACAGACAACCCATAGTTAAGAATGGAGCCTACTGTAGCAAAATTTGAGTTAAATACACAATGATTCAAGTTAAATACACAATTATTTGAGTTCATTAGACAATACTATTTATACAGTATTATACAATAACACTGTTCCGACTTACCTACAAATTCAACTTAAGACCTCGGGAACGGAAATCATTCTTAAACTGGGGACTACCTATACTTAGGCATGTTCAAAGGTCATATGTCAGATGTGTAAGGAAGTGTTTAAAAGAAAAGAGCAAAGCATTCAAACCTTTGGAGTCCTTGGGGTTCTCTGAGTTTGGTTGTTTTCTTGCAAACGTTTCGTTACCCAGCTATGTAACATCTTCAGTGCTAGAATGGAGTGGGGTCTCTGTTTATATACTGTAGCATGCCTTGCCAGTGTTTGAGGGAGGGAGGGTGGGTGGGTGTGTTTTTCCTCTGGTAGTTCCTTGATTATGATATTGTTTACTGCTTGATTTTATGTCTGGTGATAATCCTGGTGTTAATCTCTGCTTATCTGGGTGATGATTGCTGGTGAGGAGATGTTCTGGTCTTTTGTTTCCTTTTTATTGTCTCTTTTGAATAGTGTGTAAATGTGGCTTATCTCTATGTGCCTGTTGATGGCTGCCTTGTCTGAATAGCAAGCTTCCAGGAATTCCCTCGCATTTTTGGATTTAGGGTAGGCGTTTGCGAGAAAACAGCCAAGCTCAGAGAACTCTAAGAACTCCACAGTTCAATCCTGAGGTACATATATTCTCTTCTATTCAAACCTTTAGCAAGGGTTATTTCTTCTTTTTCTTTGTTCCCATCCAGGTTTGTTTTCTCTGTCATCTTTGTTCTTTTGTTTTGTGTTGTTTCTTTGTTTTAAAATATTTTTAACAATTTGTATACCACCCAGAGTTGCTGGGAGTTGGGCAGTATATAAATGTAATAAATAATAATGCAATTTATATAAGTTATCTATGGGGCCTGACTTTTGATATACTCTGTGTATACACACATACAGAGAGATTAAACATAGTAATCTACATAAAATGCCTGCTCAGGACAGCAACCAAGCACTGAAGTCAAGTGGAGCTGGGGCTGGTACTAGAATGAAGCACCAGGGACAATTTGACCTGAAGGGCTTAAGACACCTCAGATCAGAAAAAAGTGGTTTTGAACTGAAGCTGAAAAGTCAGTGTGGGAAGCATCTGCAATGGGCTGGGAGAAAGACAATGTCATTCATTTCTGTACATAAGTGGTGAATGGCCTATAGTGGTGATGGGTGAAGCAGAAAGTACAAATCTCCACAGAAGAGCAAATTAAACTATGCATTATATTAGCATATGCAGCTCATATTCCTTTTTAAGTACTGATATATCAGTACATATACATATCAGGGAGTACTGATATGGGCTGGGAAGAGTTAAGCCTTTCCCACAGAGACAGATTTCAGAAATCTGTAGCAAACTTTCCAAAGAATTAAAAGGGGAAAAAATCCATACTCTCCAATGTCAACAGTGGGATTCTTCCCCCACTGTAATTTTTGTAAGAGATAAAGGTAGGTTCAAATTTTAAAGAGCTTTGGAGAGGAAGGTACAACATGGGACCTCCACAATTTACTTTAAGGAAAGCAAGAGAAAATCATCTACACTCACATTACTAAGATAAATACTATTCTGACCCTCAGATAAGATTGAGTCCAACCAAGTGAATCTTCCATAAAATCCAGCTCTTGGAATTAGATATAATAAACAAATTCTTCTTGCTGCACTGCCCAAGTCATAGAATGAACAAGCAGCATATTATACACAGAAGAAGAGCTGATGGATTGTACAGAAGTAGTGACTACTGCTTTCTTTAACACATGTTTTTCCTCTCTTTATAGCATAGTTCTGGAAATGAGAGTTAGGGTTAAGGGAAGCATGTTAATTAGAGGAAAGAAATACCTTATCCTACCAATCCCTCTTGCTCATATTCTCTGGGCCTTGTAGCAGAGCTTCAGATAAGAGCAGTAGCAGCATATTCTGTTCACTCATTCACCATCACTCTTGTTAACTGATGAAGCAACAGGATTGTAGCAGGAGCATCATTCTCTATCATGCAAACTTGGATTCCTTCTGGGCAGCAAAATGGTAGGGCTACAGCTCAGCAAACTGAATTTTCTTAGAGTGTGAGTAGCTTGTCAGAGGCATGTAATCTACCAATTTCCTGAGAGTCTTTGGACAGGAAAGGCTATGTAAATCATGGTGGCTGCTGTCTAATTTTTCTCCTGCCAGCTTAGCCTCTCTTTGGGCAATATATGCAGATGCTTAAAAGGGCCACTGAGAGTGAGTGAGCCAAAAAATAAGGTAGTCTGCCCAGTTGCCTCTTCTTACTATGCAGAATAGAAAACAAAGAGCAAGCAAATAAGAGAGGAAAGGAATTAACAAAAGAAGACTTTATTTGGAGGAGGAGCTGTCAGCTTAGCTTGCTCCTTAACCCACTTTCCCCTGGTGATATGGACCCTTGCAGTGATTAGGTCTAATCCTCCCAACACCATTCAAAATGATAGCACATCTGAATATATAGATAGCAAGTGACACCATCCTTCTGAGATTTCCCTCTATGCTGTCTAGGTGGAGAGAGCAATGACAACTGCTCTTGCTTTCTCAGTGGGCAGCACTGAGCCCAGCCCTCCTCTTCCTGCTATATCCAAAGCTGCACCATTAAAAGACAGGGCAGGAGTTACTACTGCTCTTGCTTGCATATTTCTTAACTCTTAGAAGCAACATAATATTGGGAAAACAACTAAAAAAATCTCACCTTGGAGGGAGAGGACACCCTGGGGAGGGTTTCCTGCCAAGAAGTCCCTCACCCGTTCATTTCTACTCTCTGTTGAAAGTAAAAAGGAAAGAAGGTGAGATTCTGTTTACTGTGCAATTGGTGGGTTCTATGATGGGTTCAAACTAAATGAGATGATGATTTTGAAAGATGTTTGACCTCTCATGTAGCTCAGTCATCCGTTTATCTTTTTCTCTGCAATGAGTGTTGGCAGAGTAGAAACATCTGAATTCAAAAGGATGGTTTCTTGATATGATATAGTCAAAACTATCTCCAACTCAAGACTTGGAAGTCATTTGCCTCAATGTGCCTTTTCTGTACAAGGTCCTGCTTTGTGAGGCTGAAATAGAAAAAAAAGTGGGTGCAAAGGAGCACTTTTCCCTACTTTGCACTCACGATGTTGAAATCATTTGCCCCTAAAAGTTGTTTAACACCCCGTAATGCCTCGCTCTACCCTGCAATCAATTACCCCAGTTGTCTAGATAGGGCACCAGTAGCCACCAACACCTCGAACGAGCTGTATTCCCAGTCTCTTCTTCACCAATAGCAAAAGGACACAGCACCAACCGAGAGGGAGTGATGTAGACCGAACAGGCATAACATATGCCGTTCGTATCGAGTCAGAGCTCAGGTTCAGCCAGCCCGGCGCTGCCTGACTACAACCAACCGCGGGTCCTCCAACACGCCAGGCCGTGTTCTATCCCCCCAGACCAAGCCCAGCGTCTGCTTCACACGCGGCGGGCTCTATGCAAGGGCGAACGAGGGCCCCCTCTCCAGGCACCAGACCGCAAAAGAGGCGCGCCGCAGCAACAGGGCGGGGGAGCGCGAGGACAGGAAGCTGCCTGGGGCCCCAAGCGGAGCCTCCGCGAAGCCCGCGACAAGCCAGGAGGCCGAAGAGGCGACGCGATGCCGGGGAAACTTTCCAGGCAGACCACCGTGTGGGGGAGGGGGGCTGAAAGCCTTAGTGGGGCGCCGCTCCTGTCGCTACCATCGCCAACCCCCTCGACCGCCCTGCCTGACCCGCCTGCTGAGCCTTTCGCCCCTCCACGTCCGCCTCACCTCCTCTGGAGGCCCCGGGCGAGCCGCTTCACTGCTTCGCTCCTTTATCGAGCTCTCAGACACTCTCGAGCCGCAATGGCCTCCCTCAGCGCCTCACAGGCCGCACCAGACCCAGGCATGCTGATGAGCACCCGTGCCACCCAATCACCGCGGACATTCTTCAGGTTCCTACCAACCAGCTTTTGGAGGCGAGTCCTGAAGACCACTATATAAGGTAGGCGCGACAGGCGCCTTCCTCTCAGAGGGTGGGGGTTCTTGGGAGTGGGGTTTGTGTCTGGCAGGCTGAAATCTTGCACGCCTTGTGTGTGACTTCAACTGAGATGAGTTTTCTGATTCGGTGCTACAGTTTGAAAGTGCATCATGACTAACGTCATCTCCTGGGATCATTTTTTATTTCTGATTTAGTCCCCAGCAATTGCCCACTTTTCACAACAACAGAAATGGTATTGGCACATATCAACATGATAAGTGTGCAAGAATAAATTGTTCTCTTTTTAAAGCACTGATCTGGTTTAATTTAATTATGGCATGAGGTAGGGTAATTGCAAGCAGGATAGGCAGAAACAAACACTGTAAACAATCATATTTACCTGTAGTTTTCTCAACCCACTTTTCTGTGAGCACACAATACTTATAAATTGCTCACTCAGGCTAGGTTTTCATAATCTAGGCTAAAATGTGATTGGATATGTTGTGACATAGTATGCTATCTAGGCATACACAGGATGCATCATAAAAAAAGTTGGCATATATACTTTTTTAGGAAGTATCCAGATGTGACAAGTATTGTCCAACTGAGTATTTTGACCATTAGACCAATTCTTTTTATTTATTTTAAAAGCTTATCTGCCCACCCATATACATACAATAATGCTGAGTAGCTTATAGCAAAAACTTAAAAAAACATGATTTCAAACAAAGGAGGGGGGATTTAGCCCATTTATGCAGCTGCCTTCAATTGAATTCTCATGGTTTTGCTTCAACCTTGGCAGCAATCTATTGCATCAAACCCAAATCTTCAATATCATGAATGCAAAACTGAGGCTGTCTTACTCACAGAACAGCAGAAAATTTCTCTGTTGCAGCCACAGTTTATTGCTCTATCAACCATTTTTGTACAACAAAATACAAACTAAGAATGTAACTCCATGAGACATTTATCCCTCTTTGGAAGATGATGCTTCATACTACCTTAAAAAAAAAGCATCTGATTTAATGAAGCAGAATGGACAGTAGAGGATGACCTTCCCCTGCATTTTCAGTTGAAGCCCCCAGTGATAGCGCCACCTCTATATTTGGCTACCTGGCAGTGGGCACACACATATTATGGCAAGGAAGGCAATGGCTACTTGTACTTTCTTTCTCTTGTTCATCATTGCAGGAAGCCTGTAATATTGGCTTGTACCACCCTGCTGTCTCTATGCACAGCATCAAAGCACTGGTCTAAGAAGGAACAGCCATCTCTTCCTATTGCTCATCTGCTTTCTCACTCCCCAGTAAACAAAAATTAGGTAATGGTTACTTCCCTCTTGAAATGCTTATTTGTCCTTTTTCCACTCAGACCCTCTCCTTTTCTATAGACAAGGCAGTGGAAACAATTGTGCCTACCAAAACATGTGTGATGTGGGGAAGAGGGAATAAAAGGTAGTTTTCTCAGTCATCTTCCCTGACATATAAGGTAGAGAGGGAAGGAACAAACGAAAGCAAAAATAAGCAAGCACAATATGGTTGCTCATTTGAATAGCAGTCATCATCTCTGCCTGACCACATGCCTTCTCTTGCTAGTTGGTGTGAAGAATTAGGCTAGCTATTGCACTACCCCAAAACAGGATGCTTAAGAGAAAAAGGAAGAGCCACTTTTCCCAGTTGCCCCAAGACGCTGCAGGATTTAGCAAATGGGAGGTAAAACTTCAGAAGATTCTTGCATTGGGAACCTCTCTCCCTTCTTTTCCAACCTGAGCTGCAGGGTTGGACAGAGGAATTGATTTAACTATGGATGTTATTTGTCCAGTATCAAAGTGGCACTGTTAAGTATGGTTTTTGAAATGTGGGTTTAAGCTTATATTCTTCATAAATAATTATAGCTACCTAAATTATCATAAAAAGACTACTGAGAACCAAGAGTGTCTTTTGGGGGATCTATTGAAATGAATAGAAACTACAAATTGGTGACAAAGAAAACAAGCAGAGGCTTCTGAGGAAGAACGGTATGGGTCATATGGATACAAATCAGCTACATTGCTCTACTGTACAGTATTTTAAATATTAGTCTTCCTCCCTTCCATCCTTCTTTCCCATTCACTCTCCAGTTCCAAAGGCTTCATGTGGCTTACAATTAACAACATTAAAGTAGAACACTATCATAATCATAACAAGAATGCATTGATTAAAATAGCATTCAGGCAGAAAGATCTTCACAGCTACATTTTAATGGCTCTTCAAAAAACAATAGGGAGGGGCTGGTCTGAAGTTGGCTGTTCTTGAGGCTGGGAGTTTCATCTTGTTAACAAGGAAAGAATGGAAGGTAATATCTGTGAGATATTGCTTTTGAAAAGATTCTTGCACATTAGTTGTTGTCTTAGGGAACAGAGTAAGAAAATTCTTGCATTTACTGTTTACGTGCCCCCATTTAAGAGTGTACTTTTTTAACAGCTGGACTTTCAGTGTCCACCCCCCAACTGCTTTATCTTTACACATATATGAGGTACATTTATAAAAAGCTACCTACCTTCTGATCGGGGTTACTTTTTTTGTGGGTAAAAGACTAAGTTCTTGGTCTTGATTGTTGATACCTACCAAGGTGTTTTTTTTTTTTAACTTTATTTTTAAGATGCATTCCTACTGGCTATGGAGAGTCATCTTTTCAAAAGCAAGTATGTGGGTCATCCTTGACCCAGAGCCAAATATGGAAATTTATCAGACTCTTTTTCTTTTCTTTTAAATGATGAAGATAGTAGGGATTTGCAAGCTAATGCCAGTGGGCACCAGTATATTCAGGGATACTTCCCTTAGTCCCCACTAGACATTGCAGAGAGCTGTGTTAGTCTATGGTAGCCAAAAATTTGGAGGCACCTGATAGTGTCTTTTCTAATATTTTTTATTAAAAAGCATTAAGTTTCTGTGAGTTTTAGCTGACTTCATCAGATTTATGCAGTGGCTGACTGATGTAGGATTGTAAAAGGTTATCAGGCAAAATGGGGTGGGAGAAAAGGGTGATTGTGCAAATTACATGCGAGACAGATTACAACTACCTTATCATTTAGTTAAGACCTAATATCCCAGGACACAGATTTCAAGGTGGGTATTTAAGAATAAAACCAGCCAGCATTATAGAGCAAGAGGCTGCTGACTCAGATCAAAAGGTGTCAGGCTACCTCAGGTCTTAACACACACAATGGGTTTTTAACAGATTACACATGCTAATTGATGAGATACTTGTAATCTCTCTAGTGTGCAACCTGCATCTGTAGCATCACCCTTTCTCTACCCCCATGCTCCTGGCTCATACCTTTTTTAAACAAGAGAACCAGTTTGGTGTAGTGGTTAAGGTAGTGGACTAGAAATTGGGAGACTGCGAATTCTAGTCCTCCCTTAGGCATGGAAGCCATCTGGGTGACTTTGGGCCAGTCGCTGTCTCTTAGCCCAACCTACCTCAAAGGGTTCTTGTGGAGAAAATAGGAGTTATACGCTGCTTTGAATTGTACAAAATAAAGGTGGGATATAAATCTAATTAGTGATGAACCCCACATCAATTCAGCATACATTTGATGATGTGACTTACAATTTACCAAAGCTTATGCTTTTTGTTAGTTGGAAAAGGTGCTACCAGACTCATTTTTAATCCCTGTTAGGCTCATTGTCCTAAAGTAGGAAGCTAATATGAAGCAAACAAAAATGTCAGTCTCTAGCATCATCTATATTTAGGAAAGTGCTTCGGCCTCAAATAGGCCCCTATGCATTTTTACATGGTACAGTTTAGAACTGTGTTTACATGCCCAGATAGAAAACAGAAGATAGGTAATAAAGCATCCTGGTAAGCTGAGGGTAACAGAAAGGATCAAAATAATCAATTCAGCTTCTGATAAATGGGAGTTTTGTGCCTGACCAGACTAACAATAGCAAGCCGCCGCTGTAGACATCCATTCTGTGAGAGTACATATGAGCACCTGAAGGCCTGTATTCTTCAAAGAGCCTGAGAAACAGGACACTTCTTGCACATCCTAACTAGAATCCCAATGGGGCTTGCATTTTCTTCAACAATTTTCCCAAATTAAAATGTTTGCCTATAACCTGCCACTGACTCCAGACTTCAGAAATCAAATGTGATCCATTCTTTATAGTCCTACAATAAGTTACAAGTACTTAATTCCACCAAAGGATTACAGAATATTGTAGACAGCTTTTATATATAACAGTTCTAGTAAAGTATCAGATACAGCAAAATCAAGACATTTTTGTAATCAATGATTTATTTAATTGCATAGCATTTTGGTTGTATTATACTTAAGTAGAAACATACTCACAAAATATGCAGTAGCCTTATAGGATTAAATAACACTATTCAAGAAAAAGAAGCATGTATAATGTATTTTATCTAAAGACACAGTTCAACAAAAAATAGAATCAAGTTTAAATGATGTTTGTTTTCATTAACAGTACAGAAATATAAAAAGACAGATAAATGCAATAGAATTTCAGTTAAAACTACATCTGCTTAAAGTAAAATAATCAGTAAACTGACTGCATTCACATATTATGCTTAAACCAGATTCCTTCACACTCTTTAATCACTTCTGCTTGGCTCTTCCATAGCTTCCACTTGGTTTGTAAGCAGGCAGGACAAGTGAGAGTTCCCGGTTTAGAGTTATGTTAACCAAACCACAGAATGGGATTCTGTGGTTGTTTGAACTGCTCCTGGTGGCAGGAAGGGTCAGGTGGGAGTGATTCCATCATTTATTCTGCCTTAGTGAGATGTGTAAATGTAACAAATTAATACAAGCTTAATGAGCCTAGGATTAACTCTTAGGCATTACCCACTAGTAGAGGTAACCTATATGCTAAAATAACTTAAATGCTATACATTTGTGTATATATAAATACTTTGTATTTAAAAGTAAGGCAGCCATTCCATGTACATGTACCCAAGAGCAAATCCTACCAATTTCATAAGGACTCAGTTTGAGTAAACTTGTATAGCATCAGGCTGCTTGTAGTGTTGATTTATTCACAGTAACTCAGAAAAAAAGCTATATACATATATTGCACAGTTGTAAAAAACACAATTCATTAAGCATATGTAAACAACAGTTTTCTTCCATTCTTTGGCAATTTGATTATTTCAGTAATGCTATAAGCATGAGCATTTAGTAAGGCATATGACAAATATTTAAAGGCACATTACGCAGGTTTTTTTTTAAAAGTAAGGACAACTTTCCAGATATTTCCTAGTTAGCAATATACTGGTTATTGGTTCACTATTCCCATGTTAAAAAACCTGAAGTAAAAAAAAAAGTTATGATTTGCAGTGAAGGGTCAGAATAATCAGAATACTAGTTTAAAACCTAAAAAAATACAATTTAGATGACTAATAACACTATTTGCACATAATGCTAAAATTTAGTTTAACCACAATTTAAACAAACCAGAGACAAAAAGTAGCCCTGGCTTGTTCTGTGAATTCCTGATTTCCTCCTCTACCATTTCCTAAGCATCCTATCACGTAAGGGATGGGGCTGCCTGTAGCTTTATTAGTGGTGGATGTGTACATATATTTTTATGGGGGAGGTTGCACATATATTTCTGAATGTGTTTGCATGTTTATTGGTCTCTTTAATAATATGTGCATTTTATTTGTGTTCTTGTGGACAATGGGATTGTTGTATATGTTTTACATTTTCTGGGAGGAAGGATTGTATATGCTTTGCTTTTAGATTTGCAAAGTTTTTTAAAAATTGTATGTAAGGTGCAGTTTGGGATTTTTATGTAAGATTTGCTTTCCCTATTGATATTTTTCTGAGCCTCATTAGTTTCTCTTCTGAGAAAGGGATGTTGCGCTTTTAGGAAAATGAATTGCTTGGTTAGGGTTTATGCGCAGAGAGTTCACTTTGGAAAGAAGACTGCTAACAGGAACATTAAGGACTTGGGAAAGAAAAGAAAGAGCAGTTTATCCTAATGACTGGTACCTTTTTAAACTGCTCTTAAATTGCACTAAGTTCAGAAACAAACCAGAAGTCCAAGTATAGACATAACAAGTTGATTAAAATAAATCAGGATTTGAAAATCAATTTCAAATCATGGCTTCAAACTGCCAAGAAAAAAGCCATGATTTGTTACCTGTGGTGAGTTTATCCACTGAAACCAGCCAAAGCTAGGCTAAACAAAGCCTAACATAGCATTGTGACATTATCAGGCTATATGTTATGACATAATACTTATTCTACAGTCACAGATTTAGCCAAATTTCTTGGGAAATCCACCTGGAGAAAGAACAAAAATATTTTCATCATACCATGATAGAAATTATTCCATTTAAAAAGGAAAATAAAGGAAAATACAACATCGTAATGGCTGTATGCCTTTCCAAATTACGTAAATGTATCCCAAACCACCAACACCCTTATGCAGCTGGCTTTGCTTGACTTCTGCTTGACCCCAACTTTTCTCTGTTTCATTTGTACCATGAACCCAGCCCTGCTTTCTTTTTCATCTTTTCATCTAGTTGTTATCTCTTTACATGCTAACAAAATGACAGTCAAGATCTATTCAACCTGCATACAGTGGTACACTTGTATCTTATACCTGTCACTAAAATCACTGCTTGGCATTTATTTTTATATTTTAGATAATAGGAATTACACACCAAGCAAAATGGTTGATTCTATCTTTAGTAAAGTTTCTAGTTCAAGTTAAAAGATAAATAAATGCTAACCATTTCTCAATCATAATAGAACACAATTGTATAACTATTTGTTTAAATCCTATCATTCATTCTTGTTGCCAGTCTAAAGAAACCAGGAAGTATCTAAGTGTGCTTAGAGAAGTGCTTTAATTGGAATGACTAAATATGGAAGTAACTTACATCATATCCTCTGAGAACAGCCAGGTGGAATGAAAGCAGCTGTAGAGGGATCACGCTCAAAACTCCCTGTAGACAATCTACTGTCTGTGGCAACTCAATTGTTTTGTAAGCAAATTTGGAGCTCTCCGTATCTTCTCTAGAACATAAAATAATAGGGCGGCCCTAAGAAACAAATCAAATAGTATAGATTAATATTAATTGATTAATCAATTATTGATTATACATGTACTTGCTTATTTTGCAGACATTTTTCCAACAGACAGAAAGAATATTAATACAACTACATTGTAAATACCACTGGATTTAAACTAAAAGAATACAGATGGGTACTGATCATTTATGGCTTAAATCTAAAATGCAACATCTTACCACTCTAAATGCTTTAGCGTCATTACAGGTAAATGTTACAACTGCAGTTGTAACCCAATATAATCTTACTACAGGTAGTCCTCAGATTACGATGGCAATTGGGACTGGGATAGCTGTCACTAAGCAATGTAATCGTAAAGCACAATGTCACATGACTGCATTGCTTAGCGACAGCAATCTTGGTCCTGGTTGCTGTTGTAACCCCAAGATGTGCGGGGCATTAAGTGGGAAGCAGCAGGAGTCCCAGGTATGGAGCACAGGGGTGCTGCAGTGGGGTGGGGAGACCAGGGAGAGCTTGGAAGGCTGCATGGAAGTCAAGGGAGGCTGGGGAGGCCTTGGGAGACCCAGCGTAGGTCACGTGCAAGTTGAGGGTATGTGTGTGTGCTGCAGGCAGAAGCAATTTACCAGAACGACTTTCCCTGCTGGCTTCCCCATTGACTTTACTTGTGGGAAGCTGGCAGGGAAGGTCCCAAATGGGGATCCGTAATGCAGCTCCTTGTGATGTCGTAATCATGAGCCAGGCACCCAAATGCCCAAATTGCAATCACGTGACCCCAGGGGTGCTGTGATGGGCACAAAGGGGACTGGTCATACATCCATTTTTTCAGTGCTGCCATAACTTTGAACAGTTGCTGAACAAATGGCCATAAACCAAAGACTATATTACTATTATTGCTATTATACCCAATGTGAAACATTGTGCATTTTTTAAAAAAAAAACTTACTTTTCTGCCTTCACCTTCCCCAAACCTTCAGCAAATTTCAATGTTTAGAAAACTAAAAGCATGTACCTAACTAATTTGGCAAATTAAAACTGTATGTGTAACTGACAGTGTAAAATGTATCATCTGAGATCCAGTGCAACGTGTTCACAACAATGTCTACAAACTGTTTTTTTTTAATAGAAAAGTTGCAGAGAGATAATTCTTGCTCAATTTATCTAAAACTAGAGCCTGCAGAGAAAAGAGATTTCCTAGCAAAAGCCACAGACCAGAGAACATACTGCCACTAAAACAGTAAAAGAGGAGAATCATAATATTCAAGAAGTGCAACATCTCACTTTCTCTCGAAGGAATAAGTAAATACAATGAATGAGAGGTAGTGATTGAGATCTTCTTAACTTGTAACTTTATGGATAATACAGAGGAAATGCAAAGATTTTTCTTTTCATCCTCTCTTGTAACACTGCTAATTTGAAATCACCAATTCAGAACAGATAAAATCCTCATTCAATTTGCTGCTATGTGAAATGACAATGTATGACAGCAAGGTTAGTTGGCTTCAAAAAGAGGTTATATCCATTCTGCGTAAATTTATTCTTATTATCCATTAGAATCAAAAGCAATATACTTCTGAATACTTCAGGATTTTCATAATAGTAAAGTAATTGGGTAGTCTCTGATAGATATTAGATACTGCATCCTGTACCCTGTTTTCCATCATTAGGTTTCTCAGTGAGAGAACACCACCACCAGCAAAAGCAATATTATTTTCTTTTTTGTTAGGCTTTTTAAATGGAAAATTTTTAATATTTCTGACACATATAGAAGAGTTTAGGTTATAAGTCCCAATGTTGTTATAATGGATGGAGGAAGTTGTAGAGAATCCAGGTTGGTCAGCTATAGACTCTCAGCAACTGGCAACTGATAAAATGAGATGATTCAGATTCTTTATTCTCACTGTCTCACAACTACTATGAATAAAAATGTGGAATTTCAGCATATAGATGTTTATATGCATATACTTTCAGGTGCAGTATATTGTTTCAGTGTAGCCACTATGCTACTAGAATGGACTGGAGTTTAATTTGGGTAATTAAAAACTACCCTTGGATAATCAAAAGGCAGATATATTGGGTAGGTCCACACATGGTTTATTTTAATCATGGCTTGTTGACTATGCTGCAGTTGGTTTATTCATACATAATGCTAAGCCATAGATCGCAAACAAAGCTGTCTAAATGCAATGTGTGAACTCAGCTTGAGCTAGATAATATATATTTGTTACACCCTGGTAAAACTACTATAAAATGATTTAATTGGGACTGCCTTTGAAAAATATTTGGAAACTTCAGCTGTTCCAAAATACTGAAACCAGGGATGGTTGTGGGGAGCATGTTACAATAGCTTCATTGCCTATCAGTCTGTTTTATGGAATTCCAAATGTTAATTATGATCTATGAAGCTCTATGTAACCTGCAATCAGGCTGTTTGAAAGTCTGCATTTTGCCATTTACTGTCACAGCTTTGAAATCCTTGGAAGAGCAGTTTCATTGTGTCCACTATCAGAGGCACACAAGTTAAGGAGACAAGAAAGAGCTGTTTGACTAATCCTAAACTCTGTAACTCCCTGTGAAGACAGATCAAACTAGCTTCACTTCAATTCTCTTGTATCTTTGACAGCTATTAACTTACCACTTTGGCTTTTAGGAAGGCTTTAAGAGATAAAATCTCATTTGAGTAAAATTCTATTCCTAGTAAGTTCATGGAAACATATAGTTTCTTGGCAACAATATAGAAGTGGTTTGCCATTGCCTTTTTGAGAATGTTTTTTCAACTTTTGGTCTAGCCAACAGCACTGAAATTAGATATAGATGACTGAAACAATTACCAAAAAAAAATTTTTTTTTCATGGCGGTTCATCTTGTTTTTATTTTAGGAAGGAGATGTGAAGGGAATAATTAGATATTTTATACTTCTGTTGTAAAAAATATAAATTCTCAGTAAAACATACCATCAAAATATACCACAAGCAGGTGAATATAACTGCTCCTTACCAATTAGAACTAGTTAACATGTGAAGATTTTAAGAATTTGAGAGGTGATAATATGTTCTGTTCTTAAGGAAGTTTTTACAAAAAATTCTTTCTTTCTCTCACTCTCTCCTCTAAGCAGTTTATCCGACTGAAGAATCTATTTCAGCTGAAAGTTACACAATCCTGGTAATCTTCCAGATCACAATAGTGTGAGATATTTATACGATATTCTTACTATATTGTTATTGCACACATTCGGGTTCACAGTTTTAGTGGCTCAAATAATTTTTATGAAATTAAAACATATAAGAAGGCTTGATAAGATTAATTCTATACCTGAAGTAGCAAACTCACAAACCCCTTATTTGCATTGTCTGGATTAATTCACCAAAATGTACTTTGTCTGCTTTTGGAGTCAAGTTTGTGATAGCCTGAAATTCAGACAAAACTCATATCCAGCGAATTTTGGCTCTTAAATCCAAAGACTACTAAACCAGGGTTTTGTTTTGTTTTTTTAATTAATTAATTAATTAATTAAATTTGTGTGCCGCCCATCTTTATTATATGAAGAACTTTTGTACACTATTATATCAGATGTTTATGTTTATATTTATGCAGTGTTTATTGTCCCCTAACTGTCAGTTATATCTAAGTTCAGACCTTGAGTAGTAAAATGTATTTAAAATATAAAGTCCTTTCTGAGAATTACCAAGATTTACATTCCAGTACGGTTTGATCCATATATTAAGGTCTGTAACTCTTCATTCTTGAAATAATATTTCAAGCTTAACTGATGGGCTTTGTTTCAGCATTCATTCTATAGATATTCCCCAGACCATCTTGCTCATGCATGTTCAGTCAGTTTAATATTATTTTGGTCTTTGCTTAGTATGACTTCTTATGTAGCAAGCTTTACAAATTTCAGTACATTTCTTAAGAATTCTAATAAAGCTAGAATTATTATTTTAAAATCTGTTACAGGCAAGCAAAAGCATTTCTATTTAGACAGGCTTTTCACCCTGCATCTTACTAGCTGCTGAAATATGGTAACTACTTTCCAATTAATGTGGTTAGTGGAGTTTTTAATAAATGAATTCTAATGATTTAATTATAATTTTATCAATATTATACAGTATAATATTATACTATTATATACTATATTATATACTATATACTATATAATAGTTTAATATTATATATTATACTATTATACAGTTAGTCATCTTGAATGAACCAGTATAGTAGAAAAGCATGACATATATTTCATTAATACTCTCTTGTATGTTCTTCTTGCAAGAAATGTTCAGATTAATCATAAAGATGAAATACAAACTACAGAGTTTACCTGTCGGGCAGTGACTTGCTGTAGAGCATTCTGGCACTTGGTAAAGCAGGGATCCTTCATAATTATCATAATAACAGGCATTTGTTTATCTATAAGAGCCAATGGCCCATGCTTCAGTTCCCCAGCCAAGATACCTTCAGAATGCATATATGTAATCTCTTTGATTTTCTGCAAAGTAAATGGAAGAAAATCACACTCAAAGTACAAAATAAAAATGCATTGATTATGTTCATAACAATTAAGCACAGATAAATGACACTGAAGTCAGAACTCAAAGGCTGCTTTTTGCATGCCCAAAGTTTAATTAGTTATCACTGATATGATATGCAATTCTTTGTACTTGCCTAGGTGCATATACAGTTCCCATCCTTAAATGCAAACTAACATCAAATGTGTGTTGAATCTAAGATGAAGAATTCCAATTAATAACCATCCATTAAAATATTAGTCATGTATCTTTTGAATACACTTTAAAATGTATTCTGTGGAGTTCCCTCTGCACATTTCAGTTTAAGGGACAGAAGTTGCAAAGCATCAATAGTTTTGTATAATTTGGCGGTGTTGATACATTGGTGAACAAATAATTTCTGATCTGAAGGGAATTTAGAAATATCCGTCTCTTTACTTTCTCCAAGTAGTATTTACAAATATATTTTACCTATACCTGTAACATTTAACTGTACTTTTGAAAAAGTCAAGTTTAAGGATTCATACCAGTGCCCCTTCCAAGCAAGTGGCATAGTTGTATCCTCGACCCATAACCAAAAGTGACCGTTGTTTATATAGTTCAAATGCCAGCTCATGTATTTTCTCATCCAAAGACAGTACTTCTTTAATCATCTCTGCCAAAAAATTAAAACTGAGAATTAATTTCATTCTTGCAATATTATCAAATCTCTATTTCAAAAATACTAAAACTGCAGATTTAGCCAGGCTACATAAATTGATTCCTTTGCTTTAAAAAGCATACTATTTGAGCCTCTGCTAGCTCCTAGCATCTTTTCAGGAAATTTTACAGGGATGCAAGCTTCAACAGTTCTTTATGCCAAACCCTGAACTGTTTTTAACCTTCTCTAAGGACTCAATGTTTCCTTAGATAGTTTAGGTTTCAATTGGAGTGTTAAATAAGATTAGCTCTTACTTAATGTAATTACCAAGTAGTTTTTTAAATTATTTGTGTTTTTTGAAGGTTTTGAATTCTGTACAGAACTCTGCTAATACTATAAAATTTGAATGCCTCAAAATAAAAATTATTCTTTAATTCTGATAATTTAAGGAAAGTAAACTAAACCATTTTGAATATTTTTCTCCAGCCTTCCCCAACCTGATGCCTTCTCAAAGTATATTAAACTTCAGATCCCATAATCTACAACCAGCATGATCAGCTATGATGATTGGGAATTACAGGAACTGAAATTCAACACATCTAGAAGATGCTAGGTTACCTTAATAAAAAAATATTTATTTTGACATTTTGATTGAAAAAGCAAAGCCCTTGACTTAATTCACATAACTGTAAACTTGCCAATCTATTTGCAGTGCTTCACACATTTACTTTCAAAGCATGATTCTATTTTATAAGACTGAAGTCCAGTTTTATTCTCTCATCTTTTTCCCAAAATAAAAACTAAAGTGCAAGCAAACAACAAGAATCCTATAGTGGAATACCTTTCAAAATTACAAAAATGAAAATTGATTTACAAGTTCATGACAGTATTTAAATTTATTCTTTTCACAACAAACTTTGATTCCCCATTCATTTGAACAGTACCAGGTAATGACTTTAGACTATTTATGATCTCCTGTCTTCTTTTTTGCAAGGATATCCTGTCTTCAGACATCATCAGACCAAACATCACAAGAGAGATGAACTGGCTGGTATAAGCCTGAAGATTGAAAAAAAAGTCATTAATTTGGTTGTTAGTGTGTGATCCTAAGATTATCTTGTTTCACCTAACATCTGCTTTGGTGAAACAAGAAGGCTACAGCTCCATAGTACAGCACATGCCCGTATGTTTCAGATCCTGGCTCAGTCACTGATATCCACAGGTAAAGCTGAAAAGGGCTGCTTTGAAATCCTGGAGAGTCTCTACAGGTTGGTATAGACAGTATGGCAGTTTCCTGCAACACAATGCTTTCTCAGCAAGGAAGATGCTTTACTGCTGCTTCCAGGCAATACCAGGGCTATGATTTGGTCCAAAAATGAAAAAGGTCAATTACAGAAAATGAAAGTTACCTTTGTGCTGGCAACGCCAATTTCAGGTCCTGCATTGATATGTACACCACAGTCTGTATCCCTGGATATTGAACTTCCCACTGTGTTTGTAATGCCAACTGTCAAAGCTCGACGATTCTTGCAATACCGTAAAGCCATCAATGTATCAGCAGTTTCTCCTTTAACATATTAAGGCAATGACATTATACTTAGATTAGAATGGCAATAAAATTTAGAATTGTTTGACCTGCCCTATTCATTATGATAATGAATAACTTCCCTACTTTGTGAACTTGCTGAAGTTTTGTGTTTCTTCTTTTGGCTGCTTTAAATAGGGAGTGAGAATTATCCTCAAATTCTCTAAAAATTACTGCCATCCATCTGTTTAGCTTTGGTAGGAGGTTAAGGATGATATTTCCACTCCCCCTGCCATATCAGCCAATTTGCGTTATTGTGAAAAGTTCTTATGTTAATTTTAAAATTTACAAAAGCTTAAATGATTTCAAATGTACACTTTTTAAAAAAAATTATTGCTATTTGAGTACCTGTGTATCTATACTTTTGTCATCTGGTGAGATGAACTCTAGTTTGCCAAAGCATATCATAAAAAAATGGGTTGTCTTTAAGATGTCCCTCAAGATTACTCCTTTTTTCTAATGCTTCCTGAGATCCTTGCTATTAAAGAGAAAGGAATAGGTCTTTCTTTGTTGTAGAAGTTTTACTTTGATCTTTGCCTTGATAAATTATTGAAATGTGCTACTAATCATTTGATGTCCACCAGTGTTTATTAGTGGTACTTATTAGTAATGTAAATATGCATATAAGCCAATTTTTTGCTTTGGCCTTTGCATACTGGCTTCTTTATTTGTATGCTGCTTCTTTCCATACTGTTTTGAAATGTCCTTCAGAAATTCTCAAACTGAGAAATAATATCCATTAAATGAATAATAATGACATTACACTGATTACTAAATTAATCATTGCTTGCAAAAATATGGAAAACACCTTCAAACAGAAAATTCAGTGTAAAATAATACAGAATACATTCAAAGAAACAGGCATTTGCTCCTGCCCGAAAGGCAGGAAGGCAGGCCAAATGAGTTCATGAGGTACAGAACTTCTCTTCTTCAGCTCTCCCCACCAGCTTCAGTGATCCTTTAAACTTCCTAACCAATGGCAAACTTGGATCTTACAATACCATGAAACAGTTAAAACAGAAAGAGAGCATTCCTCAAGTCAGGACCAAGACTTGTGTTTTAAAGTGCAAAATCAGACTCTTAAATTGGCCCCAGAAATAGGAGTAATATTTTTTTTTAAACACAGGCATAGGCAACCTCATCTCTGAAAACCTTACTTTTCAAAACTGCCAGATGCAATTTCTGAAACACTCAATGGAAAACCTATTACACCAATAATAAATATCCACACATGGATTATAATAACCAGATCTTCCTCTCCCAGTTGGAATACCAATATAGAGACAATTAAAAGCTTACATTCAGGAATCTCAGTATACAGGTGAAACTTGAAAAATTAGAATATCGTGCAAATGTTCATTTATGTCAGTATGGCAACTCAAAAGGTGAAACCAATATATGAGATAGACGCATTACATGCAAAGCGAGATATGTCAAGCCTTACTTTGGTATAATTGTGATGATTATGGCGTACAGCTTATGAAAACCCCAAATTCACAATCTCAGAAAATTAGAATATTATATGACATCAATAACACAAGGATTGGAAATAGAACAATATCGGACCTCTGCAAAGTATAAGCATGCATATGTACTCAGTACTTGGTTTGGGCCCCTTTTGCAGCAATGACTGCCGCAATGTGGCATGGCATGGATGCTATCAGCCTGTGGCACTGCTGAGGTGTTATGGAAGACCAGGATGCTTCAATAGCGGCTTTCAGCTCCGCTGCATTGTTCGGTCTCATGTCCCTCATCTTTCTCTTGGCAATGCCCCATAGATTCTCTATGGGGTTCAGGTCAGGCGAGTTTGCTGGACAATCAAGCACAGTAATCCCATGGTCATTGAACCAGGTTTTGGTACTTTTGGCAGTGTGGGCAGGTGCCAAGTCCTGCTGGAAAATGAAGTCAGCATCCCCATAAAGCTCGTCTGCGGAAGGAAGCGTGAAGTGCTCCAAAATCTCCTGGTAGACGGCTGCGTTGACCCTGGACTTAATGAAGCACAGTGGACCAACACCAGCAGATGACATGGCTCCCCAAATCAACACAGACTGTGGAAACTTCACACTGGACTTCAAGCATCGTGCATTGTGTGCCTCTCCATTCGTCCTCCAGACTCTGGGTCCTTGGTTCCCAAATGAGATGCAAAAGTTGCTCTCATCAGAAAAGAGGACTTTGGACCACTGGGCAACAGACCAGTTCTTTTTTTCTGTAGCCCAGGTAAGACGCTTCTGACGTTTGTTGTTCAGGAGCGGCTTGACAAGAGGAATACGACATTTGAAGCCCATGTCCAGGATCCGTCTGTGTGTGGTGGCTCTTGATGCACTAACTCCAGCCTCAGCCCACTCCTTGTGAAAGTCCCCAACACTTTTGAATGGCCTTTTCCTGACAATCCACTCCAGGCTGTGGTCATCCCTGCTGCTTGTGCACCTTTTTCTACCACACTTTTCCCTTCCACATAACCTTCTATTGATGTGCTTTGATACAGCACTTTGGGAACATCCAACGTCTTTTGCAATTACCTTTTGGGGCTTTCCCTCCTTATGGAGGGTGTCAATGATGGTTTTCTGCACAACTGTCAGGTCAGCAGTCTTTCCCATGCTTGGGATTCCTACTGAACCAGCCTGAGAGACCATTTAAAGGCTCAGGAACCCTTTGCAGGTGTTATGGATTCATTAGCTGATTAGAGGGGGACACTTTGAGCCTAGAATATTGAACCTTTTCACACTATTCTAATTTTCTGAGATTGTGAATTTGGGGTTTTCATAAGCTGTACGCCATAATCATCACAATTATACCAAAGTAAGGCTTGACATATCTCACTTTGCATGTAATGCGTCTATCTCATATATTGGTTTCACCTTTTGAGTTGCCATACTGACATAAATGAACATTTGCACGATATTCTAATTTTTCGAGTTTCACCTGTAAATTAAGGTAATAATATATAACAAAATGGCATGTTTGCCTGAATTCTCTGTATTCCCCAGATTAAAATATAAGGCAATTTACCTGACTGGCTGATAAAAAAGCACACATCATCTCGAAATACAGGGGTATTCCGATCCAGAAAATCACTAGCCAGTTCCACCATGACAGGTAGCTCAGTCAGTTCTTCCAATACTTGACGTGTCTGTATCAACATAAAGACAACACAGCCAGCTTTAACTGTTCTGACATTAGGTGAGATCAGGCATTAGCCGAGTAAAGCAAAATTAAACCGTTTTGTAGGAATATTGCAAACTACTGCTTTAAAGCACACTAAGAGGGTCACGGCGAAACAGACTGATTCTAGTTGGCAAAGGAGTGACATAAGACTGTATACATTCCCCTTATTTATTCAACCTATATGCTGAACAGATACAGGTAGTCCTCAGGTTATGATGGCAATTGGGATCAGGATTGCTGTTGCTAAGTGATGCGGTCATAAAGCGTGACGTCACAATCCTGGCAGTCCTGGTTGTTGCTGTAACCTGAAGATGTGGGGGTTATTAAGTGGGAAGCAGTGGGAGTCCCAGGTAAGGAGCACAGGGGTGCCACGGGGGGTTGGGGGAGGCCAGGGGAGGTCCAGCACAGACCGCATGGTAGTTGGGGGAGGCCAGAGGAGGGGGGTTCTGCAGCACCACGTGAGCACAGGAAGGTGGTGGGGTGGAGGATGCGGTGCTGCATGAATGCAAAAAGGCTGCGGGGTGGAGGGCGCACCACTGTGTGAGCACAGGAAGGCTATGGGGTGGACAGTGTGGCGCTGCACAAGAGTGGAAACGGGGCCTTACTGGAATGACTTGCGACCTTCCCTACCAGCTTCCCCATTGATTTTGCTTTGGGAAGCTGGCAGGGAAGGTCATGGCTCCCTGCGACATCGTAATCACAAGTTGAGCACCCACAAGGGTGCTGTGATGGTCGGAACTTTGAGGATCGGTCATACATCCATTTTTTCAGCGCCACTGTAACTTTGAACAGTCACTGAACAAATGGATGTAAGCTGAGGACTACCTGTATTGAGGGAAATTGGACTGGAAGAAGATGAATGTGATTTTAAACTTGGAGGAAGAAAGATCAATAACCTGTACTAGGCTGATGAAACTACTCTGATAGCTGAAAATTCAAATGAACTGCAAACTCTGGTAATGAAAGTCAAGGATCACAGTGACAAAATGGAATTATGGTTAAACATAAAGAAGACCAAACCAATAACAACAAATACAGCAACCAACCTTAGAATTGACAATAAAGATACAAGAAGTCCTCAACCTACAACCATTCAGTCAGTGACCGTTTGAAGTTATTATGGTGCTGAACAAATGGTGGTTACGACCAGTCCTTGGAGTTCTGGCTATCCCAGCACCCCCACCGTCATGTGATCGCGATCTGGGCACTTGGCAACCAGTTTGCACTTATGAGTGGTTGCAGCACCCTGCCATTTGCAACCTTCCCTGCTGGCTTCCCCAGAAAGTTAATGGGGAAGCCAGCAGGGAAGATTGCAAGTCGCTGGGGTAAGTCTCCCCCACCTGTGCATCCTCTCCCAGCCCCTCTGCACTCATGCCTTGCCAGCCACTCACATACTCCTTGCACCCTCCCTGAATCATGCCCTGATGCACCCCCTTGCACCCTTGCGCATCCTCCCTGATCCACGTACCCCCATGCACCCTCCCTGACCTTTGTCACACCTCTCACGCATCCCCTCGCTCCGTCCCCCACCTAGCAGCAGCCACTTACCTGCCTGCCAGCTTGGGACTTGCAACTTTCTGCCAGCCTCCCCACTGACTTTGGTTGTGGAAAGCTGGCAGAAAGTTGCCTTGTCTAATGATTGTGGTATTCGGTTACTGATGGCAACTAGAACTGCAGGGATTGCTGTTGCTAAGTAGTGCGGTCGTGCTTTACAGCTGTATCATTTACCAATGGAAATTCCGGTCCCAATTGCTATTGTAAGTCAAGGACTACCTGTATTGAAGTGATGGATAGTTTCTGCCTTTTAAAATCAACTATTAACAGTAAAGGAACCATCAGTCAAGAAATATGCCACAGACAAGCATTTGGTACAGAAGCCTTGAAGGCCTTGGAAAAAATATTCAGATGCTGTGATGTGTCTATACCTACAAAGATCAGAATCATGCAGGCCTGTGACAGTTTATGGATGCAATATTTGCACTTTGAAGAAGCAGGATAGAAAGACACTTTTGAACTTTGATGTTCGACAAGACTTCTGAGAATACCGTGGACAGCCAAGAAAACAAACGAAAGGATAACCAAACAAATCAACCCAGAGTTTTCACTCAAGGCACAAATGACCAGGCTCAAATTGTCATACCTGGGACACATTATGTAAAGACATGGCTCTCTGGAGAAGTTTATAATGCTGGGAAAGATGGAATGAAAGAGAAAGAGGACAACTAGTAGCAAGATGGGTAGATTCAATTACAGATGGATTCAATTACGGTGGATGCACCATTGGAAGACCTGAAGGACCAAGTTGGGGACAAATCATCCAGGAGAAAATTTACCTGTATGGTTGCTAAGAATCAACATCAACCTGATGGCATATAATCAATCATAGAGGTTCATAGTTCTGTGATTAATACCACTCCAAAAGCTTGCTTTTTAAAACATAGAAAACTCTTATAGCCATACTATGAAGAACTTTTTCAGACATTTTTCATATTTTAAAGTATTTTAAACTTACAGCCACAGCAGCATGATAACTGGTTCCACATCCAATAATTATTAATCGTCTGCATCTTCTGATTTCTTTCAAATGATCCTTCAAGCCACCTAAAAGAACTGTAATTTCCACAAAACAAAAACAATAAGAAAACTTTAGTTCTGTGGAAATTCCTATCAGACATTAGTGGTAATGTTAAGGGAGATTAGAATTTTCCTCAAATTTACCTTTGTTGGTCTCAAAGTTCACTCTTCCTCTCATTGTATTGAAAACAGATTCTGGTTGTTCAAATATTTCCTTCTGCATGAAGGCACTGAAGTTCCCTGTTGTCGTCATTTGAATAAAAATGGCCTATTAATGTTACTGTTTAATCAAGGATGGTATTTACAACAAAATAACCTGGGACAGAATGGCAATTTCAGCCACAAGCCAAATTGCTTATGTTTGGTCATTTAAAGGAATGCCTATTCCCATATGGCCTGACCATGACAAGAGACCTTGGGGCCTTTTTGACTATACTGTCACCAAATGAAGGCTGCACTTCCAGGGATTAGATTTTTACCACATTTAGTTTTCAGGGCCACTCAGAGTTTTTCATTAATAATGGGATCTCTAGATCAGGTCAGGATGATTGAAAGCCTCTTTAAAAACATACTACCATTATTGTTTACCTCATTTATGGAATTTCAAAATGATATTGTTATATATACATTTATTTGCAACCATAGGTTTTAGCAAAATTAAATGATATTGTTATATTTAGACATTGGATTGTATTTGTAAGAATAAAAAAAGTTTGATGAAATACAGCCTTGCAGATAAAAAGATGTACTCCTTAAACATGTCTGCCAAATACCCTCATTATCTATATAGGCATTTATTACATGTTTTGTTGGCAAATTTTGATCAATTATTTGAATTATTCTTTGTGTATTTTTAGTTTTATAGTAATGATACATAGATTAATTGGTGATCTTGCAGATCTCCAATGCAAGACAGATAGAGTATAAATGGTTTCAATGTTTATTTGTTTATATTTGTATATGATTCAATCCCAACAGACTCCAGATGGTACACACAAACCTTAATAGCTACACACCCATATTAAAACAGAACAATAACTAGATGGTCTCCCAGAACAACTTACTATGGATGAAGGTCCATGAAAAAATAATGGTTTTCAAGGCCTTCCAAAATGAGAGAAGGGTAAGGGCAAAATGTATTTTCAGAAGCAATGAATTCAACAGTTGGGGCTATCTCCGAAAAGTCCAGCCTTTTTACGTCTCACACCCTCCTTCTCATGTGGATGAAACCCACAGCAGACCTGTTCTAGAGGTTCAGACAGGCTGGGCAGAATTATGTTGTAGATGCTAGATGTTATATAGGACTTTATAGGTCATAACTAGCACTTTCATACTTTTTCCCAATCAATACCATCTTTCCTGTAGCTAAGTCTACATCTGAATTCCCATGGAAAAAGATTCAGTTGATACTAGGTAAGTTGTTCAGCTAGGCTTACCTTTCATGATCTGCTGCAGCTCCATTTGCAAAGTTTGAATGGCTCGAGATGGGTCATCGGTAGCAGAACGTTTTAGCCGATGAATGGAAAGCTTTCCGTCAGCCACTGCTGCAATGTCATCATCTTCTAGAAAAATAACTCTGTTGGTGTGCTCAATTATGGCACTGCAAAAAAGCCAAAACAAATACAAGTAAGGTGTGAACTTCCAAGCACAACAAAGCTTTGTTCTGTGGGAGTATATAAGCACTATGAATAACCAGAAGCATGAATTATACATCATCCAGTTCCTGACTGCAGCACACGTATGTCAGGTCACAGAACACCCATGCACTCTAAAGAATCTGGAATCAGCACACAGCTACTAGGAACAGTTTATATTCTTTAATACCATCATTCCCTCATCTCAAACACGGTCTGTACTACATATGACCATGCTGAACACATTTTTATGAATTACCAATTAGATTTAGAACCAAAGGCTATTTTTCCTTGGACTTGAGCCAGCAGCAGTTCATCAGTTTTTCCAGAATTATTTTGCACCACTGACTAACCAAGAATCAGTATCTAGGGCTATACAAAGCATTATGAAAGGGTGCTTGGCAAACTCAACTGGCTTGAGCAAAGCACCCCTCCTCAATTAATTAATAAATAGCCTCATCCCCCAGAAGGGTGGGCACCGCTGCTCTGTAGGCTTTCTCCAGTTCCTTGCATTTGCAAACATGGACAACACATCCTTTGGGACTGTCAGCAAAGCAGCTGGGGAAAATTGCTGAAGCAGCTGAGTTGAACCCCACAGAATCTCTGGCTATTTTACTGTTTCACTTGGGCTCACATGCTTTGTTAAGAGCTCCTTTTGAATGCTTTGCGCAATCCTGTTAAAATTACAAATATTTATGTCTGTTACCTTGCATCTGAAGCAAAGAAAAATTCAACTGCTTTATCGCCTACAGCATGAAGGCAGGTTGAACTGTCCAGTCTTTTCATTTGTGTTTTGCTCATATTCTTTACGTTTTCTATATTACCTATCAATGAAAAGCACAAGCATGTCACATCCCTATGCTATCAGGGATGAGTATCCAAATTGAAACCACATGAGAGTTGAAATCAAATTATTGAACTTCATGTATTATGAAATAATTGCTACTATTTCATTAACAATTACTAAGAAAACAAAGTGAGACAGTCATACATACACACCTTTTTAACTTCAATGAAATTTTGTCAGAATGTTTAAGTAAAGGTTTCTTTAAGATAGTTAATATTTTTAGTACCCTGGATTTGTACCTAGTGGACTTATACAAAGCAATTTTGGCTAATATAATCAGTTCCTTCTCCCCCCCCCCCCCCCCCCCAAATACAGGGATGGTAATAGTACTATAATAACTTACACGTTCGATATAAAATGGGAATTTGTTCAGTGGAGAGCTTAGATTCACTACGAACTCCAATGAGTAGAGGACTCCCCCTCCTGACAGATGATAAAACAACAATGAAAGTAGTTATGTTCATTTTAAGAAATAAATTCAGATATATTTTTGCTTCAAAGAAACATGTAAGTCTTATGTGCAACTTTTGTGTTGATATGCCAACTATCTATTTATCAAATATCACAGCCCAACTGATAGCTATATTTACTAACCTGGTAGCAACAGCTTCCCCTGGAAAATGGATACTTTTGAAAACCAGTGCAAAAGCCCCTTCCTGTGCAGGAGGAAAAAAAAGATTAAGAAAAAAATGGATGAGATGTATATAAACATTATCTAAAGAATGAGTAAGATAACATATCAGTCAAAAGCTCCTTTTCATATCTTTAATGATCCCCAATAAAGGAGTAAATCAAAATGAAAAAGTAAGAGAATACACTTCATCCACTGTTGTGCATGCATATAGGGGGATGATCCCCAATGAACCCCATCAGATATATTTCTAATAATGAACAAATTAGCTTCCTGATTACCAGTGGGAAGACGTGCATTTTTAGTCCATGTCCAACTGTAGAATCCACATATTCAGGTCTATTACATGGTTATTAACAGGCTGCAGCCTGACCCTGATCAATCTGATATCAGATTGACAGCTGTAAAGGAAAACAACTACAGATACTAGGAATGCATATGGATTTCATATGGGTTGGCATCTCATTTTTCACCTATGCTCTGGACAAGCAAGATGATTTTATGAAAAAGAAAATATACTAAGGCGTTTTGAAAAGGATCATCTCTTTTTAAAATGCACCCAGCAACTTCACTTGCTTAAACTCTGTACGTGAAGCATAATTCAATATTATGTAAACATTACTGACGCTAGGAAACAAAGGGAATCTCCCACTCACCAGCTGCTGAATGACTCTCTCAACCAAGACAGAAAAACTCACATCTTCGGTTTCTTTGTTATCATACACATATTTGATCAACTTTGGAATAGTTTCAGTATCTGTTTCAGATTCAAATTCATAACCTTTCGTCTCCTAGAATGTTTTAAACAAAATGTTAAATCTGAGTTTCTTACCTCAGGCTGTTTTCCTTTGTATACTGTACAATAGCATAAAGTGACATCTAATGCCTTGACCACTACTGCTATAATTCCCACTCCCTAGCACAATCATATTCTCGAGCTAGATTTTATTTGCTTAGATTTTATTTATTTTTAGGACTTTATTTAAACGTGCTATTGAAACAGCATGAAATTATAACATAACAATCTAGAGTCACTGGACTAATTCCTGCCAGAAACTACATTGTGTTATTCTATAGCTCAGTGTTTCTCAACCTTAGCCATTTTAAGATGTTGGCTGGGGAATTCTGGGAGTTGAAGTCCACATAGCTTAAAATGGCAGAGGTTGAGAAAGACTGCTCTAGCTGATATCTGAGGAATGGGGAATCACATAGAGAAGGGAGGGGGAAAAGCTGTAGAAAAAGCCTTGCCTCCATGAGGGGGGACTGGATCTGGAACACATTATCTGGAGTTAAATCTAATGGCAGGCAGGGACAGATCTTTCTAAGGAACTAAACCTTTATCTCTACATATAAAAGTAAATCATGCCACGCAGTTTGGAAATACACAGTTTGGCTATATGCATTAGTTTACTATCAGCTTACCAAAAACTTCCGTAGGTCTTTGTAATTTGTAATGATTCCATTATGGATAACAACAAATTCTGGAAGGAATATATAACGAAATAAATAAATAAGTAGGCAAGAGCAAACTATGAGAGCCCTTAATTCAAGAAGTGGGTTGAAGCTGCACATTTTTAAAAAAAGCACTAGTATAGTACTTCATACAATCCTAGTTTTCTGTTCCTTCAGCCATGTGTCGTGGCCAGCTCGGCCTCTGACGAGACCGACAATGAGCAGCCAGTTCCAGAGTTGCTGGATGAACCGCTGCCTGAGGAGCCGCAGGCAGAGGAGGCTGCGCCGCCCGGCAACCGGGAGACACAGCTGCTGCCGGTTTCTGAAGATGGGGAGTCTGAGCTGCCACCTGCTCCCAGGGCAAAGGCTCGCTGTGTGGCGAGGAGAGCAAACGTGCTCTGCAAGGCTTCTTGCAAGACAGGAGCCTCACCCGTCCAGTTGAGCAAACCCGGGGTTAAGAAGAGCAGCAAGCTCAAGCCTCTCTGTTGGCAACAACTGTCCGTTTACCCAGACTCTGCGTGCCTTGACTCCATGCGTGAAACCTCATACCTTGGACCTAGACCCTTCTACAATGTTTGGACTTCGCCTGACCACTTTTGGGCCTGCTGTTTTGGATTTGGAACTCTCTCAAGGCAACCTTGCTGGGCTTTGGGGGGCTAGATTTTGTGTGTGCACGTGTGTGTGGGTTTGCACTCACATTTCCTTTGCCGCTTGTTTATTTGCTTCACAAACCTCTCAATAAAGTTTGCAACCACCTCTCTGTGTGTTTGTGGGTGTGTGGCCTGAGAGAGGACACAATGGATATCAAGTACTATAACTAAAACCAGTAAAGTTTTGGTTGTAAAAATCAGAAGATACTGGTTGTTTGGAGAATATCTTGATCTGTTAATAAAGGGTACTCTAACACCAGCAGATTCAGGTCCTTTACTTTCACATGTCAGGAATATTACGGCTGCAACATTGCTTTCTGCTGGGTTTAGAAGAAAAATATGATGTAATCACCTATCTCATTTAACATATACAAATACTTGGTGGTGGCTCACTGGTTTCAAAAGTTACATCTAAGGATTTCTGTTTAATTTTTTTTTTCAGAAGTTACCTACCATTACTTTTATCTGATCGTTGGGGGTGACTGTTGACAGCATTGGGTACTCCATGAGTAGCCCAGCGAGTGTGAGCGATGCCAAAATGTGTCTCAAAATCTGCCTTTAAATCCAAGCCTTCTTGCTCTGTACAGGAGGAATATATAATAATTTGTATTATAAAAGGTAGACAATTCTAAATTTCAAACTGTTCAATGTTTTGTGGCTATAATGTTAATGTTCTTTTGCATTATAAGGGTGTGTTCTAATGACATCACAAATATTAGTGCAAACACATCCCATGCAGAAATCGTATACACACACACGATTAATACTTTCTCAATATAAAATACATTACTTCCAATACTGAGCAAATTCAAAATCCAGATGAAAATGTCTAGACTAAGCATGGTAAATCAGCCATTTATTTATATTTTAATGAAAGGATTTGTTTTAAAGAGCTTTTATAGCTATAAAAGAGTTAATGTTTTGCTAATGAAATGCATCATAAATTGCATTGCTTGTTTTTTCCTATCACATTAGGTGTGACTTCTGTTACCATTGATCTCAAATGAATATAGGATTTACATCATCCTCAGCTTCATGTAATAATTGTTAAATGTAACTTCACAAAGTAAAAGGTACTGTATACTGTATTCCCATCTGTCTTTCCTATGATATTCTTACTCCTATCAGAGGTTTAGACTTACATTAACACTGAAAATATTAGGGAAAGGCTTGGCCTGTGGGACACACTATTGCATGTACGTATAATTCATATTGAATATTACTCAACAATCTCATGTTGCATCATAACTATCATTATATACATATGGATATGATTTATTTATTTATTTATTTATATGTCAGATTTATATCACCACCCAACTCCCCCACAAGGAGGGACTCTGGGTGGTTCACACCAAAACAGTTTAAAATCAGTAAAAACATAAACATAAATAACATAAATAATACAAATATAAAATACAGTTATCTATAAAGGAAAGGTAGTAAAATGTTCAGAAAGTGTTTGAGAATAAAATATGCAAATAGGACAGATCAAATCCTTGTTTAAGAAAGTGTCATTGTAACCCTGTCAATTGGCAACTGATTAATCAATAAATACAGCAAGGTTCTTAGTTCCACTGAAGTGCTACTTCTAAGTAAACATGCTTATGGTAAAGAGTGGCCATAAATGTACCAAAATGCAGATAATGTTTTGTTTACTTACTTTGCAATTCCTCATCAAGAGCCTTTACTTTTCCTCTTTTTTTCACTAATTTGATGTACCGTTCTTTATCTTTATTATTATTCCCATCAATTGCAACACCTGTAATACAGTATGTATCTTATTATATAGTATTCCTGATTATTTAGCATACACATTTGTTTAAACAGAACATTAGGATTTTTTTTTCAGCAGATGAGATATTTTGATTGATTTATTGATTTATATTTTAATGAAAGGATTTGTCTTGAAAGGTCTTTTATTAAATGATAACTGTAAAAGTATTTGTTTTGCTAATGAAATGATTCAAAACTTGCATAGCCTGTTTTTCTGCTATATATCTGATTAAAATAACTTTTTAAAAATTCTTCCTAGTGATTGATAATGTGCCATCAAGTTGTTTTTGATTCTTAGTGATCACATAAATAGATTTTCTCCATGATGATATATCCCTAATCTGCTCTTTTAAATCTCCCAGCTCATTGCCACTGTAACTGGGTCTGTCCATCTCGCTGCTGGTTGTCCTCTTCTTTCCTTCCACCTTTCCCAGCATTAGAGCCTTTTCCAGACAGCTGGGTCTTCGCATAATATATCCAAAGTAGGATAAATTGAACCTTTCTCTTCAGCATTTGTGCCTTGAGTGAGAACTTTGGATTGATTTGTTCAATGATCCATCACTCTGTTTTGTTGGCTATCCCTAGTATTCTCTAACCCTAAAGTTCAAAGGCGTCAATACTCTTCCTATCCTGCCTCTTTAAAGTCCAACTTTCGCTTTCATAGAGGGTCACAGGGAATACCATGGCTTGCATGATTCTGATCTCTGTAGTTACAGAAAAATCATAGCATTTGAATATCTTTTCCAAGTCCTTCATGGCTACTCCACCAAGTGCTAGTCTGTGGCATATTTCTTGACTGCTTGTTCCTTTACTGTTGATGGTTGATCCTAAAATATGTGACCTATATGCCGCCCATCTGGGGGAGATGGGTGGCATATAAATTAAATAAATGAATAAATGAATGAACGGCAGAAGCTATCCATCACTTCAATATCTTCATTATTAATTTTAAGGCTGGTTGTTCTACCTGTTGTCATTAGTTTGATCTTCTTTATATTTAATTTTAGTCCCATTTTTTCACTGTGCTCTTTGACTTTTAGTACTAAGGCTTGCAAATCCTTTGCATTTTTGGCTATCAGGGTAGTATCGTCAATATAGTGCAGGTTATTGATGTTTCTTCCTCCAATTTTAAAACCACACTCATCTTCTTCCAATCCAGCTTCCCTTAATATATATTCCGCAAATAGGTTGAATAAATAAGGGCAGCGTATACAGCCTTGTTGCACTCCTTTACCAACTTGGAGCCAGTGTGTTTCACCATGTTCTATTCATACTATGGCTTCCTGACCTGTATATAAGTTGATCTGGCCTGTTATAAGTGATTCTATAGGTTAAAGTTATTACAAAAAAATAAAACTCTGTATCAGATCGTCTTGTAAGTTTATCTGTATCTTGTGTCCTAGGTTCAGCAGTATATTTTTTACAAATTGCCCAAGAACAATACATCTCAACAAAATGAAACTAACACTGATTTTCATATTACAAGTCTCTGATTCTTGAATTACAAGCTGCTGCAGGAAGAGATAAGTGAAGCTGCTGTGCCATTCACTGTAAGAATTCTTCAGAAATCTGGCTCAGTGTGACACAAACACAGCTTACGTAAGCTTTCACTTGCTCAAGTATTAAAACAATATTAAATGAGGATGGAATTTTTTTTATAGAAAAGACAGAATTCTCCCGCCTTCCTTACAGGTGCAGGCTTCACACATTGTACTAACACATGGCTTGTTTTTAACACTGTTTGTTAAATAAACCAAATAAGTTCACACATAACATTAAATCACAAGCTACAGTATCTAAGCCACAATGGCTGGGTTAATTATTAATTCTATTCAGAGACTGCTATTAAAATGCTTTTGGAAAAGCAATAGAAGCAAGATAAGACAATAATTGTCACTGTCCACTGCAAAATATTCTACACACCTGCAGAGTCATATCCTCTGTATTCTAGTCTTTGTAGTCCTTTTATCAGTGTTTCAAATATTTCTTTCCTTGTCCGTGGTACTCTGTAGTTCAAATAAGCAAATATACCTGTTGAAGAGAGGATAGTGAAAAAAAAGAAATACTAATATGCCAATATTTTTGCCACTCATAAGTTAATATGATTTCCTTCTTAATTATCCCAGTTTAAAATAATATAACCCAAATTAATTACTCAAAAGATTAGCATACCAATTTTAATCAGTACCATGGGTTTCTTCCCCAGCTCAGAATACAATAAATCCAAGATATGTGTAGGATTAGTACACTTGTTAATTATAAATCCTAAAGACAGCCTGTTTGGTGTAGTTGTTAAGGCATCAGGCTAGAACCCAGGAAACTGTGAGTTCTAGCCCCACCCTAGGTACAAATCAGCTGGGTGACCTTGGGCCAGTCACTCTCAGTCCTAGGAAAGAGGCAGTGGCAAACCACTTCCAAAAAACTTTGCCAAGAAAGCTGCAGGATTAGTCCAAGCAGTCACCAGGAGTCAAAAACTGACTCAAAGGCACACATTCATACAAATTGCCAAATATTCCCATGAAAACAAGTTTGTCAATTGAGATAAAAGCTTATCAGTTATTTCATCATGGTGGCATTTGTCACAAAGAAGATAGCTATTTTATTGTTGTAACTAGTTTAATTAGCAAAAAGGATAATTAGAATATTAATACCTAATAAATTTAACCCTTTAAATTTTGACAATTATTTGATTATATTTGATCAATTCATTTTGGCTGAATGCTTATTTCTGATTTGGCCAAAGTCTCCTTTAAAATAAGAAAACATAAATATTTTACTAATCAGGTCTTATAGCATGTAGTACCATAAAGTTGTGTATTTTTGGAACCACAGTTAAGCAGCTATTCTGTACCTTCCCAAAGCCTAAGTCAGAATTTAACCAAGAACTGATCTGGATAACTCTGGACTATAGCTAGTATTTCACATATCTGTTAGGGAGATTTCTAGTAAGATCTATCAGATCCTACTTGCTGGCATGAACCACAACAGAAAAGTTGCCCCAGCCCAGCACGAAAATCCCCTGAGGTTAGGGCTATTAACAATTTTCCCATGGACTCAGCTCAAGTTCTTTTCTATTTTTTCAGAGCAATATTTAAAATACTTCAAACATTTTCACACATCCTCAATTTTTGTAAATCAATATTTTATAACCTAGACAGACAGACAGATCTTTTATTTATAAAAGATCTGTCAGGGTCCTGAGCTGAGGCAGTGTTCTTATGCTTTGGTCTCTCCAGGAAAGGCCTTTTTGCAGGATCTATCCACAAAGAAGCCAGTGTGCTGAGCTTGGTAAAGATGCCTTGTTTATACTGAACTCTAGCAATGCTCCTATTTAAGCATACAAGGAAACTCAGAGGCCACTAGAGACTTTTCACTGAAAATGATAGCAGCAGTCTAGACTGCCAAGGAATATATTACAGTTATTTAGACGGTAAGAAAGAAAGTTTAGTTTCATCATATACGTACCCTTGGGCCTTCCATTAAATGTATTGATTGTTCACTTTCAAAACATAAAGGTCACAATCCAACACAAAGTTAAAGTTCAGACCACTGGACATATATGTTCTTAACTCCATGGTTCAATAGTAGGTGTGACTAATAGCATCCCCCTCCTCATTTTCCTCCTTCCATAAACAGATGGGCCTCTCTTGTTTAAGGGCTGCTCAGGCTGGTTTGGAAATAGCTTGCATTGTACAATAAATCACCCTGAAGTTACAAGAGATAAAAATCAAACCTGAACAGCCCAAAATCTAAATTCACAATGAGCAAAGGTCTGTACAGCAAAAGAAATAAGATTTTGAATTTTTCCTTACTGTAATGTAAGTCACAAATGTTAACCATGGTTCAGTGTTGTCCAAACTTGGCCACTTTAAGATGAGTGGACTTCAACTCCCAGAATTCCCCAGCCAGCATGGCTGGCTGGGGAATTCTGGGAGTTGAAGTCCACTCATCTTAAAGTGGCCAAGTTTGGACAACACTGCTATGGTTGACAATACCCTATTTCTTCCCTAAAACTGAAGTATCTTTTTTTAATCTTGCAATACCATTTGGAGATTGATACATGTTTTAAGTTTCTTGTCTAGTTTTAAGCACCTTTTAAATGCTATTATTGCTTTGTAAAAGCAGTGACATTACCACTAAAAACACTTAAAATTAGACACTTTTAGAAAATGTATAGTTTTTAATTAATGTTCAGACCATAGAAAAGTTATAAAAAGCTTTCTGGTTGTGTAAATAGGCATTTTATTGTGCCACAAACTAGTTATGGCAAATACACAAACATGAATAATGGGTAGTACAATCATTATCCAGAGGATAAACTTTTATGGTTAACTAGACCACTTCCCCTTTGACCTTGTAATCTTTTCTCTTCAGCATGTTGTTGTCTTCATTATCCAAGAGATAAGAAAGTACTTAATACTTCTAGTTACAGAAGACCTAATCACTGGGTTTGATAAAAACAAAATGGATTGAGTTGTTTTAAAATGATTCCACAGAAATCATTTCACCCAGGAAAGACTCTTAGTCTCCAAAAATGAATGAGGGGAAGCACCTCTTCTGTGACACTTAAAAAAGAAGAAGCTCAAGCAGAGAGTTAGCTAGAAGTGACACAAGCTAACCTTTGTTTTGAGACTCCTCCTTTAATATCCTAAAAAGACTTTGAAGTTCTTGCTTCCTCTTTCAGGAATGCAACTGGTTGGTAAAAAAAGACCCCTGAGTGGGGAAATTCCACAAGAATGTCAGTGCTTATTTTATCAGAATCAAGATAGGATCCTTTTATATTTCAGGCCTAACAAGTAAGCTCAGCACTCCTTTCCTTACCTTTGTTGCTTAAATATGTACTTAAGCTTCTTCAAACAAGCGTTTGTGTATTTGGGCTGTAACTCTCAGAATTCCTCAGCCATTGTCTAGGAATCCTGGGAGTTTTAATCCAAACAAATCTAGGGGTTGCCATGTTAGGGAAAAATGATGCATTGCTCACTATGTTAAAGGTCACATCCCCACCAAGAAATCCATTTTCCAGGATGAAGACAATATGCTGAGTGGACTCATCTCTGCCTATAATTAGGCTTCCTCGTAACTATTTTGCTTCCTTATTTTACAAAAGTTTCCATTCTTAAATGGATTGAGGTCCCTCCTCCATTCTATATTCGTAAAACAGTGACCCTGTATTCTCTTGCAGTTAATTAGTCAAATTCCTCAATCTCCAAATGTGCAATGCACCTATTGATCACCTTTAGGCACTTGGCTGAAAACTACCCTTTAAAACAATTGAAAGATATCTTAAAAAGAATCCATCCCAACCATAACTGGTCAGGAAGGAAACTTTTACTGGAGAGCATGCCATGCTCATAAACTTCAAAGGCCTACAAGGTTGGAAGTGGAATGCTAGGCTTATTCACTGAAGAATGAAGGCCCATGTACAGTACCTTGAACTCTTGGAGGAAGTTCAGGACATACATCTAAAATATAATGTAATAGTGGCCAACTTTGTAACCCTAGATACTGTTGGACTCCTATCAGCTACACCCATTGGTTGTGGTAGCTGGGAAAAATAGGATTATAGTCCAACCACATCTGGGGACTCTGTTGATTGTGGAATTCTGGAAGTGGTAGCCTCAAAACATTTGAAGGTCCCCTGGATGAAGAAGACTGCACCAGTACTAGACTTTATGGCCCTTTTGTCTAACCAAGCACAAAAGTTCTAATGTTCTAGGAATCCCTCCCTTTAAAATAATGTACTGACTTAGAAACCTCCGCTTTTTCTCACTGATAAGGTTACTAAACTCACTGATATTTCCACATGTGGAGTAAAGGATTGATACAAATAAGGTCAGTCTGGCTTAGAAGTTATGATGCTAATTATATACAACTAGATTGCTATGTATAATAACATATAAAAAGGTGAAACATCACACATACTTTACATTTATTATTTATTCTGTTTGGGTGGAGATATTTTAAAGAAATTTTCATCCAAAAATAGGAAGTTTCCCTTCACCACTTCCAGCAACATTTTTGGAACAGAGTTCTGATTTATATATTATTTTACCTCACCAAACTTTTCTACAACATCAATAACGGGGAACTACTTTGAAATCACACCATACCCTTAGCATACTATTCTGACTCAGCCATACAATGTCTTGGTTAGCACTTTGTTGAGGAGTGGAACATCCCTATTTCTGAGTCAAAGCACAGATGTCTCACTTTAGATGACATGATTTCTAGTATGCTTGTTTATAGGTCTTGAACTGGTAACTAAGGGACAATCAAGCTGATCAGGAACAAGACATTTCTGATCAGCTTGAGCACAAAAACTCATTCTGAACAATTTAGATGGGTCAATTATTCTAGAACAAAATCATATTTTAGAGTTCAAAGCCATTTCTTACTCACATTGCAAAGAAAATACACGGCTTAACTGTGGAAGGAAGCTGATTTCCTGTTGCAATATACAAATTTAAAAGAAGTTTCACTGATTTTTCTCCATCCAAAACCTTATTTACGGGCTCAGTTGTAATCCACACCTAGTCACCATCAAACAACCTATTTTACTAAATTTCATTATATTATATTTATGGAGACCATTCCCTTTTTCTTCTATATTATGCTACTGTCATAGGAGTTTTGTCCTTTTCAGGTGCTTAGAAGTGCATTTAATGAACAGGCATTGTAAGGAATTGGGACAGAAATCTTCATCCCAGCTTAACACATAAACAGAAACTGCATGTGTGGAAGGCTTCATCTGCGCTTACTGGAACCACCACCCTGCACATGTAGAATTCAAACACCTTTTTCACATTTGAAAAGGGCTAATCCTGCTGTTTCCGATGAAATGCAGTTTGAGCAATGATGTGCAAACGTTAACTTATCTTAGTCCGAGGACCTATTCGCCATCAATACACTGCAGTCCAGGAAGGAAAGTGCAACACTTGAACTGTCCCAACAAGCAGGATTTGTCTCAGCTAAAATAATTCCTGAAGCTAAAATCTCACTGTAGTAGACAAAAATAATTTTAAATGTGTACTCTGCTGATGACCCAGTAAAAGCATTTTTAAAAAGTAGAAATATTCATCAAATATGGAACTTGGAGAAGGAAAACAAAAAGAACCCTGAACGAAAGTTTAACAGCTAGCAAATAACCCTGGAGGAGCAGTTTCGCTTGTCAGCCTTCACTTGCATTAAAAATTGGTTCTGGTAACAAACAGAAGGTAGATTTTCTAAGGTATCCATTACCTTGCAGACACATTTCAGACCAAGGGCTAGAAGGAAACGGCATGTTCTTGCCTCAACTGCTTTCGTGCTCTCACAATGTAACTACCTTTGAGAAGACGCATCAAGCCAACGAGCTATGGGGCAGAACTTGAGTTTGGCTGAAACTACTGTACTCCACCAAAAACTAAAGGAGGATGCTGGAGGAGGAAAGCTAAGCAAGCACATGGCTAGGTCGTCCTATTCCAATGGCCACTCACAGGAAGGAGGGGCAGAGCAGTGGAAAGGAAGAAAAAAGAAAGAAAGGAAAGGAAAGGAAAAAGAGGAGGGGAATGAGGAAGGAAGAAATAGAGAGGGAAGCATGGCTTATAAGCACGTCTCCTTCTGTGCCTTTTTATGTGTGTGGGGGGGGGGCAATGTTGGAGGGGGAAGACATTCAGCTTCCATTTCCTTTCCGACCACCGGGCAAAAGACAGCGGTGCTTCCCCCTAAGGGTACAGGTTGTTCTTACTACTCGGTTGGAACGACTGAGCTTTTACACGGCAGACATTCTTTCCCTTCTTCGCCCCCCCCCCCCCATCGTTCCGAACAGCGGCACCCCCTGCCTTGGGCCCAGATGTGCAGCCCTTCTGCCGCTCTAACCGCGCGGAGCCGCTGGCAATCAGCCAGCTCCGCTCGCTCACTCACCGCACATGGTTGATGCCCGACCGCGCACGCAGCCCCCTTCTATCGCTGAGAAGACCGGAACCCCGCGCACCCCGTCACCTCCTCTTTCTTTTTCGCCTGCCTCTTTATAACGTGACTTGGACCAGCCCCCTTGGGTGGTTCATTGGCTGAAAGCACGAGCGCGGGGAGATGGGGCGGGGGGAGGCCGTTCCCAGCTCCTTGCTGCCTCCAGCCGTAACCCTGGCTCACGAGGTATAACCAAGACCGGGGGACGCTGGGAGGTCGAAAGAAAGGAGGTGCCTTTTTTGCCCCCGGGAGGAGCCGCCTGCGCCCTGGGATGAGGGGTCTGGTGCGCCTCCAGATGTTGCCGAACTCCAACTCCCAGCAGCCCCAGCCAGCGTGGTCAGCGGGAGGTGGAGTTTTGCAATATCTAGAGCAGTGTTTCTCAACCTTGGCAACTTGAAGATGTGTGGACTTCTATTTCCAGAATAGCTGGCTGGCTGGGGAATTCTGGGAGTTGAAGTCCACACATCTTCAAGTTGCCAGGGTTGAGAAACACTGCTCTAGAGGGCCATAGGTTCCTCCTCCCTGATTAGCAGCTGAAGGGTATCAACTGATACCTTGTCTCCTTCATCTCCACCCCGATCAGCTTCATATAGACACTTCCCATCCTTCAACTCCCACAACACTTTTGGCCATGCTCGAGGGGGGATTTTACTGAAGTCCTGTGCAGCAGGAGGGTACCACGCTAGAAAGGAAAACGTTGTCTTTCTTCCAAGGGTTCATATGCTATCATTTTATCAAAACAACCCTAAAGGGCAAGTTAGACGGAATAGAGAAACTGCTTTTAAATCAAGTCAGAAGATTGATCCAGCCCATATGTTGCACACTAACTGGTACCAGGATTTCAAGCAGCAATGTCAGGAATGGCACCTGGAACCTCTGTGTGCAAAGCTATGGCCCTCTTTTCTCATAGGCTGATGAGGAAAATCCATAAGTTTCACATTTGTATAGCTGCCCACCTCACATAGTGACTCTGGGGGGTGTACATAATAAAGTATATAAAATCCATTAAAACAACCAATTTAAATTAAAAACAAGTGAAAAACAAGTAAAAATGGTGGCAAAATATATAGAGAACGTGTTTACCATTAACTATCATACAGCCATCTAGCAGGCTCCTCTCTATCATGGGATCCCCAAGCTAGTTGACAGAACCATGTTTTAAGGGCCTTCCAGGAGGCCAACAGGGTTGGGGCCAGCCTCGCCTCAGGGGGAATGATGTGCCACAGGGTGCGGGCCATGGCAGAAAAGGCTTTCTTCCTAGTTCCCACCCAACAAAACTCCCTGCTCGACAGGACCCACAACATGCCTCTCCTGCCAGACACCGACCTGATAGCATGTAATTAGTCAAAATCACTGCAAAACCCTATTTGGCTCTATTGCATCTGTTCCAAGTGACTGTGAATGGTATTGTGAGTTGACCAAAGATTATAGACAAGGTAATTAATCTTCTCCTCTGGCTTTGTCTCCTTCTCCTTTCAGTGAACAAAGCATCTACTAGTCAAGATACTGTAGCATGAATGGGAATAGCATGACTTCTGTGCAACTAGTTCTACCCTGTAGAGTGGGAAAACTGAAATTGACAGATAAGCAGCAACAGCCTGTTATTTTCTGGTCACTGAAATCGGCAAAGGTCAGGTTACCGCATCTAGAAGTAAATAGACCCACTGATAACATTTCAGAATACAACTGAAATGGCATTAAAAAACAACATTGTACTATTGTGCCCCGTTTTTATCTATTGATTTATTTACATAACTTGATATATTCCCCATCTCCCAAGACTCTGTACAGTCTTCAGTAATAAAGATTAACATGTATTAAAATTAAAAAGTAGAGGTCTGCACTCTGCCCTTTTACCTTAAAAGGTAAAAATAAAAAAATGTGGAGTGTGGAAGTTGATAGGAAATTCAGAAAACAAAGTGCTGAATGAGAGGGCAACAGCTGAGAAAGAAATACATACAATACATATTTCTCAAAATCCACCTCTGGCAACACCCACAACCTCTGGCAATAACCACAACATGTTGTGCGTCCTGTTCATCAGGGAGTTTTGTCGGGTGGGACCTCAGAAGAAGGCCTTTTCTTCTGTGGCCCCTGCCCTGTGGAACATCATTCCCCCTGAGGTGGGGCTGGCCCTAATCCAGATGGCTGTATGATAGTTAATGGTATACACTCTCTATATATTTTGCCACCATTTTTACTTGTTTTTTACTTGTTTTTAATTTAAGTTGGTTGTTTTAATGGTTTTTTATATATTTTGATTATTATGTACGCCCCCCAGAGTCACTATGTGAAATGGGCAACTATACAAATGTGATTAAATTAATATCATTGCCTCCAAGGAAATAGGTGATAAAGCATTACAGATTGTACAAACATTGAACATGTTAGATAGTGTGGGTTAAGAGGAAAATGCTGCTTATTACCAGTATATTTAAAGATGATTTGTGGGATAAGATGGGGGTTGTCAGGGCATGATTACACTGTAGTAAATTACAAGTGGGAACAGGACCAGTATAATAATTAATATCATTTTGGGGACAATATGAGCTGCTGCTTATAGATTTTGCATAGGCCTCTGGTTGACCATTGTGGATTAATCAGGATGTCGGAATCAATGGACTTTTTGTCCTGATCCAGCTTTATTCATCTTGTTCTCTGGATAGTTTTCAATAAAAGAACATCCGGTGTGTGTATCAGCACATTGCAGATATATCTTAGCTAGTGGGATCCAGGAAACAGTATGTTGGCAGTCTCTAGATTAGAGATCCTACCTTGCATAGAAATGTGTGAGGTTGCTAAGAGCTTTGGCTGGGCTTATGACAAATCTGCCAAAACTGGAGATATTGTTCGTACTGTTAGCAGGGAAAGCTGCATCTGGCACTAGTATGTCTAGGGCTGCTATCTATCTTACTAAAAAGGGTTATATGAAGATCTCAATTGACCAAAGCCTAATTTTTAGTTTAAAACTCTTTTCTTTTGTGTTTTTTTAGAATTGTGGTAACAGTACCTCTTCTTTCATTTCTTCTAGCTGTAGGGCTATTATACTAATAACAGTAATAAAAAGAATGCTTAAAAACGAATGGAAGAAAGTCAGAAAATATGGTGTCATATGAGTTGCTGGGGATGCATATGAAAATAGGATTCATAGGTTGATAATAACTGCATGTTATGCTCCAAGGAACAGTGATAATCAAAAAACCAGAGGTGAATTTTGGGGAAAATTGTACATCCAATTGTGAATGAATGCAATCCATAGGGGAAAAAGTTCTGCTTGTGACACAAATGCATGGGTGTGAAGAAGATGAGAAGGCACAGAAAATATGAGTCCTGTATGAAAAACTATTAGAAGGTAGTTTAATGTGACAACAGAATGAATGGAAGCTCATGTAAGAAAAGAGGAAGCTATTTAGAACAGAGTGAAAAATATTATGTTGCAGAGTGCTACAAAAGTGTGCATAGTTACACTAATGAGAAATATGAAAAAGAATGCTTAGTGGAATGATGAAGTTACAGAGGCTATGGATAAAGAAAAATTGCTTTCAAAAGAATGATTGCTGCAGAAAGGAAGATGAAATATTGTATCATAGGCTTAGAAAGGAAAAAGACAGTTGCAAAGAATGTAGTCTGCGACCAAGGAACAGTTAAGATTAAAAGAGGGAGAGAAAATGAATTCTTACGATGGAAATAAAAAGTTGCTGTGGAAGTGGGTGAAGAGGGTTAACCAAGGAGTTTCCACAGAGCAAATGGAAATGAAAAATAAAAGTTATGAAATTATTTGGAATAAAATGAAGGGAGGGACTGCTGAAATGGACATTTTGGAGATTGATAGGGGAATGATAGTGATATGTTGAAAAGTAGAATTGAAATGAATGCTATAAATCCTGGTGTCCAAGAAAAAATAGATGAAAAGGAAGTAATACATTCTGTTACAGTGTTGAAAAATTGTGATATACAGTGTACATGATATTACTGGAGAACTGTTAAAATATAGGCTGTGATATGCTTATGGATGGCTGTGCAATTTATTTAAAATGTGTGTGAAGACTGCATCTGGGCCTGACAATTGAATAAATGTTATTCTTCCTCTATACAAAAGGACAAGCATAAAAAGTAAAGGGGAATGCCTGGGAAGCTATTGGGTAGAATTCTGATTGAAAGGGTAAAAAAGGTGACTATGATCAAAATGTTGGCAGCTATCAGGCTTCTCTCAATAACAACTAGAATTAGAAGCAGGCACAAGCAAATATTCAAGGATGCAAATCTCTTATAACATTTATGATAACAAAGCAAATGAAGCTATTATGAAAGAATTATAGCAATTGCCAGGTAACAAAAATAAGCCCTATTTATAATGAAATCAAGGTTCAACTTATGCTTATTTTTTTCTTCTCCCATGTGCATGGTGCAAAAGGCTTGAAATCACTCTTTTGGATAGGAGGGACAGTTTCTACCTGTCCCTTATTTGGGGAATGGACTTACCTGATTTCAAACTTTTTGCCTCTGACCTTGTGAAAATTGGTTCTCACAGTATTTTATGCCAGGCAGGGGTTGTGCTCATCAGACTTTGCTTTGTAAGAGTCACTGAGAACTGTATGAACGTGAGTAGTAAGATGTGTTATATATTTGAGAAAGTGTATGATAAAATAAATTGGCTTCAGTTCTGTTTTATGCAAATATGAATTGAAGGTTAGGGTTAGGGTTAAGAGTGAATGGTTTAAGAGTAGCGTATGATGAAATTAAAGCATAGTTGCTGCTTGAATTATTTTTTAAAAGGACTATCAATCACTAGGTAGTGCAAGAGGATTGGAACTCTTGCGATTAGAGACTAAGTCTGAATGAGGGAAGAAAATAACAGGGCATGGTTATCACATCACACCCTCTCTGTAAACTTCCAGAAAACTCTTGGTTGGCACGTTTAAAGAGTATAGAACTGATTGGATTCCGATTTCGTATCTATTCTTTCTTAGTCATTCTATTATTCTTAGGGATGGTGGTGCTAATCAGGTAGTAATTTGAAGCAGATTTAGCATTATAGATTTTGACCTATAATATAGGATGCAATGGGAAATATTTCCTTGTCCCTCTGTTACGTAACTTGAAGAGAACTTCCCCCAAGCCCCTGCCTTTTTAAAGATTCTCCTTCTTTCTCTGAATTCATGTTGATAGAATTACTTAAAATGTATAATGTAGAATTATTTTTAAGAACCTTCCACTACAAAACCTTAATTACATATAGTTAAAGGCTTAATTACATTTGGTAGTTTTATTGGCTAGGTAAAATAAAAACAGACCCAATTGAGTATGATCTCTTATTAAAGCAAGTTAAGATTTAAATGTTACTTTTCCTTATTTAAATTTTTGTGTAAAAGTTATGTTGGATTAAGCAATTGCCATGCAAATAGTTTATTTGCTTAATTATGTACTTAAGTAAGATTGCTTTTGATAAATAGATAATAGGATGGACACAACACTTTCATGTTAAAATAAACTTTAATGATTTAGTTTTCAATGCCTTCTAACAGAAAAGGACTAGAATGGTGATTTCATTACTAAAAACATAATATCCCTGTATTTTGCAGAAGCAATACATTTTTTAATAAACAGTAATTTTTAGTGCCCTTGCTCTAAAACTGTTCTGTTGTTGGTGTAGCAAGTAACAATAGATGAAAGAAAAAGATTCTGAAGAGAGCTGAAGAATTCTACTAATTTTGGTTTATAATTTATCTTTGCCTGAAAGAAAAACAGCATTCAAAGAAATAAGCAATAAAAAGGTAAGATAAAACACATTGAAGTATAATCAGTATACTACAGTAGTTATACATATAAAACAATTATATAAAAACTTATTATTGAAAAATTCTAAAAGCTAAACTGGAAATAAATATATTGATGCTTTTTCTTGGGAACAACGTAAGAGAAATCCTTTTTTGCCTACCAAAAAAACAGACTTCTGAAAGTGAGAGTGCCTCTCCTGCAGATTTTAAAGTATAAGCAACTTTATAACACATCAGATACATGTCAGATAGTGCCTCAGGTACCCAAGTCTTCAGCCATCTAATGTGTTTAAATCTTAACATCAATATCTTCAGCTGAGCTCAGAAGTACAGATGGGCAAAACTCACTGATTCAGGAATAGGATATTCCAGAGAACTCTAGAACATTCTGTTCCACCTCTGAGTAGAATAGCAGTTCCAGGACACCTTGAAATGCTTCCAGTTCTGGAAATTGCCAAACTGCCACCGGAATGCCATGGTTAGGAGGTTTGGTGTGGTTCTAGAGGAAGAACAGACTGTTCTGGCATTTTTTACTGCATCCTGTTCCCAATTTGGTGAGCTTTCCACATCCTTCTGAAAAAACAATTGACAATCAGATGAGTTCATGGTATCATGCAACAGATGACTGTGTAGTTGCTGTATTTTGCACCAATGATCTTAGGATGTAAGGAGGACATGTATTATTGTTTCCATATTCAATTCATTCAGGAATAGTAACATAAAATAACATAACAACATAATATAACCCTGTCCCTTTTGTCATCTGGTCACAGAATTTTTTTTTTTCCTTTTCCTGGAACAGGTAAGGAAGAAAAACAGGAAGGCTAACAGATTTCAGGGGAAGCCCTGTAAATCACATTCAACTCCTGCTTTGTTAATGGTAGCAATAGCCTGCAGTCTTAAGCATTCATTGAAACAGACTGATCTTTATTTTATGATTTCACCTTTACACTTATTCCTTTAAAACACACACACACACACAAAACAACCTTTTCTTCAAAAGCAGAGTTAAAAACATTGAACTTATAGGCCATGAAGCAATTTTTTTAAAATATTGGAATACTGCTAATAGTAATAAGCAGAGCACTTTAATAGTAACTTGGAAATACATATGCATATGATCCACCAGAAATTGAGATATATAGTACGTAGATAAATGAAACAAAATTGCATGCTAGTGCTTGTAAAGGAAAACTACTATGCAGGTAGTTCTTGGTCAATGACAGTAATTGGGACCAGAACTTCTGTTACTAAGCGATGCGGTCATAAAGCTCAATGTCACGTGACATCTCTTAGCGACAGCAATCGTGGCAGTCCCTGCAACTTCCTGCTGGCTTCCAACAACCAAAGTCAGTGGGGAAGTCCAAGGTGGCTCGCAAGCAGGCTGGCAGTTAGGTAAGTGGTTGCTGCAGGGCAGAGGAGGGTACATGAGGGTGCAATGTGTGTGGCACAAGCACAGTGAGGCTTGGGGTGGCTGGTGCTGGTTGCAGGAAACTTACTCAAGCAACTTGTGACCTTTCCTGCTGGTTTCCCCATTGACTTTGTTTGTGGGAAGCCAGCAAGAAAGGTTGAAAATGGCAATCTCATGACTGTGGGATGCTGCAACCGTTGAAAGTGTGAGCCGACTGCCAGGCGTCCAGATTACGATCACATGACCACAGAGGCGCTGGGATGGCTGGAACTTTGAGGACTGATTGTAAGTATCCCTCATTCAGCCATTGTAACTTTGAACGGTCACTGAACAAGTGGTCATTATCCGAGGACTACCTGTGATCTGATGAATACACTAAGGAAACATATGGATGCATGGTTCTTACTGAGCTCAGAATAATATTTTGAAGATTTGTTTAAAATTCACACTGTTAGATGCACAGGATTTTTTATGACTGCAACCAAGTGACTTTGTGCAAGTCATGAAATTGATGTTAACATTGTTAGTCATCCTAAAAACAGTTAAGCCAATATGATTTTATGATAATTCACAAAGGCAAAAAGAAAAAAAGTGCCATGATTTGCTAAACCTCCACTTCCATCATTCCTAAGCAACACAATTGATGTCTGTGCTGGCTAGGAATTGTGGGACTTAGCGTCTAACACAACTGCAGAATTATTAATTGGGAAAGACCAGCGCAGAGAATAGGGATGGGGTGATAACCAGTTGGTCTGCCTGGTTATCACATATTGAAAACAAATTAAGATAAAACAATTTAAGAATGATTTGCCAAAATGCAGTGCTCAAAGGTGCCAGGCAGTCATCTATATGCTAAGTTCTTTTCCACTCACTTAAAAGGATTCACATATTTCCTTATACATGATAATACTTTTGTAAGTTCTGTGCAGGGTATGTTAAATGGGACAAATAATTTCCATTGAGCAAAAGAGGCAAAACAAACAGTAATGGGTGTCAACAGCTAAAGACACAATTTGCAGAAAACAAAATTTATTAGGGAAGGTTAGGTAATAGTACAAATTGCCAACAGTAATTTTTTATCACTGAAAACACTAAATACTCTGCTTGATACCCTTCTATCATGGATTACATGCTGTTTCTTTTATGAAATATGGAATGAGTCAAGAATAGGTTCTTTCCAACCCAAACCAATTTGGCCAGACCTTCCATCATATTACTGATGGAATGACTGCCTAAATATTTGTTTGGGGGAGGGGGAAGGTTCATTAGCTAATCTCCCTAGGACTAAACAAGTGTGATAATTAAACCTTTTCCTCCCTTCAAACACTGTAGCCAGAACATCAGCATCTGCTTTGGAGGCCAAAGATGATGCACAGATATTCCTTAGTACTTTCCCCCCCAAGTCTACCATTTAATTTGGTCAATATACACTAGGGAGTGGGAAGGGCAGATGACAGAAGAGGGTGGAGGTGATGGGAACATGAGAAAGCAGTTGCTCCAAGTGCTGCCCTTCCAAAATGTCAATCTTGTAGTTGTCTATCGACTGCCTGCTTTGTTTTGAGTATCGTGAAAAGCAACATGCTTTTATCATCTTTTTTTTCCTAAAATCAGTTTTTAAAATGTCCTAAAAAAAATAACTTGCTCTGATCATTCCATCCATCCCCACAGACTGCTGCTTGTGAGCCATCATCCATAAGGTCTGCTCTTTATGTATAAACACTTGTAAATGCATCTATGTATACAGATCACATAGTTGTAGGGACTATGTATACAGATCAAATCATAGTTGTAGGGACCAAGTTCTTTTGTAACTACATGTAGTCCTCACTTAGCGACAATTGGGACCGGCAACTCCATCACTAAGCGCCACAGTCACTAAGTGAAACATCAAGTGACCATGACAGACTTACAGTGTCACTTCCCATTCTGTTGTTAAGTGAGTCACTGTGGGTCATTAAGTGAGACATCATGTGACCATGACTTGCAATTTTACTGCCAGCTTCTCCATTAAGTCTGCTTTTTGGAAGTGGGTTGTGAAGTGTGCAAATGGCGGTCATGTGACCGTGGGGACACTGCGACAATTGTAAACACCTGCCAGTTGTGAAGCACCTGAATGTTGATCATGTGACTGCAGGGATGCTGTAATGGTCGTAAATGCAAGGACTGGTTGTAAAGTTACTTTTTCAGTGTTGTTGTAACTTTGAATGGTTGCTAAACGTGGCAGTTGTTAAGTGAGGTCTTGTCAGGATTAGCCTAGGATACTCCAGGAGACAGTACAGATTCAATTCAGCATGGTTTATTGGCTTCAGTCCCATTACAGAATCTTCTCAGAGTGAAAGCAATTCCCAGAGTCACCCCACAAACATCCTGCATTCCTCAGGGAGGTGCCAGTCTCATCCTCTTATCTCTACCTCTCTGTTCTGGGGATAAGAGAACGCGCTTAACTCTTTCCGCTCTAGCTCTCACATCACCCCTCCCTCCATCTTTATCCTCCCCCTCTGAGTTCTCAGGAGAACTTGGCAAAGGTGGGAGGGACGCCATCTCAGATGATGAAAGGCTCTCCGCGCCTCCTGCCTCCTCCATACCGTCTTCCGATGGGTCCTGAAAAACAGCTGCAACATTAATACAATCAGCCCCCCTCCCTCCTGCCATCTGCCAGTCTGAAGTAGATGGCCTTGGGATGCCAGGTCGACCTTGCTCCCCCCTCCCTCCTGCCAACTGAAACTCTGAAGTGAAAGTCTGTGGGCTGCCATAGCTATGTTGCTCCTCCCTTACAGCCCCCACCAAACCTTCCTCCAGCGCACTGTCCCCTCCTTCTTCTTCTTGCTGATTAACTGCTGGTGCTCCGGACAGCTCTAGAGGTTTGGGTTTGTTAGGGAAACGCCTATGGAAAGCAACTACCAACTCTGGGGCATGAACGTTCTTCGCATTCTCCCAAGAATGGTCTGCTTCAGGGTAATCCTTCCAGTGAATCAAATATTGAATTCCTTTCCTTCTCCTCCGAGAATCCAAAATTGCCTCCACCTCGTATTCCTCTTCTCCTTCGACCACAACCGGTGGGGGAGGGGATGAGTGGGTTCTCAGAGGACTTGGGGGGGCCTCCTTCACTAATAAGGAACGGTGAAAAACCGGATGAACCTTCATAGATGGAGGCAGCTGTAATCGGAACGCTAAGTTATTCACTTTCTGCAATACTTTGTATGGTCCTACGAACCGGTCATTCAATTTTCTGGATGGTCTGGTGGAAGTTAGAAACTTAGTAGATAACCACACCTTGTCCCCCACCGAAATCAGCGGCCCTGCCTGTCTGTGTGCATCGGCATTCCTCCTGTATGCCTCCTTTGCCTTAGCTAAGTGGTCCCGCAACAGTTGCTGAGCTGCTTGCTGTTCTTTCAGAAAATGCTCTGCCCCTGGAACTTGTGTGTGTGGAATAGCCTGTGGCAAAACCTGGGGGGCCCATCCGTAGAGTGCTTGAAACGGGGACATTCCAATTGAAGAGTGTACTGAGTTGTTGTAGGAGAATTCTGCCAAGGGAATTAACTCCACCCAATTATCCTGGCTGTAGGTAGTATAGCACCTTAAATACTGCTGCAACATCTGATGGGTCTTCTCTGCCTCTCCATTGGTAGCCGGATGGTACGCTGAAGACATGCAGCTGTTTACCTTTAACAGTCCAAAAAGAGCTCTCCAGAACTTAGAGGAGAACTGACTGCCTCTGTCTGTTATCAAAGTATTAATCATTCCTCTAAATCGGAAGACATGATCCAAAAATAGTTGTGCTGTGGCTTGAGCAGAAGGTAGACCCTTGCATGGTATGAAATGAGCCATCTTAATAAATAAGTCCACAACTACCAGCACTGAAGAATAGCCCTTTACTGGAAGCAAGTCAGTAATAAAGTCCATGGACACTGTATGCCAAGGCTTGGGAGGAGTGTCTAATGGCTGTAAGAGCCCAGTGGGTTTTCCATGAAAAGTCTTAGCTCTTTTGCACACGTGACAAGATGCCACGTAATCTTTAATGTTTGCCGCCATCTTAGGCCACCAATAGTCCCTTAAGGTTCTGTGCAATGTCTTAAATACTCCTCCATGTCCTGCTGTTACATTATCATGGCAAAGTTGTAAAACTTCCTCTCGCAATGACAGAGGAACATATAACTTCCCTTTGTGATATAGGTATCCTCTTTCCATTGAAAAAGGGGAACTCTCCCTCTGGGTTCCCTGGAGGTCATCTATCCTAGCCCTTGCAAATGCGTCCTGTGCCTGCTGCTCCTTAATTCTGACCAGTAAATCTTCTGCCTGTCTACTGGCTCCCAACTTCTCTCTCGCACATTCCAACCTTTTAAAGTTGCACGGCTGCAAGATGGTAGCGGGTTGTGTCTGTGGTTGCTCTGCGACGTACTCCGGTTTCCGAGAAAGCGCATCAGGCATCAAATTGCGTGTCCCCGGAACATACGTGAAATAAAAATCAAAACGTGAAAAGAACTGACTCCATCGCACTTGGCGAGGAGTGAGTGAGCGAGAGCTCTGCATTGTTTCCAAGTTCTTATGATCCATGCACACTTGCACTGGAAACTTCGCCCCCTCTAGCCACTGCCTCCATTCCTGGAAAGCTGCCTTCACTGCAAGTAATTCCTTGTTAAAAATGTCGTAATTTCTCTCTGCTGACAAGAGCGTGCGAGAGAAAAATGCACATGGCAGCCACCCCCCCTTGCCTGTTTCATCTGCTTGCAACAACACTGCTCCTATTGCTACATCCGAGGCATCTGTATGGAGCACAAATTGGCGACAAGGGTCTGGATGCCGAAGGAGGGGTTGGGAGGCGAAAAGCTGTTTTAATTGTTGGAAAGCTGCCTGCTCCCCCTCTGCCCAAGTAAACTTCTTTCCTTTCTTCAATAGCTGCGTGAGGGGTTTGACACGCTCTGCAAAGTTGGGAATAAACTTTCTGTAAAAATTAGCAAATCCCAGAAACCGTTGTACATCCTTTACATTACGGGGTGGGTGCCAAGACAACACTGCTTGCACTTTAGCAGGATCCATCTGTAGTCCCTCTGTTGAGATTCGAAAGCCCAAATAGTCCAATTGTGGCAAATCAAATGCACACTTCTCAGGTTTGGCAAAGAGTCTATTTTCTCTCAGTCTCTGTAACACACTCCTGACATGCATTGTGTGTGTCTGGACATCGTCAGAGTATATCAGGATGTCGTCCAAATAAATCACCACATAAGAATCAATTATATCCGAGAATATTTGATTCATAAATCTAGAAAATACCGCCCCACAGTTGGAAAGCCCGAACGGCATGACTGTGTATTCAGATTTTCCATATCTCGTGTCAAAAGCTGTCAAAAACTCGTGGCCTTGTTTCACACGAATAAGGTTGTAGGCACTTCTCAGGTCTAATTTTGTGAAAATGCGAGCCTTTTGTAGCCTTTCTAAAAGATCTGAAATTAATGGGAGTGGATAATGATCTCTAATGGTTACCTTGTTCAACTCCTTATAATCGTGCACTGTGCGCATTGGAATAGGTCCGCTATTGGTAGTTTCGCACGTCTGTGGATCTGGCTTTTTTGGTACAAAAAATGTAGGAGCTGATGCTGGAGATTTTGACGGTCTGATAAAGCCTTTCTTCAAATTTACTTCTATGTAATCTTTGAGAATAGCTAGCTCTTTTGCAGACATGGGATATTGCCGCCTGGTTGGGATTTTAGCACCTGGCTTAAAATCAATCGTGTAATCACAGTCTCTATGGGGGGGTAAAGCCGTAGCTTCTTCCTTCCCAAAAACATCTGCAAAGTCTGCATACTTGGCCGGCACTCCCCTTCCTACCTCCTGGTTGCCTGTTAGAGGACTGGCAAATATAGCTCCCTGTACTTTGTGGTGTTGACAATCTGGAGCTGAAAATGAGAGGGTCCCCGCTGCCCAGTCAATGTCAGGGTTGTACAATTTGAGCCAGGAAGTTCCCAACACTACTGGCATATGTAACGACTCTGTGACATACAATGGCAGTAACTCCGTGTGCTCGTTAATGGTTAGTTGCAGAGGGAGTGTGGATTGCTGCACCGGACCTGCCCTCAATGGTTGAGAATCTATAGTCTCTACGTTTATGGGTTTGTCCAAATCCACTGTTGGTAACTGCCATTTCTGTACAGTCTGAACATCTATGAAACTCGTGGTAGCGCCTGAATCTATGAGAGCCTCCAATTTGATTTTGGAGCCGGAAGGCAAAGTCACTGTGATTGGTACTACTATGAATGCCTGATTGCTGTCTCCATTGTGAGCTCTTCTTAATTGCTTGATAGCCCCCCCCCCCCGCGAGCTCTGAGCAGGGGGGCCTTGCCAGTTTCCCTGCTGCTGCGCTGGGACGGAAACTGCTTTCTTGATCGGTATCTGTTGTTTTTGCTTGGCTCCCGTTAGCGTATTTCTCGCGGGGCAAACTCTCGCCATATGCCCTGGGGCTCCACAATAAAAACACAAGTTAAGATCCCTTCTTCTCTGCCTTTCCTCTCCTGATACTGTTCTCTGAGCAGCTCCCAACTGCATCGGTTCCCCTGCTGTGAGGTCTGGTGTTAATGTACGAGGGGAAGGCATTGTAGTCAAGGGATGCTGAGGAGCTACTAAGGGAGTTAAAGGGTCATACTGCTTCAACTCCATGAGCCTGGCTTCCACTACAATACAAAGCTGATATAGGTTATCCAGAGTATTTGGAATGCCTTGCTTTACCACTTCCGATCGGATTTCAGGATTCAAACCTTCTCTGAACTGGTCTATTAGAGCCACATCATTCCACTCAACATCTCCCGCTAATAACTTGAAATCTGCAATGAATAATCTTACCGATCTGTCGCCTTGTCTGAGTTTGCGGATGTCCCGACAGGCAGTTAATCGTCTCATTGGGTCTCCAAAGTGTCCCCTGAAAGCTGCGACAAAATTCCGGTAGTTGTTGAGTATTGGATCTCCAGCTTCTATTAAAGGAGTAGCCCACTTGGCAGCAGATCCCTTCAATAGGCTCATCACAAAAGCTACCTTTGTTCGATCCGTAGGAAATTCTCCCGGCCTACCGTCCATGAACAAGTCACATTGTGCTAGGAAGGTTCTCATCTGTTCCACCTCGCCTCTGTACTTCTCAGGCATGCTGCCAGGTGAGCGCAGTAACACGGGTGGTGGAAGAGGTGGTGGCTGGACTACCTGTCTGAGTTGCTGCACCAGTTGCCCCATAGCAGCCTGCAGGTTATTAATCTGTGCATCTACTTGCTGCTGATGCTGTAACAACGTGGCTGCCAATACTTCTGGAGTCAAAGCCGCTCCCTGCGGATCTGTAGCCATGATGAATCTCCTTCTACTGGAAGGTAGTTTGACTCTGAGAAGATTGATGTCAGGATTAGCCCAGGACACTCCAGGAGACAGTACAGATTCAATTCAGCATGGTTTATTGGCTTCAGTCCCGTTACAGAATCTTCTCAGAGTGAAAGCAATTCCCAGAGTCACCCCACAAACATCCTGCATTCCTCAGGGAGGTGCCAGTCTCATCCTCTTTTCTCTACCTCTCTGTTCTGGGGATAAGAGAACGCGCTTAACTCTTTCCGCTCTAGCTCTCACAGGTCTACCTGTATTCACTTATATTCAGAATGGAAATGCTATTATTTATTATATATGTTTTCATGCTACAGAAATTAACACAAAGCAGAAGCAGAGCACAACACATGTGATTAAAAAACAGCTTCAAGATACAATGGTTTGAGTTGAGCACATTTTATTTTAGGTCCTGTTTATCTTAACAGAGGGAAGTTAAACACGCATGTATTTCTCCCATTGAACTCATGGAATATAAACGCGGTTGACTTTGACTGGATTATGTCATCATATTTTGAACTGATTTTTGTACTTGAATTTAGATGATTTTTGTGTAGTTAAACAATTTTACTACACTATGCAGGAATTACAATCTTTGTTTCAGTGACAGTCTTTTCATTTCCGTATTAAAATAATGACAGCCTGGTTAAACATTTATTTATTTGCTTGTTTGATATCTTGCTTTTCATGCACCCCAAAATTATTCCGTTCATTACAGCCACCAATGTTGTTTGATTCACATTTTTATCAGAATATTTTCAGTTAAAAGCTTTTGCATAAAGAGAAATGTAACCTGCAGCTGTCTGTGAAGCTGTGTACAGTTAAGCTTGGAATGTTTAAGCCAAACAGTGTCTAGTTTTTACACTAAGCCTTAAAGAACAATAGATTATCACTGAATTTAAGACTTCTAGACTTACTGGATATTACTGAATTGAGAGGCATAGAACTCTTGAAAACTCAGATTTTAAATTGTATATCTAATCAACATGTTGCTAAAAATCTTGTAGATCAAAAGTTGTTGATGATAATAATAATAATAGTAGTAATAATAATTTCACATCACGTTTTTCTGCTATTCAGTGGCCCTTAAAGCACCTTACAGGCAATAATACATGTTTAAAAATTAAATATACAAGGTCAATTAATAAAATATGCAACAGGCATAATACTAAAATAACTAACAACTCTAAGGCACTATGGATACCTAAAACCTGGATTAAAGCAAGTTTCAGATTCTGGTTTGTTCTTAACCTAGGACCATAGATTTCAAGCTCCACTGTACTGAGAAAGTATGGCTAATTAATCCAGAAAATCTGAGGTTTCAGTAGCACACTAAGAAGAGGGAAGGGAACAGATAGAACAGGTAAGTATAGGCTCATTTACTTCTCAGCTTCATCAACTAATATGCAATATCCAAATCAGGTGTATGAAAAATGCACACAGGAGTCACTGAGCAATATACAGCGGTACCTCGCGTTACGAATTTAATCCGTTCCGTGACTGATCGCAACTCGATTTGGTCGCACCGCGAGGCAAATTTTCTCATAAGGTTCAATGTAAATACGGTTAATCTGTTCCGCCCTCTGAATTTGGTCGCGCCGCGAGGCAAATTTCCCCATAAGGTTCAATGTAAATACGGCTAATCTGCCCTCCAAATTTGGTCATGCCGCGAGGCAAATTTCCCCATAAGGTTCAATGTAAATACATACGGCTCTGCATTTTCTTTGGAGCCATGCTGACAAGCACACCAAAAACCTTCCAAATGCCACAAAACACACCAGAAGCCTCACCGAACGTCTCCTTGCTACTGCGATCTCGCCCACAGGAAGCTGCGACCACATGGCAGCAGGGCAAATGGCCGCGGATCCAGTTCGTAGTGTGGGGCGGAGGTCGCATGGCGAGGTAAATTTTTGGGGCCGGAGCTGATCGTATTGCGAAAAATTCGTAAGGGGGGGGCGTTCGTAACCCGAGGTACCACTGTATCTGGGAAGTTACTTTCCCAACTGGATACATTCCATCCAGTAACATTCTGGGGAGGACAACAGAAAGTATCACTGAAGAATAGGTTGCAACTTGTCTGCTTTATAGAAACCTCCATTGCCAACTAACCATTTTTGCCTTCCTTCCTTTAAATTGAATAAAGACAGCCTTCAAGGGGCAGGAATAAGGAGATCAAAAGGATTTTTTGAGATCAGACAAGATTAACAGGTGGAATGACTGGAATGTAACTTGGTTTCCTATAAAAGCTGAAAGTCGTCATGAGATCATTCTCAAAAGCCTTCTGGATATTCTTCTTTGTAGAAGTTATCTCAGTATAAATAGAAAAACCACTGTTAATTTTGTCTTAATTTGTGAATAGAAAGGTTGGTCAAACAAACCGTGCCAACTCAAAAGCTAACATTGGCACAGACTTACTGTTTTATATATAAGGTTTTTATACAAACACGAACCCATAACACTCACTAATTGAGCTTGCCAATCTTTTTTAGTCTTTGTCCACAGAATTCTGAAACACATATATAAATAGTTAATAAGCATATGAATTGGGGGACACGGTGGTGCAGCGGCTTAATGACGCTGAAAGTTGGCGGGCGGAAATGGCTGACGGCTTCGGCGGTTCGAGTCCAGCCTTCGCCGTTAATAAGGTGAGCTCTTGTTTCCTCCCCAGCTCCTGTCAACCCAACAGCTCGAAAACTTACGTGAGTAGATAAATGGGTACTCTCACTCCGGTGGGAGGAAAAATGCTGGCAGCGCCTTGCACAGAGAGTTGGGATCAGCTGCCGGTAAGCGCGAAACCGCGCTCGCCCGAAAAGGGCGCGAAGCAACGGAAATCCCACCTCCTGCGCTCGCCAGCTGGGCTCTGCTCTAGGAAGGAGGCTCTGGCAAACCACTTCCGAAACAATTGCCTTGAAAACTGCACAGGATTTGTCCAGGCAAGGATTCGTCTAGGCAGGCACTGCAGGGTCAGTAATGACTGAGTGTAGACAAAAAAACAAAAAAAAGCATATGAATTATGTTTTACAAATAACGTAACATGGTATTCTCTTTTCTTTTTCTTCCTAATCCTAGCATTACTCTGAAAATTATTCAATGTATTTATTCATTAACAAAATGTCAAATATTCTTTTGATGAAAAATGCTGTACCTCCTCCAAAAATAAGCCCCAAGTGAATAAGGAGGTGGTCAAACAAAGGAATTCATGCTGAGACATAAAAACACTGCTTTATCTCAGCATTAAATGAACATGTAAATTAGTAAGGATTCTCTCTATTAGTTGAGCCCTTGTTCTGATGACATTGTGCAACCCTCACTGGCAGACAAGTATTACGCAACTGAGGGATACTTCAGGGAACCATTTCCCAATCCACATTCTCTGCAACAGAATTCCTATCAACATCAAGCCCAGCTGTAATTGTATATGCCAGAATTGCCTCTCCCACATCTTCTTTAGAGTGGTCACTTTTGATTGCCAAATTTTCTTGAGCATAGTGCTAAAGAAAATAAAAGCAAGATCTCTTCCAAAATAAAACCCTCCCCTAAACCCAAGAAAAACAAGCAACAAAAAAGCCATTTGGGGCCATTTTCTTATTTTTTAAAAAGATAAAGAAGTCCTGGTTGCCAGTTTGATATTCCTGTTTTTAAGATAGGAATTCTGACAAATGTGTCTTTTTCCACTGGCAACATTCAGCCATAACGCCAAACACTTCTTTCTATGCTCTCTCCCATATGCTTGCAGCCTGCTGCCCCACTCTAGTTTACTTTGAAAAAGATTTGTAATGCTTGACAGCAAATTACAGTGGTACCTCATGTTACGAATTTAATCCGTTCCGTGACTCTGATTGCAACTCGATTTGGTCGCACCGTGAGGCAAATTTTCCCATAAGGTTCAATGTAAATACGGCTAATCCGCCCTCTGAATTTGGTCGCGCCGCAAGGCAAATTTCCCCATAAGGTTCAATGTAAATACATACGGCTCTGCATTTTCTTTGGAGCCATGCTGACAAACACACCAAAAACCTTCCAAACGCCACAAAACATACCAGAAGCCTCACCGAACGTCTCCTTGCTACCGCGATCTCGCCCACAGGAAGCCGCGACCATGTGGCAGCAGGGCAAATGGCCGCGGATCCGGTTCGTAGCGCGGGGCGGAGGTCACACAGTGAGGTAAATTTTTGGGGCCGGAGCTGATCGTATCGCGAAAAATTCGTAAGGAGGGGCGTTTGTAACCTGAGGTACCACTGCATCTTGATGAATGAAAAACATCCACAGACCAACATCTCTTCCTTAATGCAAAGATTCTCTGTCTGCCTTCCCTGTCGTAGTGATTGCCCTGTGAAACATTATTCCCTTGAGGTATGGAAGGTCCTGACCCCTCTGTCCTTTTGTGAAGACTTATAAAACCTGGTTCTTCCCCAGGGATTGGGCCAGAGCGTGGGATGGGCCTACGTAGAATGAAAGACCTTGATTGAGATATCTGTGGGTTGGCCTCCATTAACTCTTCTCCTATGATTATTTCTATTATCTCATTACCCTATTCATTTTTCTGTCCGGAATGTTTATGATATTGCATTTTATTTTTATTCTATTTTTAACTCCTTGTTTTCATGTTTCGATAAACTGTAAGTTGCTCGGTGAGTTGGGTGGCCATATTACTGTGTGGAGGAAGGGTTGAACTCAATGGCATAAATGGCCCCTCCTACTCCATGATTCTGGTATGGTAGCCTGGTAATATAGGTTATTTCAAAACAAGTAAGCAGCGATGCATTTATTGGACATTTGAATTGAAAACTCAATTCGAATATCAAGCAACACACTTTAAAAGTTTGTCAAGGAAACCGTGTTTTTGGAACAATCCCACTGGAACACAGTAATATTGTAGTAATATCTGAATGATTCTTCCTCATATTAGAATGTTCTGTAACCCTGTAATGCTGATGTTATTATACCTGGCCCCAAATGGGTATGAATTATTACCTTGAATTATTATATCAGGAGATGTCTAAGTCTTCTTTGAAAATACAGGATTAACATTTACAGAAGAAAAACTTACCAGATAAACTATTTTTCTGCCTATTGATTTTCAGTAAATGAAAACTGTGAACCTCCTCCACACTTGCAGATTCCAGCACCATTTGCTTTAACTTCTTGTAACTAAGCTTAAGGATTAAAAAACAACAACAACCCACTAATGAATTCCAGACCCCTAAACTGCTCATACAGCTGTATTCTCTAAAGGCTATGTTGCAAATGGAGTCCAGCTGCATGAGTAAAATAATATGGACACAACTGATATGCCTGTGATCACAACTATGATTACTGTATGTTTATTCAGTTTATAATGCATAAAGTAAAGTGACAAACCCAGCATCTGAAGTGATCTAAATTAATGAGAATTTGTAAGAGATATTTCTTCACATAGTACAAGTTAATTCTGGTGACTGCATTTTTTTCCTTGAATGTATATCAGTTAAACCAATTAAAGTCATGATATTACTAATTAAAACATCAATTAGTAGATATTAAACAATGTATGAGTTAGCATTAATGCAAATAAAAATAGGATAGAATAGTGAATAGAAAAAAATGTACAATGTATGACTTGCAAAGTATGATCAATTATATTTAAAACAACTCTCCTTAGAAGTAATATTAGTGTTTGGATTCAAACTGAGTAGTGCATGAAGAAGTGTCCTTAAATCAAGAGCACAAGTTAGACATTACTAACTTAAATCTAATTTATTTCAGTGGACTTAGCCAAAACCACCCCTGTATAAATTATGGAACTGGAAACTTATCACAAGTAAATTGCCTAGAACTCATGGAAGAAAAGCTGGATCTAAATCCAATAAATCAATATATAAATAAATAAACTGCCATTTAATGAACTTGAAATAGACTTTAGCATTGTTTTCCAAACTATTAGCACATATTAGCATGCTCTATATACTTCATTAGCCATATAGTATTTTATCTAAATATCTTCATGCTACAGATAGGATAGCATACATTTATTGTGCCATTATAAGCATCTTTGTGCATGGCAAAACAAGTATTTCTTGGCAAGCAAAAATAAAATATTTTCAAAAGTTCAAAAGTGTCTTTCTATCCTGCTTCTTCAAAGTGCAAATATTGCTTCCATAAACTGTCACAGGTCTGCATGATTCTGATCTTTGTAGGTATAGACACATCACAGCATCTGAATATCTTTTCCAAGGCCTTCATGGCTACTCTACCAAGTGCTGGTCTGTGATGTATTTCTTATCTGCTTGTTCCTTTATTATTGATGGCTGATCATAAAAGGCAAAAGCTATCTACCATTTCAAAATCTTTACTGCTAACTCTAAGGCTGGTTCTTGTACCTGTTTTCATTAGTTTGGTCTTCTTTATATTTAATCTTAGTCCCATGTTTTCACTGTGCTCCTTGACTTTTATTAGTAGAGATTGGTTAAGTGGTTTCCTAAGAGAAATTTGTCAACATGACACTCTTTATTAGTACTACATGACTGAATTCCAGTGCCAGTCATATTGTATAAATATCACTCCTACTGCACTTATATTGATGTGATTTTGTAAGTTTTTTTATTTTATGGCTATAAAGTATAATAATTTTTGCCACTGAAGTGAGACTGTTACAGTAGGAAGGGAAAAAACAGATTCAGGAATCTCAGGTAAGTTTTGAATGATTTTATCAGTAAAGGTCTTCCAGGAACACTAATTTACCAACCACTGTTACAATCAGAACCACTGGTTGTACTCAATATTTATTGTTCAGATGGAATAGCATTGATCAGAATGGATCCCTTCACACCACAGATAGTCCTTGCTTAATGACTGCCCTGTTTAGCAACAGTTCAAAGTTATGATGGTGCTGAAAAAGTAACTTTATGAGTGGTCCTCACATTTACAACTGTTGCAGTGTCCCTGTGGTCACATGATTGCCATTTGGGCGCTTTGCAACTGGTGGGTGTTAATGACCATCACAGGTCACATGATCACCATTTGCATGCTTCACAGCCAGCTTCCAACAAGCAGAGTCAATGGAGAAACAGTAAAATCACAAGCTGTAGTCATGTGATGTCTTGCTTAACGACCACAGGTGATTCGCTTAACTACTGCAGCAGAAGTGATGTCGTAAGGCTGGTGTGGTCACATTTCACTTAACAACTATGTCACTTAGTTGTTGGAGTTGCCAGTCCTAATTGTGGTTGTTAAGAAAGGACTACCTATACCACTTCATGTATACCCATTCCTGGAACTATCATACCAAGATCAATGGGATAGTTTGGGGTGATCTTACCAAGATAAGGATTGGAGGAACTGTTTTGCAGTAACTCTGGTAATTCCCAGAAGAAAAGTTTAGAAAATGGAGCTGGAAAATATTTTGGCCTTTATGGTTCAATTTTAACTCAAATGTTCTTTAATTTCCGCATATAAAATTGCTAAAAAGGTTATGGAGTGGAGTCTCACCATTAACGTGGAAAGCTGGCTTATAAGACTGAGCTACAGTACTGTATTCTATATCTCTTTGCCTCTCAAGCTGTGAAGATGCAAGACAGAAATAAAGGGTTATATAGTCAGAGTTCTAAAAGACAATAATAGGCTTTCCTCAGAGTTCAATGATGATTAAGTGCTCTGAGTATTTGTTACCTAGCAACAAAGGAGGGGCAAGCAAGTTTGCTTTTTGGCCTATATACAAAGAGCTTAGCAGTATTTTTCTTCTGCTAAAATAGGGCTATCAAATTTGTATTGCAAAAATACAGATAACTACTAGACAGCAGCAGAGTTAAGAGTTTCCATATATCATTCCTGCCATCAAGTCGTCCAAATATTTGTAACCCAGATATAGCAGCCTTATTATTTATTTATTTATTTATTTATCTATCTATCTATCTATCAAACTTATCCCTGCCCATCTCCCCCCAATGGGGGACACTGGGCGGCTTACAGCATATTAAAACAATAAATAAATATACAGTTAAAATTTATAAGAAAACACATTTACACAGAGTAAAACGAAGAGGAAAAATCCAGGAGGCCGATGGAAGCAACACCAGGCCTCTAGGGGGCTAGCCAACCCCATATCTGATGACCTCCCTCCCCACCCCAGGCCAGATGGCAGAGCCAGGTCTTCAAGTCCCTCTGAAAGGCCGGGAGCGAGGGACCTGTCTCACCCCAAAGGGCAAGATGTTCTGAAGGGCGGAACATCTTGCTGAGATAATGATAATGGTTTGAGAACGATTTCAGTTTATTTTGATGGATTGACTGATTACGTGCCATCAAGTTGGTGTTGACTCTTAGCAACCACATATATAGATTTTCTCCATGACCTTGTCTGGTCCTTCAGGTCTTCCAACAGTGCACTCATCACCACTGTAACTAAGTTCATCCACCTTGCTGCTGATTTTCCTCTTCTTCTCTTTCCTTCTACCTTTCTCACCACAGGACAATTAGAGCCTGGTCACTTGTGCCTTAAGAGAAAACTCAGGGTTGATTTCCTTGATGATCCATTTGCTTGTTTTCTTGGCAGGCCGTCATATTCTCAGGAGTTTTCTCCAACAACAAAGTTCAGAAGCATCAATACTCTTTCTATCCAGCTTCTAAATAAACTGATGGGCCCCCAGTCCATTTCTACATCAGTAAAATTTGAGGAACTCTTGCTAGACCCAGTCAGTTTATTTCAGCCATTTTCGTTAGTAGTAGTACTGGACTGAGTTACATTCCATTTAATGGATTATATTCATGATCTAGGAATACTTCTGGACTTTGTGGTAATTGTAAACTAAAATGCTTTCACACAGTTTTTATGGTGTGCCAGCTCCAAATATGGTGTCTGTTGTTGGTCTTGGATTATAAATCCTATAATCCTCAGTCATTATGACTGTAATCATTTTTAATAAAAACTTTATAAAATATATCACATTAATAGCATGATTCCATGGATATTTGTTCAGAAAAGTCCCAGTATGCACAGTCTGTCTTAATCCTTCATAATAATGACCATCTCCAATAAACCAACAATACTCTTTTGGATATGGAGAGCCATTTAATTACTGAATACATTTTTCTCCTTGCATCTTCCTTCTACTCCTTGTTGCTGATCCTACCATTGGGAATTTAGGACAGGTGGTTTTTAATGTAATTCAGGCTTTTCATGAAAAGATAGAGATTCAGTAGAGAGAGAAGTGGGGAAAGGTCCCTTCCCTAACCCCAGTTGTCATGTTTTCTTAATATTCCCTATCTCATTTTTTCTTAATCATAGAGTCACCAAAGTTACCCAATTTTGTTACTTCATAGAGTTAGGTACAACTAGCTACTTTTTCCTGGGAAGTAAAAAGTCTAATGCCCTCTCCCACTCCCCCTTTTCTTTTTAATTTACATTCATGCTACCATATGCCTAGCAAATCCTCCTTATAGAAACCACTAGCTTAATTTTGGTGACCTTAATTCAGTTCAAATAAAACACATTCCAAAGTGGGCCAATTCCTATCTTAAAATATTACATGAATTCTTACAGAATATGAAAAGAATGTCTTATTTTTATAGAATATTATCTTGTTATAGAACAGAAAGTCCAAAACACTTAAGAATCTACTTTATGACAGAGCCACTGAGACATAATGTACCACTGTGAAATGCAAAAGTCAAATGCTTGCTTTTGATGTGATTCAATCTTGATTTTACCACTTCATTTTTGTTCACCCAGAAGTCTGTAACTATGAAAAAACAATTTCAACGGCATTTCCGTGTCAGAATTATCACATAAACTTGCTCTGAGCAACAGTTAAGTGTTAGGAATCCTGTGTTTGTATTTGTGTGAGTGATTGTGTTTGTGCACATAAGCATTTATGGATTCTCATCAACAGAACATAACTTAATGGCAGTCAGGTAAACATTCCTGCATTTTAATTGCCTGGTGATTCAATAGCCAAATAAAAATGATCAGAACTACTGTTCATTCTAAAGATCTTATAACAATTTTGATTCCAGCAGAAAATGGCACTCAGTTTGATTTTTAACATTTAGCTTTGTCTTGGCTAACATATTTCTAGCCAACTTACATGCCAGTAAAAACAAAAACAAAACACTGATTCTCTTGTAAATCCAGGGTCAGATGCTTATACAACCATAACTACTCTAGTCAGCTCTCACCCCTTCCTTTCCTTAGTTTTCATCTCTTCTTTAATGTTTCCTTTTTCTTCCAACAAATTGAAATCTATTTCTTTTGGCAATTATGCCATTACAATGTTTGATCTGGGAAGTGGGGGGGGAGTCCCATGTGCTATCCAACCTAAAGCACTTTTACGTGCAAATAAGTCCCTTAGGAAAAGGTAGCAAAGACGGTATCCAGTTACACACGCACACAGTATGCACCAACACACACACCAACACAATTTGAGGATGTTAAGGTTCTTTGTTTTTTATTCTCCAAAGAAAGTAGAAAGGAAACAGTTTGGCTCTTTCATGGCTTGCACAATCAAAGCTGGATAGATATCAAAACTCAGTCCCACTCCATCTGGAAAAGCCCACAGTAAAGTCAGAGTTTTCTACAGTTACTACTATAAAGAACAAATATCAATCCAAACTAAAGGGGGAATGAGAAACAGTGGCTGTCTCAAAAATAAAACCCAGATTTCAGGAATTATACTAAACAAAGCAAGTTCATCCTCCCCATTAAAAAAAAATACAGTTTAAAATAATAATTTTATTATTTCCGGTGGAAAGGTTTTATTATACAAACCTGCAAGATTCTATCATTTTATCTGATATATAGGTTAACATTTAATTATTCAAAATAAGTGATACATTTATTCTTGTCTAACGCTAACAGCAATGGAATTATTAGTCTGATTCATGGGAGGACTGCCCACATTCCTTTATCATTTATGAGGTCATGGCACTGCGATGTTTGAAAATCTCTCAAAGGGTCCTGGGTGGGTCATGTAGACCAGTGCAATATTTCCCCAAATTTCAGCACTGCTCCCCACCAATCCCCAGCATACGGGGCCTGAGGCAAATACTGTACTGTTATTTGCCTAAAGATTGAGTCAGTTCTGCTTTACTTAAAACACTCCCCATGCATTTCAAAAGTCAAAATTTATTAAGGTACTTGTTTCTCCCACTGCAAACAAAACACTGCACACAGCAGTAAAACACCTCTCTGAAGCAGTAAATTGCAGATCAACAGATTTAATACATATGACCGGAAGAGAGTCACTATGCCACATAAATGCCAAAAAAAAAAAAAAGTGCTGAAGTTGCTCATATGATGATGTGGCAATTCTCTATGTGGTTTAGTATTGCTCAATTTTTCAGTCTTTCCTTCAAGAAATCTAGACAATTGCTTAAAACTACAAAGCCTGATTAAGAACTTCCATGGTACGTCAATTTAACTAATATTACATGGTTTCAACCATTTGGCACAATAACAAAAAAGCAAATATTAACAACTCTAAATGCTTTTAAACAGAACAAATTAAAATGTATATAATGGACTTATAACTGTTGGATTCACTGTTGCAAAAGCAGATACTTTCCTGATAACAATCATTGTTAATTTCCTAAGATTCTGAGGCTTTCACAATATATTTTTACCATTATTGATAGTAACAGTAATTTGATTAACTTAACTACAATACTTCTGTAGCCAAACAGCATCACCCAGACACGAGACAAATATATCAACCAACTTGCAAGAACTCTGTCATTTGCTGAAGTACAAAAACCTTTCCAAAAATTCCTGGAATGAGAAAATCTCACAGAACAGTCCAGTATAGAGTTGACATCAAATACTGAACAGAAATACAGAACAGAAAACTGGAGTGAGGAGAGAATGCAGTGGCTGGAATCAAAAACACAAGCATCTTTGCTTTGTAACATTTAATTGCAGCTCTCATCTGTATGTATCATTCATGGATGGATGGATGGAGATAATCCTATACATAAAAATTAGCTGAAGTCTCTAATCAGATCACGAGATCTCAGGATGAGATTGCTGAATTCTCATAATATTTCAGGTGTTGGACGAGGGGTACCCAGTGGGGGGCCCCAGTAGGGGCATCTGCAGCAAGCTTAAATTTGTGAAGATGAGAAAACATGCAGGGGGACATCACAATTCAGGTTCCACCCCTTTTACAACATCACAGTGCAAAACAGAGTTTGTGTTGTGATGTTGCAATGCATGTCCCATCATTTGCCTGCCTGCAGATTCCCAGGGCACCCAGCTCATAAAGAGACTGTTCACCAGCCCCTGGTATATATTAATAGTAAATTCAGTTCTTACAGCAGCAGCTCTTACTTAGCTATCCATGCAAAGGAGAGTTACTACCAGATGCAGGAATACAGAAAATGTTTAGGAGAAATCCTGAGGGAATTGGCATCCCCCCCCCAAAAAAAAAATAGTATATCCAGCAAGCATAGATTGTTGCGAGGGGGAGACAGGAAAACCAAGGGATGATACAGAAATTATTTCAGTATCTGGTTCTTGATCTTTTAATTGCTAGTAAGGGTCAATGAAACATGGGCTAGAGGGTCAGCATCAGATGAGGCATCCCTGAGAAGGTAAGTGGTGGCAGTGCAAACTCCAGGCACCTACTGCAAAACAGGAGGCAGAGTAGGATGGGAAGACCCAGAGGGATTCTGGGAGATGGAAGTAAAACATTTAAAAACAATTCCTATTTCATTAAGCCACATAGCCTTCAATGTTACTTGAGGATACAATATATTTTAACTAGATATGGTAGCGGATTCCAATTTCTGATTTTTTTTCAGAACTAAATTTTTAAAAGCTGCAGGCCTAATTTAATCAGGGGGATATAGCTACTATTCATCATTTGGTCATTCTGGACACTTTTCTTCAAATCAAGCAGCTTTTTTTTTTTTAAGTGTGTTTGAGGTGGTACACATCTTAATGAAACAGATTATCATTAGGATTATATTCACTGAAATCTGAATTCAATTGCTGTAAAGCAATATCAATAAATGTTCCCATGAAAGAAGATATAATTCATAAATTTCAGTTCTGAATTTTTTTGCCATCATGAATATTTTCTTTCATAGCAACAGAAAAAGGGTAAGCAGGACTTCTGATGGGAAAGGTAGGAGATACAAGTAGTGATTATATTTTTATTTTAACCTTACATAATCTGGGTTTTTCTTTTACTTTTGGTGTTATCTGTTGATGCTAAATAGAGAGAGGAATCTAGCCATGCCAAATTTAATCCTGCCCAATTGAACAGACAGTAACTGAGCCATTTGCTTGTTAGAAAAGATGCAGGCTCAGGGATAGGGTACGTGGCTGTGGTATGGCTCCAAATGGCATTGTAGCCTGAAGTCTGATTAAATGTTTTCACTGGAGTGATTCTCTTAAGCATGATTTTAAGAAAGGAAGCTGGGTGTATGTTGGGGAGGGGGGCAGCCAGAGCACAGGTCTTTTGTTGTCAAAAAAATCAAAGGAACCTGTTGTACTTATTCTTCCTTAGTAGATTTTTGTTGAAAAAAAATATTATGGTTTTTGGATGACTGCCTTGCCAGACAAAATGGGTGGTGTTTGTGGCTGAGAAATGAGAATTCATGGTTTTGGGACTGGGGATGACACATACTCTGTTTCATAACAAATCATTCAGACCTGAAGAAACTTGGAACCCTCACCTATTTTAGAAGATGGAATGTGGCAAAGTTCTGAATGGCATCTTTGATATAAATTTTGAAAAGGGATATATATATATATATATATATATATATATATATATATATATATATATTTATATATTTATATTTGGTAAAACAGAAAAATCATACATCTTCAACCTGATAATAAATATTTTGCTTTTGTATGGAAAAGTAAAAGTTGTCAGTCCACATACTATGGAAGCACAAACCTAATCTAGATATGAATGAACAGAAACCAAAATCTTTTAACCACCGATAATAAGTGAGTTAAAGTGAGATTATCTTTCAGTGTGTGTTTGTCCGTGAGTCTGTGTATACACACAGATACTTGAATGGCACACATTGTGAAGATCCAAGTGAAATAAGGCACGTGGATTGATATATTCTGTACCAGGAAAACAGCTGACCTGGGTTTTTCAGATTATGCCCAATCTCACTGCCTTATTTTGGGAGTCCTTATAGCAAGATACCATAATAGGTGACTCTTTGGTTTAATTGCCTCCCAGAATGCCTTTCTTTAAGGTCTACTCAGACTGAGTTACTGGAGAATTTGGCCACTTCTTAGACACTTACTCCAGTGACTTTCTCTGAGGCATCCATATTTTTAATGCAGTTTTCAGAGTGACTGTCATCCTGATGCCTCACTTTGATGCCTTCTCAAAACACTGAAGGTGTCTGCTTGAGGAGCTCCCACAGCAAAGCATTCAGTAACTAGCTCCTTTAGGTGGAAAGTCAGAAGACTCAAGGAGTTGGGCCTAGCTTTTTCCCTATATCCTTCCTAAGATAGAGAATTCATTCTGCCTGGTGTGCAGATTGGTCCTAATTCATTTGGTTTTATAGGGGAAGAATGGTGGGTGTTCAAGATATCACATTAAAGCTGGTTGGTGATCTTGGGGTATTATTGCTTGGCTCCACAGGCCAGCAGCATTTCTTGGGGCTCTGTTTTGATTCCGACAGTTTTAATAAATTCACAAGAAGCTGCTAGGAGAGGTCATCCAGCGTTACAGAGTTTTATGGTGGGGATGCCTAATTCAGGGGCTTCTGAGGTCCTGAGTCAATATCTGGATATAGTAAACAATTGGAGGTAGATCAATAAAATGTGGATGAACAAGATGTCTTTCTGGATAGGCCTAGCCAGGATTGGGAGTTGAGGCTGGATCCAGAAAGTTGAATTCCTTCTAAAGAATCAAGCAGTTTGTGGGAGTGATCTTGAATTCAGTTCTGATATGGAATGGTCAGATGGCAATGAGAGTCAGGACTGTCTATGCTCAGCTTCAATTTTTGCACTAGCTGCACCCCTGCCTATGAGAGAGAGATCTGGTCCCAGTTTAATCACATTTAGATTACTGGAATATAGGGTCTGTCCTTGAAGACCACTGAAACACAAGTTCAGATGTAGTGGTCAGGTTATCTGTTCTATGACTTGAAACACTGTACTGGCTTCCAACTTCTTTTTAAACCTGAATCAAGGTGATCCTGCAAGATTTACAGTGAGTATCTGAAAAACTGTCCTCTTGTGTATGAGTCTGTTTAATGTCTGTATTCAGCATCTGAAGCACAGAGTGGGGTTGGTGAATGTTCAGACCATAACCTAATCTATGTAGTAATAGCTCAGTTCCCAGGAAGTTATGCTAACCCTCTCTTTATTGTCTTTCAGATAAAATTGTTCCATGATTAATACTATTTGGAATTAATATTTCCATAAAGCCAGTGTGTGAAGGAAAATGCGAAGCCTTTTATTATTTTGCAGTTTTCAGTTTCTCATTTTTGTTCACTTTGTTTGTTTGTATTAAGGACTCACTGAGTGGAGGCATGACCCTTAGTCCTCAAAATATACCAAATAATGTTTTAAAAGAAATAATAATCAGTTATGAAGAGCAGCCAGAGCTTTATAGAAAGGCCCCTATGACCAGCACCTTCATTAGTGTGGCCAATTGACATTTTATGCCAAAGGTTGTGAGGCAAGGTTGCCAAAAGGTTTCTTTTCAGAGATACTTTGAAACAGGAATAAAATAATTAGAGAAGTCAGCTCTGAAACTTTTTGTCTTCAGAATCCATGTCAATATAGAGTGGCTGTATAATGAGACAGCAAATGCTTCCAGATGCTGAACTTCCTGAAGCCTCTCTCCTTTACTTTCTTGCACGCACTTGGAAATTGCTCAGTAATAAATGTCTAACCATAATCACAGATTATAATAAATGCCTACAGATGTTATTAAACCCATTCTATTTCACAGGGCCTATGAAAAGCATTATTGCATGTCTAGGGGTCAACTGCACCCCTTCACTTCCTCCCACCACTTAATGAGGTGAGGGTAAGGGGTAAAAATAAAAGCCATTGAATAAGAAAAATGTAAACATTTTCATTATTATAAATCCACTCAAGATCTGTTTCAGTTTATCAGAATTGTTCTTCTGACTAGATCCATCTTCCCCATGCAATTCGTTCCAGATGTGTTGGGACTACATTTCCCAGCCAGCATGACACTTAAGAGTGCTGGTGAGGAAAGGCTGAATGACAAAGTCCTTGGAGTAACTATAATCTCGTCTTCCTCATCGGAAAGGAAAAATTAGAGAAGAAACTGTAGCCAATAATACAGCAAATGTAACAGCTCTATCTTCTCCTACTCTTTCCATACTTTAATACAAAAGCACCTATCTAGAATGGAAGAATATTTAGCATATTTATGAATCTCAGACACTTGAGAAAGTGAGTCTCAGAGTTAGTCTTCTGCCATTTGAAGAAGAAAGTGAACACACTGGAATAAAGGAGAAAGCACTTCTGTGAAGGGAGCTGCAGCACTGTTTGCTAACTCTTATAGTAATCTTGTGTGAAGTCAGGTTTCATCCACCATTGTAGGTTTTTACCTTTTGATATATGGTTTTTAACATGTTGTTAACCACCCAGAGTTGCATTTGTGAGGTGGGAGCCATATAAATTAAATAAATAAATAAATAATATTAATAAAAAAATCTTGAGTTGAAATGAAACAACAGCACTTGTCTCACATGCTAGCAAGATAATGCTCAAGATTTTACAATACAGACTTCAACAATATACGGACTGTAAACTGCCAGATGTATAAGCTGGATTCAGAAGAAGGGATACCTGAATACCAGCATCTGATGGACAACAGAAAAGCCAAGACAGTTCCAAAAAGATGTCCATGTTTGCTTATATTAAGGTTGTAGACTGTACAGACCACAATGAATTTTTAAGTGGATATCCTTTAAAACCTGGGTATATTGGGTTATCTCATGTGTCTATTGAAGAAAGCAGCAGTTAGAATGGAATATGGAACAATTAAATGGTTTAAAATCGGAAAAGGAGTGTGCCAAGGCTGCAAACTGTCTCTCTCTTCATTGAACTTATATGCTAAATATATAATGAGAAATAGTGCACTAGAAGATTTAGAAATTGGAATTGGAATTGCTGGGAGAAACACCAACAACCTCATATATACGAGTGATACTTTGATATCTAGAAGCAAGTAAGATTTAAGATGAGACCACAAAAGCCAGTTTGCTGCTCAATATTTAAAAAGTAGTAAGAATATGTCAAGAGACAATGTCAACCCAATGCAAATAGGCCGAGAAAAAAATGGAAAAAGTAAGACTTTATCTTCTTATGCTCAAAAATTAATAGAAGACTATAACAAATGTAAACTAAATATTAAAGCTGACAACCTCTTCTGTTAAATTAGATTCCTAAAATTTGGAATCTTTAAATCTATGAAGAACTTTGGATATAATGAGCTTGGGTTTTTGTTTGTTTAGTTGTTCAATTGTTTACTTGTTATTTTTTATGATTCTGTTATGTTCTTTTTTCATTGCTTTTTGTCCACTCCCCCCCCCCCCAGGTAGTTTAATGTATGTAGATTTTTTTTAAAGCATATAGTTTATTACGTAATAGTTTTTTTTCTAAAGTAGTCTTTTACACAGTAGTAATATCATCTTTTATTTATATAGCCTCCATATATTACATTGTAATATATAATGCCTTTCAAGAAATGTTAATTGTAACATTTCTAAAAATCTCAATAAAAATAATAAAAAACAACAAAGTACATATTGTCAAGGCTATGGTTTTCCCAGTTGTAACCCAGGGCTGGGAAAGCTGGAGCACCAGAAAGGTTGAATGAAGAAAAAATGATGCATTTTGATGCTGGAGAAAACTGTTCAGAATACCTTGGAACACAAAAATAATTAATTGTTCAGTACTCGATGAAGTAAAACCAGACTATTCACTGATAGCTAAGTTTAAATATTTTGGACACATAATGCAAAGACAAGAATCACTGGAGAAGACCCTGATGGTTGGAAAAATTGAAGGCGACTGAAAAGGAGGTTAGCAGAAGACAAGGTGGCCAGATACTATCACTAATTAAAAAAAGCAGGAGCTCACAACTGAAAGACTCCGTTATTGACATTCCTGGCAAAATGATGTCTACTGGGTCACAAAGAGTTGGAAGTGACTGAAGAATAACAAACTTGAAAGTTCAGGGTCAACCATGTGCCAAACATTCTTTTTCCTCAAATCTTCAGCACTTGTTTCCCTGGAAATTCATACTGTAACAGGATATAACTGTTACACCATTCCAAGTGTGTATGCTTTGCAAATTTAAAACAGTGAGGATTTTATTGGGAAGAGGGAGGTGGAAGGGGAGTGAAATAGACCAGATAACTTGAAAATTAAATCATCTCTGGTTTATGTATTTCTATACAACAAAAGTCTTACAGAAACTATCACTCAATTGGCCAGACGTACCAAGATTCCAAGGAATGTAAAAAGCCTTATACTGGATCAAACCAAATGTATATTTAGTCCAGCAACCTTCTCCCACAACGAGTAACAGGAGAAACAGAAACCTATACTGAGGGCTGAGAGCAATAGCACCTGGGAGCAAAATCAATGGATAAAGTTGCAAGAAACCAGAAGGATTTTTTTAATGACAATTCATTTAAATATTTAATTAATACTATGGACCAGATTGGACATCTGAGCCAAACTTGTCAGGCTCTAGTTTTGCCACGATAGTTATTGTTGGCTTTAGACAAGAGGTACATTGAAAACAAAACAAAACCTGTTGTGCCTTTAATATTTCTATAGTAAGGGGGTAATAAAAATCTATTACAAGTAGGTACTGTACAAATGGGAATATAAAAATTACATTCTTTATTTTGGATGTGGTCACATATTACTAGACCAAGACGTTATGCTGCATGAGTAGACAGACATGGTTAGTTCAAATCCTTGACTAAACACTGTGTCATCGAGTATGCTTGTAAATGTATCAACCCTTTAAGGAAACTGTGTTTGTGGTTTAGGTGGGACACTATGAATAGTTGGCAGCAAAGCACTTGTTTGGGAAACCTGCATCATTAATTCTGGCATTTAGCTGATATTATGGATGCATCTGCTTGCAAAGCTTATTGCAAAATGTATCATTTGAGAGTCTGTGAGTGAGGTAACGAAACTCAATAGAGGTGAAGTGCAGAAGCAAAACCAGATTGGAACAGTACTGAAATGAACTCTCCTTTCCTTCTTCATCCTGCACTCAAAAGAAGAGTCAACCACAAATAAGAACAATAAGGGTTCATAATACATCCTGAGTACACCTCTCTCTTTTTTGGGGGTGGGGGAATCCATCCTGTAATCTAGGACTATTTAGCATACGATAGGCAATATAGTGTTTAGGGCTCTCATATGCCATTAATCTTACCATCAGGATTTTTTGCCACCTGACTTTTAAATAATAATAATAATAATAATAATAATAATTATTATTATTATTATTATTATTATTATTAATGGATCCACTTCCCTGTGATAATCATTTTGAGAAAGCACTTGTAGCGTGCTTTTAAAATACCAAATATGTCCATGTAACAAAAAAGACTGCCTACTCATAATCTAGTGCTAAATTCACTTTCAATCCTTATTTCTGTTTTATGCAATAAAGGGTAAAATTTACACATCACTACCATTTATCTTGAATCTTTTGAAAAAAAATGGATCAGAAAGTACTTTAATTTAAAATTATAATTAAATATAATTAAAATGAGTAAAATGTGGAAGAAGCTGGTCTATGTTTGGAAATACACAAACTGAGGAATAAGTGAACAACACTTCAATTTTCAGTCCATAAAATTTAAACAAACATAGAGAATCATATTATTATCAGATACTGGTAATAAATTCAGGAAATGACATCTATCAGATGTTTCATGTGGCAAAATATGCATCCTGAACTTTGTCTCCCCACTTTTTATTAGGGTTTTTTTTTAAGATTAGCATTTTCTGCATCAGTCTGATGCACAGAAAGACAAAATCTAGACTTCATAACTTTTCTTGTTGTATTACAATACTGAATATTTCTTCGGCTGTCATTAAATTTTTGCTTCTCCTAAACAGGTAAAAATTAAGACATGCTACATTCTTTAGAGTTCAATAGCTCTAACTGTAAGAAAAATTGTAAAAAAAAATTAAATTGATACTTTTGTAATTATTGTCAGAATAAACTAATTTTTCAAATTTATAGCTGCAAACACTATTATAAGTAAACTATAATATAACAAAATGACTTTACATTGTAAAATTTGTTAAAATTAAGACAGAGCTTTCAAGTGCCCCCTCCCACAAAAACACAGGAAAAAGTGGATTTATTTTGTTGCTACTTATCACAATGTGAAACCCCAAAAATAGTGATTATCACTTTTCCATTGGTGGTCTGCATTCAGGACATCTATAAATACAGTATGATATTCACATTTTCCCAGTATTCTGACAACATTTATAGAAGTGGGACTGCACTCTGGAGGTGATCACTCTCTTTGAGAGTAATGTAATAGCAATACACGGATACATCAATAGGAAGCATGTTAAAACTGAGGAAGTGATGAGTATAACATACTCAAGGAAGGGGAAGATACGATGTTATAGATAAAATAAGGCCAGGTAGGGAATAACTCAAATATCCCCTGAGAAAGAAGAAAAGGAATCCCTCTGGACTGGCCTCGCATTTCATTAGAAGTAACAGCATCAATCCCCTTCATGGAGCACTGCCTTGTCGTGGCGAAGGGGCTTGTGTAACTCAGTGAAGCCATGAGCTATACCGTGCAGGGCCACCCAAGATGGACAGGTCATGACAGAGAGTTCTGACAAAATGTGGTCCACTGGAGAAGGAAATGGCAACCCACTCCAGTATCCTTGCCAAGAAAACCCCATGGACAATGTTAAAAGGCTAAAAGATATGACGCAGAAGATGAGCCCCTCAGGTCGGAAGGTGTCCAATATGCTACTGGGGAAGAGCGGAGGGCAATTCCAAGTAGCTCCAGAAAGAGTGAAGCGGCTGGGCCAAAGCCGAAAGGACGTTCAGCTGTGGATGTATCTGGAAGCAAAAAGAAGGTCCGATGCTGTAAAGAACAATATTGTATAGGTACCTGGAATGTAAGATCTATGGACCAAGGGAAGCTGGATGTGGTCAAACATGAGATGACAAGATTGAACGTCGACATCTTGGGAATCAGCGAACTGAAATGGACGGGAATGGGTGAATTTAATTCAGGTGACCATTATATCTACTACTGTGGGCAAGAAACCCCTAGAAGAAATGGAGCTGCACTCATAGTCAATAAGAGAGTGGGAAAGGCAGTAATGGGGTACAACCTCAAAAACGACAGAATGATCTCCGTGCGTATCCAAGGAAAACCATTCAACATCACGGTAATCCAAGTCTATGCCCCAACCACTGATGCCGAAGAAGCTGAAGTTGACCGGTTCTATGAAGACCTACAAGACCTTCTAGAACCAGCACCAAAAAAAGATGTCCTTTTCATCATAGGGGATTGGAATGCTAAAGTAGGAAGTCAAGGAGTAATCGGAATAACAGGCAAGTTTGGCCTTGGAGTACAAAATGAAGCAGGGCAAAGGCTAATAGAGTTCTGTCAAGAGAACAAGCTAGTCATAGCAAACACTCTTTTCCAACAACACAAGAGACGACTCTACACATGGACATCACCAGATGGTCAATACCGAAACCAGATAGATTACATACTTTGCAGCCAAAGATGGAGAAGCTCTATACAGACGGCAAAAACAAGACCAGGAGCTGACTGTGGCTCAGATCATGAGCTTCTTACTGCAAAATTTAGGCTTAAATTGAAGAATGTAGGGAAAACCACTAGACCACTCAGGTATGACTTAGATCATATTCCATGTGAGTACACAGTGAAGGTGATGAATAGATTTAGAGGATTAGATTTGGTAGACAGAGTGCCTGAAGAACTATGGACGGAGGTCTGTAACATTGTACAAGAGGCAGCAACTAAAACCATCCCAAAGAAAAAGAAATGCAAGAAAGCAAAATGGCTGTCTGATGAGGCTTTACAAATAGCTGTGGAAAGAAGGAATGCGAAAAGCAAGGGTGAAAGGGAAAGATATAAGCAACTGAATGCAGATTTCCAGAGAATAGTAAGGAGAGATAAGAAGGCCTTCTTAAATGAACAATGCAAAGAAATTGAAGAAAACAATAGAATGGGGAAGACTAGAGATCTCTTCAAGAAAATTGGAGATATCAAAGGAACGTTTAGTGCAAAGATGGGCATGATAAAGGACAAAAAAGGCAGGGACCTAACAGAAGCAGAAGAGATTAAGAAGAGGTGACAAGAATACACAGAAGAACTATACAAGAAAGATCTTAATGTCCCTGATGTCCATGCTGGTGTGGTCACTGACCCTGAGCCAGACATCCTAGAGAGTGAAGTCAAGTGGGCCTTAGGAAGCATTGCTAACAACAAAGCTAGTGGAGATGACAGTATTCCAGCTGAGTTATTTAAAATACTAAAAGACGATGCTGTTAAAGTGCTGCACTCAATATGCCAGCAAGTTTGGAAAATGCAACAGTGGCCACGGGATTGGAAAAGGTCAGTTTACGTTCCAATTCCAAAGAAGGGCAATGCCAAAGAATGCTCAAACTATCGCACAGTTGCACTCATTTCACATGCTAGCAAGGTTATGCTCAAAATCCTACAAGCTAGGCTTCAGCAGTATGTGAACCGAGAACTACCGGATGTACAAGCTGGGTTTCGAAGAGGCAGAGGAACTAGAGATCAAATTGCCAACATTCGCTGGATCATGGAGAAAGCACGAGAGTTCCAGAAAAGCATCTACTTCTGCTTCATTGACTATGCAAAAGCCTTTGATTGTGTGGATCACAACAAACTGTGGCAAATTCTTAAAGAGATGGGGATACCAGACCACCTTACCTGTCTCCTGAGAAATCTGTATGCGGGCCAAGAAGCAACAGTTAGAACCGGTCATGGAACAACCGATTGGTTCAAAATAGGGAAAGGAGTACGACAAGGCTGTATACTGTCACCCTGCTTATTTAACCTGTATGCAGAGTACATCATGAGAAATGCCAGGCTGGAAGAATCACAAGCCGGAATTAAGATTGCAGGGAGAAACATCAATAACCTCAGATATGCAGATGATACCACCCTAATGGCAGAAAGTGAAGAAGAACTAAAGAGCCTCTTGATGAGGGTGAAAGAGGAGAGTGTGAAAGCTGGCTTGAAACTCAACATTAAAAAAACTAAGATCATGGCATCTGGACCCATTAATTCCTGGCAAATAGAAGGGGGAGAAATGGAAGCAGTAACAGACTTCATTTATTTGGGCTCCAAGATCACTGCAGACGGAGACTGCAGCCATGAAATTAAAAGACGCTTGCTCCTTGGGAGGAAAGCTATGGCAAACCTAGATAGCAGAGTAAAAAGCAGAGACGTCACCTTGCCGACAAAGATCCGCATAGTCAAAGCTATGGTTTTTCCAGTAGTAATGTATGGCTGTGAGAGCTGGACCATAAAGAAGTTTGAACGCCGAAGAATTGATGCCTTTGAACTGTGGTGCTGGAGAAGACTCTTAAGAGTCCCCTGGACTGCTAGGAGGTCAAACCAGTCAATCTTAAAGGAAATCAACCCTGACTGCTCATTGGAAGGATTGATAATGAAGCTCAAGCTCAGATACTTTGGTCACCTAATGCGAAGAGAGGACTCTTTGGAAAAGACCCTGATGCTGGGAAAGATGGAAGGCAAAAGAAGAAGAGGACGGCAGAGGATGAGATGGCTAGATAGCATCACTGAAGCAATGAGCGTGAAATTGAGCAAACTCAGGGAGGCAGTGAAAGATAGGAAGGCCTGGCGCAATATGGTTCATGGGGTCACAAAGAGTCGGACACGACTTAACGACTGAACAACAAACAGCATCAATGGGTATAGGAATTGGACCAGTTGGTGATACTGTTTCTAACCCAGAAGATGATAAACATACCTTGTATCTATTCAGCTGAGGAACAAGATGTGTTATTGCTGGTACATGATAGATAATGGAGAAAGCCAAAGAATACCAAAATAAATCAATATGTGCTTCATTGACTATAGAAAGGTCTTTGGCTGTGTTGACAACATCAAGCTGTGGAATCTCTTTAGGAAAATGGAAATTCCAGAACATCTTCTTGTCCTTATGAAAAGCTATAGGGAGGATAATAAGCCATGGTCTGGACAGAACATGACAAAACAGACATGCTCCAGATCAGCAAAGTAGCAAGACAAAGTTCTTATTTATTCAGTTTATATGCTGAATATATATTGAGGGAGGCTGCATTGGAAAATATCTGTGGTTTTAAAACTGGAAGAAGAAACATCAAGAACTTGTGCTATGCTGATGAGAATATTCTGATAGCTGAAAATCCAAATCTGCAAGCTCTAGAAATGAAAGCCAAGGAACACAGTGAAAAAAAAAGGGGGGGGGGGACTGTATTAAATATGAAGACCAAAATAATGGCAACAGGTACAACAGTCAGCCTTAGAAATGACAATTAAGACACTAAGGTGGTGGATAGCTTTTGCTTTTTAAGATCAACTATCAACAGTAAATGAACCACAGTCAAGAAATATGCCTCAAGCTACCCATGGTAGGGTAGTGAAAAGATATTTAGATGTTGTGACATGTCTATGGCAAAGATTGGAATTGTGCAGGCAATGATTTTCCCTTGACATTTTATTGATGCAAAAGTTGGACTTCGAACAAGCAGGATAGGAAGAGTATCAACATTTTCGAACTTTGGTGTTGAGAAGACTCTGGAGAATACCATGGATACCCAAGGAAAGAAATCTTTTGATTGTAAAATAAATCAATCCAGAATTGTCACTCAAGGCACAAATGACCAAGTTCAGATTATCATATTTTGAGCACATTATGCAAAGATCCAGCTCTCTTAAGAAGTCTATAATGCTAAAAAAGGTTGAAGGGAGAAGAGGATAACTAGCACCAAGGTTAATGGACTGAATTACAGTGGCAATGGTACACCCTTGGAAGACCCAAAGGGCCAGGTTGGAGACAGATCTGAGAAAGTGCCTGGTTTTCTTGGTTTTGTTATTGTTGTGAGCCACCCAGAGTTGTGTTTTACAAGATGGAAGGCCATATAAATCTTGCAAATAAATACATAAATAAATAAATTCTCCTTTTGTGGAATATATCAAAGAGGAAATTTGTTCTTTTTTTGAAAAAAAAATTGAGGCTGCACCAGTATAGTAATCCTCTAGAATGTGTTTAAGACATCGATCCAGACTTTATTATGGCTTTTGCCTCAGCAAAGAGATTCAGAAACTCCAATCTTATATAGCTGAAGAAGATGATTAAGATTCAATTTTGTTGTATGCCAGAAATCCCAGGGATGAATCATATCAAGCATTTATAGTAGCAAAGTTTAAACTGGGGGAACTAGACCTTGAACAATCTGAATATTGTTTGAAGTGTATAAATCAGTATTACTGGGAATCAGGTGAGAAAGCTGGAAAGTTACTGGCTTCTGACAATTTCACCATTGGCTTCATCATTAAATGCTTCTTATTCTAAGGACACTTATAGTAAAAAGGATTTAATTACACATGCCAATATTATATATACAGATTCAGAAAGCAGATTAAAGCTACAGCAGGAGCTGCACAACAAAGGAATTTACTAGTGTATTTACAAATAACTGGAAAAATAAAACATGATCTCGAAAAAAGAGAGACTTTGGGAAAGATGATGGAATTTGAAATCCTTATACAAAACCAAATACTAGGATGCATTTATAAGTTGTTCCTGAAAGAGGCGGAACAAATTAAAAATTGTATAATGAAATGAATGCAAAATTTGAGAAAAGTAATTACAGTGGACCAACAGGAAGAGCTATGCGAAAAAAAAAGAAATAAATAAAATTTACTGCAAGCTAAAATTTAAGGAAAAACTGGTTTAAAATGTTCTACAAATGGATATAGTTCCATCTACAATCATCAAGATAAATAAAACATATAATAAATGTTGGAAATGCCATAATAAAGAAGAAACATTTGATATTCCTGCAGAAAACCCCTGAAAGGTTTTGGAAAAAAATATTTAATTCAAAAAATTAAAAATAAAAAAAAATGAAAATAAAACTTGATCTGAAATTACTAGGCATAATTTTAGAAACCATAAATGAAGAATATTACAATATACTAAGATACTAAGATAATTGACTTCAGCAAGAATAAACCTAACACAATATTGGAAACAAGATATTTTGCCTATGGTATTAGGCTAGGAGACTAAAATTGGAGAAAGGCTGCAATGCCAAAATTGACAGTGTATATCCACAACAGAAGTTTAACTAAGTTCAAGCAAGAATGACTCCCTTTCATACAGCATTTTTCTTACCTTCTTTGCATTCCAGTATTTGCTTTGTTTTCATACTGTATTTCAATTCTTTAATAATAAATACCTAAATAAAAAAGGCATATATACTAAAAAACAAAACAAGCCCTGAAAGTTGTTGGTTTATCATTTAAAACAACATTTAAAACCTGGAAATCAGGCCAATAATATTTACTGAGATTGAATCTATTAATTCTCAGTTTTATTATTACTTTTACTCAGTTATATAAATTAGGGGCTTCTGTAATTGAACAGCAAATTATTGAAATAGATTTCCCAGGAAGTCAAAATAAACTGGCATAACCATTGATATTGCAAGAAAATACAGAAATACTGTAATTCAATCTATGAAACCAGAGAGAGACCTTGGACCTGATTGATTTCTGGTTGAATGGTACTGTATAGCATGTTTAGAGACCTGTTGGCACCTATGTTTACAGAGCTCCAAAATCAACTATTTACTTATATATTTCCCTTACAGTTTTATGAGGCTTGTTACTGTAATATTAATGCCTGAAAAAGACCCTACTAGATGTGAAATTTATAGGCCAATATCTTTGCCAAACATAACTGCTAAAATATTAACTGTAGCACTAATCAGATTACAGAAAATAATACCATCTATAATCTACCCATCTCAGTTTGGATGTATAAAAAATAGACAAGCATCTGACAATATTGGCCTGGTGATTTGGATATTGTCACAGACAATAGATTGTTTTACCTTTAATTAGAAAATTACCTTTAAGTGCCTCTGGGATCCACTACAACTATACAGCATGGTAAGAGATTGGGATATACAATTTGTACAGACTCTATAAAATACTTCTCACCCCTGCAAGGTAGACCAGACTAAGAAACCAATGCCTGGTCAGGACTACTTTTACTGTAACAGCTACAATAACAGAATCTTACATATCTGAATGTGCTTCCCCCTCCCTCACTTTATCTTCATGTGAACTAGGGAGGGGCTTGTCTGAGAGATTTTCTCAAGTTATTTTCTTGGCCCGGGGCCTAAGCCCCACTTATCTGACTGTTGCCTTGGTAACAGCTTTTCCTCCTGTCCTTCAAAGCCATTCCTTCTGTCCTCTAAAGGTAGGCACTACCAATGAAAGAACAGGTTTATGATTTAGGGGTTCTTCTAGACTCGCGACTCCCGCAAGAACAACAGCTGGAGACTGTGGTTAGAGGGGCCTTTGCTCAGCTTTGGCTGCTATGCCAATTATGACCTTACCTGTTGCCGAAGGACCTAGCTACAGTGATTCATGTTCTTACCACCTGTGATGGAATGGAATTATCAAGGCCAGGCTCAGGGAGAAAAACATTTTCTTAGCTCGCCGGAGGAGCGTGGAAGATACAAGAGGATGAGGCTGGCACCTCCCTGAGGAATTTACAATGTTGTGGCTGGCTGACTTGGGAACTGGGGTTTCAGTCTGGGAAGATTCTTGCTAGAGGTTGTAGCTAATAAACATAGCTGAACTGAATTTGCATTGTCTCTTGGAGTTCCTTGGGCTAGGCCTGACATCACCTCCCGATTGGACTATTGCAATGTGCTTTACATGAGGCTGCCTTTAAAGACTACTTAGAAACTGTAACTGGTTTAGAATGTGGTGGCTTTGTACTTACCAACTGTTGACACTGGGAGCACATAACACTGATTTTGTGGACTCTACACTGGTTACTGATAGATTTCCAAGTACGATGTAACATGTTAGTATTGACCTATAAAGCCCTTCATGGCTTAGCACTTGGGTAGCTACAGGACTGCTTTCTCCCAGCAACATCAGCCCAAACTATTAGTTCTTGTTGGAAATGGCTACCAGGGGTCCTTTACTTCTAGGAGGTGAAGGAAGGTGAAAGGAGCTGAAGCTGGGTGCTGCTGCTTCTCTGTGGCAGCATGTTATTCTAGAATACCTTCCCATTGAACATCAGACTTGCCTAGAAAAAAGCAGCAGAAAGCACCAATTCAAAGCAACTTTCAAGAGAATGGTCAAAATATCTAGATTCTAGTTTAATAAATAAAAGCAACTTTGCCCAGTGCTTAAAAGCCATTAAATTGGCATCTTGCAAGAAACTCTGGGGAAGGCTTTTCACAGGTACTGTCACAGCTGAGAAAGTCCTTTTCTTCCATAGCTTTTGATGGCAAGGGACATGACTGAGCAAAGAGGCAGCCTTCCAGGAACCCAATCATAAGGCATTTCAAGATTCATGAATACTTTGAACTAGGCCTAAGAACAAACAGACAGGAAGTGTAGTCTTTGCTGACATTCCATATGCATATTCCAAATAAATTAAGAGCAGTATTGCACACTAACTGAACATTTCAAAAATCAGCTAAGGAAACTTTGCATATAATCCACACAAAAATCTTGAGATCACCTAGTAGGTTCTTGGTAATACAATATCTGACCAGGAACTTCCTACTCTGTTGTCCATGTACATTATCCAGCTCAATGCAAATCCACAGGGCTAACGAAAGAGTGGAATTCCGTACTGGGAGGTGAACAAGAGCCCTGCTGCTTCTTGGCTTGAGTCCTGAGACTAGCATCAGATGGGGCTTGGTGTATAATCCTATGCATCATTTAACTTGCAGAATACTACGTAGGATTATGCAAATAGTAAACAGTAAAACTTACTCAATAATATGAGACAGATGCTTCTTTCTGTCAGACAGCAATTTGTTAATGAGAGAATTTGTTCCTTTTTGAAATAAGGAACACCCCTGTGACTAAGAACACATGTTTGGCACACAGATCTTAGTTTTTTTTAAAAAAAAATCAATCTTGTCTTTTCACTGCCATGATTCCTCAGTCTCCACTTTTCCCAATGCATGACATACTACTCTGTGTGAAAGCCTATAATCTTTTCTGTTTTTAAATTTATGCTTTACACTCTGTCATTTTACATAAAACAGATCCGTAACACTCTGAGATAGAACTGCAGTTTGCACTCCCTAATGGGAGGAAAGGCAGTAGAGTCTCATCTATTTTCCTCTTTCCCCACACCAGCCTTCCTTTGGCTGAGAAATTCCAGAGATCCTTCAGCCACAACCACTTCTGTTTCTTACACAAGTCTTTCCAAGTCACACCATTTCCTCCAGCACTATACATTGTTGTAACTAGATTGTTACAAATAGTTTCTTAAGCATTTCAGGAATACTTCATTCTCTGTTTTCAGGATCTCCTCTCCTGCTTTTTGCATGGCTGGAAAATTCTCCAATATTTGACTTAATGAACATCTTATATCAAATCGATCCTTCTTTCTCTCCTCAGAGTCTCAGTTTGGGAAGGACTAATTTAACTCACCCCACCCCCCCAACAAAAAAGGTAAAGACTGCAGATCTGCAGAAAACATCTAAAGTTTTAAAATACAGTATATGTAAATAAAGTCTCCCTGAACTGAATTCAACTCCTAGTGATCACAGTGACATAGATTCTTGGCAACAATATGTAAATGATTTGCTGTTGCTTTCATTTGGGTACTTTTATCCCCAGCTGAGCCTATAGATCTGAGTCCTGAAATCCCAGGATTCCATCCAAGAAATTATATGACTGCAGCCTTAAAATTAAAAAAAAAAAGAAAGTATAATGAATCCAATAAACATAGGAAACAGCAATGCCAGATTAAATTGCTGGCATTGCAGATTATTGTGTTTATTGGGTGCATAATAATATGCAGCCCTCCAGGTACTGCTGAAGCACAATCCTTAGCAGGGGCTAGTGAAGGATACTGAGATTAGTAGTTCAGCAATATCTGGAGGGTTGCCTGTTGTGTACCCAGGGCTTGAAGCGATTAAGCAGCCATTCAGGACCTTCCTAGAAATGTATGTTTTTCTTTCAAGCCAATGTGAGAAGCTTAACTAATTAACTGCTATAATTAGCAAATATATTAAACTATATAACCGCACACATACATACATTCCCATCATCCTATTCCCTTTTGGGTTAAGCAACATGAAACAGAGGACAAAAAGCAAGTGACAAATACTAAGAATGAAAAATTAAAGACATGTGGTAAGAAAAAGAAAAGAAAATATAGCCAAAAAAAAAAAAGCAAAAGCAAAAAACACCAGTTAACACACATGCCAGTCCTTATAATTTTCCATACCTTTCCATCCTTCCACTCCATCCTTTCATGTCCATGCACTACTTCTATCTTTTGTTCTTTAAACTTCTCATCTCTCTCTTTTTCAGATTCATACTAACTCCATCTAACCATAATTTTCTTGGTCTTCTCCTTCATCTCAACTAATCCACTCTTCTTTCTTATTTTTGTTTTGCAGTTCGATCCTCATTCATTCTCTCTAAATGATGAAACCACCTCTACATACTCGGTTTGAGCTGGTCACACACTTTTATATTCAATCCACATTCATTATTGACCTCTTGGTTTACTATACACACGTAAGTATCTCATTCCCACTGCATTCAACATTCATGCTTCTCCTGATATATCCAACTATCACTTCCATATTACAAAGTGGGCAGAAGCATGTTCTTATGCAAAGTTCTTCTGACAAATGTTTGTTCCTCAACCCCCCCATACTTTCCACTAACTTTCTGCCAGCATTTTCCCATCACAAATTTTCTCCATTTCTCCATCTTTAGTAAACATTCTACCAATGTCATGGTATGTGGGAATGACCTTGGGAGCCAGGGGGAAGAGCCATAGCCAGGGGAATAGTTGGATAAGAGGCAGCTTAGCCTACAAAAGGATAGTGAGCATGGCAAACGTATCAGAAGGGACCCTCCCTAGTTTCTTGGGCTGTAAAGGCAATGAGGGAGAAAAGTACTTTCAGGCTTACAAGATTCTGTTGATGTAACCTTACAATAAATTAGAATTCGCTCATCTCAGCGTGTCTTGCAAGGCTGACAACCAAGGTAAACAATTTCATCTGCACTACTTATTGCCATTTATCTATAACCTGCAATTACCACCCCATTTTCCTTGTCACACACAAATACCTTGACCTTTGATTCATTAATTTTCAGATTTGTATTTCTTGTTGCATCATACTCTCTAATATTAGCTGCAAATCATTTGGGTTCTCAGTCAACAACATGCACACCAAAATTCATGTACATTCACATTCTCAACCAACATACCTCTAACATCATCACAAGCATTCCTTATACATTGTCCATAAATACACTGAACAACCAAGAGGACATCACATATCTTGGTCTTACCTTCTGATCATTCGTAAGCATTCCATTTATTTTTGTGCATGTGTTATTTTCATCATATAACACTCTTATCCATTCAGCAACCAAATTTCAATTCCATGTTCAAACAGTTCAAGATTATTCACTTTATCATATGCTTTCTTTAAAACAATATACATATCATTAACTTCATTTCACATATTGATATATTTATCATGACCTGCTGAAAAGCAAAAATCTGTTCTGCATACCACTTCCCCACATAAAACTATACTGTGTTTCCCAAACTTACTCACTGTGATTTCTCATACCCTTTCAATCATAATTCTGCCAAACAATTAATCTCAGGCAAACTTAAGTAACTATAGTTTTTGCATTCATTCTTACCACCATTCCCTTTGTATAAGGGAACAATAAGAAAATTCATCCAGTTCAAAGGCAATCTTCATATACACATTAAACAATCACACTGTTACTTCAAAAGCAAATCATATCGATATTTTAACATTTTGCCAATCACACTATCTACTGCTTGAAATCTTGTATGAGATTTCCCATACAAATCTCAAAAACACTCTTTCTAGCATTCCCTCACTCCTTTTTCTTCCCAAATAATTTCATCACTTTTGTTTTTAATTAAGTTCACTCTGCTGAAGACTCCATGGTTAGTCCTCTTTACCACTTCCAAATATTTTTTCAATTTAAATTTAAAATCAAAGTCACTCTACATTTTTTTTTGCATCTTTTAATCTTAAATGTTCCTTGCTCCCTTTGACTACATTCTTTGCAACTGTTTTTCCTTCTATACACATGAAATAATATCTTTCTCTTTTTTTTTTTTTAGCATTCTTTTACATGCATTTTTTTTCCTAATCTGCAGCCTCTTTCATTTCATCATTCCACCGAGCATCCACTTTGGTACCATCCATTATTGCAACTCCATGCACTTCTGACCAATTATTTTTACTCTGTTCCAAGCAGCTTCCACATGCCCTTTACTTATGTTCATTTTTCATTCATTTTGTAGACGTGTAATCTATCTTTTCATACTTCCTCTTCTGGCAGTCTTTCTAATTTCACTCTAGTTTCCTTCACTATCCTTTTCTTCCATGTCCATTTTTTTCCAAGATTCACCCTTGACTTTATCACACCTCTCATAATCCTTGTATTGCTCACTAATTCTGTCAGTCTTTCATGAAAAGCCATCAAATCAATCATGCTTTTAGATTTTAATTCATTACTTTGCCACTGAATACTATGCCACCTAGAGTCGCTGTTGTGAGATAAATAAAACATTATTACCAGGCTAGCAAACTATTAAACTAAGTTGTATTGTCGCAAAGAGCTTGTTTGCTCTGTATTTTATTTGAATATATACTTTTTTATATTGTCAGTTCGTTTGTCTGTGTAATTCAGATCTTCCCCTATTTACCAGACAGTCGCTCAACTGGTAATGCCAGGGCTGGACTAGAGACTTTCTGCATCTGTAAACCATGATAGAACTGTGCTTAATCACTGTGCTGTGCTAAAAATCCTTTCCTAGAAAATATCCAATTCTAATCTGATCCAAAGCTGATGAAAATGCTTTTAGAATATGAGTTTGCTAAACTGAAGTTCATTTGTGTGAATGCCTCAAACAATAGCAGAGGATAAAAAGAGTTTCACCAAATAAGTATTATGCTTAAGCCATTTGTCTTTATTTTAATGCCCTAATTCATTTTTCTACTTTACATATTCCAATACAGTACAAAAACATGCAAACTCCAGCAGCTGAAAATGAAATGGACAAGTTTCACATTCTAAAGGCATTTTCTTAATGCTGCATGAGAATGATTTTAGGAAGAGATTACTCCATCAAATCTGATAAAATATAACTGCTCAGGAAGATTCTCATAAAACAGTTGCATGCACACACACACAAATAATTGAGTTTCATTTTAAAATGTCATTTTAAAATCATCTTAACCTGCCCTCCAGGACACTATTAAACATTGAGAGGGAAAAAAATATGACATGAAATGGTTGCAGCTCACACTGGGAAATATTACTTCTGGGAAACAAAGCTGGAAATAGATTTGTTTCAACAGGAATGAAACCAAACTTCACAATGACTCTGGATCATCCACAGTTAGAAAATAAAAACCAAGATAAGTCCTTAATTTAAATTCAGAGTTCTCACCATTCAATTTCTTTTAAAATGAAACTAAATCTATTACAGTTTTTCTGCACTGACTGTACCAACAATAAATAATGAACTGACTAAAGAGGCCTTTTTTGTGTGAAGGAAAACAGTAGCCTCTAGTGGCAAGCAGAGGCTTTTGCATGATTGCAATACACTGGAATTCTCTGTCAAGAAGCATCACAAAAATGTGGCATTTAAATGTTTTCCTCTATTCTTCACTGAACCAGACAAATATATACTGCATCTCTATTTTGAGGTGATATACATAAGGGACACGTAAAGAAAAAGACACCTCATATCCCCAACAAACTTTGGTTACTTGCACTACTGAAACTAATACAATGTAGAATTCAACAATGATCCAGATTCACAGGAAAACAGTGATTCAGGATGTACAGTTCATTCCTCTTGGCACCTCCTTAAATCCAACATGCCTTTTCCTGTTGTCATGTGAACCCAGGAAAAAATACAATTTCTTTACGATACCCCCCCCCATCCCCACCCCCAAACATGTTTCCCTTCTCTTATCCAGGCAACTGCATAGGTCTAATAAGTTATGCCAAAGGTAGTATTTAACTTGAGTACTTTAATATGTGCTTTAGATGTTTTTAGATTTCAAACCTATGGCAATTTGCTTCATTAATTTCAGAGCTGGGAGACCATTTATTTATGAATAATTGCTCCTAACCCACCAGTTAATATAATTGGTCATTACCTTTTGAGAACCCAGGTCTTATGTTTAGTAACAATATATGTGGTGGTAGGTTTGCTACACATGTCCAGCATCCTAATATTTAGTCTGTGGTATAAACCTTTAATAGCCATTAAAAAAAAAAAAGGAATTTTGGCAGATGTCATACGTCATGCAAAATGGGAAAAGCGATCTGTTGAAAATTCTGCTACTAGAGACTACTTTCATATCACTCATATCAGTACATACACTTTCAAAACTACAATAAAAAGAAGAAAATGATGGAAAGAGCAATGCAGCCAACTGTTTTAGGCTAGACAAAACTCATTCTCTACCTATCAGAGAAAGACTAGTTCTATAGATCTCATACATAAAGAAAACAGAGACCTATTTTTACAATGCAATCTTTTTCTGATTCTTACCGGATATGCTGGGTAGGAATGGTAATCCAAACAAAGCTAAAGGAAGCTAGATTGGCCAGATTTAGGCATAGACCCCACTAGTCAAGGAATTTCGACTGGTGGGGTCTAGGCAGAGAGCCTTTTCTGCTGCAGCGCCTGCCCTACGGAACATCCTGCCTCCTGAGGTGCGGTGTGCCCCCTCCCTCATGGCCTTCAGGAAAGGGCTCAAATCCTGGCTCTGCCAGAAGGCCTGGGGGCCAGAGGGGGGCCCGCACCTGTGGAGATGGCTGGTGGGATGATGGGTTGTCCCCCCCCAGCATCTTACAGGTTTTTTAGGGCTAAAATCAGAGGAAGTTTTTAGGGCATTTTTAATATATGTTTTTTTAATTATTTATAGATTTTAGCCATGTTTGGAGAGACTTGTGTTTTTTGTGTTTTTTCTTCTTTTTTATTACTGTGAGCTGCCCAGAGTCACCCGTTGGGGGAGATGGGCAGCATACAAGCCTGAAAATAAATAAGTAAGTAAGTAAGTAAATAAATAAATAAGCAAGCAAGCAAGCAAAGGACAAAGCTACAGCCTAGGGTTTCATAATCTGAAGGGGCCTCTCAAAAGTTCTCATTTGTTATGCTTTATAATTCCATATAGTATGTGAAAACCTCCATAAATTAAGTTCTCCTGTATGACTCACAAATACAGTATAACTCTCATTATTTGATTAAGATATGCTTTCTGTGTGCATTCATACTTTCTGTTCAAAGAGGGCTCTTCCTCACTCTATCATAGGTTTGTTAAGTGCATCTTGATGGCATTCTTGCCAAGTTCAGTTGTTACATGGCTTTCTTTTCTGTTAGCACTTGCCAACAGAGCTTCTACAGCTTCATTTAAGCTTAGGGCCTCATCATGTCTAAATCTAGCCCTGAGGTTGAGAAAGACTTGCTTGTAAGCCGGTCAGTAATCAGGCTATAAGTGTCCATGGAGAGCAAACAGAATGAAGTGAAGCCAGTAAGACTCTCTAAGCAGGACAAACTTGTGTACCTGTTCTTGAAACCTCTCTATCATTCATGCTCACATTATTATTACAGCAGCTCTTTTCTGCTTACTGCATCCTGTATATTTACCCAGACACAGGCTGCACAAATCTGGTAAAAGATGAAGCATAAGCTGCAAGATAAAATGACATCAGGTTTTATGTTTTAGACTAACAAATATGTCCTAGAATATGTTATGTCTTGTTTTCAAAAGGTTTTTTATCCTAATTATTCTTCTATGTTGTTATCTTTAAGGCTGTATCTGGGTTTTTTTTAACCACCCACAAAACTTCTGTTATGGGGGTTGCTATATAAAACTAATTAATTAATAACTCCAATGATCTTCTGTGTATGGAGTGACAAACTTTGATCTCAGTCACTTTGTCTTCATGCACACACATCTGTAATTTGCCTTTCCCAAACTGGCTGTGGTGATAGGAGTTGCAGAACAACACATCTGTGAGGTACCTGGTTGGGAGTGATTTTAGGGATATCTGCTTTTGTGAGATGAGAAGCTGTAAACCCTCATAGATTTAACTTTGAAGGCAGTGGTCAAGACCCTCTTGGTGGCCAGACTACCACATTTATGGGAGGAGTCAAAAGCACAACTTTTTATAATGTTATTTTGCAAAAGAGTGAGGCAGTTTATGTTAAGTCTATTAATTTATATATCATTTTATTTTGCCTCCTGATAAAAAATTAGTGGAAAATTGTTTGATGGTTTGTGGCTGAATTTTAGCAATGCCATTTCTGTGGCATCAAAGGGTCACAGAAAAGCAGCTTATTGGCTCATGGACTGTACTTGCTTGCCCCTTTTTCTAGAGACTTTGAAAACAGACTAAATCTGACCAAGGATAATTTTACATGAAAAAGAAATCAGAACATTCCATTTCTTTAAAAGAGGCAATGGACTCAGCAGGACTTATTATCAAGGTAAACAAGAAATGGCTTATTAGTGTTTACAAATATATATAGATCAATATTTTCTAACAGGTTATTTTCTTTTTTCATGTAACATGCACACAATTTTCCTAATGTGCTTTGAAATGTAGAAACCAAAACAATAACTTGGATTCAGGTTACATATTATGAGTAACATTGAGCAAAACATACAACATACTCTATGATACACTAAATAATACAGTTAAGTCATTACTGTATTAACATTACAGGAAAATGTAGCTATCAACACTATTCTGAACAGGTTTTTAGGTATTAGCTGATTTTGTACATAACACTTAAAATGGATAGAATTCCCCCAGTAATGTTTTCCTGTGTAAGAAATGCATAATCATCACATTCAATTCAAGTAGGTTTCTTCAACACTCGAATAATGGAGCAAATCCAGTACTGCAACTGTACATTTCAAAAAATTTCTTTTTCCCCTTCCCCAACCATTAATTCAATTAGACTTATGTGAAAAGTGGTTGTGCATGGTTCATGCTCATTGTGTTAATTCTTAAATCTGTATCATTTTGTTCAGATTTCATTTTAATAAGGTTGGATTCAGATGCAGAGTAATTGAAATAATCCACTTTGTTTAGCCTTTTTTATACTTCCCAAACTATTTTTAATTTACATGAAAATCTCTGCATTTTCTCTGCCACTTTTAATCTTTAACAATTTTTCCTTTGATTGCATTCTTTATACCCTTTCTCTCTATACACATTATACAGTATCTTTCTCTCAACCTCATTTTCTGCAGCAATTATTCTATTACATACATTTCTCTTCCACAGCCTTTTTCATTTCATTTCATCAAACTGTTTTTCCTACTTTTCATTACTCTAACTGCACTGACCTATAGTACTATGTAACATAATTATTTTTACTCTGTTTAAAGCTTTCATATTCTCTTTCCTTGCATATACTTCCTATGTGGAAGTTATTATATCGTCTCATAATTTTCATATAGGATTTTTACTTCTTTTTCTTCTTGTTCATTTCTTCCCCAGATACACTCTTAATACTACTAAATTTTGTAACACATTCACAAACTCTTATCATTTTTGTAACTTTCATTCTTTAGACTCATAATTGGTTTTAACCACTAGCTGACTGAAGTGTTTATTTTATTTTTGTTCTTGTTTTATACTGACTTTTTATGTATTAGGATTGGGTTTGTTGTTGCAAACCACTTTGGAAAGCCATAGGGAAGCAAAAAAAAAAAAAAAAATTAACGTTTCTACAAAATAAGAAAGCTAAAAATGGCTATATTAATCTCTCTGATGTTTTGGTTCATGCTCTAGTTAATATGCATCACAATTCATATTATGTATTTTTTTGCATAAACTGCAAATATTATATATTATGCATACTGTCTGCAATTAATTTGCAACCTTCATTACTCCCCAACTGTCAGATTATTTTTTTTCAAATATAATTTTATTGAAAGTTTTAAAAACAAAGAGTAAAAATACAAACTAAAATAGAGGAAGAAGGAAAAAAGAAAAAGGAAGAAATAAAAGAGAAAGCTAAAGTGCAAAAAGAAAAAAAGGAAAAAAGGTAGAAGAAAAATAGAAAAGAAATATATATATATATAAATAAGTGGCTTCCGATCTTTACAGCAGTTACAAGTACAATTATAGATTTACGTCCTTCTCTAAAGTTACATCGTAACACTCTTCTTTCTATAATCTATCCTACCTAATTGTCAAAATCATAGATTATAAATTCATTTTTTTCTGTTTTATGCAAGAAGTCCATAAGCGGTTTCCAGTCAGCAATAAATGTATGTATTGTCTTACCTCTAATCAAACAGGTCAATTTGGCCATGTAAGCAAGTTGTATCATTGTCACCAACTATTCCTCCACTGTAGGTAAACCTTTCCATCTTTGTGCATGCAATAATCTCACTGCAGTTATCATATAACATATGATATATTATATATACAGTAGAGTCTCGTTTAACCGACATTCACTTATCCAACATTCCGTCTTATCCGAGGCCCCAAAAAAACACAACACCACGCATAAATCGGCAATGAGAAAAGTGTGCCGCTTGTTTGCAAGCGTGAGTGTACTCTTTCTTGTTGCTCCTGATGGTGCAGGGCCGCAACGCAAAAATCGATTGCAACAGGTGCAGCAGGTGCACGCGTCTAGCCTATGACTCATGTGTCGGTCATGTCTCGCCCTTTCTAATGGTCACTCAGTGCAGTTTGTTATTGTATCCGAATCTTTTTTTTTTTTATTGCACTCAATCGTTACTGTGTGTTATCCGACATTTTCGCTTATCTGACATTCTGCGGGCCCGTTTATGTCGGATAAGTGAGACTCTACTGTATATCATATCATATATAAAAACTAAGTGCCATGACTTTTTTCAAACTGTTTATCCATCAGTCCCAAGAGGAAAAGTTCTGGTTTCAGTTGTATATTAATCTTTAAAACCCTCTGAATCAGTGTATGCATTTGAACCCAAAATCTTCTAGCTTTTTTTGCAAGTCCACCAAGCATGATAAAATTATTATCTTACTGATAACATATATAATTGTCACTGTAGAAGCTTAGTTTGTTGAGAAATACTTATCTTCTCTGGAAATTTCTTTAATTCTTCTTTTTATCTCATCCAAAATAGCTTGTGTTTTCTCTTGTCTCTTCTCTTTGAGCTCATTATTATGTTGTATGAAATAACCTCTAATGAAAGCTTTATTTGCATCCCAAACCATTCTTACATCAGTAAGTTCATCTAAATTATTTTCAAAGAACTCTTTTAATTCTTTTTATAATCCTCCACTATTGCTTTTTCTGTAACCTCATTTCATTTAACCTCTATCTGAAAGAACTATATTTTCTTTTATAAGCCAAATTCACAGGATTATGATCCAAAAAAGTCTTTGGTAATATCTATACTTTAGAAACCTTAGTAGCCAAGTTCTTTGAAATCCAAATCATGTCTATTCTTGAAAAGGATCTATGTCTTTCAGAAAAGTAGGTATACTCTCTTGAATTGCCATTTTTCTGTCTCCACATATGAACCAGCCCTCAATTGTCCATCAGATCAAAGAAAACTTTTGGTAATTTGCCTTGAGTGATTTTAATATTTTTCTCAGAAGTTCTACCTAGTCATGGGGAGATCATTCCATTCCAATCCCCCATCAAACACCAATTTTTCTAAGAGAAACCTATTAATCTTTCCATAAATCCTTTACAGAACAATACTTTGTCCTCATCTGAGGTGTAAATTCTCAGTATCAAAGTTTTGGTCCCATGCAAATTAACTTCCACTCCAACAATTCTACCATACTCATCAGTCAGTACAAGTTCTGGTTTTAGATGGGGATTTATATATAACACAACTCAATTTTTTTTCTTTTTTTGTTCCTGCTGAAATAAATTCTTCACCCAAATTTTTATAAATCAAACATTGTACGTGTCAGGATTAGCCCATGAAACTCCAGGAGACAGTACAGATTCAATCCAGCAAGGTTTATTGGCTTCACTCCCGTTACAGAAATCTTCTCAGAGTGAAAGCAATTCCCAGAGTCACCCCACAAACATCCTGCATTCCTTAGGGAGGTGCCAGTCTCATTCTCTTATCTCTTCCTCTTTGTTCTGGGGATAAGAGTACGTGCTTAACCCCTTTCGCTCTAGTTCTCACAGTACGTCCTTTTTCCTAACATATGTCTCTTGTAGGCAAAGTATATCTTGTTTTAATTTTTTTCAAATAATGACTTTTTTTTCTCTTTTGAGTAGTGTTTGCTCCATTTATATTCCATGTTAAACATTTGTAATCCACAATCAAGGCAAAAATTTAGAAAAATCAGTATCCGTAGTGCCTAGTTCAGTATCACCCCTTTCAGTTTCCTGTTGCACCTCTTGGGAGTTTTTGTGTAGTCTCCTCTGAACACCTCCATTTGAATCTCCTCCAATTCCTCTTTAAATTTATCTAAAAATTCCCTTGCCTTCTGGACAGAATTCAATCGAAACCTTTGCTGCTTAAAAGTAAAAATCATACATTTCAATTTGTCCCATCAAAATGGAATCTTTTTCTGATTTAATCTCTCAGTCAAAAAAGAATACTCTTTTCTCTTACACAAAATTCTAATAGGAATTTCTTTAAGAACAATTAAATCTGTATTAGCAATCTTTGGTCTTGTATTAAAATGCTGCTGCAAAACTTGATCCCTTGTCTTCTTCCTGACAAAGTGCACCAAAACATCCCTTGGAACATTTCTTATTCTTGCAAAACTTGTATTTATTCTACCGTGTTTCCCCGATAATAAGACCTTATCACTTTATAAGCCCTACCCTAAATTCCCTTCCTACAGCTAAAATAAGCCCTATCCCGAAATTAAGCCCTATCACGAGCGCCATTTTCTCCGCGCCGGCCCCGGAACGGCCCGAGAGGCGCGGCGAAGACGGCGACCCCGCCGTCGTTGGCCAGCCCACGGATCCCCCGTCTCCCGGGCGGGGCTCAGCGGGCACCTCTGCTGCGACGCTCTGCGCCGCCCGCTCCGGGGTCCTCCCACCGCCTCCGCCCGGCGACCGAGCGCGTCGCCCCTCCCGCTTCGTCTCCGCCTCGCTTTCTTTCTGTCCCGAGAGCGGGCCCGGCGGACGGGCCCGGCTCCCGCCCTCTCCCCCGCGGATGCGTTGGCCCCATCGGAGGGAAACTTCCGCAGGCCCGACGGGGGAAGGCGTTTACGTTCTTGAAACCGAAAAAGCACACAGGCACACAAGCCGTTTTGAATAAAGGTAGATTTTTTTTGTTCACATTTACCTTTACCTTTGTTTAATTGAAATTGCTGTCAATGTTAATTAAAATAAGCCCTACCCTGAAAATAAGCCCTATGGTGTTTTTTTGACAAAAAAAAAAAATAAGACAGTGTCTTATTATCGGGGGAAACACGGTATGTACTTCATCAGTTTCTGCCTCTGTATTCTCCTCACCTTAATCCAAAAAATCTGCTAAAGCTTTAATAAACTTTTCTCTAATATCTTCAGCAGAATCCTCTGGGATTGCTCTAAATCTCAAACAAAATTCTTTCCCTCTCAATTACAGTAGAGCCAGATTATCTAGTTCTCTTTCCAACTCTCTGTCTATAACTTCTGTCTTACTCTTCAAAATTCCCATTTTGTCATTAATTTGTTTTACATCTCCAGACACTTGATTTACAGACCTTTCTATCTTCTTAACTTCTTTCATCTCCTCTTTCGTCTTTACAAGTCTTTCATCCATTTTTTAAAAACCTGTCAATTCAGTATCAAGTAATTCAGCTAACTTACTGACCAGTTGCCCAAAAATTTTCTGAAGCAAATCTGTTGAAATTCCTCTCTCTGCAGGTTGCTCTATCAATCCTCCTCCCCCGCTCCATTTTTGCTGCTTTTCTGGTAGCTGCCATGATAATTCAAAAATGAAAGTGTCTTAAACAAGGGAAAGAGAAAAGGCAAGCTTCCCTCCCCCCTTTTTCCTATGTTGTCTTCCTGTGCCCTTAATACTTTTGTCTCAAGTGGCACTCCATAGTTACAGTCACTGTCATAATCTGGCTCATATTACCATTAACTTTATTTTGTAAAATCCATCAATTATGTACACTCTTTAAAGCTAAATAAATAACATTCCCAGGAAGATCAGGTCCGTTTGTCTGTTTAATTCCTATATTTTCAAAAGCATTTTCACCAAAATTTAATCTTTCAAAATTACTGTCCCCTTTATCCATTTTAAACTTTTTTTGCAACTAATTCTTGTTTAGCTTTTTGCTGAAAATTTAAATCCTTTAAATCCTTTTTTCTCTTCCTTCTTTAATCCAGAAAGTATATACCATAAATAGAAAAGTAACTGTAGTGTAAACGAACTTCAATAATAAGTCAAAATTTACTTACCTAAACAGATAAATAGAATGATCACAGGCAGGCAAAAAAGCATTGGGAGCGGGAGTGACTTCCAACTTCCTGCTGGCTTCCCCATTGACTTTGCTTGTGGGAAGCTGGCAGGGAGCATCAGAAATCATGATCACGTGACCATGGGGATGCTGCAACAGCCACAACTTTGTGAATAAAACTGGTCTGAACATCATGGAAATTTCACTTCCACAGAGTAATGGGTCCTGGATTTTTTATGCATTCTTTAAGTTAGAGGATTTTAAGTACCTTGATTCAAAAATTGTGGTATAATGCACTGTTTGGGCTAACTTGAGGGTACAAACAAACAGATAAACAGAGTGAAGGTTTTAGTAGTATATTGTGATGGAATGTATCTATGAGGAGGAAAGTGATGTGGGAGATCAAGGCTATCAGGAAGGAGGGGCTACATTCCAGTAGGGGAAAGGAGACAAAAGACAACACAGTCCACAGGGGGAGTGTGGGAAGAGTAAAAGGTTCAGGGTAGCCATTCCCTAGAGTCTCCCAGGGTATATCCACTAGTTGTTGTAGTATAGATTTAGTTTGGCAAGATTCTTTGAGGTGTAAGCAAATAAAGGAACTATACTCGACTGGACTGTTTCACCGTTGTTCTTGGGCTCGGCCTGACATATATAGATACTTGAAAAGGCAATTAGTCAGATTCCATGCAGTGTACAAACCAGAGAGCTATTGCTTCCACTAACTGCACAGTCAAAATGTTTGCATTATTTCAGTAAATATATGCAACAAAACAGATTCACAGGTACCAGATACTTTTCAATTAAAATGCCTTCTAGCATTACCTTGTTTGCAATGCACACTCTACCCAATAAATTTATGCCACTTTCTAACTGCAAGGTCCAGCTAAAATGCCTTATTGAAATAAATTCAATATTTATTTTCAAAACTTTGAATTGCACAACCTCTAAATTCAGAAAACTAGAAATTAGGCTGCATACTATTGGACTCTACATTTGAATTTACTTGTAGCATAATGTAAACAGTTATATAAGATATTTTTAAAAAAGTCCTGATTTTTTCCCAATGACTGGCTTAAATAAGTAGCATGCAATTCTTTTGCAATATTCAAAGGACCTGATCATTTTCATGTGATAATGCAGTAAATTATAAAATATCTACCTTTACTTTCCGTAATGTATTTCTTAAATGCAATAACAAGTTAAGCTCCGTTTCTACCAGTACTAAAAAACTGCAGCAATCATGGTTTTTAAAACAAGTCCCCAAACATTTACATTTAATTTTTTATAGTTTTCTTAAAGTCATTTTCACTTAAAAAAAATGGCTCAGCCAAATGTGTAATGGAAGATAAATTTTGAGATAAAACTTATCTCTGTTATATTAAAAAAGTTAATGGTTTAATACTTTTCCAGCTAAGTGAGTTATTAGTGAGTCTCTCAACATCCAGGCTTAGAAATTCAAAATCTAGATGATGCGAAGAACATTAGGAGTGAAGCAGTCTACCCCATCTGACAGAAAACCCTGATATATGTAGCCCCAGTTAGGTAAGTTTTGGTTCATTTCAAATACACTCTTGTCTGCAGTCTTTTAAACCTTACCCATATCATCAGGCTTTTTCATATTGCATCAAGGAATCACTTAGCATGCTTCTCATTCTGCTTTTCTTCATCTTATCATATCCAATACACATTCACTCAGAAATTAAAAGCCACTGTATTTTGTATTATTCAGTAAATGAAGAGGCTAAAATTGAATATTCCAAAGCGGATAAGAGATCATTTAGACCAAATAGCTGGTGCTTTCACAGTAATTTTAATTATCATTGTCACACAATGATGATAGAATGGTTAAAAGTAAGAATACAGAATCTTCTTCCAATATACATCAGAGACAGAAGTTTATCTTGTTTAATCATGGACATTAGCTTTCATGACAACATGGACTTCTGTTAGTTTTGATTTTCAGCAGTACAGTAATAAGAGTTCGTCATGGCCTGCTTCCTGGATTATTTTTTTAACTTAAGATCTAGGGAAACCTTTACATGATCAGGCTTTATGCTGATTTGGTGCAAGAATGACAGACCCTTTCCCCTGGCACTTTACCTCCCTGCAACTATTGTTTAAGGCATGCTGCCTATGATTAAAGGAGTAAATTATGATCACTATTACTAGTCAGGGACAGCCTGACCCTCCTACCCAGTCTCTTTTTAAAACCATCGAAAGTGGCTGCCATTACTACAACTCTTGGCAGTGAATTACACGCTTTCAGCTTAGCATACGTAAATACGATTGGCCCTGAATCTCTGGGCCCATAGTTTCAAGCCTAAGCGTAGTACAGCCCACAGATTTCTTGTTATGCAGTCTGTCCAACCACTCGTGCCCCACACCTGCATACCCGGAGGTCAGCACCACTGCGCCCCACGAAGCTCCCTCCCGCGCGGGCAATGCCTCGACTTGCGCCGCTCCTCTCCCGCGGGGCTGCGATCGCCGCTTCTTCCCTGCCGGCGAAGCGCCCCCGCGTCCCTCCAAGGCCAGTCCTCACCGTCTCTGCCCGCGTCCCCCTCGCTCTGCGCAGCCATAGCCGCCCACCGAGCCTGCCCCGCGCCGGCCGTCCAATCGCGGCGAAGAGTGGGCGGCCCTCGCCCGCCGAGCCGAGCGATGTGGGCCGGGCCTAGGCGCTCCCCGTGCTGTCGTCGCCGCTGCCGCCATGATGCTTGTTTGCTTTCAATGAGTGTGAGAAGGAGGCGGAGGAGGAAAAGGAGGAGGAGGCGAAGAAGGAGGCGGGGGGAGCCAGTTCTCCCGTCCGGCCCGCGGCAGGAAACAAAGAGCCAGGCCGGCAGCTCAGAGACGGGGATGCTGCAGTTACAGGTACGGGGGGCGTTGGGGGGGGAGGGAGGGGGAGGAGGAGGAGACGCTGGCGGGGCTGTTCCGCTCCGCTCCCTCCCCCCTCTGGAGGATCGATCGGGCGAGGGGGGGGCTGGCCTGAGGAGAGACGGGAGGGGGCGGAGGTGGGCAACAGAGGAGGAGGGAAACGGTCAGGCTCCTCGGGGTTAATGACTGCCGGAGTGAGTCTGCTGCGAGGCAGAAAGGTCGGCTGCGGGGGAAAGCGAGCGCTGATATCCCGGAGCGGGGGAGGGAGCAAGGAAACCGACTGTGGGTCGGGATGTCGTGGGTGGGGATGATGGGTGCTTTGGAGGTCAGGGCAGCAGATGGTGAGCGTCTTCTGGTCCGAGGAGGGGGTGTATGCGTCGGCCAGGGAAGCCAGCGCGGCTCTCTTGCTCGTAGTAAGTGCGGGTGGGGAAGAGGAAGCGAGTATTACTACTCTGGAGAGTAAGTGAGGTGTTGTTCTCGGGGGAGGGAGGGAGGGACGGGCGGGAGTGGGGCGAATGCGAGGCCCAGCGAGCCGGGAGGGTGTGAAAGGCATTAATTGGGTGGAGCGGTTGGTGAGGAATTCTGAAGGGGAGGGGGGCTCCGGGGGGCGGGGGGCTGCCAGCACTACCGGAAGGAAATGGAGTTTGTAAGCAGTCGCTCGAGAGGGGACCTATTGCGGTCGAGGGATTGTGTACAAGGTCTCTTGAATCTTTGCGGGGGGCGTGTGTGTGTGTATACACACGCGCACACACGCACACACGCGTGAGTTATGGTGGTGATGACGATCTGGGAGCTTTAGAGCTGACATAATGGATCCAGAAGGCACGGCTTTTTAGGGGAGGCAAGGAGCCTTCTGAGGGTTGGCTGGAATTGTCCGGAGTCGCTAAGAAGAAAAAGTTTTAGTCTGCGAAAGAGGATGGATGTTTTGCACTAAGAGGGGCGGGTGAGCCTTCCTGGAAGCTATGGGAAGGTTCTGGAGGAAGTGACGTGCTCAGTCCTTGTTGACAAGAGCTGGGGTGGGGGGGGGGCGGAGGAGAGGCTTTTCCTTGATGTGCCATTAGGTTTTTGGAAGCTCATTAGTAACTTGGTCTGCCATGGACGCTTGGCTCGAGTGCACTGAAATCCTTTTAGTATCTGTTTATACTAAAAACAATTAAGAGAATAATGACATGAGGAGATGAAACTGTTTTAACAAAACGGAAGGCTGGAATTCTGGGGTATTTAGGAATAAATAAGGAAAAGAGGGACTCTAGCGCTAAAGCAGTGTCTCTTTTCTCTCCCCTCTGAAAGAAAAGTAAATTGTGACTTTAATGAAATCTGTAGACAAATAAGCCTGGTTGATGGGAACAGGATTCATAGTTCATGATCAATTTAAGCTTGCTTGCACTATGTGGTGCTGAAAGGCCTAGCTGGTAATACGGATGTGACAATAGACAGACTGTGTCTGAAATAGAAAGGAAAGAGCATTAGCTGAAATGATTGACAGCCATGCTGTCCAATGTAGTGGAACAAGGGCAGGAGTTGAATTTATGTGTAGAAAGACAGCTGGCCTACAGAGACAGTAAACTGCACATACAGGTGTAAACCGAAGGATTGAAATGCAAATCTTTGGGGCTAGGTTCAAAACCAAGTTTGTTCCCTGTTCTTTGAGTAGAGAGGATTATCCAATAAAGGATAGTATGTTGGTGAGAAACCTGAAATTTCTCGTGGTTGGGAATAAAGGGAAAACTTAGGTGGACAACAAAACTTGTAAATTACATTATTGGAAGTCGTGTTTTATGTGATATTTCCATATGCAGTGCTATTTTCGTATTGGCCATTTTGGATATGTAAGAATGGAATCTGTAAATGTTTGCTAATAAACTTTTCTGATAACTTATGAGTAACTTACCTCTTGTCTGTTGCAATAATCTAATTATTAATTTTATATGGTAGGTGGCAAGAGTTGATAACATTTTCCAAAACTTGAAACAAAATATTACAAATGTTTAGCTTAAAATTTGGATCATTTGAGGATTTTTTAATATTATCTTAATAGCTAGATAATGAGAATTATTCTCTTAACTCTTGTGTTCATGTGGTTATATTAAACAAGTTCCAGTGAAGAATATGTGAACTGTGTTCTAAACAGTTATAAATTTTGGCAGTGTTTGATACATTTCAAAACTGTGTTATCAGACTTAAAATTCAAGAGGGTTAAGGAATGCTTATGGTAATGATTTAGCATGAAAGTAAAGGTTTGCAAGTATTAATTGGTAATTGTATTTTGCATTTGTTTTTATCCTAGAGCAGGTGCCATAATTGGGGATTTATCAACATTTTTACTGGGGTAATTTTACAGAATTATATATCTACCTTGTGTTCTCCCTGCTGGTTTGTCTGGACTTTGGAGTGTGCTGCTAGAAATGAAGCCTTTCTGGGGGTTTATTCATACTATTGTTGAAATCATTCACATATGAATTAAAGCTTTATTACCTTTTCACCTGAATTTCTTGGATCAATTCATTTTTATAAAGGAGACTGATATGCATCACTTTCCTTGAACTTTTGACTACGGCCTTGATAAGTTCAGGCTGTTAAGTGTATTTGAATCATTGAGGAAGAACGAACATATTAAAATAAATATGGACAGGTAAATATTTTTAGTATTTTATGTCATTTCTTTTTTTTTTTCCGATTCCCTGAATTGATATTTTAAATAATAGCATAATGATAAACTTTTGTGTTCTCATTGTAAAAGAAAAACTAAACTCAGTTACACTATTGTATGATAATTTTTCTTTGGCGGAAAAGCTAGTTGAAATCAAGGGCAGTGGAGACTGTTCCTAAATGAACTGAATTTGTCTATATTAAATCTCATTTGCTGAATGTGAAATATATATGGTTTAAATAACATGCATAGCCATATGTTGAGATTCAGATCCTATATGCAGGATCCCCTGTGGGGATTTGAGTATCATATTCCAATTGCTATTTGTGCCCAATACAATCCAATTGTGATTTTGTATACTTTAATTTTTATTTTGTACATGCTGCACTGATGGGGTTTGCATTTATTCATGAAATCTCTAAGCTTGTGTGCAAAAGATTATTTTAGCTGAGATGAGTATGGGGCATGACATTATGAACTCCAGCTACAGTACTTGAACATTAGTATATCACTAAGATGGCAGAACACTAGGATAATTTGAAGTTGAACTTTATAAAGTTACTGGCCTTCAAAATATAAGATTTATTTTCTCATGGTAATGATAGATATATGGAACTTTTGGTCTGTTCTTTGTCAACATTTATGACTAAAAATTAGTCTAGTGAAACATCCTACAGGATAGAAAGGAACAGTATTTGGCTCTTTGTACGTGTGTTCTGCGTACCTTTCACTGACTAGCAGTGTTGAGTCGAAGTTATCACACTTCTGTTGCATGCCTTTTTCTTGCTGTTTGCAATATGTTTACAGAAAGAACTATATCTCCTCATAAAGCATAGAAACCAGGCAGACTGAATGGTCCTTCTTCCATTATGGAGCACTTAGTACTTAAATCATAGGTGAGTGAAGGAACAATCTTACTCATCCATCTTAAGTTACAAAGCAAGATGGAAGGAGGAGCACAGCTTCCCTTTGTCACAAACTGCCTCATCTTTGTACTGAATTTTGAGAAAATGAAGTTTGTTTATTTATTTATTTAGTTATTTGTCACATTTATATAGCCACCCATCTCACACAAAGCAACTCTGTTCCTGCAAGGTCAACAATTGCTGTGTTTGTTTTTATGATAGGTGCCCAGAAACTTCATTATCTGTGTGTTTAGTATAACAACACCTCATGCTGGCAGCAGAGGAAAGGCATAATCCGTTAAAACCTTTGCTACCAACATTTTGGTTGTTCCATTAGACATATAGAAAGGAATTTTGCATCATGTATGCCCAAAATGGAAATGTAGCAGATTGGTGGGGGATGGATGAAATGCTTCATACCATTGCCTGGACCCTCTTTTATTTTCTGTGATGAATGAGATTTCTGTCTTCCCTCACTCAAATAGAAACAGAATGAACCATCAGGGGCAAAGCATTCCATCACTCTTTTTAGTAATCTCACTCACCTGGATGAAACATTTATCTGCCTATAGCAGCCAGGAGAGTGAGTCATATGTTGCATTAATCCATAGTTTGTTAACCATAGTGACATGGTTCATGCACACTTAGGTGCCATCCATGGTTTACACATTATAGTGGCTGGATTCACATATAACACTAATCTAAAACCTAACCATGTTGTGTCTTAGTGCCATAAGTTATATTAGTTTATATTCCACTTGTGAGAGCACTCTAACTTCTGCTTAACATACACTAGCCAATCTGGTTACTTACTTCAGACTGAGGTATGGTACTAGACATATATTACAAAACATAATTAGTGGAGCAGTGAGGTACTTTTCAGAATTCTTACATTGTAAATTAGGTTAATTTACAATGGCTTAAAAATATATTTAACAATTTAGTCTTGATTGGCTAAATAACTAGCATTCTGACACTGAATTAGGTTACACAATTTTGGTTTCTGTACAACTGAGTCCTTATGACTTGAAGTACAGGTACAGGTGAAACTCGAAAAATTAGAATATCGTGCAAATGTTCATTTATGTCAGTATGGCAACTCAAAAGGTGAAACCAATATATGAGATAGACGCATTACATGCAAAGCGAGATATGTCAAGCCTTACTTTGGTATAATTGTGATGATTATGGCATACAGCTTATGAAAACCACAAATTCACAGTCTCAGAAAATTAGAATATTACATGACATCAATAACACAAGGATTGGAAATAGAACAATATCGGACCTCTGCAAAGTATAAGCATGCATATGTACTCAGTACTTGGTTTGGGCCCCTTTTGCAGCAATGACTGCCACAATGCGGCGTGGCATGGATGCTATCAGCCTGGCACTGCTGAGGTGTTATGGAAGACCAGGATGCTTCAGTAGCGGCCTTCAGCTCTGCTGCATTGTTCGGTCTCATGTCCCTCATCTTTCTCTTGGCAATGCCCCATAGATTCTCTATGGGGTTCAGGTCAGGCGAGTTTGCTGGCCAATCAAGCACAGTAATCCCATGGTCATTGAACCAGGTTCTGGTACTTTTGGCAGTGTGGGCAGGTGCCAAGTCCTGCTGGAAAATGAAGTCAGCATCCCCATAAAGCTCATCTGCGGAAGGAAGCGTGAAGTGCTCCAAAATCTCCTGGTAGACGGCTACGTTGACCCTGGACTTAATGAAGCACAGTGGACCAACACCAGCAGATGACATGGCTCCCCAAATCAACACAGACTGTGGAAACTTCACACTGGACTTCAAGCATCGTGCATTGTGTGCCTCTCCATTCTTCCTCCAGACTCTGGGTCCTTGGTTCCCAAATGAGATGCAAAAGTTGCTCTCATCAGAAAAGAGGACTTTGGACCACTGGGCAACAGACCAGTTCTTTTTTTCTGTAGCCCAGGTAAGACGCTTCTGACGTTGTTTGTTGTTCAGGAGTAGCTTGACAAGAGGAATACGACATTTGAAGCCCATGTCCAGGATCCGTCTGTGTGTGGTGGCTCTTGATGCACTAACTCCAGCCTCAGTCCACTCCTTGTGAAAGTCCCCAACACTTTTGAATGGCCTTTTACTGGAACAAATGCTGTTCCAAGCTGGAACAGTATTTATAGTACTGTATAAGTAGTAGTGTGTAATTAATTCAAACCATTGTGTATTTAACTCAAATTTTGCTACAGTAGGCTCTGTTCTTAACTATGTGTCATCTGTAAACCGAACATTCTTAACCCAGGGACTACCTGTAATTGTAAAAATAGCTGAAGTTAGTATATTATAACTTACATATGTCTATTGCTAATGTGCATATGATTCAAAGTGAATAAGAAAAAGCATTAATTATTCCCCAAAGTGTTTGGCTTAAAAATAAATTTGACAATTTAGTCTTGGTGGACTAAACATATTTCCTGAAAAAATAGCGGAAAATAGATTTACTTAAGTTTTTTTTTTTTTTTTTAAAGAAACATTTTGATAAGTCTGAACAGAACCACTATTCTTGAACTAGCATTTTTATGGGAACGTGTCTTGTTACATGCTTACTGGACAACTTGTGCTTTGTATTGAAAACTGGGATTCTAAGTCAGTTTTTCCTAAAATGTGAATGTGAAATAAAACAAGAGCCGTGTCAGCTGGCTAATGTCTGTGTATAACTTGTATGCTTTCATTCAGATACAGAATATATCTGAATGAAGTTAGGCATTTGAATCCCTATTGTTTTCAGTGGATGTTTTCCCCTGTGTTTTTAGATGGAAAGTGTGCAAATGAACAAAATGAGATCCCATGTTCACTTACCTGTGTTGCGGGCTGGCTTGAGAATTGGGCCTAGGAAGACACATGCAGAGCAGGAATTATTTGCCCATGTAAATAGATATAGGCAAATTGCGTAAAGTTTAGGGAATCACTTATGCTAAGGCAGAATAGGAAACAGCTTGCATTTTTATTTAGATGTCTCTGCAGAACCTGCAGTAGTATAAAACCACAAATAAAACAGATTTTTCCTCACCAAAATGAATCATGGTCTGATAGAATTAACATTTCAGAAACAAGCTTTTGCCCACTGTCAAAGTAGAAGTAGTGGGCAGTATAGAACTCTCTGTTTTAATATTACAATCCTCTGTAGCAATCTGCAAAAATTGATAGATTACTGGAATTGCATCTTTTTTATGCACTGTAGAGTGCTTTCCCTACTGTGGGGTCAGCTGCTAAAATTGTTGCATGGCGTGAAGCTTGCTGAATCTCAGCACTTTAGAAGCAAGTACAGTAGTCTGAATTTACTTATACAGTGGTACCTCGGTTCACGAACTTAATTCATTCCACGACTCTGGTCGTGAACCGAATTGGTCATGAACCGAATCAAATTTTCCCATAAGGTTCAATATAAATACGGTTAATCCGTTCTGACCCCGACTTTGGTCACCAGCCGATTTTTGATCGCGTCCCGAATCAAATTTCCCTATAAGGTTCAATGTAATTACGGTTAATCCGTTCTGAACCATATGTGTTTTTTTTTAAAACCGCAAAAATACGACACAAAGTACAGTACGAAGAGAGAGAAAGCTAACCTTGCTCGACGCGACTTCTGGCGTGGAGGACAGGAAGGCGGGTGGGGAGGCGGTTACTGCTTGGAGGGAGAGTCCCCCTCCCTATAGGAAGCCGCGACCACATGTCACGGGAGGGAAAATGGCCGCGGATCCTGTTCGTGAACCGAATTGTTCGTGAACAGAAGCATTCGTGAACCGAGGTACCACTGTACTTGGAAAGAAGAAGCTGTAGCTGTGGTACTTTGCTGTATTTCCACAAATTGGGAAAAACTGTGTAGCACTAGTGGTTGCTGCAGGAGTATGCTGGCAAATTCACTGAGAAGTACCAATAGAAGTGAATATGTGTAGCTCAGGGTTGAACTGTGGAGTCCTTGGGCTTCTCTGCATTATAACATGTGTAACAAGGCTATAGAATCATATGTATGATATACCATATTTGATAACATGGACTTTGAATGGGGGGAAGTATTCCATTCTTTGTGTAAGAGAGAGATTGCATGGTACAGTATGAAGATCCTTAATTACCCTGAAAATAATCTTGATTTTTAGATGACTCTTAAGCCAAATATTAATTTCACTTAGCCAGTTTTATTTTTGTAATAATGCACAAACACAAATGCCCATGTGGACAATCTCCTGTCCAGCATCTGCCTACCTACCAATACTATTTGTTTCTCTTAACTGGTTGAAGCACAGTCTACTTATAGCATAATTAGGTCCGGAAAGAAGCTTAGCTAGGGCTGTATTTTGCTGGAAAACTCAGTTTATTCATATTGTGCAGTGGATATAGCTTGCTTACTTGTTTATTACCACAACACCTATCTACTCGGATATGGGCTCCTCATGGTGTGGGAGGCACCCTCATTTCTTTTATCATTTGTTTCTACTACTTATGATTGGAAGTGGTTACATGCTTGTATGTATGCTTATGCTATGCTCCTTCCTACTAAGGTTTAGGGGCTTCAGTATAATGTCTTCTGCTTCTTTTTCAGTGTTACGTGAATCCCACCATGGGGCCATTTCTATGTAGGTTCATTGAAGCTAGTGAAAGGCAGCTTTGGTTGTTGGTTGTCATGTCTTCTTAACACATGACTGATCTGTTTCCATTATCTGATTTTCATTAAGTCTGAGATGGCTACTACTTTATACTTTTTCTGGACTATTGGAAATTTAATGTCAAGGATGTGATGTAAACAGCAATAGTCAAAAACATTTAGTGTTTTGCCATCTTAGTGTAATAGGCCAGGTCTCACAGATGTAAATGATATTGCTATGCACCATTGTATCAAAATAGGTATTGTCATCTGTAAAACAGCATAAGATTCCTGTATTTTTAAAAAAATGAATACTGCAGTTTACTCAAGAGCATATTTGAAATATATGGAATGCATAAGTAGTATTCAGTATATAATGCTTGCATTTTGCCAGTTTTCTCCTTAAAGACCAAGTATTTTTCTGTACATAGATTTATTAATTAATCTATTTCAGTAAATTAGCAGCCCCCAAAAAGGTGGGAAGAGTAAACAAATAAGTGATACAGCAGTGCATATTATTAAAGCTAAAATTCTTTTAAAAAAATTGTATCTAAACCTAAACGGGGAAGTAAGTATTCAACTTATAAAAAATAATTTGACAAAAAGACATAAATCATCCTATTAAAATTTAAAAATCTGAAATATGAATCATAGATAACCAACAAGAATTATTAAGATACAAATATAAAAGTAATTAGTAATATAAGCCTGAGACCAATTGTTTATGCACATTCACTGCTATAATACAAGGCTTGGTTACTTTGTATGTGATAAGACTTTTCATATCTAATAGAAGAAAGCCATCTTAAAATTCCTCAGGCCAACCTGGAACGTATGACAACAGAGGAAAGATTAGATTTCTTTGGGTATCATAATGTAACAGCCCACGTAGAATGGATTCAGTTGAACCCTCATCACAAGAGCAGGTTCAACTAGGCATAGGAACCTTATTAAATTTCCCATATAGATGTGCTGAGGGAAGGCTATTGAATCTGACCCTAAAAAAGAACCTTAATTGTGATGGGGAGATTAATGAATTTATATAATTGGCTGGTTTCCATCTGGGATAATTAAACTGAACTTACATAGATTTAGGAATAAGACCTTTCTTGTTTTGATAATCAGTGTCCAGGACCCATTCTCTAATGACTGTCTTAGCCTGAATGAATTCAAGAAGCTGTAAGAACTCAAGAGAAAAGCCATAGGAAAGGGTTATTTTAGAATTACTTGTGACCATGTAGATTGAAGTTTATAGGATAGGATGGATGGAATCAGTCCAGATGGAAAACAGTGGCACTTGAGTCAGTAATTAATAATTAATAGCCAAGCTCTTAACCCACTTTTAGACAGGGACATGGACAGAATTCTGATAAACTTAGTTTGCACTACTTCCATTGACCTATAATTTGGGTAGGGACTTAACTGGGAACCATAAAGCAGCTGAGATTTAGCTGTTACTATTTTTAAAGCCACAGGGATACATTCTCCATCTTTAGTGTGAAAGAACTTTAGAATGGCTAAATATTCACTCCATGACTCCATGTCTTGAAGATCACACCTAAGTATTCAAAAAACATTCTCCTGCTCAGTCTCTTGGCCTTCTGTTACCCAGTGGAGGTTCCTAAATGTTTTATCAGGCCATTATTTTGGTCTTCTGGCAGTTAATCACAAGTTGGTATTCCCTATAGTAGCACACTAAGGTGTAAAGAGTGCCTAAGGCCAGCTGCAGTTGGGAAATAATGACTATATCATCTGCATGAAGTAATAGAGGGACATTCACATGTGCAATTCTGAGGGGTGAAAGTCTGGGTCTTAGAGTTTCTTAGCAACGAATTCATATATAGATTAAATAGAGTAGGAGTAATGATATATCCCTGTCTAACATTCCTATGTACAGAAGTTGGCTTTGATAGTAGGTCCTGAGGGTCTCAGCATATTCTAATCCTGGAGTCATATAGCCTCTGGATTAGAAACAGTAATCTCAAGACAGTGCCAAGACTCTTGTGTTTCACCCATAGGAGAGGCCCTGAAATCAAATCAAATGCTGTTTTAAAGTCAGCAAATGCTACATAGAGGGAGGCTCTGGATTTTCCATTGTATTTTTTAGGAAGATAGCATAAAACAAGATTGTGATCCTGAGTAGAATGACCAGACCTAAATGCTACTTGTTCACAACCCAGGATAGCTTCCTTTGTACCCATTCTTTCAATTTCCAATTTTTGATGATGCTCAGCAAGCTTATAGGTCATTAGTTAACAGGGCTACCCCTATTGCCTTTCTTGAAGATTGGGATGATTATGGCCAGTCCCCAGTGTGGTGGTATATATCCAGATTATCAATATACAGTATATGAAAAAAGAGAGGCCAAAATGGGTCCATCAAGATATCAAAACATTTCAGGCAAGATCTTATTGCAGCAAGGAGCCTTAGCTAACTTAAGAGTATTAACAAGGTTTGTGACTTCAGACACTGAAACTGGCAGCTAATTTGGAAGGATTTCATTATTTGGATAAGGGGTCACAGCTTCTGCTACAGGAGATTCATATTAGGTTCTAAAATGAGCTTCCCAAGCCCCATAGTGAACTGAGGTGCATGTGGTATAATTATTGTTGTTGTGCCCTGCTACTGCATGCCAGAATAGAGTGGGATTTTTGTCTTGGGCTGCAGTGGCCAGATAACCTGGCTATTGATATTTGTGCACAGTATTGTTGAACAATTTATAAGCATTAACTAGAGCTCTTTGGCCACTACATACTCATAATCAAACCATCTCTAAGATCTATAATTTATAATTGGGTTAGACTTCCCCATCTGTTTGGCAACCTGTTCTTGCACGGCTTGGTTAAAAGAAGAATAGTTTTCAAGTAGATGAGGTCCCATAGTATTTATCAAAGTTGCATGCAGCTTGTTCATCTCTGGAGTAGTTTCTCCCACCCATAGCACAGACTTTATATGTCAAATGAAATAGAAAAGTGTTCTTCTTTTCCGGAATCTCGTATCTAGACATACTGCCTATGCTGTTTCAGTGGGTAACTGTGTTAAGATAATCTGTTCAGTTTTGTAGACCTAGTTCCTCCTAATATTCTGATTGGATTTATCAGTTGCATGCAGCTTGTTCATCTCTGGAGTAGTTTCTCCCACCCATAGCACAGACTTTATATGTCAAATGAAATAGAAAAGTGTTCTTCTTTTCCGGAATCTCGTATCTAGACATACTGCCTATGCTGTTTCAGTGGGTAACTGTGTTAAGATAATCTGTTCAGTTTTGTAGACCTAGTTCCTCCTAATATTCTGATTGGAAGCATGAGAGCCAGCATGGCATAGTGGTTAAAGTGCTGGATGAGGAGCATAGAGACATAGCTCCCAGTCTTCCCTTAGGCATGGAAGCCAGCTGGATGACCTTGGGCTAGTCACTCCCTCTCATCACAATTAGAGTGTCAGCACTGCAACAAGCTGGCTGAATCAAAACTCCTCATTGCACCATGCATTGATGAACTTCGCTGAAAGAACTAGATGGACACAATGCAAAACAAGCAATCTGTGCAACCAAGCAGAACACGCACTAAGACAAACAACAACCATGTTTTGATTGGAAGCATTTCTTCTTATATACTAAAACTTTTAGAGACTGAGAATGCATAGTCAGTGTATGCAAAATAACATGATTATTTTCCTTGTATTATATTTTTGTGATATGGCAAATGATAAACTTAAAATAGTTTTCAAAGAAAATGCCTTTAAGGTTGTGAGCAATTGCAAGACAACTATAATGCAACTAGGAAGGAAGGAAGGAAGGAAGGAAGGAAGGAAGGAAGGCTATTCTAGCAGATATCAGATGCTAAAGTAGGGATACAATTGTATTAAGTATAGTGAAGAGCAGTGATGAAGCCACTCTTGAGGTAGTGTTCAGTTTTTTTCAATTTTAAGAAGCAGATTTCAAAGAATGTTTGCGTAGGAGAGCTGTTGGGATGAAGTGCATTTATTGTTTTCTGAAATACTTGAGCTATTAAGAGGTTGTATAAATACAGTTGCATTAGAAATTATATTTGCCATATCATGACTGACCCATAAAGGCTAATCTATGTTTCACCTTGTGTTCTGTGTACTGTTGGGATGCATGCACACTTGGATTCAGCTCTCAACCTCTAACTAGGCTACGGTATGACCTGATTAATGTGCCAGAGTTGGGTTGGTTCACCTCTTGATCTAAGCCCAAACCAAACAAAGGTGTAATGTATCAATCCAACTTATCTCTTGTTTGATATTTCCAGTTTTCTTGTTCACTATTCTCCTAAGTGACCTGGCAAGTTTTAAAGTTAAAAATGACATAGAAGGAGCTTTATGGTTCCTAGAGGAATCATTGTTTTTCTTTTATTACTACCTCTTTTAGACATACTGGCTGAGTTCACACTCATGCTAAGCTATAAGGTGCGTTGCTAGTTTTTTGCTTCTGTTATTGTGTGAATTGTGCTTAATTCATTAAAACATAGTTAAGCAAAATATGGCTTAAGGGAATCACAGCTTCTGGCTGCATTCACAAATGCTAAGCCATGGTTTGTCTAACCATGATTGGGTTTTATAATCATAAATAAGCCACAGTTGGGGGAGTTTATTGTTAAGCCATAAATCACATTTTACCAATGATGAGGTTCACATTTTCTAAACCAAGACAATATTATGGCCTTGCATGTTGTGCAAATCAGATTGCTGTTTTAGACATTCTGCATCATTTCCATTTCCTTATCTTGCTTGCCTTACATCCAGTTCATTGTCCTATTACTTCTTCCACACCTTAATGATCCAATTATTTTTTCTTTATTCACTGCTAACATCAATATCCATATTGCGCTAATATTTCATCTGGAATAATGCACCTCCTCCTCACAAATGAGATCATTAAGTGTTTGAATTATAAGGTTCATAACAATTAAACTGTATTTTAACTCTGATTTAAGACCTAAAAATGATATGAAGCATTAAACAATCAACAGGCTTTATTGTAAAAATAGTTCACCCAAGTGATTGAGCTCCAGTTCTTGAAAATGTTGAAGGTAATGACCTTGACTTTCAGATATTTTAGTATATTACTGCTTTTCTAAGAAGAACTAAGTTGTTTCACCAATAAAATATTATTTGAAGATATTTGGGATTTAGCAATAAAATGGTAGGCATTCGAATATTCTGTTTTGAGAAGTTAAAGCAACGCAAATAAGCTCTTAAGGCTTCCAATTTTTAGCCTATTTGCTACAGTACCTTTTACCCCAAGTAGGAACATTACTCTAACTGGATTTTCTCTTGTTCTTCTTAATGTATTTTGCAGCTCTCCTAGTGGTCAGCCATATGTGGCTTCCAGTGTGGATTTGACTGGGAGTACTGCAAATCTGATGTCAGGGGGTGCAAAATCTGTAGAAGCATGAAATTTCCTTAATTTTCTGGCACACTTTTACTGGTAAATATTGTGTAAATTTGGAAGCTGATAGAACTTCACTGGGAAAAATCTTGTTAGAAATAACCTAGCAGACTGTATTTAGTAAATGTACCTTAAGGTACAGTGGTACCTCGAGTTACGAACGCCCCTCCTTATGAAAATTTCACGCTACGAACTGGATCCGCAGCCATTTGCCCTGCTGCCACGTGGTCGCGGCTTTCTGTGGGCGAGATCGCGGTAGCAAGGAGACGTTCAGTGAGGCTTGTGGTGTGTTTTGTGGCGTTTGGAAGGTTTTTGGTGTGCTTGCCAGCATGGCTTGGCAAGAATAAGGGTTTGAAGAAGAAAGTGACGATCGAACTGAAGAAGGAGATTATAGAAAAGCACGATCGTGGTGTTCATGTGACTGATCTGGCCGCGGAGTACAAGATGGCGAAGTCGACCATCTCGACTATTTTGAAGAATAAAGATGCCATCAGAGAAGCTGATGTGGCAAAAGGAGTAACGATGTTAACGAGGAGGAGGACACAAGTGCTGGAAGAGGTGGAAAAGCTGTTGTTAGTGTGGCTGAATGAGAAACAGCTGGCAGGTGATAGCGTAAGTGAAGCTATCATCTGGGAAAAAGCCAGGAAACTGCACAGTGATTTACTGCAGAAAAACCCCTCTACCAGCGCAGCAAGTGAGGAATTTAAAGCCAGCAGAGGCTGGTTTGAGAAATTCCGCAGGAGAAGTGGCATCCACAATGTGGCAAGACATGGAGAGGCTTCCAGTTCTGACAAGGCTGCTGCAGAAGCCTACAAGGAAGAATTTGAGGACTTCATGAAGGCGGAAGGACACGTCCCTCAGCAAGTGTTCAACTGCGACGAGACAGGGCTCTTCTGGAAGAAGATGCCAAACAGAACCTACATCACGCAGGAGGAAAAGGCACTGCCAGGGCACAAGCCCATGATGGACAGACTGACTCTTTTGCTGTCTGCGAACGCAAGCGGCAACCTGAAGATTAAGCCGCTACTGGTGTACCATTCCCAGACCCCTCGTGCGTTCAGGGAACAGAATGTGAACAAGGCCAGACTGCCCGTCATGTGGAGGGCCAATGCGAGAGCGTGGGTCACAAGGCAGTTGTTCATGGAATGGCTGCACGAGGTGTTCGCACCCAGCATTAAAAAATATCTTTCTGACAACCAGCTGCCTGAAAGGTGCCTTCTTCTGATGGACAATGCCCCGGCACACCCTCCAGCCTTGGTGGATGACATGGATGCTGAGTATGACTTTATAAAGGTCAAGTTCCTCCCCCCCAACATGACACCTCTCCTGCAGCCCATGGACCAGCAAGTGATCTGCAACTTTAAGAAGCTCTACACAAAGGCGCTCTTCACCAGGTGTTTCAATGTCACTGAGGAAACATCCTTGATTCTGGCAGAGTTTTGGAAGAAACATTTCAATGTCCTCCACTGCATCGGCCTCATTGACAAAGTTTGGCAAGATGTCACCTGCCGGACCTTAAACTCAGCCTGGAGGAAACTGTGGCCAGAATGTGTCGCTGAACGTGACCGTGAAGGGTCTGATGCAGAGGTAGTGGAGGAGATTGTGTTCATGGGCAAGAGCATGGGTCTGGATGTCGATGGTGCAGACATAGAGGAGCTTGTTGAGGACCATGAGGAGGAGCTGACCATGGAAGAACTTGCTGAGCTCCAGAGTGAGCAACAGAAAGCGCTTGGTGAGGAGCATTCCACTGAGGAAGAGGAAGACAGGGATGAGGTTAGCAGTGCCGAGATTAAATCCATTATGAAACAATGGAATGCGTGCCAGGACTTCTTTGAGAAGCACCACCCCAACATAACTGTAACGAACAGAGCGTTGAACATGATGAACGATAACGTGGTCTCTCATTTCCAGAGGGTTATGCAGCGCAGGAAAAAACAACTGACTTTAGACAGGTTTTTCCCCAGAACTGAGCCTGCAGCTAAGAGGCAAAGAAGAGAGGACTCTCCCTCCAAACAATAACTGCCTCCCCACCCCATTCTCCCTTTTCATACTGTGCTGTACGTACTTTTTTTCATGTTTTTGTGGTTTAAAAATAAAATGCATATGTTTCAGAACTGTTTGTATTTACATTGAACCTTATGGGGAGATTTGCCTCGCAGCGCGACCAAATTCGGAGGGCAGAACGGATTAACCGTATTTACATTGAACCTTATGGGAAAATTTGCCTTGTGGTGCGACCAAATCGAGTTGCGATCAGAGTCACAGAACGGATTAAATTCGTAACGTGAGGTACCACTGTACTTAGAAGCTAGGCTTGCAAATTTACAGATTTGATGCTGCACATCCTCATCTTTTATATTCAAAACAAATAATTATTTTGCAAAAATATCCTTTAAAGCATTCATTCTGGGCTATTAGAATTCATAAAATTTCCAGTGTCCATATCATATTTAGAAAGGGAATTTGTTTTCAAGAAGCTAGTGCTCTAATTGGGTTCTGTTTGGACTTACTGAAGTGAACAAATAATAAGAGCTTTATGGTAGCACATAAGAATCACTTTCATGAAAAGTTAATGGGTGCTAAACATCTAATGTCTGTCCCAATCAGTTGCATCTATTTTTAAGATTGAAGATAGCTAAGAATTTGCTGAGCTGTTTGAATGAGCTCTTTGTTTTTCTTAACAAGCTTATGCCTGTATTGTAGTTGCTCTGGAATTTAGTATTTACATCTGAAATCTAGTTTTTGCTGACATAGAGCTAATTCATTTAAAATACAGTTGTTGCATATTTTGGAGATATTTCCAAGAGCAGCTTTCACCAAGCTGGAATTGTCATTTTTGTTGGCGCTGCAGTGCCCAGAATTAAGACTATATTTGATCAATCATGATTTATTATAACCTAAAACAATTTTTGGTGCGTTGAAACACATCTGTTAATCTTTCTTCTGCTTTTGATACTGTGAATGGCAGTTTATCTCAGATAAGATTTGCTATCTGGGCTAACCCTGGCTAGTGAGCTTCCAAAAGCTAATAATATGGTATGGCTTGTTTTTTCCCATTATTTTTCAATTTTCTCATCCACTTTAGTTTGTGTATACAAAATAAGATAACATAATCAGGCAGTGAGAGTTAAATTCACCTCATTGCTTACTGAGTATCTGGTTATGGCTGAGGTCTTATCTATTAAATTGGCTAAATTCCTGAAAGATGGGTCACTAATAATAACTATTATTGACTATATAGTGAGGGATTTTAATATTTCTTCTATGTAACTTAGATCTACCAGTAACTGCTGATTGTTTAGAAAATACAAACAACTGAATAAATAATACTGTGATGTGTCATTATGTAAAAATAAAAAATAATTGAAGATTAAAGTATTTGAGTTTGCAGATAGCTCAATACTTGAAGGAAAGTATTCATCTAACCACATTATGCAAACTTTCCTGTATATTTTGTATATCAGAAATGTGGAATTGTGTTAAATAAACCTCACCTGAGTATATGGATGAATCTTGCTAGTAGAACATTTCTAGAAATCCTTCATTTATTAAGTGATGATCTGGAAGTGATGATCAGTAGGTTACAAAATTGAATAAAGGGAGAAAAAAGGATTAAAATTAGGCAGAAATGAAAAATGCAAAATTTATTTGGCTATATTAATATGGCTGTTCAATCGTGTTTGCAAATACAGGTAGTCCCCAGTTTAAGAATGAGTTCCCTTCCCAAGGTCTGTCCTTAAGACGAATTTGTACGTAAGCAGAACAGTATTATTGTGTAGTTAACTTGAACTATTGTGTATTTAACTCAAATCATTGGGTATTTAATTCAAATTTTGCTACAATAGACTCCCTTCTTAACTATGGGTCATCCTTAAACCACGTGTTCTTAAGCTGGGAACTACCTGTACATGATTTGTAACATTTGTAATGAAAAAGGGAATTTGTTTATGTCTTGCAATAGGTAATACAAAAATGTCTTATCAGTTTTTAATACCCTTTAGAGTTTTAAAAGCCAGACTTAATGTCTGAAATGCATAAGTTCATCTTGATTTTTTTCCTAGCTGATAGATTTAAAGATGTGGATAAATACATAAATAGATAACTAGTGTTATTGAGTACTCAAAAGTCAGATCTGCAACAGACACTACAAGCTACAGGAAGTTCTATAACTGAACTAATAAGTCTGTTTTGCTTCCTATTAGGACAGGGAGTAGGAGAGCTGTGAGGAAATTACATAGAGAGGCACATAGACTTGGATTTCATTAAGACTGCTTTTTGTTTCTTTGGAACAACAAAGTTGAGTTCTGTACAAAGGAATCTTATTACTAATGTTACATTCAATATCATCCCCAAATTACATTGCTTAACCAGTAAATGTTAGTAAAATGTTAGAACAGTAAATATGTAAATTGTTTAATAAAATCTGAATCAAAATTATGTCATTTGATTTCACTATGTATCAAATTACCTTGGGCTATGCAAACCTACACTAATTGTAGAAATAAGTATCAGCTACTCTGACTGCATTTTAGCTAATTTAATTTAAATGGTCTCTATTTTGATTTCCTGCCTTAAAAAATTAAAATCTTGTAAAAGGAATCTGTTGCAGCTGTTTTTACTGCTATTATGTGGTATTTTGCACTTTATAATTTATAAATTTATAATTTATAAAATGCACCCTACATAGATAAACTTGTCTTCATAATTATTAAAATTTAAAACATAGCCTGATAATTGATAAAAGCCAAGTGCTTGAGAGAGAACTTCTCAATCTAGCACTGTGATTTTTTTTTTTTTTTTTTTTGCACAGGCAACCACCTATTATTGAGTCCCAGACACTCAAATTAAGCTTAATTTATTGAGCCTTCACTAATCCCGTGAATTGTAAGCATAGGAGAATGGTTTGTAATTGTTGCTGTGCATGTAAAGCCTCCCAGGGCAGGTTATACTCACTGTTCTCTGTGCTCTGACATTATATTGGTTTCTTGGAGTTCATAACATTGATCATATGGTGGGTAGGTACAAGGTGCTGTAAGTACAATACATTTGCATTTCTGGTCTTAAAGTAGATATATCTGTACAGTATTTTGATCATTTGCCCACCATTTTATACTATGAATTGTATCAAATAGATCCACTTACAGAAGGCTTTTGATTTTGTGGAGGTTTCCATGGGTTCAGGTTTGCAAATTCCCCTTTTTGTTTACAAGCTCGTTCTCTGAAGTTGTTCCAAAGGATTTTGAAATGCTCTGGAACAGATTCATCGAAACACAGGGGACTGCAGAAAAAGAGAAAATCGGGGAAAATCTTTCCCCTTTCACTTAGATATATTTGGGCGGGTTCATAGATCTTCAGTCTGTTGATACAATTAGATATAAATATGTTTTTACAAGCCTTGGGATTGGTTTCATTATGATCTAGTTGATTTATTTCTTATTTTATATGCCTGAGAAAATGGAATATGAAACAATGCTTTAAAACAAAGTTAATAGAAGTAAAACTCTAGCGTACAGGGAGGACATACAAAACTTTTATCATATTAGTGTCTGATATTTTCCCCATTTTGGCAGTTTTCACAATCCATGTGAAATGTGAATTGTTTTGTCATTCATTGTGGTGTGGATGGAAGGGCATGACTATGCCACCTATACCACTTATTCTCTTGTTTAAAGAAGTTTAATGGGGAAAAAGCAAATGATTAGGTGCAGTATAGGGCAAGCTTCTATACCTTTACCTCTTGTACAGAAAATTAAATTTAACAGCAGAATAATCGTTAATTTTTTCTCTTCTATGCAGTAATTAAAGGTACAGAGCTTTAACTTCCTTTGCACTTAGGTATTTTTTGAAAAGGAATAAAGAAAGAATTGGACCTGTCAAGGTTTGCATCAGATTTAGCCAATTTGCTGAAAAATTGGATTGGGGATCATAAATTGATGGATGCAAGAGTTTCAGTTTTCTCCTTTCACTAGTTTTACTGATGGAATATAAGTTACACCCACCAGAAAAAAAGTTTAGCTCTCCTTTTTTACCCATCTGTGCTGAGATTTATATTTGTCCCGCAATTTAGAATGACCCAGATTAGATCAATTTGCATCTGAGGATGTAGGCATCTACAGTGTAAGGACAACTGCATTCCACATGGACTTGACATCTGAAAAAGAAGTTGAGAATACACTAGAGAATAAATTCTGATTTATGCAGCAACATTTTACATAAGTCCTGTAAATAAGGTCACCGAATATATTAGGATGGATTTTTGACTTGACTAATTTTTTTAAAATTAACTGAGCCCTTAAGAGGGAAGCCCTCATTTAAAACCTCTGCAGGAATGCAAACTGCTATTGTTATTAATACTGTTTTTATTTTTTTATATTTTATTGTATCTCATAAGTGAAATTCTATTGATGGATTACTAAGTTAACATAAATAATGACAATAAATAAATAGCTTAGGAAAGAAATTTTTAACATGTAAAAGACATCCCAAGATAAGAAATAGAAATAAATATTTTTTTACCAATTGAACTAATGGAAGATTTCATACTGACGTTTTCAATAATCGCTTTGCTTATTGCTTTCTGACTCCCAATGATAGTAGATGATGCTGTTTTATGTTCCCAACCTCAGAGTATACATCATATAAATTATTAAATAAAAGTTTATTGCTTCAAAATTTATTTTAATGGGTAGTGGTATAGAATTGTTTTAAATAAATACTTTGCAATAGCTTGCAAATGGCACTTTATGTTATATATTTTAGCTATGGAGTTAATTGCTTAATCTGCTGTCACATTTGACAGTTTCATTGAAAGCATAACTTGGTAATTTACCGTATTTTTCCGTCAATAAGATGCCCCCATGTACAAGACGACCCCCACTTTTCCAACCCAAAATTAAGAAATCAATATTTTAAAGATAGTGCAGAACACATTTTTATTTAGTAATTAGTTAACATTTACCTCATACACTCGGTGGGAGGAGGTCCAAACCGTCCCTCTGCAGCACTATTTCCATGCTCTTTCGCATAACTGATTACATTCAGTCACAAGTGAAACTGCCAATAGCTTGTCTCTGCAAACAGACTTCCTCTAACTGGTTTGTTCAGCATCAGCTGACGTCAGTTACATAAGGCTCGTGATTGGAGGAAGTCTGTTTGCAGACTGAAGCTATTTCACTCGTGATTGGAGGCTAACAATAGGAGGAAGCCTGTCTGCAGAGACAAAGTATGGGCAGTTTTGCCACCGCGCGGTTCTCTCCTCGGCTGACTTCCTTGAATAAGACGCCCTTCAATTTTTAATGTAAGGATTTTTTTAAAAAGTATCGTCTTATAGTCAGAAAAATACGGTAAATTCATGTTATATCCAAGGGATTTTCCTGATGACGGCAATGAAAAGTAAACCACATACTGTATATTTATCAGTTATGTGTGAATAATAGCAGTTATCATTCAGAGCTTTTTCTTAGCTGTACTTCATTTGCTTTGAGCAGAAGTTGGAGAAGCAAGTGTGCATATAAAATCTGTAAGATCTTAGAATTCCTCTGATTTTTAAAACTTCATACATTCTTTAATGAATATTATCTACAAAGCATTCTTAATCAGGTAACAGATTTGGCTAGCAGCAGGCTGGGTCTTAATTTTTAAGCACTCATACCACACCCTAGCATTCTTGGAGAGTTTTTTATGCTGCTCCAGAGAAAGTAAGCCTGCAAAGTATAGCTGGATAAATGGTTGAGGAAGGCTTGTTTATCTATCTATCTATCTATCTATCTATCTATCTATCTATCTATCTACTTTATATACTTATGAATTTATTTTCATCCCCTAAGATACAAAGGCTAAAGGTAGATTGTTTTAAACCAGCAGTCCACAGTACTGCAAAATTTAAATTGAAGGAAGAGTAGGAACTGTTTTCTCTGTGTTATTTATATGTTTATATTTATATGTTGCAGCAATAATATGAATATGTCAAGCTTTTTTTCTAGTTTGCATAATGCAGTATGTAACTTAGCAGGAGTCCTTTAACTAAGGAGACCTTCAGCCATTCTGCTGTGACCCTCCAGCTTTATTTGTTAAGTCAATTGTTAAATAGGAATAAAAGAGAATGACCTGCTTCATTCTGCTTTATGCAAGTAGTGAAGGGAAATTCCCATCTTCAGAAGTATGTTTCACAGTTTGAGCTGTAAAGAATTCAAAACTATTGTTAAGAGTTGGCAGTGCAGAAGAAAGGGCAAAGGAAGATAAAAAACACAAATACAGAAAGTATAGAATCACAAAATTTAAATAGTATTGAAAAATATAAAAATGGACCAATACATTACCTTGGTGTTCTGATAACCTTCAGTTTGCATTTGAATTTTGTAACAATTTTTTTCTTACCAAAACGAAGGACCAATTAATCATAATTTATCGGGCAGGGATCCTATATAATTCATCAAACCCAGTCCCAATCACCAGTCAGGTATTAGGGCCTAGTGGTGCCAGCTTCTCTCTTTTCTGAAATCGCAGGCAGGCAATGATAATAGGTTTAGCAAGCCTCTGATGAGGCACAGGATATATCTGGAAGTCTCTGTTCTGTTTGATGGGTCACAGCAGGCCTGTGTTAAGAATGGCACTAAAACTAGCAAGATTAAGCCAATTAAAAACTAAGTAAGGAAATGAAGTTGAGTAATTTAATATTAGTGTTAACTCTGAAGCAGAATGCATTAATAAAAGAAATAGAGCTCCACAGGCAGTACCAGAAATAACTGATATCATTTATTTTGCCAGTGACTTTGACTACTCTGGACCAGATCTTTTGTCATTTCAAAGAAAACTGCTTTTCATTCTGGGCTTCCTGAAATCTTACCTTGCCATTCTACATAGTGCAAAAGGATTTAAGAGCAGAGCAGGCTGTCAGCCTCTACCTTGAATTCTTTTAGCACTTATGTAATGTATGAGAGTGTTTCATTTTCACTCTAAACTGAATGCTCTCAGCCATGTAGCTTTTGTTGTTAGAAAGAATTATTGTCATTGATTTATACATTTACGTTTAAAAACTTTTTTTAGTTACATAGGTGTTCTTTCATAGAAACAGATTCCTCTCTTAGAATTCATAAGAGATCAGCTTCAAAGTAACCGCTAAAACTAATACATACCCTCTGAAATGCAGAAATGTTTATATGTGACTTAAAAGACATAGCATGTGTTTTCTCCTCTGTCTAGACTTAGAACAGCTTGATTCTATTGTTCTTAGCGGTTGTCCAAGACTTCTAAGAAAATATGTTAAATTTTTCCATTTGAGAAGAACAGAAAATAATGATTTGAAGAGTCTTGTTGATTATAAACCTTAGTGATTTTTTAGTTTGGTTTATAAAATGCAAAGCTCAGAACTCTTCATCCTCTGATTCCCCATGGCTGATTTTGCTGTTGGAAACTTCATCTCTGAAGGTTTCCTGCAAATAATTTAATCAGAAATATCCTGCTAATCATCATGTAGTTAGACTGTGGCAGAAATCTGTTCATGAAACTAAATAAGATTGTTTGCTGTTAAACTTCTAATTCACCTCAAACCGACATTTGGACAAATTAAAAAGTGAAACAAAGCAAAACAAAAACATTTAAAAAGTGAACTAATGAAAACAATAGCATGTAATCAAATAGCACAAACCAATTTAAAACAAAAGAACTGATATCTAGAGTGGGTTCTTGCATGGGTCTTACAAGATTTTTAAGTTATTCTAGTCAAGCTTATCTTCATTACTTCACTTCTTAGGGCTTTTTAAAGTCTAAAACTTGGGGAAAAAACCAAGAGCTCTTTCTTCTTTGTCATCAGACATTACACATTTTTATGTTAAGAATTTGATGTGTGAAGATTCACCTTTTTTGCAGCTTTTAGCAGCAAGGAAACTGTCAGCCAAAGGGCTGGGAAGAAACCGATAAATTAGGAATGTACTGTACTGGAAAATATATGCTTATTAAAGCTAAATTATTAAATTAGATCTGATGGTAGGTCTCAATGTAACGTTTGTAACAGATTTTTATGGAAAGATTATCTGTTATCTGGACATTGTCATGACTGATGATTAATATAAAGCAGTTGTTGATGACATAGGCATCACTTTTCTTGACTGAAAATAATAGTAATCATTGCCTTGATGAAAGCATTAGCATGCAATGGCCCTGTATCATGCCATATGCTTCTGAGATACTTCTCACAAGGTTTATTTTTGTATAAAATGTTTGGATTCAGCACTGTACTATATATATTTATATATGTATATATATATATTTTTTTACAGGAATGCCCAAAGAAAAGTACGATCCACCTGATCCACGGAGGATGTACACAATTATGTCCTCAGAGGAAGCAGCCAATGGGAAAAAATCACACTGGGCAGAGTTGGAAATAAGCGGTAAGAGAAGAAATTGTGGGTCCATGGCAAAAAAGAAAAAGAAAAAAGTGATTTTGGACTACTTATTAATTAAGGTCTGACTTCTTTATTATAACTTCAAGTATATTAAACATCCCATTAAAGTTTAATCTAGTTTAAAATGAAATGTAATGCGCTCATATTAATTTCAAACTTGTAATTAAATTCTTCACCTGGATTAAACAGGGTACTGTACTTCGTAAAAGAATATAACTCTAAGCATTATAAATATAAATTATTGGGGCCTGCATATGGTATTATTGTACAAAACTACGGGTCTGATCCAGTCTTGCTTTGTTTCTTCCCTCCTCCTACTTCACAGTTGGAATGAAATAGATATTAGTAATGCCTCCATTATATTCTTCTAACTCTTGTTACTTATATGCTGAAGCAAGAATAAAAATAACTTGTACTGAAAATTGGAGGAGGATAAGGGAGATGTGTATATTGTGAAAATGGTTTCTTACTGTCAGTCTTTGATATTGCTTCTAGAAAATTGTGAATCATAAGTGCTTTTGTTTAGTGTCTTAGCTAGAGGACCAAGAGAGCAAAAAAGACATCCCATCTTTGATACTTCATGTTGACCTTCCCTAATCTTCAGTGAGAGCCCTGTTCAATCAAATCGGTTATCTAGCAAAGACCCATCTGTTTCTCAACAGCCTATGTACTCCAAGGCTTATGTTTCTGAACCTGGAAGCTCCATTTTCTTTTATAAATTTATCATCCAAGATTTGATTCCTTTTAAAAAGCAACCAAGTTAGTGAAGAATGCTTTTTTGGGAGGAGGAGGGAGGGTCTCTTCTGATCCTACTGAAAGTCTCTGGATCCTGAAAAAAAAGAAATAATTTTTTTCCACCTCTGCAGAAATGCCTTCCATATACTATATTTTCATATGGAGACTGTACCATTCCAGATATCACTTAGGCACAGTTCCTAGCATCCATCATCACTAGTCTTACTTCATAAGAATCATGGAGGTTACCAATGAGTAACTTTGGAATGCCACAAGTTATTTCCTATGCCATTGCTTTTGCAAGTTGCTTCAACTTGTTCTAGAAATATGAATAAATCATTTGTCATTTTAAAAAAATGATTTTGAAATTAATTGTACTGTTTTTCTCTCCTTTTTTTTGTTTGTTTGTTTAGTTGGATTCATTGTATTCATGTAATCCCTAGATCTGGCCCTTAATATCTGCTGTATTCTTTTTATCCTCAAGGTTGTTAGTGATCAAAAATTACAAAAATGTGATGGGGGAATTTCCCTTTGCAGAAATCATGCTGAATGTTCTTGAGCTATTGACTGGTTTTGCATATGTTTAATACTTCTACTTGAAGTAAAAATCTTTTCCACCAGTTTTCTGGATTAAACATAAAACTAAGGAATCTGTAATACTTATGTTAGTGCTTCCATCCTCTGGTAAGGAGAACATTACATCATAATTACCAATTTTTTAGTATCTCAGTAATTTTGTATTTCAGTTCTTTAAGAACTTTTAGGTATATACTGGGTGTTTTGATTTTCAGTTTAGGTGTCCAAACTTTTCCACTGTAAATATTTGACATTTAAAATTTCATTATCTTATTTGCACTTTATTTATTCTTCCTTATTCATGCTTTCATGCTTTTCTAATAAACTGCCTGCCTTTCCAGGTAGATTAGAATTACAGTCAGTAATTTTATTTTGTTTTTAAGGATTAGGTTGAGAGCAGAGCCTTTCCAAATAGAAGGGCTCATTTTGGCAGGGGAAAATAGGATTCAGCAGAACTTTCTACTTGAGGAAGTCAGGGTGATGATTTTTGCTAATTACCTGTTCTTTCTGCAGACCTTAGCACCACATCACACACATTTATTCTCTCCAGTTAGTGCTCACCCTCTTCTCAACCAGCAACAGAAGAGGTAGTAAATTGTGCCCGTACACCCCATTTTTCCTCAGGAGTGCCACCACTAGCTGCACATCTCCAGATGGCAACTGCTGCTGCCACCTTCCATCCATAGAGTACTGAGCTGATTTGTCCTTTTTGTGCAGTTTCTTTTGGAACCCATCAATGGATTTAAATGATTGTAACTGAACTCTTTACAATCATTTCTGTTTTCCTTACCTCTAGTGTGATGAACCGAAGTACTGTTATACCATTACCTCTGAACATTGTATCATCTTAAGCCAAATGTTTCCAATTCTTGTTGGCTTTTTCACAAAAATCAAGTTAAAAAGCTCAGTGACCTTTTTGATGTTAGCTGGTGGATATTATTCACTGAACCTGAAGTTCTGATATGGAATGTTTAAATGATGCATGTCAAAGTATATGGCAGACGCTATGTTACTAGCAAAATGTTCAGTAGATATTCTTTTGGGTACTGGAGTAAAAAATTCTTTTATCTGTACCTGCATCCATATGTTGGATGCTGTACCAGTGAAGTGGAGACATTTGATATACTCATTTCTGAGATTATACTGTGAAAAATTACTGCTTTGGAGTAAATTATTATAGCATATAAGGATTTAAAAGCATTCCTGCTCTTTTCATGTCTTCCCAGCAATCTATCCCGCCATGTTGTTTTTTTTGCTTTTTTATTTTGCACATAAAGTATTAGCAATTGTTTAAACTGTATGCTCAAATTTGCTTTCCTTCTGTAATTTTGCTCTTGAAGAATCATTTGATTGCTCCAGGTGTTGCTGAACTGTAGTTCTCAGCAGCCTCAACTAGCATGGCCAGTGGTGAAGGAAGCTGGAACTTGTCAATCAGTAACACCTGGAAGCCATAGGTTCCCCTACTTCTGCCTCAACTTTTAGAAATGGAGGTGATCTAAAATACCTGTATCCTTTTTTGTCTTCTAGGAAAAGTAAGAAGCCTGAGTTCATCCTTGTGGTCACTGACCCACTTGACAGCTTTGCATCTCAGTGACAATTCCTTATCCCGTATTCCTTCAGATATTGCCAAGCTTCATAACCTGATATATTTGGATCTTTCATCTAATAAGATTCGCAGTTTACCAGCTGAGCTCGGAAACATGGTGTCACTCAGGTAAATGATAGTTTTATCAGTAAGTCCACTGTGAAATCATTTCAGAGTCTGCATCCTTTTGTATTGTGATTTAGCAGAAAGCTTGATCTTGCTATAGGCCAGTGATGGTGAACCTTTTGGGTTCAGTGTGTCAAAAATTCAGAAAATGCCTGACTTGACTCTGCTGGCATGTCACACATGAACAAAAGAGAAACAATTCTTTACTTATTCATTTATTTTAAAAAATACAGTCCAGTCATGTGTGGTGCTATGTATTATATTAAGAAACGTCAAGTAATTACAAAAATGAAATATGAGTAAAACAAACTCAGTTTCTTTGGTAACTCAGGCAGAGAGAATAGTTGTTGAGTGTTGGTGAACACTGGTGTGTCACCCAAACTGTTGTGGCGTGTCACCTTTGACACGCATGTCATAGGTTCGCCATCACTGCTATAGGCTAATAGAGTATACAATGTGAATCTGCCCCAAGTTTCAGAAATGTTGTGTCCAACTCTGTGAGGGAGGAATATGCTTATCAAAAACGAAGGTCTAGAAGTCCTATCTCAAACTCTTGAGTTTGTTGCATAGCCTTTGAATTAGGAGCTGGTTTCAAACACAGTTTTCTAAAATAAGCCATTGTGATGAACAGCTGTTCATTTTTGCTGCTTATCAGAAGTTGCTTATTAGAAGTGTTGAATCTGTTAAGCCTTCTAATTATCAAATTCACTATTTCTGGTATGTATCTATGAAATTTTGCTTTCATGTATGTAATCCCTCCCCCACCATGAAAATAAGAATAGATAAGCACGTTGCTACCTAAGATCAATTTCAGAGTCTCATCGTCACTATAAATGATGGTTCACTGGCAAAACCCACAGCAAGGTGAAATCTTGCCTTCTTAAAAGCATAAAAGTATCATAATACCATAAATACCAAAATACCTAAAAGGGCTTGGTTCTCCTACCAGTAATTACCTTTGAAGTGGGAGGGCTATCTTATGTTTACTGAATAGAGGCAGATACTACTGATCAGAGAAGGGTGAAAGTTAGAGGCAACATTTTGCAAACAATGCAAGCAGTGTTAAACAGTGGCTCTTCCTCCTGATTAGCTGCAGGCTGAAGCCTGCTATGTGCATTTCATTAATAAGATGAATAGTACATTTTTTAAAATATTAAAAGCAGTAACCTAATTGAGGAGGGGAGGTAATTAGAGGTAAATACTCCACATTTTGACCACTTCTCCCAATCTGTCCACTCCTTTTGGGAATTTTTTCCTGCATTGGTTCAGTGTTTTCTTGTGAAAACCTCCAATTATCTCTACTTTCCCAGTTAGTTATCTTTATTGATGCACATACAATCCTATCCACTATCTATCCACACAATATCCAGTTTTGGTTTTACCTGTTTTATCTTTGGAGCTGTGTTGTAGGTTGCACTATAAGCAGTGCAATATTAATTACCCCTGCTTGATTTCGATTGGTTCTGTAATAAAAATCTGGATGCAGCATGTTCCATCAATGCTGGGTGTATGTTTTTTAAATTACTTATAATGTTATTGTTGCTTGGAATCAACTTAGTTGGAATACTTAGAATAAAAAATGAATTCAGACGTTTGCTTTTTAAACAACATGAGTACAAATGATGCTGTTCCTTCAAGAAGATCAATGGGTGAAAGTCAGAACTTAAATATTCTATTTTTGTCAAAGGATCTAATTGGCTGCTTTGAAGTAAGAAATTATGTCTATGAATTTTATATATTTTTGATTATGTTATAATGTGTTTTTTGGATTAGGACCAGGAGATCTGAGTTCAGATCCCCACTAAGTAATGAAATCCTCTGAGTGTCCTTAAGCCAGTCATTGTTTCTTGGCTACCATTTAAAAAATAGTTAGACTATTAGCTCCTTAAGTCATTTTGATTAGTAATGCTGGCTTAGGAATTATTGATTCATTGTTTTTACTTTGTTAATAGTTTAATAAGATTATATTTACAATGCTGCCAGATTTGTTTTAATTCATCCTGTTTAGTATTATTTTATTAAACATTATATTCTCTAGTGTCCAATATTGCTAATCCTTATGATTCAAGCTTCTTTTCTTTTTGGTGTGCGCTTTAATATGGTTTCTATTTTTCAGTTAAAGATTTTGTTTAATTAAATATATTATTACTTTTGTCTTTGTGTGACTTACTATTAGGGAACTCCATTTAAATAACAACCTGTTACGAGTTCTACCATTTGAGCTGGGAAAACTGTTCCAGTTACAGACCTTGGGTTTGAAAGGTATGCATTTTTTCCTTTTGTACTTTTTCTCCATTTTTCATTTCATTTCATTTCATTTCTCAGCAGCCATCACTTTCAGTCTGGTATTAAATGAACAAAACTAGATTTAAGCAGCTTTAAATTATATTCACAAATATCTTTGTACTGCATTCTGTTTCTGTTTTAAGATTTTCTTTCTCCTTTTAAGGCCCTAAGCCAATCTTTTTTTTTTTTTTCTGAACAATAGTAGTGTTTGAATTTCTTTTCTCCCTCCACCATCCCACCACCAGCTGAATCCAGTCTGGTTTAGTAATAATTTTATGAAGTGAGAACCTCAGGTTTTCAGTAATTACCTGGCTTCTAATATTTTGAACTGAATTTCCCAGATACTAGCCATAAAAATATAACACTTAAATCTGTGTTCTTGATCCTTCATTCTTCCTTTTGTCTAAACATTTCAACAGGAAACCCACTTACACAGGATATTCTGAATCTTTATCAGGAACCAGATGGAACAAGAAGGCTACTGAATTATTTGCTTGATAATCTGGCAGGTACTGCAAAAAGAAGTAAGTAGTAATTTCCAAGCACATATACGTGTATCCTTTAACATAAACATTATTATCATTGAGATATTTTTGTTTTCCTCATTAGTTTCAACAGAACAGCCTCCTCCCAGATCTTGGATTATGCTGCAAGAACCGGATCGGACAAGACCAACAGGTAGTGGTGAAGTGATCTTGTGTTTTTGTCACTTAAGATTAGTGAACTTTTTAATTGCTTTGCTTGACCAATTTCTTTAACTATGTTCTTCCATTTTAGAGATTCAAATGCATATGGTATCATGAAATAAAACTTCAGTTATTTTAGGTCTGACACAGAGTGAGAGTACTTAAATAGTATAAAGACTACCCTTTTCTTAGAAAGATTTCCTTTCGTTCTTAATATAAAGTGGTTTTGTGTTGGCTGTTATCAAAAAGCATTTTGTAAAATTTTGCAATTTATTCCAAAGATTGCATGGAAGTACAGATTTAAACAATAAATGGGGTTGGTGTTTGTTTATATGCGCTTTTATTTAGATTAAAGCATTTATATTCTCTTCTGATGCAAAAGTTGGTAATGTTTAAAAATAACAGTCTCACAAAAGCTATAATATCAGGTAGTTAACTTACATTTGGTCAAAAGTTAAACCAAAAAATAGAATATGGATTCTTTCCATAACTTAGTATCTATTTGACATAGTGGAATGCTTGATCTTCAAATATAAAATGGAGTAAAATTTTTTAAAAATAAAATTATATTATTAATATATGTATTTATTGAAAGGGTCTAAGTAAAACTCTTTTTCTTCAGCTCTGTTCTCTGTCATGTGTTACAATGTTCTCTGTGATAAATATGCTACTCGGCAGCTATATGGATATTGCCCATCATGGGCATTGAACTGGGAATACAGGAAAAAAGCTATAATGCAGGAAATTTTAAGTTGTAATGCTGACATCATAAGTCTTCAGGTAAGAAGATGTATTTCTTTTTGTTTATATGATGATCATTTTTTAAAGCTGTTAATAGATAAGGTATTATGCATTCTGTCATCTGTAGTATCCTCTTCCCAACTGCCTTTATCACTAAAATGAACCCTTAACTTCTGCTTGTGAAATATTTATCACAGTAATGCAGACAAATGAATAGAGAAATAGTAAACAAGAACTATGAAGCTTAAATATTTTCTACCCCCACCCCCTAGTGAGAGGCACATGAAAGTCATTTCCTGATTTATCGTTCATGTGTGATTCAGTTGCTTTCCCATCTGTTTTAAGGATGGGCTACATGGCCACAGATGATGTGCCAGACTAACAGATGTATTGAAAAAAGTTGCAGAGCTTCTCTGCTAGGGATTACATGGGCCTTGAAGCAGAAAACAGGAATTAGGGTCAACCCCTCTGGCTAGTGCACACTTCACCAAACCAGGGAAATGCTAATATGTTTTTTTGTGTTAAATGTTATAGCTTGTCTTCTCATGAGTTTAAGGTGACCATCAATAGATAAAAAATTAGATGCAGTTTAAATACAATTAAATGGGCAAAAAATGTCCAGATTTCCAACCCTGCCTTTTTGAGTTTCATTCTCTTTTCTGTTCTTCAAATGTGCAGTTCTTTCATTGTGACCTGTTGTTTTTCTTACTGTTAATGGACAGGTTTTGGCATAGGTAATCTTGTATTTTTTATATGATCTTTTGTGTGATGCATTTGTCACTAGAATTCTGGCAATAAAAATAATAGATCTCCTATAATACTTCTTTGTTTCCTAGTGTATTGAGGAAATTATGTATTATTGGTCTCAAGTTTCTTAAGGGCTATTCCTTATTGATGTGACTTTTTCAAATCTTGAAAAATGCTTATTGTAAAAGGTCTGTATTTTTGTTCCTTAAAAATAGAAGTCTGTAAAGTTGCACATTTTGGATATTCAAATACTGGATGCATTACTAGCACTGAACAAATGCAAGATTATTGTTGCAGTTGCTAATATGCTCTTACAAACTGAAAATATTTGCTTAGGATTGAACTCATGGGTTTTAGGGTCTAGCTGCCATTCAGCTTGACCTTTTGTAAAATCTGTGGACTCCAGACTAAATTCTTGTTTGGCTGAGATAACAAAATATTTTTTTATAATTAGAGTTTAGTTAGGGGCTGCTATGAGATCTTACAAATCTTATGTATTAACTGTTTTGTACGGTACACTGTATTGTTCTTACTACTCCGGTGTATTTATCTTCTAAGTTTATTTTTCACTTAAATGGTTATTCCGTTGCTGACTGATACACATACCATTTTGAAATTTTAGACTATTCAGTCAGTTAGTATTGCAATTACTTTAATTAGATCTACTGCAGGGGTATGCTTTCAACAGAAAATGTGCTTCATTTCAAGCTCAGTACAAAAAAGGCCCACATTAAAGCAGATTGAATTGGAACCTCCTCTTCTCGGCAGAGAGTGTCATCTTCATATTGTTAAATAAACCCCTGAGACATACAGCCAGCATGCAGAGAACAAAGGGAGCTAATCGCTCATCGAAGTTCTTTCTATTAGCACCTAGCTTAGCAGTTAGCAAACATTTAGTTCTTTAACAGAGCCGGCCTGCTGTGCCTCTGGAAAGACCAAAAGAAGCCTGGTTACCCAGTACAAATATGTTCTTTTCATTATGAAGCATTATTTTATTATTACAAAAATTACTTTGAAATTATTGTGCTGCAACCTAGCATTGTGCTTAATAATTCTCATACTATAGTATGTTAATTAGGGAGAGAGAGATTGCACAGTACAACAACATAAGCTGTTCTATAGCCAGCAAGAAATTATGCTTCATGAAACGCTCAAGACAAAGAACAATCACATATACAGAGCATAAGTCAAGAAAAGTTAAACAGAGCAGAAGCCTAGCAACACAGAAAGATGAGCAAAGCTCACTGAAAATTGCAAAACAGCATAGTTCTGACATTTTTGGATGTTTTGGAACCCCGACACAACGGGGGCAGAAGAATATGCACAGGGTGCCCAAATATACTGAAGCTCAACACACAAACGCTTTACTAGTAGTCTTTGCATTTACACAAGCTCAACAGCATTAGCAACATGCAAACACACATTTGTATTATCTTCATACAAAGTAAAGCATAGCAAAGCAAACCTGCTGACATGAACTCCAGTAGTAATTTATCCATCCACATAAACTTTTAACTTATCTATTGGAAACAAATTTTTAAAAATAGGCAGGCTGGCAGCTATTCAGCTGCAAGCCTTCTCTTTCTGTCTAGCCAAGTGCTTAATTTCTGCTTCCTTCTCAATATTCCTCTGACATCACCCCATCATTTCTAAACCGATATCAGCAGGTACATGATTGGTCGCCACTTCTGTACTAGGTAAGCACGAAAGGTTTGAAGAAAATCAGCTGTATTGTTCTAAATTTGGAACAAAACAGTGGGTTATCCTGAGTTTATTCTGAATTAAGAAACAATATGTTTTGTTTCAAGCTGAGAATGCTTTAACTGAACTGAAACGTTATGTATATCCCTAGTCTACTCTTCTGTCTTGCTTTGCTCTAGTTAGATGGACAGCAGACAAATTAGCTATTAGTGCTTTGCACGGCTAGGCTTATTTCTTCAGTCTATATGTGCTTTCAGTTATCTATCACTCTTAGGGCTCATGTTGTAGTTTCAATGAAAGGTATCCAGAGAGGGTCGAAGGAGGGGGGATGATGCACTAATATAAAACAAGCTCTGACCCTTTTGTACATATGTTGTGACTACACTCATATGAAAAGGACAGAGCTTACAGCATGATGCTGGTTTTGTCATTTTGATGAAAGCTCTGGATCTTGTGGATGCCTCTGGTTTAAACCATATTGTAGTAACTTAATTTTGGGGCAATTGTATATCATTTCCTTGCAGCAATTTATATAAAATCTTAATATTTCTAGCTTCTGATTGGCTCTCAGTTATTTGAACAGTGCTAAAACATTTGCTAGATTTGGCTGAGGGATTTGTCTAAAATTTGGAAATAAAGTATACTAGAAGAGTCCTATAATTTCATTGTCTCTGCTCACAGAGGTTGTCACTAGAGATGTGCAAAATTATTCAGTCTCAAATTTGGCAATTTTGTGAAACAAAACAGCTGTTTCAAGAGGCAATTTTGAGTGTTTTGACTGCTCTGAGTAGTACAGTTGGGCTATAGTTTTGCAACTTGTGATTGGGTTCTTTTTTTCAGCCTTTTTCCAGCCTAGCCAGTCATGTTTCAGCTGCTGTTACTTTAGACTGGATGGGATGATGTGGGAGTGAGAAAAAAAAAATTAAGCACATGATCAGACAGAAGAAACCTGCTCAGAGCTTCATGCCTGGCAGCCTACCAAGTTCCTGCCATTTAAAAAAAAACAGCAACTTTTCTATGGGGAAGTTAAAGTTCATGTAGGAGGATGGGAGGATTCTGAGTGTTGTACTGTGATTTATTTTGCAGACAAGTAATGCAAAAGGCAGAGTTGCTTTTGTTAAGCTTGCATGTGGTATGAAGGCTATGGAAGGAAAGGAGTGAGGAAGGAACAGTGACTACTAAAAATCGGATAAGGAGATTATTTTTTAAAAAATTCAAATTGTAGCACCAAAGAATTAATTGAAAGAAATTTTAAAGCATTTAGCCACTTTCTTTATCCTGTACTCTATTATCTGAATGATCTGAAGGGTTTATTTAAAGAACTTGAAAACACAACTGTCAGTTTTCTAATTTAATCATATTTTTCAGTTGGTAAGAACAGAGCAGTGTTTCCATTGTTTCCCACAGGAATTTATGCTATCAATAATACTGAAAAGGCCCAATTTTCTACAGTTTTAGTAGTAGGTAGCATTCAGCACACAAAACTGCTCCATCTACTTGGGAGCCACAAGGGAACAGAAACAAGCCCCAAAGTTTTGTTATTTCATATGGTCAGAAAACTTAAAAATAGAAGACTCATGCTGCTAGGGATTTTGTTCCAAATTGGCAGCGACTGAGTGTGAGTGTCTGTATGTGAAGTTGGGCACAATTTGGGGCTGTTGCCGGTGTACTGACTACCCTGCTGTCCAGTAATTTTTAGGCTGGCAGTAGCATCCCTCAGACCATATGCAGATGAATGCAGCATATCATGTTTCAAAGTTGTGGACCCCAAGAAAGTGTACAAGATACTTTGTGGGGTGAGCTATGACACCTCTGGGATGAATCCATGCCCCACAGCTACTTTAGGCAACCAGGAGGGAGGTGAGGAGGGTTGGATTCAGGAGGTTATTAATGCCTGTTTGATGGAGGAGGTGGTGCCCTTGCCTTGAAAGTGGGGTTGGTTTGCCTGTTCCTTAAGAGGCCATCTCTCAACCAGTCATGTTAGACAGCTTCTCTTTGGAAGAAGATTTTGATGGGCTTCAGTTGCAAATTGTTTTAAGTGAAGTGGATTATCTGGATCTCTTAGAATCAAGATTCAGACTTGGACATGAGACCAAGAATGCTCTGGCTGATGATCTTGTACAAACTTCAGTGAAGAGAGCACACCCCTCCAAGTCCTATTAGATCTTTTAGTGTTAGGGATCAATCTGAGTTTTCAGATTCAGAAGCTGAGGAGTTTGACCAGACTGACCCTCAGGCTGTATCACAGGAATTAGCTGGAGAGAGTGCAGCTAAGGAGACACAGTGCAGGCTGAGTCAGCTGATCCAGAGCCTGAGTTAAGCAAAATCCTAAGCCCAGCAGCATATCCCAAATTGCAAAGAGAAGAGCAAATGAAGTCACATCATCTGTTCGAAAGAAAAAAGCATGGCTCAGCGAATTAATCAAGCTGGTAGTAAGGGCTGTATGAAGGAAACTGTGGCTTGTTGGCTCTTTGTGGCAATCAGCATCCCACCCCCCCATCCCCCACCTGCCTGTGAGCTTATATCTGGGCTGCTTTGGATTCTTTGGATTGCCTGGATGAACTTTGGAATAGAACCTGACCACTCTAGGACCATTTCTGAATTGGCCTTTTTTTCCTCTGGACTACAGTAAGTTTTCATGTTTTCATTCTCTAAGCAGAAAGTTTACAGTTTGCAATGTGTTTATGCCACTACAGATAAAGATTTACAGCTACAATAAAGACCTTGAGTTTGTATCAGAGCTGGCTGCATATGTGCAATTGGCAACACAAGACAAATAAATTGAAAGTAACTCCTTTAATTGCAGTCATTGACAATTGAAAGCACAGCATTTCCATCTGATCATGCAAGCTTTCAGTATAGAATGTACCAGCACCTCCAGCACCATGTCATAAATGCCCTACAGTAGTGCTTGAAAAAATTGATGGGACTTTGACCAGGCTCTGGCCTTTGTAGCCCATTGCAATTTGTATGTGAGTCTTTACCCTGAAAACTTTCCATACACCATTTTCAAGTTGGTTTTGTTATTGCTGTGTAGCTCAGCAGCAAAATGGGCTGCTACTCTGTGGCTTCATTGTTGTTTAATTACAGTGAGTTTGTCAACCATTTCAAGTTAAAATTTGAAGACCCATCCAAATCAGCCACAGCAAACCAATGTATTAGAGAACTATAATAGGGAAGCTGGTCAGTAGCTGATTATGTAAATGACTTTGGGCTCCTCTCACAAGAATTGGAGTGGAATGAGATAGCTGTGATGGACCAATTCCAGGAAAGATTCACAAATAGGATCTTGGATGAGTTGGCTGGAGTAAAATGCTTTGCCTCCTGCAAAACCTGGTCCACTTGTACCTGTGTATTGATGGGTGTCTCCAACAACACAGAGGCTTATTCCATCCAGGTCCCATTTGGGTGCAACCTCCTTTCAGACCCCAGAGATGTAACCTTCTGCCATAACCCTTCAATCTGAAGAGTTCATTCAAATCAGCAGAAGCTGGCCTCATTTATTTCTGGAAAAGAAAACTAAATGCAGGCATGGAGGGACATGTTTATATTGTGAAGGCTGCTACATGTACAGCCAAAGAAATCACATTCCTTCATGCTTGATTGCAGCTGAGCTAGAGGGGCTCTTAGATCAGGAAGCTATGGCCACTCAGCTAGGTCCACTTGATCCTGTCCGTAAAGATGCAGAAGGTAACTTGCCATGGCAGACTCCAAAGGATCAAATATCTACAGTGATTAGTACCCTTTGCAAATTATTACTGTACGGTGGTACCTCGGTTCACGAACGCTTCTGTTCACAAACAGTTCGGTTCACGAACAGCTCCGGTCGCAAAATTTTGCCTCCGTTCGCGAACTCCGCATTGGGTTACGAACAGGATCCGCAGCCATTTTCCCTCCCGTGACACGTGGTCGCGGCTTCCTGTAGGGAGGGGGACTCTCCCTCCAAGCAGTAACCACCTCTCCACCCGCCTTCCTGTCCTCCACACCAGAAGTCGCATCGAGCAAGGTTAGCTTTCTCTCTCTTTGTACTGTACTTTGTGTCATATTTTTGCGGTTTAAAAAAAAAAACATGGTTCAGAACAGATTAACCGTAATTACATTGAACCTTATGGGGAAATTTGATTCGGGACGCGATCAAAAATCGGTTGGCGACCAAATTCGTAGGGGTCAGAACGGATTAACCGTATTTACATTGAACCTTATGGGAAAATTTGATTCGGTTCATGACCAATTCGGTTCGCGACCAGAGTCGCGGAACGAATTAAGTTCATGAACCGAGGTACCACTATACTTTCTTTTTGAACTTTCCAGAACTCACAGCTCCTTCAGCCTACCTGCTCTGGAAAAGCATACCATCCAGATGGGATGTCCTAGTCCAGAAAGCTTTCAAAGAACTAAATGAATCTTTCTCCACCCAGCCCATCTTCCAACATCCTGACCCTGCTGAACCATTTGCAATAGAAACTAATGTTTCTGATATCATAATAAAGGTTATTTCCAATAGAAGAGAATATATGTAGCTCAGGGTTGAACTGTGGAGTCCTTGGTGCTCTCTGAGCTTGGTTGTTTGCTTGCTTGCAGACATTTCATTACCTGACTAGGTAACATCATTAACACTGATGATGTTACCTAGTTGGGTAATGAAACATCTGCAAGCCAACAACCAAGCTCAGAGAGCACCAAGGACTCCAAAGGTTATTTGGCTATAGGCTGCAGTGAAAATACAGACCTTGCTTCCCTGTGCCTACAACTCAAGAAAATTAAACTTATCAGAATACCACTGTACTGTTTGGGACAACAAACTCTTGGCTATTTAGGTAGCCTTTGAACCTTGGAGCCATTTACTGGAAGAAGCTCAAAATCCTGTTGAAGTTGGGACTGACCATTGTAACCTGGAATACCTACAAGAGCTCAGAAATGCTACTAGTTGTTGGCAGGGACCAACCAGGAAAATGCACACACCACCCAGATCCTGGAAAAGTGTTATCTTGACTTCATTATTGACTTACCAAATCAGAAGATCTTAGTCATTATAGACACTTTTTCTAAAATGGTGCGCTTTATACCTTCTTCAGGCTTGCCAGCAAGTCAGCTCACGTGTTCCTAAACCACATTTCTTAGCTTTATGCATTGCCCAAACATTTGATTTTGGACCATGAAATCCCATTCACATTCATTTAAAGGCACTTGGCTAGACACCAGGAGATTCTGAGTTTCAATCCTGCCTTGGGCATGATCTGGGCAACTTTAGGTCAGTCACTCGTTCAGCCCTAGAAGGCTGGAAAAAGTGCTTGTTCCGTGCTAAGTTTGTGCATACGAATTCTATAGGCTACAAATGTAAACTTACATCCACAGGAACGACACCTTTCTTTGCAAACTAAGGCTCTTAACTACTTTTTTTTATCATTTGCCTGCTTTAAGTCATTAGAGCCAAGCTTCAAATCTACAGCAGCAGGAACTTCAAGCAGTGCATCAGGTGCTTAAGGATCCAATGAGGAAAAGAAATGTACAAACATTTTGCTGATTGACATTGACAACTTGGTCTCACTCTTTCAGTTGGTTAACTGGTCTGGGTATCATCAGACCATCTGATTTCAAAACAATCCTCCAAGAATCTGGCAATACTTGGGACCCTTCCCCATTTTGCCCATGGTCAATTGAATAACCTGCTGCTTGAAGCTCTCTTTATACCTGAAAATTCACCTAGTATGCAATAAACCATTGCTAATTGCTGCTGCACTTCCTGATCTATACCATCCATATGCTCTTCATCTCCTGCCGTGGTCTAGAGTGAGCAAGAGTATGAGATGGCCTGTATTCTAGATACTGGAGAAAGCTCCTGTACCTCATTGACTGGAAGGGATATGGGCCTGAAGAATAGTCCTGGGAATATGCAAACCAGGTACATTCAGGTTAGTCTGTTGGTTTCACCTATAGTACCTCCTGAATCCTCACATACACACACACACTGTAGAAGTAGAAAGGCTTGGAAGTGAGGATAGTGTTAGAGATTATTCTAAATCTTCAGATTCAGAAGCTGAAGAGTTTGACCCAACTGAGCCTCAGCCTGCATCACTAGCTGAAGAGAATACACCTGAGGAGACACAGGTGCAAGCTGAGTCAACTGACCTAGAATCTGAGCTAGACAAGGCCCAGCAACATGACACAGCTTACAAAGAGAAGAGCAAATTAAGTCAAATTATCTACTTGAAAGAAAGAAGCATGGCTCAGCAAATGAGTCAAGTTGGTAGCAAGGCTATATAAAGAAAACTCTGGCTTGTTGGCTCTTTCTGGCAATCAATGTTCTATCTACCCCCCCCCCCCCACCTGCCTGTCATCTTATTTGTATGCTGCTTTGAATTACTTGATATATATTTGCATTTGGTAACACATAAAATTTGGTGGCATTTGATATTACCAACCATACTACCCTTCTGGACCACCTGTGAGGGATGGGGCACCATTTCATGTTAGTGCCATACCTTCCTGAATGGATGGTTCCAGTCAGTGATCATGGAGAGGGAATAGTCAAGTCCACAGTTGCTGCATTGTGGGGTATCATAGGACTCAGCTTTTTCAGCTACCTGAAACATCTTCATAAAGTGGACAGTTAAGATCAGCCATCTGGGGTGAGGAATCCTCAATATGCTGATGACACAAGATTATACATCATTCCAAATAGAAGCTGCGGCTGCTGACAGAGCCCACTGGTGAGCCCTGTGCTATGAAGCCTCCACCAGCTTTGAAGACAGATGCCGCCAAAAACTGATAGAAAACTGTGAGCAGTGTCACAGAATAACACCCACATTTACTATAACAGTAGACTTCCAGTGCCCCCATTGTGCTAGACTCTGCGTTTCCAGACTGGGACTGCAGAGTCACCTCCCTGTCCACCGATGAACTGTACAACAGCATGTCTTCTTTGAACCCAAAGGACTCCATCCATCCATCCATATTGATCACCATCCCAAATTGGCTGGAGATGCAGTGGAGTTCTTTCTTGGTGTCTAGAGCATGCTGGCTGGGGGAATTCTGGGCATTGACATCCACACATCTTAAAGTTGCTGAGCTTGAGAAACACTGGTCTAGAGGCTGTGAAGAGAACTGAGTAGGGCAAAAAAAAAAAAAAAATACAATAAGTGAAGCTACTGGATACTATGAGTATTTAGTCTGGGCCACAGATTAACTCTGAAGGAGCAGGTCTGTGACTTGAGGGGTTTCCTAAACTCACAACTTCTGCTTGAATAGCAAATGGAGACCATGGCCATGGGAGTTTTTGCCCAGCTTTGGCTGGCACATCTGTTGTGGCTTCTGGGTCATGAAGCCCTTAAACAGTGACTCCTGCCCTCATAATGTTATATTTAGACTATTACAACGGGCCTGTGTTTGAAGATAATTCAGAAACTGCAGTTGGCTGAAAAAATTGCAGTCTAACTGCTGGTGAGATCTAGCCACTTTAGGACTATAACATCTGATGCTTCAATAACTTCAGTGGTTGCTAGTAGATTTCCAGATCCAGTGCAAACTTCAGTCTTCAGCCTATAAAGTCCTTCACAGTTCAGTTCTCATGTACTTTCACAGCCATCTTCTCTAGCAAGAATCAGCCCATTCTGTCTATTCATCCCAGGAGTGCATGCTTACAGTCCCTAGAGGAGGCAGTCCTTCTTGATGACAGCCCCAGTGTTATGGAACAGCTTACTTTCACAAAGCCATTCGTGTTGGTATTGGACTGCCTTTGGGGGTAAGGGTGGGTGGTTGTATGTTTTGAATGATTTATCTGTTTTTAGTCAACAATTTGCAGTTAATGTGATTTTTATGGTTTTGTTTTTTGTGGGTCTCAGATGTTTTTGAATGTTATGTTTTCATTATTGCTTTGTATACTGCCTTGAGTCTTTTGGAATTGGGTAGTATACAAATCTTTGTAATAATGAATTATAGATGAATATCTTGTATTCAACTAATTATATGCTTTCTTATATTTTAGGAGGTTGAAACCGAGCAGTACTACAGTTTTTTCCTAGCAGAATTGAAAGAACGTGGGTACAATGGATTCTTTAGTCCAAAATCCAGAGCTAGGACAATGTCTGAACAAGAAAGAAAGCATGTTGATGGTTGTGCAATATTTTTTAAGACAGAAAAGTAAGCAAACTCTTTTTCCTGGCTCTGGTGCATTAAGTTGCATAACATCATTCCCCCCCCCCCTGCAAAAATAGTATTCCTATAGCTCTATCTTTAGTTACTTTGCATTAAAAGTTCTTTTTGTAAGTTACTGATTTAAGAATCTTGTAATACATCAGCTATTTATGATTCATAACTTGAATAGCAAAACTGTTCATTAATGAGGCATGAAGAAAGTGGGGGCTTTTAAAGTAAGAATGTGGAACGCATTTCAAACTGAACTGCCTCAAATCTGAAACACCCATGTTGGGAGCAAAATGGCCCACCCAAAGTTGTGAAATATATTTCAGGTGTGAGATGGGCAGTTTCAAGTGTTTGAGGAATGTTGAAACCTCACAACAGAACAGAGTTAATTTGAGCTCAAAACACTTCTGTGATATACAAAACAGACTGCTTTGCATTCAAGATGGAGCATTTCATATTTTAATGAGGTGTTTGGCATTTGAAACAGAGTCAAAATATTTTGCACACCGGTTTCTTCAGCATTATTTTCATAATAGCATGGAGTTTTTGATGGCTATCAGAGGATCAGTATTGAATTTTTCATATAGATTCAGATGTTTAGATTTGTTTAGTATACTGGTTGAAAACACAAGTCTTCGTTGTTTATGTTTGGCATGAATATGTATTTGTAGTTGAAAGAATATGAATACATATTCATCTAGGTATATGTTGAAGTTACACCTTAAAATTGCTGGTGTGGCATGGCAATTTTGGCTGAGCTATGAACTGGGGCATTTAATCTCTTTGTATTTAATCTCTCTGCCATAAGCTTGCCAGGCGATCTTAAGCAGTCCTCTTTCACTTTCATCCTCACCTCTCTCCATGTGCAGTATGAAATGTGATGCTTACAACAGTTATAGGTTTTTAATTTACTGTCAATTTTAATAAAAACCCAGTGTGGTATATTGGTTAAAGTATTAGGTTAGGATCTGGGAGACCCACTGAAGTCCATCCTTAACCCTGGAGGTTGTTTGGGTAGCTTTGGGCCAGTCACATTGTCTCAGTCCAGACTACCCCAAAAGTTGTTGTTGTTGTTGTTGGAAAAATGGAGGAAATGCTGTGTACACTGCTTTGAGCTCCTGGTCAAAAGGCAGGATATAAATCTATCAGATAAGAAGTAAATAAGCTATATGAAATACTCTGAATATTTAAAATGCTATTCATTTTAGCAAAATGCATCAGATTATAAAAATGTTATTTGGTAGAGTAGCTAAGCCATAACTTTCCAAATCACTAATTTATATCTTACCTTGGTTATGAGGCTATCGATATACTGAATCTTACGCAAATTAATATATTGGGTTCAGCCCACCACATCATACAGTACAGAAGCAACACTAATTTACCAAAATAGTGTGTGTAAAGGGCTACAAAGACTGAAGCATTAGCATTCACTGAATATTATTTTCAAAAATTCACTTGTCTTCTTCAACTCAAGTTTCACTCCTGGTGATTACATGGACATATCAAAGTTGTTTTCTTGGCAAAAATATGGACTGGTTTGCCACTGCCACCTTCTAGTGTTCTATTTCTATTTTCTACTTAGACTGTTCTGTTTTTACTTTATTAAACTTTCCAGTCTTGATCACAACCCCAAGACTTCCTTGCAGAGAGGATATGTGCGGCCTATTCAGTAAATTGGCATACTTAAGTCCTTTAAAAATTCCCATAGATTGAAAATGAATGTTAGCAGCCAAGTGCTGACATCTCAGTGCGCATGTTGGTAACCTGGTTATTTGTCTCATTCTGTCAAATAGCAAAAACTTTACCACTCTTTTTTGCCTAATCAGAAATTCAGCCTAAGCAACCTTTACTTATATATTGTATAAGCTATCTCTTGATTGCTTTATTTGAAAGAAATACATTTAACTATATAATTTTTATATTTTAAAATAGACAGTTCTTAAGTAAATGAGTTGTGTCAACTATAGTTTTCAGAAAATGGGAAATGACATCTTTGTTTCTGCTATGTTCTTTTAAGGTTCACCTTGGTTCAAAAACATACTGTTGAATTTAACCAGTTGGCTATGGCAAACTCGGAAGGATCTGAAGCAATGCTGAACAGAGTCATGACAAAAGATAACATTGGAGTTGCTGTGCTGTTAGAACTGCGAAAGGAATTAATAGAAATGTCATGTAAGTCATGGTTAATCTAGTAGTAGTTTGGACTGTACCATCATCTCATGTATACATGAACATCCTCCTCTACTATGGGAGGGAAAAAAGTGTTCTGAGGGTCTGTAAAAAAATTAAAAAGATTAATAGCTAATCAGTGGTGCTTTTGAAGCTTTCTGTGTTCTGTGTTGTAACTGATTTAAGAATGGAAATTGACTTTATAATACTTTTCTTGTTCTGGCCTTTACAGATAGTCCTCGTTTAGCAACCACAATTGTGACCAGCAACTTGGTCATTCAGCGAAGCGGTCGCTAAGTGAAACCGCAGCTGTGCTTATGATCTTACTTCAGCTTTCCTTTGCTTTACAGACCTGCGAAGGTTGTAAATGTGAGGATTAGTCGCAGAGTTACTTTTTCATCACCGTTGTAACTGCAAACAGTCGCTAAACGAGGACTACCTGTACTGATATTTCCCACATGGCTAGTTGGAAGTGAGAAAAAAGCTGCTCCTCATGTATCAGATTGAAAAATGTTTTATCTGGCCAAGCTACAAGTGAGATCCTTACGTAACACACAAGAAATGGCTCTACATCTATTTTTTTGCAATGCAAAAGACACTTTGAGATCGTGAATTGAAACTAAAAATGTAACATGAACATTCCTGTGAGTTATTACAGCTTTCTTTTCATGTCATCATCTACTCATATTTTTGTGTATGTTTTGTTAATATCCACAGATATAATATCCACAGAGTAGATAATTTATTCCACACTAAAAATCAACATATATACACTATTTCATACATCTATGTAATGATGCTACTTTTGAATTGCTTTACAAAAAATGCTAATCCCTTGTATTGTTAGAGGAGAACAGATTTCTTTGGTAGTGCTACAGATTCTTTAGCCATTCTCACAAAGGGGCAACTTGAATAAAAATGGTTGTGGAATAGTCTATTAGCATTTAGCCCTGCCTGTAAGTAATATGGCACTTTCTTTTGTATTTGTTGAGGTATCTTTTCTGCAAGGGAGACCATTGTCTATTCATGGTAATCCCCGTGTGATTTAGAGATCTGATATTCTTATATTTCTGTTCACGTGGGGAGAGAAAATGCAGAAGTTACATTAGAAGATAGAGAAGTCAGCAACAATGAGGCTCAGGTTAAAGATATGCTGCAGTCCTTTTCTATTGCTACTGTTCCTTAGAGGGTTACTGGGTAGACTTATGTTTCTTTGGTTTTCCATTTACAAAATTATCACATGTGTTGCCTCTGATTTTCTGTGGGGACAGTGCAAAGTCTGAAGAATGGGGTTGGCTACATCGTTACGGATAGCAGCAGTTGTTTTAAAGACACAATTTGTTTGCAGCCCATCACCATGGCTTTTTATCCTTGTGTTAGTAATGTAATAATGCCAGCAGAGATGACACTGAGCTAATTTTTCTTTTTAAATGGTAAAATAGCTAGCTGGGTTAATGAATCCTGGTTAATTTCCATTGATCAGCTTGATTTAGTTGCCTAGAACTGAGCTAGATGTGAACTACTAACCAATTGGACTCATACAGTGCAGTTCCAATTCTGTCATATTGGATGTTTTATGTTTTCATTTTAGCTGGCAAGCCACACTCTGTAATGGATAAACAGCTGGTTCTGGTAGCAAATGCACACATGCATTGGGACCCAGAATATTCTGATGTGAAGCTGGTTCAGACAATGATGTTCCTTTCTGAAGTAAAGAACATAATTGACAAAGCCTCACGGAATCTCAGGCCTGGTGCTTCAGGGGAACATGCAACAATTCCACTTGTACTGTGTGCAGATTTGAATTCTTTGCCTGATTCTGGTAAGCAGAGGCATATTCTAATTAATTATTAGAACTATAATTTTACTGACTAATTTTTGTACTCCAAAAGAGTTTATTTGTTGAAATACCTTTGAAGCTGTAGGATAGATTCCTTGCTTTTAGTTAGGACTTCAGAAACTTCAAGCCGCTAAAGTCTTCTTGAGCACACTATTGTCCAAAAATGATCAGTTCTGAATTCTGGTTCAATTAGTGCTTCTAAAGACTTAGGAAAAAAGGCGGGGGGGGGGGAGTACAAAATTAAAATTTAAGAGGTGCCCAAGTAGTTGTATATGGTTCAGAATTCAAAACTATGAGTAGCAAAGTTCCAAGGCACTCTAAATTCTCAGCTTGACCTCCCTGGTTCAGGTTTTGCATTCAGTGGGCATTTAACTGAGGATGGGTGTGTAAAGCTTTTTATGGATTTAGGGTTTATATAGGTATGTATGTGTTATATTTCTATCCCACTTTTCCTCCAGAAGTTCAAGGTGGCATACATACCATTCCCTCCTTCAGTTTTCCCCACAGCAGCAATATTGGCAGTTTGGTGATCTCAAATGACTAGCCCAAAGTGACCCATGGTTGAGGGTGAACTTGTATGTAGGTCTCCCTGGTCTAGTCCAGCACCTTAACTAGTACATCAAATAAATTCAGTTTCAATGCAGTCTCACTGCACCAGATGGATGTTATTTTTCTAGCCTCCCATATGTAGCATGGGGATAATACTGACCTTCAATAAAGCATTATTAGTGTAGTGGAAGAATTTTGAACTCTGAAATTCAGTATGAATGCTAAGTGGTAGAGTTAGACTCATTTTATTAACCTAAGGCCCACAGACATGTAGAACATCACTGTGTCTTTAATTCAGTTGATTTGGTCCAAATAATTCTTAATGCAAATTGTTGGTAAAAAAATATGGTAAACACTCTTCATTTCCAGGCATCTTGGTGAATAAGAGCAGTATAGAAATAAAATGAATAGTAATATTCTCCTTTGGCCATTAATGTTATTAAGATGGAGCAATAGTATTGTAATGAACAAATTTGCTTTCTTATTAATAGTGTTTTTTAATTCACACTGAAATAGGTGTGGTTGAATATTTGAGCACTGGTGGCGTAGAAACAAATCATAAAGATTTTAAGGAACTGAGATATAATGAAAGTCTCACTAACTTCAGTTATAACGGGAAAAATGGAACTACCAATGGAAGGATTACTCATGGTTTCAAGTTGAAGAGTGCCTATGAGAATGGTTTAATGCCTTATACAAATTACACATTTGATTTCAAGGTAAGTTTGATTTTACACAGAGATGATAACTCCATAAAAATAAATTCCCATTGCACTATTACTGTTCTAAGCTTTATATAATTGAGTGTGGAAAACCCAGTCCAGAAGCATTATGAAATATTAGGTCAGGTATGATAGGAATTAGGTATATACAGGCTGAGAATATAAGGTTTTGGAAATTGAAGAAACAAATAATTTCCTGTGATAAGTATCTAGAGGTTCCATAAGGTTCTGTTATTTAATATCTGTTATTTAATATCTGTACGGAGCTTCTGGATCATCACAGAGCTAGTTGTCACTAATACGTTGAAAATAGCTACTATATTGTTCTTTCCTGCAAATTCAGGATATCTCAGAGAATCTTGAGTATTTCCAGGCTGTACTGGATTCTATGGAAGAACAAACTGAAACTAAACAATGACAAGACAGATTTGTTACTGATTGTGTGGGCTGGACTTACAATTTTGGAGAAACACCTATTATGGGTGGAGTGGGATGGCATTCATTCTTAAGGATGAGGTTTGCAGCATGGGGTTATCCTTGATTCACCATTGATAAGGGACAACCATATAACATCAGTGGCCACATGAATCTTTTATCATTTTCATCGAATAAATCAGACATGTCTCTGCCTGGTGAGAGAGACCTGGCTTTGGTGTGCCATTTCCTATTGACCTCAGAGGAGCACTTACTGCTTATCTTGCCACAGATGCATTTGATACCAGTGATTAATTCTGCTTTCTCTAGATATAACAGATTGCCTTAGGAGATGAAGCAAGCCCCTTCCTTATTACAGTTTGGAAGGGGCTCAAAACATACCTGAGTTTTTATTTGCTTTCAAAAATAGTGCTATAATGTTCAGAAAAAGGGGGAAATGAAGGAAAAAAAGTAAGGAAACAACAAAAACATACTATCCTACATATGAAAACCCATCTATTTATTTATTTATTCAATTTATATAGCTGCCTATCTCACTTTTACGTGACTCTAGGCAGCTTGCAATAAAACAAAATGCATAAAATATGCAATATAAAACAAAAATAAAACACATAGCAGCCGGCATAATCTAACCAATCATCCACACAACCAAGGGACAGGCTCTAACCCACACACAGGGCCCCAGGCTTGAGCACAAAGCCAAGTTTTCAAGGGCCAATCTAATCTCAGGGGGAATGATGTTCCAAAGAATGGGTGCCATGGCAAAAAAGGCTCTCCTGGGCCCTGCCAGCTAACACTCCCTAGCTGACAGTACCCAGAGAATACCCTTCCTGCCAGATCAGGTAGGACAATTAGCCAAATTTTTAAATATATCAATAAACTTTGATCACATGGAATAATATCTATCAGGCTTCCCATTGCATTGATAAATAGCAAAATCATAATCGCAAAACAAACACATATTGACAATCCAAAGTTGTAAATCTGAGGTCACACTGTCTTTCCAACATGAAAGATCTTTGTTGCTGCCTCACCCCAAAGCTCAGTAGAGTCAGTAATTCTTGATATAGTGGTACCTTACATTTTGTGTGTGTATATAATTCAAGAGTACATTCACACCTTTAAACCACATTGACTTTTGTAACAGTAAAATGACGAACTTAATGAATATTAAATCAAAATGTGGTGGTAGTGGATCAGGTCCAGATCATTTGACTAAGTGTCCTGTCATCCATTTTACTCTTCCAAACAGTGTGTCAGCCAGACATTGGCATTTAAATGTTTCAGTGTTTTCATGTTAGGAGTTTATTGTTATATGTTTAGTGCTTTATATTTTTGTTTTTACTACATCTTTATAAACTGCCCAGAGCCATTAAGGGGATGGCAGTATATTAATTTTCTAAACTTCAGTTCAGATTAGGAAATCTTTTATTTATAGCTATTACTCTTAACTCACATTATCTCACTGATTGTTCTCTCATATCTCTTGTCCTCTC